>OZ029927.1:8479719-9079719 GCA_964023275.1 Norana najaformis
GTCAGTGAACCGCGACCGGGTTTAACTGGCGTGGAGCGAGAAGGAGTGCTCAGAAGGGGCAGTTTAATGGACTGCCGTGCCACAAGACACACCTGTCTGCTTCCAAACGATTTGCATATTGTAGACGGGTCTTGACCTTGTGTGGTCAGAGAACCACGACCGCGTTTAACAGGTGTAGAGCGAAAAAGAGCCCACAGAAGGAGAAAAAGGAGCGGCAAGACGCAGTTGCCTGTTTTCAAGCAATCTGCATATTTTACACGGTTATTGAATTTTTGTGTGGTCAGTGATCCATGACCGAGTTTAACAGGTGCGGGGTGAGGAGAAGGAGCGGTCAAACCAATCGGCCTTGAGAAAGCCTTAAAGTCCGCCTCCATCTTATGACTGTGAATGGGGTTCAAATTCACGCCATGGCAGAAATTTGTTTAAAGATTTCTGCTCCACCTGCACCCGATATTAGTTGGTTACTTACGGCTCAAAGACTACGCTTCTCACACCAATCACCCACCGTCTCATTGAAGTAGTTTTTTGCATTTAAAAATTTTGTGACTACGGCCTCTGGCAAAATAAAAATTTCTTACCAATTTGCAAGTAGAAATCGAATTTCCTACAGGATTCCTCCATAATTTTCCACAAAATGCCGAGCGATGACAAAGTGCATTATAACAAACTAGAAGCTGGATTTTAAAAAATCTGCTACCATCTGGCGAATGCAATTTTACTAGCGATAGGAGTTCATAAATGCAACTTAGAAAGCTGAATTTCAAACAATGAAATATGCTCTTTAGATGGAGCGCAGCCGGCCAAAAACGTTGCGCTTTGTGAAGACACCGTCGCTAAGCGACCTAGACCTAGTCCACGTGTGTACAATGGGAGGCCACGTTAGACTATCGAAATGCTTTAGATTTATTCCATTTGTTTGTTCATGAATTGTTCAGTACAGAAAAGTAACAAATTTTCTTTTAAAAAGGAGAATAAAAAATGCTAATTAAACTATTTTATTTACGTTATAAGCATTACTAGCCTAAGAAGCCCTACGTACAAATGGCATTCGTAACCATTACATGTAGCAAGTGATGTGATGTACGTTCATGAATAAATACTGTCTTGCTTTTTACACTGCGCTAGACAAAATGACTTTGCCTGAAAATAGATATATGCTTCATTCTGACTTCATAAAACTCGTATATAAAAGAGACATATCATTGCTTGTCTTTAGGCAATCTTTTTATCAGAGCTGTAAATTATACGATACAATACAACTAAAATTTGCTAATGCTCTCCTTACATAGTTTAGAAGTGCACATTAAGCAGGGTTATATAAGAACACCCTTGCAAACAAATGTCCATTTGAATTAAGTTTTCAGGCTTGCCAAATATTTCCAGCCCAGAAATAAAAGTGTAAATTCTTTAAGCCAACAAAAGAAATGCTGAACAAAAAAAACCTAATCAGACAGTAGTAATCACGTCTCTGTTATACGTATAGCATGCAATCCTCAACTGTAGTGCACATTTTTATAGCACCTCTTTAAGAAATTTCAAAGGTGCTCCTTACCTGACAAGGTAGAGCCAAAGAAATGACAAGCAGCTCAGTAGCATACATTTTTCAGCTGAATCAAAACTCCACACATGAAACTGCATTTGGGTTGAAGGATGTAAGAAAGCAAGTTCAAATATGCAGCAGTGGAGAAATATTTGGGAATCACTAACCAAGGTAACAAATCACTTTCTCCAACCAACTCTGTTAAGCAAAATTTATTTTAAATTCCACAAACTCAAAACATCAGTTTTTTCTAACTATACTTAAAATTTTGATATCAAACATCAAACTCAGTTTGCTTAAAGAAATTGTTCATGTATGCAAAAATGAAAAAATAAAATGAGACCATTATTGAATGCAATTTACCACAACACAAACGCTAATTGGCTGTAACGTAAATGCTAATCAATTGCAACATAGCTGCTAACCAGCTGTCATATAAACGTTAATCTGTTGCAAAACTTGCTACATAAACTTTAATCACCAGTAACATATATGCTAATCATCTGTAACATAAATGTTAATCTGCTAAAACATCAGACAGTCAAATGAAGCTACAGACACAAGTAATAAAACAAAACAAAACTAAACACTGTATTGTTTTGGCATTTGATAGACAAAATGACCATTTGGCTGATAACAGAAACACGCTGCATCTACCCTCATTCTAGATCTATGCAGTTCATATATCAAATTGAATCCAAACTGAAATTTGTAGTAAAACTGACAATTATGTAGGCAAAATAACTGGATCAAACAGTAACATTGTCACCAAATATTCATATCCTAAGTAGTAACAGATCCGTGTAGATACCAGACACTCTAATGGCCGCTAAAAATCACAGTTTTATTTAATTTGGATCGCTTGGTTTGTTCACGAATGCATCCTCTGAAGCATTTGCCATGGTGGTGCAGAAGACAGCCTCAATCCAGCTTTGAACATCCCTCTGTTCCAAACCAGAAAGTTTATATTTTCCTTGATGCTTGTCATATGGTTAAATTAATGCGGAATATGCTGGCTGATAAAGGAGTTCTTGTAGATGGTGATGGTCAAGAAATCAAGTGGGCTTACATCAAGAATTTGCAAAAGCTTCGGACAAAGAAGGTTTGCGAGCAGGCAACAAGCTGCATGAAAGGCATGTTCAATGGTCACAGCAGAAAATGAAGGTAAAGTTGGCAGTGCAAGCTCTTAGTGCTTCTGTAGCTAATGCTTTAGTGTTCTGTCAGAAAACACCGAACCTGCCACAGTTTCAAGGATATGAAGCGACTGTCAAGTTCATTCAAACAGTTGATTGCATGTTCAATTTGCTTAATAGTCGCAAACCCTATTGCTCGTGGGTACAAGGCACCAATGCGGATGTCAAATGCAGCAGTCTGGAGGCCTTTTGTTGCCGAAGCACAAGAGTATTTACGTGGATTGAAATTGGCTTCTGCACAACTAATAAGCCAGAGTTTGCGCAAGACTACTGTTGTTGGTTTCATACTGTCCAGCTTGCATGCAGTGTCACTATCTGACACACATGTGAAGGATGAGTCTGCTTTGAAATACCAGCTGACGCATAAAATGAGCCAGGACCATCCGGAGCTCTTCTTTGGTGCTCTAAGAAGCCATGGCGGATGAAACAATAACCCATCAGCAGTCCATTTGAAAGCAGCTGGAAAAGACTGTTGACACGTCAACAATTGTAGGAAGTGAAAACTGGAAACTGTGCACACGGACTGAACATTTCTGTCTCACTTTACGATACTTTGGTAACCTACAACATAATGTGAAAATGTTATGCACTTGTCCCACGATCTGTTTGCTAGTAATAAATAGTTAGGTCCATGTTTGTTCCAAAATCATAATCGTAATTCCCAGATTTCTACAGCGCTCAAAGAAAGCCACCTCACCAGCTCATTCACAGGCGCTCAGTCAAAACAAAATCGATAGGCAAAAAGGGTTCGGTTCCAGGTCAAGATCCAAAAGTCAGGCAGAGAGGCAGCGTGGCAGCTATTGTGGGTGATGTTTGGGATTGCAGCGGAAAGAGAGATAAGATGAACAAGGGGAGTCAGGATAGGAACACTCTCTATAATTATTGTTATCGTAATCGTAATTCCGAGATTTCTACAGCGCCCAACGAAAAACACGTCGCGGGGACCAGCTTATTCACAGGCGCTCAGACAAAACAAAATCGATAGGCAAAATGGTTCGGTTCCAGGAACAAAAACATGGAAACACAAATATGGAACAAAAACACTTTCTAGAATTATTGTTTGATTTGTTCCAATAGAAAACATGACAGACGTAGCTTAGCTTAAACGAGACTGAATTTCACTTCGAGGCTTATATATTAAACAAAAGTACTAAAACACACAAATAAAATAAAAAATATATCGCGGACGATTAAACGATAAATTTGTCAACATGCGACCAACACACAAGCTTAAACGAGACTGATTGCATTTCATTTCGAAATTTACGCATTAAACAACAGTACAAACATACACAAAAATAACTTACCGATGAAATGATATTCTTGCGGCCTTGGTTTCGGGCATGAATAAATTGTTACATCCATATGCCACACAATTTAAAGTCGATCTTTTCGACATTTTCACACAGCTATTCATTCAGTCATCTAACCAGTCGGCCAACATCGTTTTATACGGCGGGTTCAAGAAATTGACGTCATACTTCCTCTAATGTAAGAAGTATAACCTCTATGATTTCAAATCATCCTCTGCAGTACAACTAAACTAGTAATGAAAGTTTATCAAAAGTAACAAGAAGGTGGATTTCAGAAACAGCTACTGCCACCTAGCGAATACAACAGAACTAATGATGATAGTTCATAAAATGCAACAAGAAGCTGGATTGCCACCTAGCGAATACAATAGAACAAGTGATAAAAATTCATAAAAACAAACTTAAATCTGAATTTCAAAACAGTATCGTCTGTTGTCATTTACCCACAATAAACTGAACGCAATTAACGCAAACTTTTGGGTTTCTAAAAACGTTTTCCACAGACATCTTGCGATACAAATTAACTTGCGTAACAGGACCCTTTTCGTGAAGGACCGTCGATATCACACCAATCCCAAGTTCTTGCCTCAAATATGCTTTATGTCATTAGGGCCTACTAGACAAAATAATAAATTCTTCACAGTTTGGCCACAGATTATGATATTACAAGCCCTATCCGAAGCTGTACAGTCGTAATCGTAATATCGAGATTTCTGCAGCGCCCAACGAAAGCCAATTCACGGGAAACAGCTTATTCACAGGCGCTCAGTCAAGATAAAATTCGGTAGGCTAAAGGGTTTGGTTCCAGGTCAAGATCCAGGAGTCAGGCAGGCAGGCAGTCGGACGGCTACGGTGGATGGTGCTTGATAATGAAGCAAGAAGAGTGATAAGGGGAAGAGGAAGAATCAGGATCGGATTTTTGGAAATGTTTTAAGTTTTGAGTTTAAGACCAGCGCAGAAACTGTAAGAGGCGAAGTGTTGGTAAGTTCGTATGGTGGATCAGATATTTGTCGTAATTCTGGTGGGAGTTTATTCCAGATGGGTGGGGCAGCTATGGCTATGAGGCTAATTGATGCGCTGAGCGCCAGAATGTCCTAACCCTCAAAATATCCAGTATGAAGTTTATGATGCGAATCAAATCGCGTACTGTCTAACTAATAAACGCCAGACTGGCCTAAACCACATTCTACTTTGTATTACCCATTCTATGTTGAGTTTGTTCTGAGTGGCCTAACCCTCTAAGCTCTATATTACCTATCGTTGGTCGCGCGCTGTGCAATTAATATCGCTCACTGAAAAATGTTCGCCAAAAGCTGTAAAAGCGCAAAACTTAGGCAGATTTAATACAGTAAAATCCGGCCCCGGCCCTGGATAACAATAGTTTCAGTACTGGAGAAGCTGAATGTGACAGGATAGTAGCAACAGTGCGATCACGATCTTGTACAACGAACCATGTTCCGATGTCATGGACGAAGACGTGTAATCGTAATCGTAAACTCGAGATTTCTACGCCCAGCTAAAGCTAAGTCGTGGAAACCAGCTTATTCACAGGCGCTCAGTCAAACCAAATTGTTTAGGCAGGAGGATCAGCTTATTCACAGGCGCTCAGTCAAAACAAATTTTTAGACAGGAGGATCGGAAAGTTTCTCATTCCTTGTCACACTTACCTACCAAATGATCAAGATTTTTGGGTTGATTGAGAAGAACAAAAGATGCCTCAATTACATTTTTGTTCCAAATGACTGGATGAGAGCTACAGTGGCCGTAAGAAGTGCTATACTAGGTTTACCTATACAGGTCTCAATAACTCCTATATGAAGTGCTATTAACTTATGCTTATCTACATTATCCTTACAAGGAGCTATATTAAGTTATATAAACCTGTGTTTTTTATATGAACCTTATGAAGTTCTACATCAAGTGGTATAACCCTGTGTTTACCTATACAGGTCCTGTAACATTGCTGTATGAAGTGCTTTAGGCTTATCTTTTGACTAAACAAGCCTTAGAAAATGTAATATGATTTACTATAAGCCTATGTCTACCTGTGCTGGTCTCAGAGAAATGCCCTGTTGAGTTACAAAGCCAGTCTTTACCTATCTAAGTATTTTCAAGTTCTATATTAATGTAGCTTTACCTGTATAAGCCTTTTGTAGTGGTATATTAAGTTCTATGAGGCTATGTTTATCTATAGAAGCCTTATAAACCCTATGTTTATTGCTAAAGTTTTGTGTGTTATGAGGCTATGAGGCTTATATAGTACTGATTTAAAAGCCGTAGGCCTATGTCTAGCTATTAGAGCCTTACAAAGTACTACAGTAAGAGCTGTAAAGGTATGTTTATCTTTATATGGGTTATAAAGTGCAATGGTAAGTGCTTTGAAGCTATGTTAACATATATAAGCCTTACAAAGTGCTTTATTATTATAAGCCTATGTTTACCTCGTTTGAGCGTTATAATATGCTATACTAAATGCCGTGAGTCTATGTTGACCTGTATAAGGATTAAAAATGCAATATTAAGTGTTGTTAGCCTATGTATACTTTTTAAACCCTCTTAAAATGCTTCTTTAAGTGCTATTATCCTATGTCTGTCAGTGTTTGCCTGAAAAGTGCTATATTAAGTGCTATGAGGCTATGTTTATGCATATGAGCTCTATAATTTGGTATTATAAATGGTATAAATCTATATTTATCTAAATCACATAAGCCTTACCAAGGTAAGGTAGTGTAGGTGTAAATTTGCCTATGTAAACCTTATAGAGTGCTATATCAACTCCTTTGAGCCTGTCTTTACCTACGTAGACTTAGTGAGAGTTATATTAAGTGACACCTGCCTATGTTTACTCATATAAGGCCTACAAAGTGCTATATTAAGTGCTATAATTATGCCTATGCTTAACTATAGATGTAAGCCTTTTAATAGTCCTTTAATAATAACATATGAGGATATGTGCACCTATATAAACTGTATAAAGTGATGTATTATAAACCTATGTTTACTTCTGTTATCCTTGAAGTGTGCTATTTTAAGTGCTGTCACCCTTTGTTTACCTGTTGTTAGTCCTAAAGAAGTGCTACATGAAGTGACATGAGCCTACTTAAGCCTTATAAAGCGCTATTTTAAGTGCTTTATGTCTATGTTTTGCCAACATGAGCCTATTTTATGTCTATTGTAAGTGCTATATAGGTACATGTCTATTATTTGCAGTATTAAGTTGTAATGTTACAGTATTATTTTAATGACATTTATAAGTGTTATATCACAGTGCTGAAAGCATATGTTTACCAATATACTCAATAAAAAGTGCTATATATATATTAGTATTATAAACAAATGTCTACCGTATATACCCGCGTATTAGTCCGTCCGCGTATAAGTCGAAGTCGGATTTTAGACCGAAAATTTAGTACAAAATTCAAGACCCGCGTATAAGTCGATGATAAAAATAAAAATTTTAGCAGGAAAACTATTATTCAATTTGTAAACTACGTAGCTCTATAGTCTTCGAAATACGGAATTATGATTCATGTTAAATCTGGATTGCTTTATATACCTTTACTTCTAAAGAAGCAAAAGCCTTTGATTTTTCGTTCTTTCTTTGATGTACCGTATTTTCCGGGTTATTATGCGCACTTGTGTATAACGCGCAATAGCATTATTTTGCCTGATTTTTACTTTGATCCACATATAATGCGCACCGCAGCATAGTGCGCAAGCACTATACCCAGGACATACATTTTGACTGCACCTAGCGCATTATCCTTCATCTTATAAAATATACGCGAAACCCGACGCTTTAATAGCAAAATCTATAGACCGTAGGTTGTGTTTATTTAGAGGTTCTTTGTGACCAACTTCTAAGGACTGGGTGCGAATTTCAGCCATGTTGACCGACTCATACCGGTACTTTGATGTGCATCGGGGTTCCGTAATCTGCCTGACTTACCAGCCTGTCAATTATGATGTTTACTAATCGCTTTTGGAAACGCTGGTTCCAACGACTTTGCTTTTTAGGGCACTGAAGACGATTATGGTTGTGTATTGGTTGCGAGACATTACACACTATTCACGTTGTTTATCAAGGAGTTCAAAATCGAGTTTGCTCTATACGCAATAGACTGCATTGCATTCATTTAAAAGTTCGTTATGAACAACTTCTAAGGACGGAGCGAATTTTAGCCACATAATACTTTGATTTGTACTGGAATTTCGCACTCTGATGTTACCCGGTAGGTTATTTGTTTCCGTACTCCGATTATGAGACTAAGCCAGTGCTGAAGTTGGTTTCATGGCTTTTGGCACTATAGAAATCGTGATGTAACGATTAGGAATAAGGTATGCATACCTTGATAATATTTCATTTCTTCGGGCGGAGGTCTCAGCAGGCGATAATAAAGGAATTCGCTTTTGACGCATGATATATACAATAACATTATTATAAGTGAAGTATATTTCGTTTTGACCAATATTTATTCAGAAAGCATATAAAATGTCATTTCTCTTGAAAAATGATGTAAAAAGCAGACAACTGAAACAAACGTAATTTTAGGTCCGCTTTTTGCATTGTTTAAATTTCAGTCCGAAAATCGGTCCGAAAATCATCTGTCTATTTAGCGTCGCGCGTATAAGTCGAAGAGCTTTTTCGTCAACCTGAAATAGTCTAAAATTTCTCGACTTATACGCGAGTATATACGGTATATCCCAAGACATCTTTCTTCCCTGGCAGGCATTTGAACCCCAGACATCCTGCTTGACAGCCCAGCATACTAACCACTAGACTGTTGCACAAGCCCGACTTACCTTTAACATAATTTTGGCAGATAAGGATCGCCTATGAGTCTGACTTAAAATTAAGTTTGACTTAATTTGACTTAGAATTATTGTCGTTGTTTACCGACAATGCACCAACTGATGGCGCTAAGCAACTGTGTGTGAAGGAGTCACTCAAGATCCTACATCGTAACCATCTCACCAGAAGAGACTCAAACCCACACACTTTGCATTGCAAGGCGAGTATCTCTAACCAATCGGCTACTGCATCACATATATCTTTAAAGTCACTTTAAAGGCGCTACATAAATGTTCAGCTTAATACAATCAGTGCCTTCATCATGATGTTGTCTGTGCCAGACGAAGTCGCTGTTAATGTCGCGATCAATCGGAAGGGAAACGGGCAACAGCGTCTCCATCGAACACCACGACTGAATGCCAAACTCGGAGGCAAAGCGTGGCATTGGAAACGTCCTCCAGTTCCAGATGTCTCCGTCGTATGTGTAGTAGTGAACTGCAAGCACAGAAAACAATGACATCATCGGAAACGGTGGAAAACCAGAATAAAAGATTTCATCAAAAATTGTGAAAATGCACAAAGGGATTACGTCATCGGAAATCGTGGAAACTCAGAATGAGTGACGTCATGTCATCGGAAATTGTGAAAGAACAGAATGGAATGATGTCGTCAAAAATCGTGCTTTCACAAGGTAAGGTAAAGTCGGAACAGAGTCAAAAGGCATGCACATTGTTGGTCTGTTACCATACCATCTGAGTGCATGCACAAGCAAAACAATTAAGTCACAGCTTACCACATTGAGCGACATCAGCATCAACAGTTTAAATGTGAGTTCGACAAGTAGAAGTAAGCTGATCTAGTAGGCTCTATAAGGCTGTTACCACAGCGGATAAGGCATCGATCGATAGTCACTTGTAGCAAGATCATAGTTACAAATCATAATCCATTGTAGAAGCCGGTCAAATGCCTTATAACCAATCTCAGCTCATGACTTATGAGCGGCGTTGTCAGAATGCATCCATCGACAGTCATTTCAAGTGAAACCACAGTAAAAAAACCGTAATCTGTAAGCCTCATTGAAATCTGATGGGTCAGTGAAAAGTCATAATAAATCAGGCGATGGACGGTAAGCAAGACGAAAAAAAGACGGTTCTTAAATCTAGACTTGAATAACATTAAAGAAGTGACAGATCACAGAGGAAATGAGGTATCAGCTTACTGTCCCCGTATCGGATACTCTGGGGATTCTTGGCTATCCAGCCTTCTTGAAACGTGTCGAGGCCGTTTGAGGGACTGGAAGGGACAAAAGGACGTGACCTGTCCTCAATTAATACAAGCTGTCTGATTGTCTCGATGTAGAGTTTCTTGTAGTCTGCACTGAACTGCTTAAACTGCTCTGGAGAAACGTTATACCTGTGAAAAGAAAAAAGAATGTAAATATTATTATGGCTACCAAAAGCAGGTTAGCATTATGACCTCCTGTTACTGTTACAGATTTCCTAACTTAAGCAACTCATAGCTATTCTCGCTTGGTCCCTACCAAAAGTACAAGTTACTCCTGGTTGCCGCCATTTTCATACCCACTGCAGCCCAACTTCTCGTTTCCTTGACCCATCACATTTCAACCAGGCTTCTCCAACAGACTACAATTTTTAATTACGATTTCACTTGATGCGCTCATCGACTGATGCCTTGTGCACTGAGATAATGGTGCCACAGGAGTCATTTGACTACATTAGAATAGTCCCGTTTTTAGTGCACAACTCTCACCAGTTGCCAGCCAGAGCGCCTTCATTTTCGTTATTACCCGACCAGATTACGATCGATGGATGTCGCTTCAGCCTTCGAACCTAACATGTAACGTAACGTAATGTTGTAATGTGACGTGATTTAAGGTGATTTAGCGTAACTGGGTACGTTAATACGATGATGAAGATGATAATAACCACACGGACGGTGATGCACATCTGTCTACTATCAACTCTGGATAAGGAGCCACTGGTTGGGCTCTGCGTGTCTGTGGGAGCTTGCCAGTGGCGACTGTTCTAGTTATCTAAGCACTGTTCGGTTAAACATCATCATTTTGTTCTGAATGACTTTAACATCATTTAGGCTGGTGCAGGCAGTGCTTTCGCGAGGCACCTAAAAGGTTCTATAGAAAGTGTATAGATACATACATACTTATACATATTGTTGCAGGGTGGCACATGTGGGTGGGGAAGCGAGGTGCCACCGGCAACAGAAGTTGTAGAGTGGGACTGTCCTTTTTATAGGTGTGAGTGTTAAACTAAGTCCGGCTTTTGATTTGACCCCGTTGCTTGATTTGCTGTTCTTGTGGTTTGCTGGACTCGCAACATGTCGTTTTGATGTCGAGGATGACTTGCCTGTGTGAAGTAGTTTTCTTGGAAGCTTCTCCAAGAAAGACTGCTGTTCCTTTTGGTTGCTGTGGTCATTTTTGTGTACAAGTGAGTCTATTTTTGCATGTAAATATATGCTATTTTAAACTACTGTGGGTGTTTATTACTTCCCCTAGATTAAACTGCAACAACATATAGATATATACATACATGATGCATAGTAATTATTATTATTATTATTATTACTATTATTATTATTATTATTATTATTATTATTGCCATTGCATTTATTATGCATGCAAGGTCAGTAAATCTGAGGCGCAAAGCAATTGTGAGTGAAGGACTTGCTCAAGGTCCCTACACAGTAACCATTTAAGGGGAGGCTCGAACCCATACTCTCCGTGTTACAAGCCAAGCTCTCTGTCCAATAAGCTACCGTGATAGTGAAATGATGATGATGTTGATGACGACAATGATGAAGTTGACGATAACGACGATAATGATGATGCTGATAACTGAGAAGTTGATGATAACAATGCTGATGCTGCCAATTACCATCAGCATCACCTTTGACATGGTCTGATGGTGATGTAGCAGCGTAAATACAAGATTAAATACAAGTTTACCAAAAGCAACTACAAGCACCTGATGTATCACTTCCCGCTCAACATTCAGCAGGAAGTCGTCGTTGACTGGATAGAGAGCACAAGCGTACATGAAGTCCTGCCAGATCATAATTCCACGCTGGTCGGCAATCTCGTAGAATTCTTCCGACTCATAAACCTTTAAGGAAAAATGGCAATATCAGTTAGCAGTGCATTCAACCCATAAAAGTGCAAGTTAAAACCTCTTCAAAAGAAAGTACAGAGGTAATTGAAGGTAAGTACGCCACTGAAGGTATTGTTAAACTAAATAGTACAGATATGCAATTTAAGGTATCT
This sequence comes from Norana najaformis, assembly GCA_964023275.1. Classification (NCBI taxonomy): domain Eukaryota; kingdom Metazoa; phylum Annelida; class Clitellata; order Crassiclitellata; family Hormogastridae; genus Norana; species Norana najaformis. Next base: position 8,491,856 of record OZ029927.1, read on the forward strand.
AAAAGGTTTGTACAGGTAAATGATTGAAGGTCAGTAACTGCACGTGCATAAAGGTAAGTAACTATAGGTAAGTTTAGGTAACTAATTAATGATAAGTAAGTAAAGATGAGCAATTAAAGTTATTGTAATTTAATAAAGCTCATTTCCTTTCTTCCAGTCAAGAACTACAGCTCAAGAAATCTCTCAAAACACACCTTCTCCAATCCGTTTGACATGTTTCAGCATCTTGGTGACGTGTCATAAAAGGCGCTAAAAAAGTGTCTGAGCAATAAAGCAGCGCCTTTTAAAATACCTCACGAAGACGCTCAAATGTCCAGATGCATAAGCAAAGTGTATTTTATTTATTGTATGATTTATTTTAAAAAATAAAACTAATGAGGAAATATTAGGTGGTAATTGTGTCACAAATTTATTTATTTATTGGCGATTTAGTCCTAATATTTTTAAAACTACACAAGATCAACTCAAATGTGAAATACATTATATCAAACACAGCATTGTCCCTGGAGCTTCGCATGCATTATATCACATTTCAGCCCATCACATCAAGTTACTTAAACCCAATCCTCATTCCACTATTCAACAAGGTCTTCTGATCGCCCGTCTCTGGCTGCACTGAGAACTCGAACCATTCTTGGTGAACGAGCCTTTTCAGTGGCTGGACTTAAATTCTAAATTCTAAAGTTCTTAAATTCTAGAGTCTCTCCCCAGATCAGTTTTATTCTACGTCATTTAGTTTTCAGCTTAAGACTTACCTTTTTCAACTGGCATATCCACCCTAGGCTGTCTCAATGGCCCACCTTCATGGTACTGACCTAATTACCGCCTGGTTTTGGTGTGCCGCCGGTTGATGCCCTGTGCATTGGACAATGGCACTGCAGAAGTTGTTAATTATTATGACATCACATTACATAATGTTAAATAGCAAGTCAAACATACCCCTCCACCCCACACGCGCAGCATGTTCATGTTGGCTTCAGAAGCGGAATTGAGGAGCCTCCGCAGATAGGTTGCGTTGATTCGCTCCTGAAAGCTGTCGGCTGGAATCCAGTTCGATCCCTTGACGAAAACTGGAATGCCGTTGATCTTGAAGAAGAAGCTGTATCCTAATCAGAATCATCTTCATCATCATTTCTGCATTTATTTAGCACCACTATGCAATCACCAAACATCAATCGATGGTCTAAGCTATTGTGAGTTTCTAAAAGCAATCGTCTCGGGGGAGGCTCAAGCACGGACTCTCTGCGTTACAAGCCAAGCACTCTATCCAGTCAGCTACCTTGCCCCCCCCCCATGATTGTTTACTGTGCCCCACGCTGGAAGTGTTCATAATTATCAGTGTCATCATAACTGTTATCATCACACAGTGCTTACATTCATCATTAACTACCATCATTTATATTTTATAGATTTCACTATCATCATCACTACCATCATCATCGCCGCCACCACCTATACTACCACCACCACCATAACCACCACCACCTCTACCTCCACAACCATTTACCACTACCACCTTCACAATCATGACAACCATAACCACAAACACCACCACCACCACCAAAACAAAAACTGGAAGTGGTCCAACCTGGTTCCTTTCCGCCCACCACCTCCTCCACAAGCTCCACAGTCCGGAATCCCACGTGGATCAACCTTCGATCAACATCACCAAAGGAATTATTGAACACAACCATCATTTCATAGAGTTTCTGACTCCCAAGGCCGTTTGGCCACCACGCCTCAACGGCACTGCTTAGCGGAAGATTCACTTCCTGTTGCGTGTCACCAGGCGACAAGGTCAAGTGCTTGTCGTAGGACAACCCAAGTTCGGAAATGGCAATGTGGAGAGTTCCCGGAACCGAACTCTGGTTCGACTCCAGGTCGAAGAAAACGGTCACTTGAAGAATCCAGAAGTTGTTGACTGTTTAAAAAAAAATCAGATTAAAATCTACAATAATCGTTGTGCTTTCTTGCGTATTAGATCATCCTTCCCCTGTAAATACATATTTTCCAAGAGATTTAGCTCAAGAATATTTTCAACTCACATTAAATGCAAGTTTTTAGATCTGCTAGATAGCCATCCTTGTGAGGTTCTTAAAAGGCGCCATAAAAAAGCCATATACATGCATATATCATACAATCGAATCTAATCTTTAATCAAAGTTAAAACAGGTCACCCATATCAAGCATAAAGCTGGTCCTTTCTTGGTCTGCCTTCTGTATATCGGTTAAATGTACACTATTTGTAAAATGTCGCATTTAGGATGAATGAAAGATTTGAAGAAGAATATAAGCCGAGAACTTCCAAGTGGCCTTCACAGAATGCAATCACTCAGAGAATCCGAAATCCATCGGCTAATAAAAAAATCACTTTCAAGTTTCACAAATAAAAGCAGAATGAACAAAGACAATTTCAGCACATCTTTCATGAACGTCTCTTTGATGAATTGCTTTAATTGTAGCAATTAATTGTGATCACAATATTTGATACCCGAATAGCAAAGTGTAGCACCAACCGAATTCAGTTTCCGTGGTAACGTAACGCATTACGCTGGCTTCGTATGCTTCAACTGAAATGTTCTTCCTACCGAAAATTCAACAAAATATTCTCAAGAATCACTGATGTTAGCAAGACTTCACCTGCATGAGTCATAACGAGCACCTCCAAATATCAACATTTACTTCCCATATTGCATTCATTACACAGGCTGCCCACCAAGCAGAGAATTTATTAAAATGTGTTCTACAGTTCATAAGGCATTGCACTTAAATCGGCCCACCCGTCCCGTGTCCCTTTGGGATTCATTCACTGTCGTTGCACTGGTTGAAAAGCGGGAAATAAGCTCCTCTCCTATGTTCAGGAACTATGGAACATGGGAGCTTTACTTACCTCTATATCTCAACAGTTATAGGGCTCGATCAAAGGACGCTTTGATTCTCGTTGTGCTCACACCAGAATAGCGTTGGGCTCTCAGGCGCTGTCAGTGGCAAGTCCAAAGCTTTAGAATTCACTGCCCAGTTCTGTGCAGTTCTTGACTGTCATTCAGGTCTCAACTTAAGACGCGTGTTTCAGTTTGCTTATTCAAAACACGTGTAGCCTAACTCCTGGTTTCGCTGGCTTGTCAAACTTTGACACAGGGTTCCTCCAGTGGATTAGAGTTCTTGACTATGGCTGCACTTTGTGCCACCATTGATTATTGCCTTGAGCATTATGACAACGGTGCTATAAAAGTTATTAGGGTGATATGATCAGAAAATGTGAGGTTTTGGTCGAATATAACACACACAAAACTTCGGACAGAACAGTTGGTATTAAAGTGTGGGTGGAGGCAGAGTCCAGGCTGAGGGAGATACAGGGATCACAAATTTTTCTGAGCTGGTCATGTAGGCCAATATGTTTGAATTCAATTTTAGATGGATTCAGGCATAAGAGATTAGATGTCATCCAGGAAGAGATTGTGGAGTGAGAAGAAGGAGCACTCAATCGAATCGGCCAACTGTCTTTGGAAATATCAAGCTTACGATACGATTATAATACAGGTCATTAGTCCATATACCGACACTTTGGCCATCACACATGGGACAAATACCATTAAAATTAACCAATGCAAACACACACATACACAGGAGAAATCGGTCACCGATTTTCAATTTACCATACATGTGCATTCGTAAAGAATTTGCTCTCCTATTCTGCCCATAAATAATAAATTAAGCCAAAGTGACGAAAGTCCGCTAATTCAATTTACTCGTGTACTCAGCATAATTTTGTAGAGAGATGGTCTCCCGTTGCCTACCTCTCGGTGTTTTTATTGAGACATCATCTCCTAGCGTTGATGAGCTCCATCATCCGAACAAACCAGATCATCTGACAACAATATATGGTAAAGCTAAGATGGTAATCGTAAACTCGAGATTTTACACAGCATCCAAAGCAAGCTAAGCTGCGAGTACAAGCTTGTTCACAGGCACTCAGTCGAAACAAAATCGATCGACAACTACGTCAGATTAGTTTGTGTTAAGCTCCAAGGTTCAGGCAGGTAGCAAATCGTAATCGTAATCCCGACATTTCTACAGCGCCCAACGAAAGCCGCGCCGCGGGGACCAGCTTATTCACAGGCGCTCAGTCAAAACAAAATCGATAGGCAAACACCGAAATTCATGATATTCCGACTCCATAATTCTCAACAAAATGGCGAGCGATGAAAATGTTCTTTGATATTAAATCGAAGTTGGATAAAAGACATAGTTTCATGTAGTAAATTCAATTAAACTAGCAACGAAAAAAATCGTTATACACTAGCAGCTAGATTTCAAAAACCGTTTCTACTGCCATCTAGGGAATACATTCAAACTAGAGATGAAAATTCATAAATAAAAACTGGAAGCTGGATTTCAAAACATCTGCTGCCAACTAGCGAATACAATTTCATTACTGACGAGAGTGCAAAATTGAAAAGTAGAAGTTTGATTTCAAAAAGATTTAATGCCATCTAGTGAAGTTAAGTATTAAGATACACACAAGAAATTCTGACGTGAGTACATGAAATCGACGAGAACATACCTAAGACCGTTGAGTGCAGGCCTAACATATACATGACTAACCCCAACATAATCAATTCATAGGTGAATTTGCTGGATATGCTGATGGAAGAGGAATGATAAATTTCTTTCTATAATAGCCCTTCCTCCTCCTCTTCCTCTTCCCTCTCTCCCTCTCTTCGGAAGAGAAGGAAGAGGAAGAGGAAGAGGAACAGGAGAAGGAGGAGGAACAGGAACAGGAACAGGAACAGGAGTAGGAGGAGGAGGTAGAGTAGGAGGATGAGGAGGAGAATGAGAAAGAAGATGAAGAGGAAAAGGAGGAAGAGGAGGAGGAGGAGGAGGAACAGGAACAGGAGTAAGAGAAGGAGGCAGAGGAGGAAGAGGAGAAGGAAGATGAAGAGGAAAAGGAGGAAGAGGAGGAGGAGGAAGAGAAGGAGGAAGATAAGGAGAAGAGAAAGAGGAAGAGGAAGAGGAGGAGAAGAAGGGAGGAAGAAGAGAAGGAGGAAGAGGAAGATAGGGAGGAGAAAGAAGAGGAAGAGGAGCAGGGCGAGGAAGAGGAGGAGGAGGAAGAGGAACAGGAACAGGAAGATAGGGAGGAGAAGGAGGAAGAGGAGGGAAAAAAAGGAGGAAGAGGAGGAGGAAGAGGAGAAGGAGGAAGAGGAAAGGAAGGAGGAAGAGGAGGAAAAGGAGGTGAAAGAGGAGGAGGAGGAAGATGAAAAGGAAAAGGAGGAAGAGGAGGAGGAACAGGAGGAGAAGGAGGAAGATGAGGAGGAGGAAGAGAAAGAGGAAGAGAAAGAGGAACAGGAACAGGAAGATAAGGAGGAGAAAGAGGAGGACCAAAAATAGGAAGAGGAAGAGGAAAAGTAGGAGAAGGAGAGAGGAAGAAGAGGAGGAGGAAGAGGAAGATGAGGAGGAGGGAGAAGAGGAAGAAGAAGAGGAGCAGGAGGAGAAAGAGGAGGAGGAAGAGGAAGAGGAACAGGAAGAAAAGGAGGAGAAGGAGGAAGAGGAGGAAGAGAAGGAAAGGAAAAAGGAAGAGGAGGAGGAACAGGAGGAGGAAGAGGAGAAGGAGGAAAAGAAGGAGGAAGATAAGGAAGAGAAAGAGGACCAGAAATAGGAAGAGAAAGAGGAAGAGGAAGAGGAGGAGGAGGAGGAAGAGAAGGTGGACGTGGAAAAGGAAGATAAGGAGGAGGAGGAAGAGGAAGAGGAGGAGGACGTGGAAGAGGAAAGTAAGGAGAAGGAGAAAGAGGAAGAAAAGGAGGAGAAAGAGGAAGAGGAGGAGGAATAGGAATAGGGGGAGTAGGAAGAGAAAGAGGATTAGGAGGAGGGGAGGAAGAAGAGGATGAAGAGGAAGAGAAAGAGGAGGAGGAGGAGGAGAGGAAGAGAAAGAGGGAGATGGAGATAAGGAGGAGGAGACAGGGGGAGGAATAGGAATAGGAGTAGGAAGAGGAAGACGATTAGGAGGAGGGGAGGAAGAAGAGGATAAAGAGGAAGAGAAAGAGGAGGAGGAAAGGAGAGGTGGAGGAGTAGAAGGAAGAGGAGGAGGAAGAGGAAGATAAGGAGGAGGAAGAAGAGGAAGAGGAAGAGAAGGAAGAGGTGGAAGCGGAGGAAGAGGAACAGGAGGAGGAACAGGAACAGGAACAGGAAGATAAGAAGGAGGCGGAGGAGAAAGAGAAGGAAAGGAACGAGAAGGAGGAAGAAGAGCAGGAGGAAGAGCAGGAGGAACAAGAGGAAGAGGAGGAGAAGGAAGAGGAAGAGGAAGACGACAAGGAGAAGGAGAAGGAGAAGGAGAAAGAGGAACATGAGGAGGAGGAGGAGAAATAGGAGGAGGAGAAGGAAAGTGAAGAGGAATAGGAGAAGGAGGAAGAGGAAGATAAGGAGGAGGAGGAAGAAGAGGAAGAGAAGGAGGAGGAAAAAGAGGAAGAGGAAGAGGAAGATAAGGAGGAGTAGAAGGAAGTGGAGGAGGAAGAGGAAGAGTAAGATAAGGAGGAGGAAGAAGAGGAAGAGGAAGAGGAGGAAGAGGTGGAGGCGGAGGAAGAGGAACAGGAGGAGGAAGAGGAACAGGAACAAGAAGATAAGGAGAAGGAGGAAGAGGAGCAGAAAGAGAAGGAAAGGAACGAGGAGGAGGAGGAAGAGGAAGAAGAAGAGGAAGAGGAAGAAGAGGAGAAGGAAGAGGAAGAAGTGGAGGAAGAAGAGGAACAGGAAGGGGAAGATAAGAGGAGGACAAAGAGGAAAAGGCTGATAAGGAGGAGGAGAGGAAGAAAAAAAGGAGAAAGAGGAGGAGAAAGAGGAACAGGAGGAGAAGGAGGAACAGGAACAGGAGGAGCATTAGGAAGAGGAACAGGAACAGGAAGAGGAGGAGGAAGAGGAGGAGGGAGAGGAAGAGAAAGAGGAGGAGATGGAGGAAGAAGAGGAAGAAAAGGAGGAGAAAGAGGAGGAAAAAGAGGAAGAGGAGAAGAAAGAGAAAGAGGAAGTGAAGGAAGAAGAGGAACAGGATGAGGAAGATGAGCGGACGACGAGGAGGAGGAGGAAAAGGCTGATAAGGAGGAGGAGGAAAAGGAAGAGGAGGGGAAGAGGAGGAGGAAGAGCAAGAGGAAGAGCAAGAGGAGGAGGAAAAACAAGAGCAAGAGCAAGAGGAAGAGGAGGAGAAGGAAGAGGAGGAGGAAGATGAAGAGGAAGGGAAAGAGGAAGAGGAAGAGGAGGAGGAGGAGGAAGAGGAGGAGGAAGAACAGGAGGAGGAACAGGAACAAGAACATAAGGAGGAGGATTAGGAAGAGGAGGAGGAGGAGGAGGAGAGGAAGAGGAGTAGGAAGAGGAAGAGAAAGAAGACTCACTAGCATCTTGCTGTCAGCGTTTCTTCTGATGCATTTCATGCTGAAGATGTTGCATGTGATGCTTGTGCTGCTGAAGCTGAATCTGCAAAATGCCAAACATCTCAAGAAATTGTAATCCCAAGTAAATTAAGCAACCTGGTTTTACATGATTAAGAGTAACTTCTTCCTTCTGAGGATACAACTCTGGCAAGCACAGTGAAATTAAGCATTGTGGAGCATGGTCAGCACTTGGATGGGTGAACATTCATGGTAAAACAAGCTACCTTGTGAGTGAAGTACTTGCTCAAGGTCCCTACACAATAACCGTCTCCAGGGTGGAGGCTCAAACCGATACTCTCCGTGTTACACAGACCAGCGTCAAAGGCAATCGGTCAATATGTCTTGCAATTAAAAGGTTCCATGTTAAGATATTTTGCCACCAAGTTGAAACATCTCTAAAATCTTGGGTATGTGTTTCTCAGAGGTTTCTTTTTATTTTCCAAAAGGTGTGTAATCTTCTGTTTGACTACAGAATGGCATCTGTCAATGACAGCAGCTTTAATGCATGCCTAGAAACCTATAAAACTCCAAGAACCTTCTTATGGTGCAACTCACAAATCGAGACAATCTTTCGCTCTAAACTGATGCCGCGTTGTCCGTTTTGCTTACTGATCAACTCTTTTTTCTTAATGACTAACTTCATTTCGTTTAATCCAGGCAGAGCTTTTGTAAGGTACTTAAAAGACGTTATAGGAAGTGCCAAGATATAGCATACATACATACATACATACTGTAGCTTTCACAGACGAGGTTGGCAGACGTAATTGCGGTGGCAAGGACGCCTGCAGCCCAACCACTGTATTTCATTACGATCGCTTGATTCCATGACAACGACGTCGACTAAAAATTGCTGACTTACCAGGATTCATTTTCTTTCACGCATGAACGTCGTTGTAATGGCGGAAATTGAGCGTTTTCTTTTAAACCTTAAGCACCATGTCTCCAAACAGTTCCCTAGAACTCCTAAATAGCGGAACCATTTCAACCGTTGAAAACAAAATCATCTGAAAGCAAAAAATACACAGTGAAGGAAATTAGAGTCTGCCGGCGTGCAGAATACATTCGCTCGTGCTGTCACCAGAATCCCCCGAACAGCATCATATCACTTCCAGTTCTCAGATCACTTCAGTGGCCTAAAAACCTGAACGAATTTAGTACAAAGTCCTATCAATTAGGCTACCTATAACACACTTCTATCCTCTAAACCTTCATGTCTTCGCCAGTTATTTGCAATCAAACCACTCCGCTCAACCCGCTCCTCTTTTCCCCTTTCTCTCCTCCGCTTCACCGCATCCTTAAAATTTAGAAATCGGTTCATAACCATGGCTGCCCCACCCCTCTGGAATAAGCTCCCAGTAGAATTACATAATTATCTGCTGTCTGCACCTTAATAACCTGTTCGTTTTATGTTGATTTTACATTTGACAATATTTTGGGATCAATCAACGAAGACGAGTGAAAGTGGGATGTGTCTTCCAAGCTGTATTGTTTCGTTGTGCACTTGTAGACTGTGAACTCAGATGGTGATAGACAACTTAATGAAACATAATAATAATATGAAAAAGCAGAGGAATACGAGGTGGGTAAGGTTAAGATATACATGTAGTAGCTAATACTATGTGATTTGGTTGGAAAATGATAGGAAACTATTACTGGTCGGGCCTAGGGTCAAAATCATTAGTTGCATCGAATCATGTTATTGTCTATTTACTAACATTAGGCTTAGGGTTACGGAAAGGATGAAGCAGAGAAAGAGGGTAAGGTTTAGATGCTTAGCATCTGATAATCGGTGATTTCGTTAGAAAATTATAGAAAACTACTGCTGGTCGGTCCTATGTTAAAAGTAATCGATTATATAGAAATATTTATTTGGCACCATCAAACGAATTCGCCAACACTTCGCGTCTTGCGATTTCTGCGCAGGTCTTTCACTCAAAACTGAAAACAATCTTCTTTCACAAATCCTATCCTGATTCCTCCTCTTCCCTTATTTATCTCGCCACTCTAATACTAATTATCCATATTATTTATTCGAATAAAACGCGCGTGTCAATATCAACTCAATATTTATGCAAAGCCAACTGCACTCTGCTGCCCCCTAGCGCCCAAACTGCAGATCTCCGTTCAAGCTATCCAGAATGCTCTCGCTCGTGCTGTCACCAAAACTCCCAAACACCATCACATCACCCCTGTTCTCAAATCACTGCACTGGCTTAAAATACCAGAACGAATCGAGTACAAAGTCCTATCACACCTACAACACACTTCAATCTTCCCAACCCTCCTATTTTCGTCAGTTATTTACAATACAACCGCTTCGCTCAACCGCTCTTCTTCTGCCCTAACACTTCTCCGCCCTCCAGTCACCACATCCTTAGAATTTGGTAATCGCTCCATAGCCGCAGCTGCCCCACCACTATGGAATAAACTCCCCCCAGAACTGCGACAGTTTTCTGACCCATCATACAAACTCACCGATGCTCCACCGCTTGCAGTTTCTGCTTCGGCCTTTCATTCAAAACTGAAAACATTCCTCTTCCACAGATCATATCCTGACACCCCTTCTCCCTTTTCTCTCTCTCTCTGCTCTCCAACCCCAAACATCACCCACCGTAGCTACCACGCTGTCTCTCTGCCTGACTCTTGGATCTTGACCTGGAACCGAACCCTTTTGCCTATCGATTTTGTTTTGACTGAGCGCCTGTGAATAAGCTGGTCCCCGCGGCGCGGCTTTCGTTGGGCGCTGTAGAAATCTTGGAATTACGATTTCGATTACGAAGTACATCCGTGTGTCAAACTCAGAAGTGCGTCGTTTGCATAACTAAAGCAGAGACCCCAATACAGCCACAAATACAATTAAGCACTTTTCAAAGTATTTTTACACATCACTGTTCGCGCGCTTTAGAGATTTCGCGTTTACGAATACGGTTATAACGAGGTCATTAGCCCAAATACTGACACTTTGGCCGTCATACTTTTATAATTACTGTTTTAATTAGCTTAATCGTGCACACGCATATGCATGTAGGCCTACGGGAGAAAGACGGCCATGGCAGTGCACTGCACCACATAATACAATTGTCTGTTTTCAAGACTTGCTTAACGTAGACGGGTTTTGAATTTGGGTGTGGCCAGCGAACCGTGGCTGCATTTAACAGGTGTGGCGTGATTAATTAAGTCTGTTAAAAACGAATTGCATGTCGTAGCCGGCTGTTGACTGAGTGTGGTCAGCGAAGCATGACCGGTTTTAACGGGTTTTGAGTAAAAACAGAGGGCTCAAATCAATTGGCAAGCTTGCCTAAGGATTTACATACTGTAGATGGGTATGAACGTGTATGTGGTCAACGAACCGTGACTCTGGACAGCGAGGAGAAGGCCCATTTTGATTCAGTCCCAAGCATAAGAAAAATATTTTCCGTAACCCTGAAAATCGATTCAACCGGTGATTCTGAGCCTTGGGCGCACAAGAAGTAGTTTTCTATCATTTTCTGACGAAATTACCGAATATCAGATGCCATAAATAAACTCTAACCCTTCGCTCTTCCTATGCTTACTTCAAATTGCACACATAACCCTAGGGATGCTAAATATACAATGAAATTTTTCATACCCACCGCTGATGCTGAACCTAGGGCATTGTTACCTATCACTTTATACCAAAATTGCCGAATATCTAATGACTTGTATCTAAACCTAACAATCTTCCTCTCCCTCTGCTTCTTCTTTATTGACAGTCTAATCCTAGCGTTACTACAGAGACACGAAAATTTCTCAATCCAACAGTTGATTCTGATCACTGGTCGCAACAATAGGATCTTGCTATCGTTTTCTAACCAAATCACCGAATATCAGAGACTATAGCTTACCCTTACCTTCCTCGTCTTCCACTGCTTTTTATGATCGAGACCATAACGCTAGGGTTATTTAATAGACAATAACATGATTCGATTCTGCCGGTAATTCTGAACCTTGGGCGACAAGAAGTGGTTTCCTGTCATTTTCTAACGAAATCACCGAATATCAGATGCTTAACATCTGACCATAACCTTCTCCAGCTTCCTCTGCGAACCTAAGGCTAGCCGGTAGTGGTTTCCTACCATTTTCCAACCAAATAACCAATTAATTATCTGTTGCTATATATCTAACACTAACCATCTTCCTCTTTCTCTTCATGTTATCGGGAACCCTAACCCTACGGTTAACCCTAGGGTGCCTAGAAAGCCAAATAAAGATTTCGATATAATCGATTACTTTTAACATAGGACCCACTAGCAGTAGTTTTCTATAATTTTCCAAAGAAAGTTGGAGTCGTAGAATGTCATGCTATGAAAAAGTTGAAATCACTTGAGAGTGTAAACCCTTTTCTTGAAAAACCTTATGGATGTGGCATGTGTGATGGAATTTTTCAATTAGAAAAGGAATTTTTAGAACATTGTTCTGGCCATGGCTTTTCTCCACCTGATGATTTATTTTGCAGATCTAACTAAAAACCTGAAAAGCGATTTCAACACTTGCTGTGCGTAACCCTTTGATTTTTTTCGTTTTTTTTTTGAAAATACTAAGCACTTTGCTGCACAGAACAGAAAGCTGAGGAAGAAAATGTCCTGGCTAACAAGAAAACACTTGTGTAATTTGCCACGTGGCTAACTAACCTGTAATGGAATGTGGGAAAAGAAATACAATAAAGAACAGGAACTTTCAAATGAACTTTCAAAGTCTCTGTTTTTGACAAAGACCGTCTGCATTGAACGGAAATCAAAATATGGAGGTTGGGGGAAGTATACATAGGATTTTGAACGAAAAACTGAAATATCAAGAAATATATATAAATACATAAAGCTCCATTTACTCTTTCAGTGAACTCTTAGTGAGGTAGTTAAGCAACAAAATGCAAGTGAATTGTTCTGCTAGTGGAGAATACACAACAGTTGGCATATATACTCAAAACAAAATGTTGAATCCAAATTTGAAGAGATGGCACAATTTATTTGATGCCATCATCCAATTACTTATCTTGAAACTTTAAGGAAACTCCATATTTCCTGAGTGGATCACGACGCTATACTATGAAATTTGGCAACGGACACGCTATTTGTGGTCTTTTGCCCAACAGAGCATTCTAAAATAATCTTGCCAGCCAGTGTTAACCAGATACAAGTGGAATGTGCAGATTTGAGCACCCTCTAAGGCAGTTGCTACACTTGGACACTGGGCAAGTTTCAAACATTACAGCTTGTTTAAAACAGAGCATTGCATGTACAAAATGCTGTGCATGTAAGTTGGACTAAAACATCTGCGGTGTTTTGTCTAACAGGATATTTCACAATGACACTGTTTCAGTTCTGGACAGCACTTCACTGGCAGTGTCATCAAGAATGGCTGCTAAACATTTTTTGATAACAACCATCTCCAGTCAACATGATGTTGTAATACTACTATAACTGTAATTACTTCTCATTGGTATCATCAAGAGAGATTTGAATAAACAACAAGCTGTAAAAATTCCCTTATCAGAGCTATGTAAATCACTAAAAATCATTTTATTACACTCCTATTCCACTCATTACATTGGTTGTACATTGAGCAAGGAATCCAGTTTGTATCTCTTTCTAATTCATAGGTAATTCACTCAAAAATATATTCAGTGCAGCTAACAGCACTGCCTACATGCAACACCACTGTAATGCACTTAAGAAAATTTAAAGCCTAATATAAGCATAAAGAGATCAAATTTATTAATTCAAACAGTGGGACATAATTATGGTCAAGTATTTCCTGTTTTCTCGTGCAAGGAATTTCTTTGCACATATTTTACCAGTTTAGATACGAAAACTGCTTTTGCATACTTCAGGCACTTTGTTCTCAGATAAAACTCAGACTGAGAGTTTTTTGAGTTAAAGAAAAAGGTCATTATAAACTAGTCTTGTTATCAGAGTTCATGGAAAGTAACTCAAAAGGTGTATTTCAAATAGTTCAAGAATTTAATCTGTCTGCAACATCACACTTTTGATGATAATAATGTTCTACAAATTTCTTTTCAATTTCAAACATTTAACCAAACATTCAACAGCCATAAGGTCTCAAAATAATCAATGTCGACTAAAATCAACCATCTTTTAGCCATTTTGAACCTGTTGACTCATGCATAAGGGACATTTGTACAATCAGATCTCACTTGCCTCAAACTATCTTGGATTTGCAAGCAAATTCCTTATTTCTAACCAACTGGACTATTGTAAGTTACTTCCCCTTTGCAGAAAGTATAAATGGTTCAAAATTCCCTGGCAAGGTCCATTGAAACCCTAAAAATTAACGTGTTACACCTATATCACATACATCACATTGAATGTCCAGCGAGTTGACAATCTAGTTCAAATAAGGTTTAAAGTTCAAAATACATTCCAATCAAATCCAATCAGTTAACAGAGCAAGGCACACAAGCAATGCTACTTTAAAACATTATAAAAACCTATGTTAAGCATTTACATAGACCCTACTTAAAATGCAGAAATGTGGTCCGAGGATTATCCATTACGATTTTCCCTTTTTCTGGTTTAAGCTATAAATATTGCAATTATTTTAACAGTTTATTTACAAAACTACTTCTGAATACTTCAAGCATTGTGTTCTAGATTAATTTAAGGCAAAGAATTTCTGAGTTAACAAATGGATATTATTATTTATGGTATGCACAGAATGTGTTGGTCAAGATTACCGAACCAAACTAGAAGCCAAACTTTAGAAAGTACTTGTCCAGTGGAAGATGTTGCTCAAATAGGTCAACAAAAGTGTCTTTCTTTGTAGTGTAAACTTAACCATGATCACAACAATGTTCCATAAAGTCGTTTTCAATTTCAAACATTCTGTCCCATATGCTACAGCCAAAAGGGTTCAAAATTAGAACATTTCATTTATAAATTATTGTAAAATGATCTCCAGAAAGTTGCTTTTCAGTTGGATTCTTACTCTGTTTTGATCGTAATCGTAATCCCGAGATTCTACAGCGCTCAACAAAAACCACGTCACGGGGACCAGCTTATTCATAGGCATTTTGATACTATATAGCCTCCTTTACCTCAACCTTGCCAAAAATGAATTTATTGTGATAGGTTTACCAGATCAGATTTTGAAACTCCCTCACTCTATCCCCCTACCAACTAATTTCTCCACTCAGTTTCACTTCATACTCGCCTGTGTATAATCTTGGCATCCCTTTTGACCTAAAACTTTTTGCAAATCACTTCTCTAACCTCTCTCGCATATGTTTCATTTATATTCGTGACTTTAAATGAAATCGCCAGATGGCAGTAAATACATTAAAAAATTCCAGGTTCTTGTTCACTTTAATACATTTTGTGTTATTGTTCGCCATTTTGTAAAATACATAAGGACTATACTACAATTTTGATTTATTGCTCTAAAAGTAGTAAGGATTTGATTTCCTATTTTTAAAAGTAGCCTAGCGTATATGTAAACGGCGACGAAAGCAATGGCGCTTTGGCCAGATTTTATGAGTGATCCAATTTAAACCGCATTTTGTCAGTTCGAGATCTCCACATATGTAGAATGATATATGGTGCCTGCAAAAACACGCAGAAATTATATTTGCTAGAAGTTATCAGCACCATCATCGTCGTAATCATCATCAGTATTATCATCATCATCCTCACCACCATCATCAGCACCATCCATGAGTCCATGGGCTGAAAGCTAGTGAGTTTCCATTACACATTTGATCATGCATTTTGAAAAATCATTTACTGAATTGGGCAAATGCTTGTATTATTAAGAACCTACCTAATCTTTCAGTGATATATCAACTGTGTAAACAGAAACTGTACATCTAATGGAAAACTATTGGGATATCTGCAAAGTCTGTTCCATGCAACTGATTTCATCACATTATTCTATAATTTAGCAACAGCCATCCAATTTCGACTACAATTTCTTGCTGAGTCGATGGACATGTGGCGTGTTAACAAATGTATTACCTACTTACGTACTTACTTACTTTTGATCTCCATTGCTTAGTACTTTTGATTAGATATCTAGGAGACATAAATAATCTATGCTACAAGACAATTGCTCAGCCAATTATCTATTACATCACACATCTATGCAATGTTTCCCATTGCATGTTGCCAGTCAACACTTTTCATTAGATTTAGGTGCCACAGATAAGGTGGTATGCAAGATCGTAAGATTAATATAATGAAAGAAAAGCAAAATACCGTGAACTAGTTGAAATTTTGTAACATAGTTTTAAAAATGTGATGTCATGAATCGTACAAAGAATTGAAGTTAATTTTTTATTAAACAGATATCATGGCTGTCAACTATTTCATCATCTTGGAACAGACGTCATAAAATATGGTGGAAAATATGTTTTTAGTGAGATTGTTCATAATCAGTGTTTGAAATACCATAACGAATGATTGAAGCAGAAATGCTGTAATCAAGTACTCTAGGTTGAGAATAAACATTTCAAAAGACAATAACCAGTGAAAGCGGGACTTTCATCAACCATGTCATAAAGCACTTACATTGGTCATTGTTTCGAAATGAAGAGAGAATCTTGTGGTGAAGAAAAGCTTAAGAAACACTTGGTTTGTCAGAAATCATTTACTGAAGTTGATGAAAAGAAGAGTCATATGAGAACCCCTACAGCAAAACAGCCCCACAGATGTCAATTATGTAAAATGTCATTTGCCTTTTCGGATGGTCTGAAACGTCACATGAGAACCCATACTGGAGAAAAGCCACACAAATGCCAGTTATGTCAGAAATCATTTGCAGAAGCTAGTACCCTGAAAAAACACGTGAGAATCCATACTGGAGAAAAGCCATACAAATGTCAGTTACATGTATGTCAGAAATCATTTTTACGATCTGATCACATGAGGGATCATACTAGAACCCATACAGGAGAAAGACCATACAAATGTCAGTTGTGTCAGAAATCATTTGCAGAAGCTAGTACCCTGAAAAAACACATGAGAATCCATACTGGAGAAAAGCCATACAAATGTCAGTTACATGTATGTCAGAAATCATTTTTACGATCTGATCACATGAGGGATCATACTAGAACCCATACAGGAGAAAGACCATACAAATGTCAGTTGTGTCAGAAATCATTTTCACAAGTTAGTAATCTGAAGTGTCACACAAGAACCCATACTGGAGAAAAATCGTACAGATGCCAACTATGTCAAAAATTATTTGCACATATTAGTATCCTGAAGGGTCACATGAAAATACATACTGGAGAAAAACCACACAGATGCCAGTTATGTCAGAAAACATTTGTATTTTTAACGGATCTGAAGAAACACATAAGAACTCATACTGGAGAAAGACCATTCACATGTCAGGTATGTCAGAAATCATTTGCACAATGTAGTACTATAGCCAAGTTAATTTGAGTAGGCTATTGCAGTATATCACACTGCACAGTAAGTCTAGCCACTATAGAAGTTATTGGAGGTTAGGAAGAGAGAGGGCAGCTAATCGCAGAGAACTGATACCAACACCTGGTTTACATCAGCGGCCCCGGTCAGCGAGTAGTCAGTAGGGCGTCTGATTTATTATTTGGTCCAGATAGGTAGAGGAAATCTTAGATTTCATACAACTGACTCACCAGCCCAATCAGAGAGCTTTGCAGAGACAGGCAAGAATACATAAGGCCAAACCTGTACAGATACAGACGCAGGTAGAAACGGAGTCAAGCCAGAGGACACGCCGAACCAATAGAGCAAGACGGAACCAGTCACAGAGAAGTACGCAGACAAACCAAGCTGTAGATTTCAGACAAAGAGAATCCTAGCGTCCAATCGAATAGACTATCCGGAGTAACTCCATAACTATTAACCAATGGGAGTCCGACACATATCGCCGGACGAGAGAACCTCAGACAGGACCTACACTAAGTCTAGTCTGGTTTGAGATACCATACAGATCAGTCGATTAGATCTGAGATTCTACTCTCGGAGATAGAACGCAGTTAGAAATGTAGTCAGAGTAGTGTCTAGTGTCTTATCGACACTACCGGGTAAGATAGAGTAAAGGTTTGTCTTAGGCTTCTGCTTCGCTCCACAATCGAACTAGAATCGCGCTCGCGTTATGTCAAACAATCATTCGAAGAACATTCAAGTGCTGAATGACATTTCGAGAATAAAAGATGAAAACTGTACAATGCGAACTGGACGAGAATAATCATCATAGCCGGTAGAAATGAACTCTACCACAGCTGGTGGAGAACTTGGTTCGATCTCCCCCTGCCTCTGCCTTTCCCATGTGAAGCTAGGTCTAAATCATCATATAGGCCACGTTCCCTACGTCAACGCGAGAAGAAGTCGATGGAGCTTCAAAGCCGACATTAAAGCCAGACGAAACTCTTCATCTTTTAACTATAGCCGATGCATTCAACTGAAGTTCTGGGAAGACCGACATCATCATAACCACCACGTCTTCTGTTCTACTTTCGCTGTGAATTTCCACCTTCGCCAGACGACCGCCATTCCGTCAACCTTCATCCATACTAGCCAGATCACCGTCAAGGTGTCTGGACGCGTCATCCCGACTCCGGACCCATCGACTCATCCAATTCTTTCATTCTTCCATTCAAGGAGCAGACACCGCCTGCACGACGTCAAGGGCCCACGATCGTCACGCAACGCTGTCGCCTATTCAAAGAGTCGTCGCCGAGTCTTCTATGGCATCATAAGGGTAACATATGGCGCCATATAATCATCCATATAATCATTCATAAAAATCATATTCATTCATGACTTCATCCGCTATCATAAAGCTTAGTGCTAAGTAAGCATACGTTGTCTTATTCACTTTTCATCAACTTCATGTTAATTTCGCAACTTTCGAAAGTAACTAAGTAAGTTTCGAACAATTTTGTAACGTAACAATGTCCATCAAGCAAGGTTTAATCACAAAGAGAATACTTACGATAGAGTCAAGTCTTGTTGTCGGTCAGTCTTTGTACATATAGTAGTAGTCTTTAACGAAGTGCTTCTTACATTGACTTTTTAACATTAGGCCTATAATCGGCGTAGTTTATATATTAATCTCTTGTGCTTATTATGTGTGAACGCGAAGCTTATCATATTTCGCATTAGCTTTCAGCAGAGGATTTTATACACTGTAAAAAAGCAGTACGCATGTGCACTTAGTAGAAATCTCATTTCACTTCAGAGCCAAATCACTTAACGCTGACTTTTAATATAACGACACAGTTCAGCATTCATCAGATTGGACAATTATAATCATACGCTGCATTTAAGAACTGTAAAATCTTGATTGCGACCGAATTTTAATGCAATATGAGCGATAGGCCTACGTTGTGAATTAGCCACCGACGCAATAATAAATATAAGCAGACTATAGATCTGTATGCTGAAAGTAAAGCCTAACCGTGCAATGTCGATTTTGATCACGATATATTTGCAAATGTCATACGTCTGATTGAACACGAAGTCTGTATCAGTTTAACATGAGTAACGCCAGATTTATATAGCGCAATCGCAGGAAGTGTAAATTCCCTCATTGCAGAGATACGATGAATGAAGTTGAGTTCGCGCAGAGACGCACAAGCAGAGTCAAGTTAAGCCCGTGCCTACACGCACCCTGAGCTTATAGAGATTAAGTGTTATTAAGAGTTTATGTGAATTATTATTTTATGTTATTTACGAGTCACTCATGTAGAATTGCAGCAAATGTTACGTCGGATAGTTCGTGATAAGAGTAAAAGATCGTGCCAGATCTAAAATGCACTTAGTATGCATCAGCAAGTTTACGCTAAGATCAGATTATTATAGGCCTCAGTTGCACAAGCCAAGTAATGTAATCAAGTAAGGAAGATCAACTGCAGTCGCATTTCAGCAAATTCCAGTAATGTAAGCAGCTTAAGAATTTTTCTACAAGCCATCCAGTCAGCCCAATACGAGATTTGAATCTTCATTTAAGATTGTGATCAAGCATTTCAGCTATAGCATTCTATTATAATTTTAGCTTTCGCTATGTGTTTAGCTTTCACGTTCGATTATAATTATATTTCTGTTAGTGCATGCAATTATATTTGTGTGTATTTTTCTGTTATATTTCATGTAACGTTATGATGGAATGACCGAACGAGCTGAGAACACAAGGCATTCAACTGTCTTCGCCTTCGACGCTGTCAAGTTACACAAACACAGCGTTATTATCTCAGCCATGGGTCATAACGGATCAGACCTTTGTCAAGGACACATTCAGAACTCTCATCAAGAACAATGTCGTCCTCAGAACTGATTTCATCTGATCCTTCCATCATATCTTATTTGTGTTTCATGTGTATAACTGTTCTTAGATCTTAGGACTCGCATAACGTTTATGAGACTAATTGTGCACTTAGACCCTTTCATTCTTGGAGCACGTGCGCACAGCTTCTAGGAAAGTTTAGGACAATCTAGATGCCTTTCATTCTCATTTCATCCATGACTATTATCGCACATTCTCATTTGCATATCACCATGTCATCACCATGTCACATTAGCTTTATTGCATACTTCTAAAGCGCTCTTGCTGTCGAACGAGACGTTCGAATTTTTCAGAGTAGGAGGGGGTATAGCCAAGTTAATTTGAGTAGGCTATTGCAGTATATCACACTGCACAGTAAGTCTAGCCACTATAGAAGTTATTGGAGGTTAGGAAGAGAGAGGGCAGCTAATCGCAGAGAACTGATACCAACACCTGGTTTACATCAGCGGCCCCGGTCAGCGAGTAGTCAGTAGGGCGTCTGATTTATTATTTGGTCCAGATAGGTAGAGGAAATCTTAGATTTCATACAACTGACTCACCAGCCCAATCAGAGAGCTTTGCAGAGACAGGCAAGAATACATAAGGCCAAACCTGTACAGATACAGACGCAGGTAGAAACGGAGTCAAGCCAGAGGACACGCCGAACCAATAGAGCAAGACGGAACCAGTCACAGAGAAGTACGCAGACAAACCAAGCTGTAGATTTCAGACAAAGAGAATCCTAGCGTCCAATCGAATAGACTATCCGGAGTAACTCCATAACTATTAACCAATGGGAGTCCGACACATATCGCCGGACGAGAGAACCTCAGACAGGACCTACACTAAGTCTAGTCTGGTTTGAGATACCATACAGATCAGTCGATTAGATCTGAGATTCTACTCTCGGAGATAGAACGCAGTTAGAAATGTAGTCAGAGTAGTGTCTAGTGTCTTATCGACACTACCGGGTAAGATAGAGTAAAGGTTTGTCTTAGGCTTCTGCTTCGCTCCACAATCGAACTAGAATCGCGCTCGCGTTATGTCAAACAATCATTCGAAGAACATTCAAGTGCTGAATGACATTTCGAGAATAAAAGATGAAAACTGTACAATGCGAACTGGACGAGAATAATCATCATAGCCGGTAGAAATGAACTCTACCACAGTACTTTGAAGCGCCATGAGAGGATTCATACTGGAGAAAGACCTTATATATGCCACTTCTGTGAGAAATCTTTTTTATGTTCTGGTTATCTGAAAAGTCACATAAAAATTCATACTAATGGAAAACAATGCATGTGTGGTGTTTGTCATCAAGAATTCACAGAAAATAGACATATAAAGAGACACAGAAGAACCCATAAAAACGAAACATCGTTCCTATGCAAGAAACCTTTCACTGAGACTAGTGCTCTGACCAATCAGTTTAAATTCTATTCAGGAATTGGTCTACAGCTGCAAGGTCTTAAATTGAAGAAAAACTTAACTGCTAACCTTTCTGATCAGTGCAACTCATTAAGTAACACAGATGCCATTGCTGATAGAGGGAAAGAACATCTCTCATTGGAAAAGTATAATGATTCAAGTGAAATTGCAGGTTTTCTAAAAACTGATAGAGTTGGAGATATGAAGAGATTGAAATCATTTAATGGTGTTCAAACTTTCTCGGTAATTCCTTATGGATGTGGGATATGTGATGGACTGTTTGAAAAAGACAAGGAATTTATATATCATTGTTCTAGCCATGGATTTTCTTCATCTGATGATTTATTTGTTGACCAATGCTCAATTATGTTATGTGAGAGAAGACTGGAATAATTATTTTGTGTATTTCTTTGATTTCTCTAAATTAATTTTCGATTATAAGCACTGTGCTTTCCAGAAAAGATAGGCCTACGTGAGCAATGAAAACTTTATGGTAAAAAAGAAATCATTTGAGTGATACACCATGTGTCTAATTAAAGATTTTTCAAAGTTCTGGAAAGTGAAAGAGCAGTTAATCCCATTTTGGTTGTGAATCATTGTGGGCCGCAAGGTAAACCATACATAAAGCCCCTTTTCACGCCTTGAATCGCATTATGGGATTTGATGTAAATAACCACGAGTTTAACTCAAAACTGGATTTTGCCAAATCTTATTGAAAAATGTTGCTGAAGGAAGGGTATAAGCCAAAAACAGCATTCGCCACTCAAGTTGGGTTTTTTCAGTTCACCAAGATGCTATTTGGTTGGTAAACTTTCGAGCATCTCTCACAAAAATGAGGACATTGCTTTCTGGTTTAAAAAACACAAATTCGTGCATGACATGGCCACTCACAATGGAATGTGGAAGGAGCATGTACATGAGTTTAAAAAAGTATTTTAACAAGTTAGAGATGCATCGGTAAAATACCAGGCCTTCTGAGTGTTACCTGGGTTATGGAAGAATTGAGTTTTTGGGCATAATATTGGAGACAGTCAAACGAAAGTTTTTCCAGACAAGATTGAGGCGTTTTTGGTTACCGGAGATTCGTGACTGACTTCGCCTCCATTTTAGTTCCATTGACAGACATGACAAAGAAGGGCCATATTTAACTTCAGTGGGCTAAGGAACCAAACTATGAGTTTGAAACACACGAAATGTTTTAATACAGCTCCAGTGCTGTGCCATTTAGACTTTGACAGAACGTTTGTGTTTCAGACCGACGTCTGACATAGCTCTGGGCACCATACTCCAACAACAGTTCGGAGATGAATTTTTCCAGTTGCCTATTTGAACCGGAAGCTGTCTGACCGAGAGATGAATTACACTGTAAGGGAGAAAGAATGTCTCGCAATTTCATGGAAGTCTCGAAACTTCCAGTTTCGTGGAAGGTTTCAGGTTTATCTGTTTGGAAGTGAATTTGTACTGTGAACCAATCACCAGCAGTGTCATTCCTCAGCAAAGCAAAGTTGACGAATCCAAGAATCCGGGAATTGAAAGAAGTCAGTTGAATGGAGAATGCAGAAGAGTGAGCTAAGATTTCGGTGTAAATATAATTAAGAATACATGTCGTTCACGAAAGTAATTTCGGGACTAAGAAATTAAATTAACTAGCTAGGTTAGTCCTTAAATATGTGGTTTTGACTCTGATGAACAAATATTAGCTCGTAATGAAGCTCGTAACAGTACGTGTAGTTAATAGGTAACTTGCCGCAATTTTATTGTTATTTTTTAATGCAGTGCTGTTGTGTGCAGAAATTTTGCCTCACTGAAAAACGCTGATGATTCAAAAGCTACCAAAGAGGAAATTTCACCGTTCAGGACCATGGACTACTTTTTTGTGGGGCACGGTAGCAGATTTGTGGGGCTACAGTAAGCGATTGGTTAAAGCGCTCGGCTTGTAACGCGTATCTTGTACGAGTTCGCGCCTATGCTGAGACAATATAGGCCTACGAACCTTGAGCAAGTCCTTTGCTCACAATTGCTCCGTGCCACTATACTATCGTACATTGTACACTGAACCATTAGAATTAAATCATTGCAAGCCTCTTCAAGTTAGATGTTTCTTAACAGTATCTGCTGTTTTCCTCCCATGTCAGCCTTTTACACTTAAATTCGATTTCGAGCTACTGTGTTGTGGTCAGGGGCATCGGAACAAAGAGCATGCCTCAACTCGGAGACCTGGGGAGCCACAGTCCATTTGGTCCCGCATTTGATCCTCTAAATTTTCAATTCATTAGTACAAACTTGTGTCGTAACCATAGCATGCAAATATACTTATGATGTCCTTTCTATTTTAACTTGTAGTTTATAGACTGTACTCCAGACTGGACTCAAACTCTAATGAGGCTAACTGAGTGAAACTGATACAGTCTTACTTTATATTTCTAAATTCACTTAAATTACTGACAGATACATTAAAGTGTGCATGCAGGTAAAATTCACTTAAGCAAAGCGTTCAAGATATAACCTCGTCTCTCACGCTTGTAGCTCTAGATATTAGGCAATGGTCCTTCAGTTAAAGTTTACTGACACTTTATTTAAAGAAGAGTAATGGCATTTGAAAGAACATGCTATCGGAAAGTACTGAGAATCGGCTGGCGAAGAAAGATGACGAACGAAGAGCTATACAAGCAAATTGGCCCAAGAACAACTTTACTCCAAAAACTAATCCGCAGAAAATTGCAATTATTTGGGCATATATGTAGAATGGATGACTCCAGAATACTCAAGACGATAGTGTTTGGCAGGATGGGAGGGAAGAACAGAAGAGGACGCCCTAACAGAGAGTGGGTAGACGACATCATCTCTTGGTGCAGTAATAATTCCTTACAACAACTAAGCCACCTGGCACAGGATAGAGACAGTTGGACGGAGCTGGTGAAGCGCGCATCAAGCACCTACGGGCGCTGAACCCATGGTGACTGATGATGATGATGATGATGACACTTTATTTGGCCAGGTTTATTTTATTGCACACTGTAATGTTTAATGTCTTTAGAACCAATTTCAAAGAAATGAAAGACCTATACAATAAGTACCTGTGTATTAATAAAAGGTCTGTAAGCCGGCACTTCTGTTGAATCCTTTAACGGTATCCTAAGTTCAGTCTTTTAATGCTTTCAACATCTAGAGAGAAGCATAGTTCAGCAAAGGTCAACAAACAAGTCATTGGGTGGAGAAAAGCAATGACCAGAACAATGCTCAAAAAATTCCTTCTCTATTTGAAACAACTCGTCACATATCCCACATCCATAAGGCATCGCTAAACAAGGCTTCAATTCCTCAGGTAAATTCAATTTATTCATATACATGCATTGTCTGGCTCTAGTTTTCTTTTGATGACCTGCACCTTCAAAACAATCACCATGAGTGTTCCTTCTTTCATCAGTAACTCTCTTACTACATAATGCGATGCATCTATCAAAAATATCTGCAATTACTTCACTTTCCAACTCAAGATCACCTATTTGTACTCTTGAAAAGGAGTCAATGTGCTTAGTTGAAGGACAACAGCTGCTAAAGCGTTTGTCACATATGTGTGGCTTCTCAGTCACAGGAGTTCTTCTGTGTCCCTTTAGACTTTCAAGTTCTTTGAATCCTTTATGACAAACCTTGCATATATGTGGTTTTTCTCCAGTATGGATTCTCTTGTGATTTTTCAGAGTACCAGCAACTGCAAATGATCTCTGACATAATTGACATTTGTAGGGTTTTTCTCCAGTATGGATTCTCATGTGAGGTTTCAAGTTACTAACTCGGTCAAATGATTTCTTACATACCTGACACTTGTGTGGCTTTTCTCCAGTATGGATTCTTGTGTGCCTTTTCAGACAGCCACCTTGTGCAAATGATTTCTGACATAGCTGACATTTATGTGGCTTTTCTCCAGTATGGTATTTTATGTGCCTTTTCAGATTACCAGCTTCTGCAAATGATTTCTGACATAACTGACATTTGTAGGGTTTTTCACCAGTATGGTTTTTTATGTGCCTTTTCAGATTACTAGCATCTGCAAATGATTTCTGACATAACTTGCATTTATATGGTTTTTCTCCAGTATGGTTTTTCACGTGTTTTTTCAGTATACCTGCTTCTGCAAATGATTTCTGACATAGCTGACATTTATGTGGCTTTTCTCCAGTATGGTATTTTATGTGCCTTTTCAGACAGCCACCTTGTGCAAATGATTTCTGATATAGCTGACATTTATGTGGCTTTTCTCCAGTATGGTATTTTATGTGCCTTTTCAGATTACCAGCTTCTGCAAATGATTTCTGACATAACTGACATTTGTAGGGTTTTTCACCAGTATGGTTTTTTATGTGCCTTTTCAGATTACTAGCATCTGCAAATGATTTCTGACATAACTTGCATTTATATGGTTTTTCTCCAGTATGGTTTTTCACGTGTGTTTTCAGTATACCTGCTTCTGCAAATGATTTCTGACATAGCTGACATTTATGTGGCTTTTCTCCAGTATGGTATTTTATGTGCCTTTTCAGATTACCAGCTTCTGCAAAAGATTTTTGACATAACTGACATTTATATGGCTTTTCTCCAGTATGGTATTTTATGTGCCTTTTCAGACTGTCATCTCGTACAAATGATTTCTGACATAACTGACATTTATATGGCTTTTCTCCAGTATGAATTCTTGAATGAAGCGTCAGTTGAATAAGTCGAGCAAATGATTTCTGACATATCTGACATTTGTATGGTCTTTCTCTGGTATGGGTTCTCATATGGTATTTCACATTACGAGCCGTTGCAAATGATCTCTGACATAATTGACATTTGTAGGGTTTTTCTCCAGTATGGATTCTCATGTGAGGTTTCAAGTTACTAACTCGGTCAAATGATTTCTTACATACCTGACACTTGTGTGGCTTTTCTCCAGTATGGATTCTTGTGTGCTTTTTCAGACAGCCACCTTGTGCCAATGATGTGTGACACAACTGACATTTATATGGTGTTTCACCAGTATGGTTTTTCATGTGCCTTTTCAGATTACCATCTTGCTCAAATGATTTCTGACATAACTGACATTTGTAGGGTTTTTCACCAGTATGGTTTTTTATGTGCCTTTTCAGATTACTAGCATCTGCAAATGATTTCTGACATAACTTGCATTTATATGGTTTTTCTCCAGTATGGTTTTTAATGTGTGTTTTCAGTATACCTGCTTCTGCAAATGATTTCTGACATAGCTGACATTTATGTGGCTTTTCTCCAGTATGGTATTTTATGTGCCTTTTCAGATTACTAGCATCTGCAAATGATTTCTGACATAACTGGCATTTGTAGGGTTTTTCACCAGTATGGTATTTTATGTGCCTTTTCAGATTACCCGCTTCTGCAAATGATTTTTGACATAACTGACATTTATATGGCTTTTCTCCAGTATGGTATTTTATGTGCCTTTTCAGACTGTCATCTCGTACAAATGATTTCTTACATAACTGACATTTATATGGCTTTTCTCCAGTATGAATTCTCGAATGAAGCGTCAGTTGAATAAGTCGAGCAAATGATTTCTGACATAACTGACATTTGTATGGTCTTTCTCTGGTATGGGTTCTCATATGGTATTTCACATTACGAGCCGTTGCATATGATTTCTGACATAAATGACATTTGTATAGTTTTTCTGTAATACAAGTTTTCATATACTTTTCCAAGTCTTCAAACTGTGCAAATGATTCCTGACATAACTGAGATTTTTCTGGCTTTTTCCAGGCATTAGCTTTGGTATGCATGCCACGGTATTGGTCTCTGAAAATACTTTCTGAAATGGTTCAGGCAGCGCAGCTTTCACCAGTGATAGCCTTCCCAACACCGGCAATATGCAGTAACCGAAATGTGTGATGCCTTCATGTAATTTGGCATTTAAATCGCTTACAAGACGGGTTCATGTTTCACGTGTCAATAACAGTTCTCTTCCCAAAAAAATATGAAGACAAAGTCACCCAGAAAAAGTTATCTTTTATGATGAAATATTGAAGCTATCCAAATATTGTATATAATGCTTTCGTAGTAATGTTGACTGATAATGAAATAGCTGACAATCACGAAAGTTGTAGACAAAGAATTGCAAGCAATGTTCTTTCAGAAGACCAATGAGTGTATTTCTACGACTGCATTAGACAGTTATAATAGGACATTTCCTTTTGTCTTCTTTGTATGGATGCTAAAACGAACAGCAACACGTGTAAAATGTTTCTGATACTTGCTTTGTTTTTCCTTGAACTTGGCTGAATCGTATTACAGTAAGATAATAATTTTCTTCCTCTGCAGTTAATTCAGTAGTTGTTAATGAGTAAGGCTAAGTTCCTAGAATTGATTCAACATTTGCTATCAAATTTTCACCTTGCTTATTCACGTGATTCATGTTGGACTTGGAAATATAATCCCACATCAAATAGACCACGAGACTGTCAATTTTAAACCATTCTATATCAGAACTTTATGGCATTCTCACAAAAAACCATTAAATGACTAAAACATGGTATACAGAAATTTTAGCACATTATCATCTATTTGACTGAGATATGACAAACTAGGTTTATGTAATCTGCCAGTTCAGATATCAAAAGTATTCACAATGTTTTACTAACTCTAACTGTAAAATTAAAACATATAGATGTCTTCAATAGCTATGAACTACACTTACAATTCTTTTTGGTGCAGTTATTAAATTATCACCTAAAGATTACCTAGGGATTTAACCACTACACACATTTAAACTGTTTATAGCATTTTAAATGAACTGCTATATAAATGGGTATTAGTGCTTTTAACATGTCTAAATTGGATGCATTGAAGTAAAAAGAAAGCTAAAGACAAAAGACCAAATCCGTGTGACAGATTGGCTTGAACTAAAAGTTGGGACTTTAAATCAGACGGATATTGGGTCTTTCTGGACACATACAACAAGAACGATTAAAACCTTTAAAATGCAATGGTGGGTGGTATTAAAGACAAAACAGGAATGGGAAAACCTTGCAGAAAATTGCTTGGCAAAAACTGGGCCCAACAAAAGTCTACAACTTCAATATGACAAATAAGAGAACAACAAAATGTGCAGTAGAAACCTACGGATTTTGAGCCAAGCATAGCGACGATAATAATGAAGATGATGATGACGACGACGAGGAGGACAACGGCGACAATGATGATATCGCAGTAATGTAGCAGAACAGCTGCATTTTGAAATATCTCTAGCTCAACTGCTCTAATTAGCATTTTCTTCGTACAATGACAGTGCTGGAGGCGCGAAGATATTTGTCATATCGTAGCATTCTAATCAATCGGCCACTGATTTTGTGTTTGTTTAAAAATCGGTTAGGCCACTTTGAAAATCTTACCAATTTTGTCACAAGATATCGAATTTTTTGTACAGTCCAATTTTTACTTTAAAATATATAAAATGGCGAACGATACAACCACTGCAATGCAGTAACTTACAAGCTGGATTTCCATTATATATTTACCGCCATCTGGTGCTTTTTTCTGGTGATATTTATATCATAGTAAATGTAAACTTTTTTCTATTACGACCGAATGGCCTCGACCCTGCTAATTTTTCAATGTAACAATCGTAATCGTGTGAGATGCTTCAACAACGCTGTCCGTTTGAATGGGCGCCATGCCATTTAAGGTGCCCACGTACTAGATTTGTGTAGCCAAAACAGTTAAGATATCCGTGTACCGATCGTGCTACCCGGAATTTAAAATTTCTGAAATATAGTCACTATTGGTATGCGAGCCGGCATCTCATACACAGAGACGCCATTAGATAAGTGACCCACCAATTTGTCAAACTTCGCAACTTAAACGAGCAAAATAATGTGACAAGTTTCAAAAATCTTCACGTTATTTTCAATTCTACGTGCTGCTATATAATTATGTCAAAGATCTTAATGTCCTTACAATCATAATTATATAAAACTCTGTTTGTATATCCCATGTCTTCTAGTGCCCGATCGAAGTATTTTCCTCATCCTGTTGAATGCCTAAAAAACTCTTCGCTGTGTCGAATAATTTACAGTTATTATTAACGATTACGTTTAGACTACTAAATGCTCTATGGTTGAGGTAACTGACTAATAATTATGTTCACGAGATGGCACAAAATTTGTTATTATCCAACTTCTAGTTTAGAAAAAAAATACATTTGCAGATAACTGAACAGAAGCAAGGTAATCTTGGTTTGCCATAATTTATTCAATCAGTTTTGAAAAGTATATCAACTGATTTTTTAGAAGAATGTCTTCTTAATTACCAGTCGAAAGTTCCACAACTTGCAGACCACGACATTCTGGCGTTTGCACATTCGTCGTCCATATATAGGCCTAATGTAATCAGAACAGTAGGCCTACATAAATTGTATTTTGAATTTTTCATTTCATTTGGGTTTCTAACTGTCGTGTCTGAAATGTTATTCAGTTACATCGATGGAATGCCTCAGCTGTTTTATGACTTGACTTGGGCCCTATCGTGGCAGTTACTGTTCCCATTTAGTCTAAAAGCGTAAAAACACAGGAATCTGCTCTATAACAGCTATAAATGGTTATGCATTTTGAGACACTCTAAACATTTGCATTAGTAAAAAGATGTTACTTGAGAACTATAAGGCTACAGTTGTTAAAATCCGAACTCGTTCTTCCTCCTACTTTTATTACCGCGACTTCCAGTCTCTGTCACTGTTAAACCCATAAGTTGCTCATTAGGTCTAATCTAGGTTGCACCAGCTCTCTCCCGGGTACTCAAGACATCTTCCATCTGCAACAGCGAATGCGAGTTTCTTCCATTCCATTGCATTTGTCCTGGAGCATTTGCTCCATACTTCAGCCTAACATTTCTAACTTGCCACTGCTTTATATTCTGACCAGGTACTGACTGTTCAACCAAGGCAGCTCTTGTTGACTTGGTCTGTTTGACGCAGCTTGCTTCTTGACGTTTATAGATTTCTGAGATATACATTACATACCATTACGCAGCTGCAGGACGTAAATATTTGGACAGCTGTTACTTTCTCTGGTTTAAGCTTCACTATTCATTCCAAAAACAAAAATTGACAAACTATAACTTTGCAAGAAATATACAATTCAGTCTCTAGCCCAACGCCATACATCTAAGGAGATTCCTGTCGCTTAGGTTGCATTAATAAATAGACTCAGTCGAATGTTATGTTACGGGGAAGTCACAATACTGTTTAGACAACTTTTACCTCCTATCCCAAAGTATGTCTTTGATTTTTTCTTAGTCAAGTGACAATATGAGTTGAGCTCAGGAATGTTCTCGGAAACATGTACCACGATGCTTGCTTGACTATGGCTATGTAAAGCATTCGTAAAGTCCAGTTTAACTACGGCTGCGTCTGAGAGCAGGCCTGCCAGGAAGCGTCTGGTGGTAGGCCTACGTAGGGCAGCCTGACAGCCTACCGGCACACCAGCACCAAGCTGAAAAGTAGTTGGAGTGCCAGATGAGAGCAAAGGCGTTTTCGTACTTGGATGCCAGACGACGAATGCAGTAGCTAAATTAACGATACTGCTAAGACCCCCCGACTTCTTCCTTAAGGCAAACAGGGTGCTTCCACACAGGCGAGGTTTAATAATGTTTGGGCAGATGACCACCAATAAGAAACATTAAGGCGGTGACTGATGTGAGGAGAGCAGAATCAACGTCCTCGCAGCATGCCAACTTTGTACATTTACACTGTCAGAAGAAAGATCGAATTGCATGCATCACTTCATCGTCTGGTTGCATGCATCACTTCATCGTCTGGTTTCTGGAATGCGAGTGAGTCTAATGGCGGACATAGTGGTTCAGACAGGTCCTGAGCAGGAGTATGCTGCGCAGTGTCTCCAAAGACTGAATCATCCTGAATCGGACGATCAGTCGAGCAGATGATCCCAACGTATTCATCCGCAGCTTCGAGGAAACCAACTGTGCGATATCATAGGTGTCTCACCACTTTGAGCGTTTATTAAAGGACCTATTGTTATTATTTTTACCCGATGTATATATAATCCCTCAGTGGGGACGGCTAGAAATCGTCAAGATCTGGCGGAGCAAAAGTACCGTGGAAAGCAACAGAATTGAAGCGTTGAATTGTGATAGCAATGCGCTGGAAAAGATAACTGGTTTCTGTCTTGTCACCGGTTATGCGAGAGAGGTGGCGCCCTAACTCTGTTATGAAGAGTAGGCCACTGTTAAGAGAACTATGTTTGGTCGTGAGTTGGCACCGCGAAATTACTTCACATTTGGCACGATTAAGATGCAAGTCCAGCTTCCTACATTCCAGCTCGATCATGTCAACATCCGCAGCCACTATAGATTCTTCCCCTCCCAAAGTTAGATCATCAAGATAGCCGATGGTGAGAGGAGAAGATAGTTTCAACAAAACTGGCTGAAGCGGCAGACAGAAGAGGAGTGGACCAAAAGGGTCTCCTTGTTGTGGACCCATCTGGGATGACAGAGAAAAATTGCCAAACTTGAGTGTAGTGGCTTCTGCGTAGGCCAGATGGCAATAAGGAGCTAGCTCTGGCAGAATACTGTACAGCGCAGAAAGCACTTGATCCCTGAAAAGGCTGTTAAATGCGTTTGCAAAGTATAATTTGACAAGTATAGAATTTTGCTGCATACTTTCAAGGAAACGCCTGCTTGCATGAACCGCTGCCTCACACCCACCGCTGACCCCCACTCCCACCTGTCGGAGTGATAGGTAGTCCGCTACCTTTGGGAGGGCGAAAGTGTTGGCGCATTTTAACGCTCGTCTGCGCCAGTAATATCCGATTACAATCGGGCGCAGACCACCAGATTTTTTGCGTAGAGCAGAGTGTGTCGCCAAAAAGAATGGTGCGAGGCTCCTCAGGGCAAACACAGCATCTGAAATTGTTTCAGACCCTACATACAGTCCTGGTAATGTAAATTAGTCTCACTTGATACAGAAAAATGAATCTAATGATCTTATATAAGATCTGGACCTATCAAAACAACAAGCTGAGCTTTTAGGTTCAAGACATCAAGAGTGAAATCTTCTTGGTCAAGGGTACATAATATTACCTAGAATAAGCGACTTTGTCTTCATTTTGCAATATGCAGGATTGTCTGTGTTTCTGCACGGATATTTTGGGGCTGATGAGAAAATAGGAATAACTCACAACCCTAGGGAATGACGACTATTCATAGACTCATCATAATTAGCTTAAAAGCTGTATTTTTCCATAAAGAAACCAAAATCTTTCAGTTCCACTGTCACCTCCTGCGAGAATAAAGGAAACCTATGAAACCGTGGGAAAATACTGCTATAAAATAGAACCAGTAAAATTGGCAAATATGTGATGATTTGAAAGTTTTGCTCTGCTGCTTGGGCTGCAAGGTGGCTTCACAAAGTTTTCTTGTTTTCTGTGTTTGTGGGACAGCAGGAATGCAGAGATACACTGCAAAACAAAGGACTGACCCAAGAGAGATAACTTCATTCCTGGAAAGAGCAACGTGAAATATTAGCCTTTAGGTGACCGTTATAATGTTCTGCTTCCGCCATTACATATCAAACTTGGTCTTATGAAGAATTTTGTCAAGGCTATTGTAATTGTAATTGTAAACGAACATTTATAAAGCGCCACTTAGGAAACAGTGGCGCTCCCGACCTGAACAAACAAAAAGGATTTCAGGCGTTTGCGAGACTGGGTAGGAGAGAGATTAAGTAACTGATGTATTGAGTCTTATCAGGATTGAGACAGAGGCGGTTAGAAGACATCCAGAGATCTAGAACAGGGAAATGTGAGTACAGGCAGAGCGAGTGGGCCCAAAAATAATAGAAAGGGAGTGATCAGAAAGAAATGAGTGAAACCAAAGAAGAGCAGAGTCAGTAAGGCCAAAGGATTTAGACAGTCGTTCTAGGAGAATGGAATGATCAACAGTGTCGAAGGCAGCACTGACGTCGTAGGGAGCAAGAAGAGTGACATGGCCATGGTCAAAGGCATGAAAGATGTCAGCTAGAAGGCGGGTGATGAGTGATTCTGTCGAATGGAATTTCCTAAAACCAGATTGAAGGGGAGGCATGAGAGAATTAGATTCAAGGTATTCAACCAGTTGAAGAGAGATACATCTTTCAAGGAGCTTCGAGAGGAAGGAGAGGTTAGAAATAGGACGACAGTTAGAAGGAGAGTTAGGGTCCAGACCTTGGCGCTTGAGGGAGGGAAAGACAACTGACCTTATCTGTGACGCTGGAATGGAACCCTGACTCATTGACGAATTACATAATAAATGTAGAAAAGGAAGAAAGTCATCAACAAATTCCTTAATTAGAAATGGAGGAAGTAGGTCAAGTTCGCATGACTTCGAGGGGGAGCTATGAACAAAACCAGTGATGGTTTTCGTACCGAAGGGGAAAATTTCCCAAACTAAGTGACGTTAAACTCAGAAAAGGTGCCTCTGTTGGTCCACAGATTAGGAAGCCACTGAATAATATTGACTTTTAAGAAAATTGAATCCGAAGGAACGCTCTGCGTGAAAATCATTCACGTCTGTAGTCAAGGGTTTTCTGGTGGCCATATTTGAATTCAGCGCCCAAATGTTAGTAAAACAGTAGCCTATTTGAACAATATTATAAGAAAAAAGTTTGACTTTTTCGAGCTGTGTAATTTGCAATAACTACAAAACGCAATCCGCCGAGCAGCTCCTCCCTCTTCTGTTTCTGGTCTTTTGGCAACCGGACTTGGTTTTTGACAAGGCATTTTTGGACAACTCCGCTGACATGCCGCAGCGTTCGTGAATAAACTGGTACCATGGGCTTAGCTTTAAGGAGCGCTTTGTAAATTTCGAGTTTACGATTACGATTACGACAGTCTTGTGCTCACGCCTGTTTTTTCCATCTTTTATTATTAATGTTCCAGGAATATGACAGAGGAAATATGATTAGCCTATTTTCCGAATAGCATGTTGTAATCGTTGGCCTTTCTTGCCAGTTCCGTTAAGCGGCCAGTGGTGTAGCGGAATATATCAAGTGCAATAAATCGTCGAACATTCGAGTGCTTCAACTGCGGCTAGGGCTGGATCATGCAAGCTACACCACACTCCATGAAAATGTTGTACACTGAAAAAAGATGTTGTAAATACCATCATCACCATTATTATTATTATTGTTATTATTACTGGTGTTGTCGTCGTCGTCGCCATCGTCATCGTCATCATCACCATAACCACCATCATGTGCATACGTAATGGTCTTGAGCCATCTTATCTTAACTAAGCGTTTCTGTCTCTTCCATCCCTGGCAGCAGATTTATGTACTCTGCT
Organism: Norana najaformis; assembly: GCA_964023275.1. Lineage (NCBI taxonomy): Eukaryota > Metazoa > Annelida > Clitellata > Crassiclitellata > Hormogastridae > Norana > Norana najaformis. The sequence continues at coordinate 8,526,331 of OZ029927.1, forward strand.
TTGCAAAATGACCTGGTTGTTTCGTCAGCCCGTACTATTACAGTCTAGCGTAGAAGTGTTGCTGTGGTCGGCCCGTGCTTTTTGAATAAGTCGTCTGACGACCTGTGACGTGAGCTTCTTGGCCTTTCCCTGCCTCTTTTCCATATGCGGTATTCCACTCGTGACCTCCCCTCTGATTTGTACAAACTCCGTATTGTAGCCTTGCCTTTGTTAGCTATTTTTCCTCTTATCATGCATATGATTAATTTAGCCTTTTTACTGCCTCAGCACATTGCCTTTACGCATAACAGCTCCCAGGTTCCTTTCTTCCCCACCCACTTTCGGTACATATGAAAAGTTGGATTCTCTTCCCAAAGTGCAACATCGAACACTTCTCACATTATAAAGCATCTTCCCATCCTTAGACCATTGGAAGTTTCTTCTGTATTCCTGCTTCTTCTCTCCCAACCACTACTCTACACGGTTTTGAATCCTCTGCTGACTTCAGCAACTTCCTCCTCATCCACAATGGTTGCTTCATTTCCCTCTTAATTTTTCAGTTGTCTTGCCATTTTTGCTTTTCTTCTTGCTTCTAACATACTTGTAAAAAATCTTGCTGTCTTCCTTTACATTGCTTGATAACTTCTGCTTATAACTCTCCGTTGCCTTCTTTGCATCATTGCAGGTATTCCTTTACTCGTATATTCGATTCCTAACGGCTCAAGTTTTGCCGTATTCTCATGGTTCATCCCATTCATTTTTCCTTTTTAACTTCTGAAATGTCTTCTTTAACTCCTGAAATTTGTTCTTTACCCTTCTCATCTTTTGAATGTCTCGTGCTACCCAGAGCCTCTGCTTGCTAGTTCCTTTTGCTTAGCTATGGTTTCTTCAGTTATCTACTTTATGACTTCTGTAAACTTTCTCCAAGCCTCAATCACTCCCACAGCTGTAATTCTACCTACCAAATACCTTAAATTTTACCTACAAAATCCACGTACTTCAACCTCTTTCTGACTAGTTCATAGTCTGCTTTATCTGACTTGCTCTAGGACTTTGTGGAAACTCTCAGAGATGCTCGAAAACGTATATGCCAGGCTACAAAGCTAGGTCTCTGCCAGTCGACCGCATCAAGCGTATTCTCAACTTCTGTTTATGAGTGTAAGTGGACAGTCATTCAGTCTGAATTCCTGACGATACTATGCGTTCTGTGTGCTCAGTTTAAACATGCGTGGCTCTGAAAAGAGGTGGCAACTTTAAAGTCAATGACTTCAAATCATGTTTTCAAAATGCAGTTGAAGTAGTTATTTAATATATTAGTTTCTAAAATCTCCTGTGTTTAATAGTGCTTGTTAACGCTACATACCGACGATGTTGGTGGCGGTAACGATGATAATGATGATGGTAATGATGATGATGACGACGACGATGATGAGGATAATGATGATGATAATAATAATAATAATAATAATAATAATAATAATAAATTAATAATATTAATATTAATAATAAAATTAATAATAAATTAATAATAAAAAATAACAAATCAATAAATAGGGTGTTGTAACCTACTTGGGACAGTCCTTTGAACCCGTCCACAGCAAATATCACAATCGGGGACTGTTACGTTCAGACCTGTAATAAACAATACAGCTATCAACTGTTCCATTCGGTGGTACCGTACGCAAGAAATTAGTTTTGGCATCCTGAAGGCTTTCGCCGTGATTACATGACAGCCAGGTTGAAAAAATATCATTAAAATGCTACCATTCTACAACCAATATAACCACTATCCGTTAAATCAACCCAGCACTAGTTCTTAAATAATCTCGCTTTGAATACCCAAATAAGGAAGTCGCGTGCTACCACACCATTCAGTTGTCATATGTCATGTGAACTGCTGGTCGGAATCTCATTCTTTCGCAAAGGCGACTGTGGTTCTGAGAGCAAAAGTATTTTATTAAATCCTGTGAGTGTGTTTAAGTTCTTTCTGGCATCTAATAGAATGCTGGCGTGAAACATTCCAATACTTTCATTTTTCAAGAATACCCTAACATATACATGCTCAATTGCATACACACATGCATATATATATGCATACATACATACATAAATGGATGCAGGCATAATATTAATCTTTTCGCTGTGCGAGTGCTTAGTTGTTCATCTGTATGAACCCGCTCACTCGCCGTAGCTGGCTTTCCGGTCCTCATGATCTCTTTGATTCCAGCTGGACTTGTCAGATAGCCCGCTATTTGCTCTTACTTCACATTATGACATCGGCACTGTAGAAGCCATCACATTACATTAGCTAATTAAGACAACATGAGACTAGTAATTTCATTACGATGCAGGCACCTGGGCAGATGCGGTTTCGAGGGAGTCTACTGGTAAAACGATACTCATCAACCTGGCTGTCCACGAGGACAAACGCACTATACAATAAGGCGACTGCCAACATCCATCTTCCAACTGATGCCATTCTTCAGTACCCGCGAGTTCGAGTCCTTTGTCAAACAGTGTAAAGGTTTCCAGCAACGTAGCAAAATCATTTGGTACCAGCAACATGTTTATATATAGATATGCGTATCTTTTAAATAAATGGTTATGATAAAAATAAGTGTAGTTGTTATTCGACTTAGATTTGTCTTATGCTGTTGATAAAGTCAAATGCGGATAATATGCAACTGCGTTTTCAAAATAAACTCATTTGTTATACTGCTTTGCAAGACGTATAGAGCGACCAGATTTTTGGCATGCTTAACGATTGGTAACACGTGTGGTTTCCAATTAATTTTTCATAGTGCGAATCTTGACGTGGATTGCAGTTGTGACGTCATGTTTGTAATCCAGCTTTTTAATCCTTAAATACAAAGCATATTTCGCATTACTACAGTCTACTGGTGATCAGTAATTGGCTGAAAGACAGTTCAATATTTTATTTCCACTGGCGTAGCGCTAGCTACTGCGAGTGAGTGGGTTCATACAGATGAACAACTAAGCACTCAGCGAAAAGATTAATGTAGGCAGGCGTGTACAGGCATTATGCCTGCATCCATGTATGTATGTATGTATGTATGTACGTATATCAGACGGCGAGAGAAAGGCCTAACAACCCGCCCTCTATTTCGGAGGATCTCCAAGAAAATTAAGGCGCTAAAATTTCATATGTTTATAAATTCTAATTACTTCTCGTAAATGGTTAGCGTTGCCGCACAAACTTTATTTGTCTTACCATAACCGTTTCAAACTTTATCTTGCTGCTTCTGCTTCATCTCGTGTCTTTCTTTACCTTGTATTCCTAATAATACATTTTCTAGACTACTTTACATCGTCTTGTTGACTTTACCAAATATTCAGTTTGACAGTATTATGGTTTAAAACAATTAAGGTTCATCCGCAAGTAAATGACGATCAAATAGCTTAAGAGCCCGAACATTTGCAGGATCTCGCTCATATGTTGAATCGGATCGACAAGTAGGCCTACTCAGCCAGGTTTTACAGATGATTCCGTGCTCAGAGTCCATGTACTGTGTTTCACTGAGTAAACCATTAGTTTTTTGTTTCTTTTTGTGAGTTTTCCATAGGACTGTCGAATGCACTGACCTTGTATATAGTTTTATTTTCAGTTTCATTTATGTACGGACTGTACATAACTTATTTAGTTTGCTTACATAATGATACTTGCTTTGTTTACATTTCGATTGCCATCTTACGTTACTGATGTTAATAGGTGACCCTATTTAAGCGGGACCCTAGTCCCTTCTGGGTTTTTCTTTTGTATCCTGGCAAACTGTATGTTTTATGTGTAACATGATATGTTGAATTTTGGATCAATAAAGAGTCAATCAATCAATAAGTCAATCAATCAATCAATCAATAACGATGGTCACAAAACACGGCTGCGCTCGCAGACTGGGCAAACGGTAAATCTCTTGGCCTTCGAAGATGTTTTGTACCACAATATGAACAGCAGGGTTGTCGATATGTTATGTCATAGTGATAACCGTAATCCTGTCGTTCACGTGAAAATAAAGATACTTTTCTTCTTGCTACTAACATACTTGCAAGCATGTAAGTATGTATGTATGTATGTATGCATGTATGTTTGTATGCATGTATGTATTGTATGTATGCATGTATGTATGCATGTATGTATGTAAGTGTGTAAGTATGTATGTATGTATGTAATAATCTATGTATCTACGTATGCATGTATGGTAGAGTTCATTTCTACCGATTATGATAGAGACTTCTCGTCCAGTTCGCATTGTACAGTTTCCATCTTTTATTCTCGAATTGTCATTCAGCACTTGAATGTTCTTCGAATGATTGTTTGACAAAACGCGAGCGAGATTCTAGTTCAATTGTGGAGCGAGCCAGAAACCTAAGCCTAAGACAAACCTTACTCTATTTTACCTTGTAGTGTCAATAAGACACTGGACACTACTCCGACTACATTTCTAACTGCGTTCTATCCCCGAGAGTAGAATCTCTGAGCTAATCGACTGATCTGTATGGTATCTCAAACCAGACTCACTTAGTATAGATCCTGTCTGAGGTTCTCTCGTCCGGCGATATGTGTCGAACCCCCATTGGTCAATAGTTATGGAGTTACTCCGGATAGTCTATTTGATTGGACGCTAGGATTCTCTTTGTCTGAAATCTACAGCTTACTCAGCTCGGTATTCTCTTTGTCTGAAATCTACAGCTTACTCAGCTCGGTCTGTCTGCGTATCTCTCTCTGACTGGTTCTGTCTTGCTCTATTGGTCTCGGCGTGTCCGCCTGCTTGACTCCGTTTCGATCTGCATCTGTATCTCTACATGTTTGGCCTTATGTATTCTTGCCTCTGTCTCTGCACAGCTCTCTGATTGGGCTGGTGAGTCAGTTGTATGAAATTTAAGATAGCCTCTACCTGTCTGGACAAGGTAATAAATCAGACGCCCTACTGACTACTCGCTGACCGGGGCCGCTGATGTAAACCAGGTGTTGGTATCAGTTCTCTGCGATTAGCTGTCCTCTCCCTTCTCTTCTCATAGCTCCAATAACTTCTATAGTGGCTAGACTTACTTTGCAGTGTAATGTACAACAATAGCCTACTCAAATTAACTTGGTTATACATGTATGCATGCATGCAAGAAGTCCCAAGTACGTTCGTTTACCCGGCTGGCTCGGTAAAAGAACTCAGCAAAAATTCAGAGCTACTCAAATCTGCTGCCAAAAACGGATGAACTACAAAGAAATACATACGAAGCCTAACATTAGAATAACTTTTGAGAGACGAACAAACACATCAAAATGAACAGAGATGCCAAAGTAGAACGACAGAAGTCACTTCACGCAGAGTTGAAGTTAACGTCTAAAATGTAATTATTTGTAACTGTAATTGTAATTGGACATCTATATAGTGCCACTTCAAGAGAAAGTTGAGAAACTAATCAGAGGCGATCCCTACGCTAGCTGAAATTATGTTTGACGTCATTAAGAACGAAGTTCGTCAGTTATCGAACAATGTTCCGATAACAAGAAATGTCACCAGTAGCAGACCCGCGCGCACATGATGAGTCCAACCAACGGGTTCCCATCTAATCTTTGCAGTAAAGTTTGAAAAGTATTCTTCTTCTTGTTTTTTCTTCCTTTGTGGCTGGAACTAATCCCTCTTAAAGGAGGGGTCAGCCACACGGATTCTTCTTTTCCGTTTGTTTCTATCTCCAGTATCTTTTTTCTTCAGTCTGAGGTGTTTAGGCCTTGCTAAATCATGCCTCCCCATCTCTTCGCTTGTCGTACCCGACTGCTTCGTCTGTAAACCTCTGCTGTCATAATTCTGTTAGCGCAGCTTTCCTCCTCTCTCCTCATCACATGACCATACCATCTCAACCTGGCTTCTTCTACCCTGTGTAATATACATGCCACTCCCAATATCTGTCTTATATACTCATTTCTTTTTTGTCTTTCAGTGAGATTCCAAGTACCCATAGCAGCATTTTCATTTCTGTTCTCTCCAGCAGCTTCTCATCCTCTTTAATCAAAGTCCAGGCTTCTGCTGCGCATATCATCACTGGTTTTATCATTATTTTGTATACCTTTCCTTTGAGTTGAACCGGCATTTTGACATTGCGTAATACACCCGATAGATTTTCCATTTTTGCCAAGCTGCCTTAATCGGTTCTTAACATCATGTTTGCGTCCTCCCTTAGAATTCATTATCATTCCAGGATATTTAAAGATTTCTACTTGTTTCAATGCATTTCCTGCGATGTCCTTGACCATAAGTGTCTCATCCATTTTGGAACATACCGTGGTTTCTGTTTTATTGATATTTATTTTAAGACCCATGCTCTTCAGTGCAATTATTGATGTTTAATTTATTACTATTTTACATGAGCCATTTCAATGATGTTGCCGTTGACACTCGTTCTTAAACTGCAAATTTTTTGTACATTAAAATTTGCTGTATTTCTGCTGTATAAATTTTTGTTATATACATTAGAACCTCCTATTCATACAGTTTGGGGGTCATCGTAAAGTTGTTAGCTAGTTGGTAACTCTGACCCACTTCCTTACTTACTTCGTTCCCTGACATCTTCGTAATCCTCTCTCTCCATTTCATTACTGCTTTCGGTTCTATCATTAACCTCCACATGCACCTGTTTCTCTATAACTAGAATTCGAGATGTTAGCACTTCACCAGCACATGCTCTGGAATATAATTCCTTCGCTTATGCTTTCTTATTGCAATCCTTCGTTAGAAATTACTCTGGCTTACAGACGTAACAGCGCCTTTCTACTCTCTTCTCTCCCCATTCCTTCCTCATCTCAGATCTTACATAGTTTACTTGGCCCTTTATCCGTCTTTTCTCCTTTCCCAAACGTTCCTTCACATTCTGTTGTCCTTAGGCTTCATTGTTTTCTTGCCTTTTATTACCTTGACCTTTGTTAAAATGACCAAAGTAATTGTGGTTAGCATTAGCTCCAGTGGGTTTTTAGATTTGTTATACCCCACCTTGGGTGCACAAACATAACCAATTCTGTTATTAACACGGATATCAGTCAAATCTGCTACCACAGCCGATGAAAAACAATCAGTAGCTTCTTTCATCAAAACAAATTGCAATGGCCCAGGCGGCAAAGACTCTTTCAACCGATCTGCGACCACTAAATCAAATAACCTGTCAAAATCATAATCAATCTTCCTACTCCGAATGTAATAGTACAACAAATTCTTCAAACGAGTGTTAACGTAAAAGTTTCCTCAAGCAACCTTTTATCTTCGATAAGCTTTGTTCTGTACTCCCTTGGAGTCAGTTTAAACTCTTTCAATATATACTCCTTCAGTCAATAATAATCATCTTCACGACATGATAATCGATTCAAAACAGCTTTTGACTTCTGTGTCATTAAAAATAACAATTTCACCCAATACAATTTCTCAACTTCAAAACTCTTGAAAGCATTTTCCACAGTCTCAAAATGTAATGGGATTTCAGCTAAATCACGGGGCATCTTTGATAACACTAAGTAACGCAATTTTTGTGCCTGGGTAGTAAGTGTTATTTCTTACTTGCTTATGCCTTAATGGTGTAGAAAATGGCTGTTATTCCCTTCAAACTTTGCTTTTATGACCACGACGATTGTACTTCGAAATTTACCTATTTCCATTGAAGAAACGAGCGAATGTGCGTGTTTTCGTACAAATAAGGTAAAAACAACATGAGTAAATATTAATATGTAGGCTACTTAAACTAAAGTTATACAAAAATGACCACAAAAGGATTTAGAAGTGGGTAGTTTTTCGAGATTTACGATTATACTGTAAATCACTTTCATGACTCAGTCCCCAAATGTAGTCCCCCATTATGTCCTCGTTATACCGTCCTTGGTAGCAACGTTAAAAGTCCAGTATAACGGTAACAGGACAATAACCCCCTGGACAATAACCCCCCGGACAATTACCCCGGACAATTACCCCCCTGGACAATTACCCTCCGGACAATTATCCCCCGGACAATTACCCCCATGCAAATAACTCCCCGGACAATTACCCCCCTATACAGTAAAGAGTAGACATGAAAGACACAATTCATAAAGACATACAATTATTAGACAACTGGGCACAGAGTAGACATGAAAGAATTACCAAACATCAAAAACTAATTATTAGACAATTATCAGACAATTGGGCCCAGACTAGACGTGAAAGAATTACCAAACATCAAAAACTAATTATTACAACTGGGCACAGAGTAGAAGTTTTCAGTCGAACGTCGGCAGTTTTCATCCAACCATTTGGAAGTTCATTGGATTTATTCATAGAGAACAATCATTACAGCAAGTTCACTGCAGCCAATTTCTGGCTAGTCACCCATCACAACCTCCTAGGAAGAAGTAGGCTGACTCCAATGCACGGATTTTGGCCGTCATTAGCAACTACAATGAGCGCAATGTTCTTGACTATCTACGTGGAATAGCTCACAACCTTTCCTTTTAAGTTCAATAAACTAATGAACAATAAACAGCATTTTCTGTTACACATTTAATTTCATGCTGTAACGTTGCATGGTTCTCCAATATATGTCTAATAAATTAATATATAAACTGTATGATTAATATACATTATTTGTATATTTATATAATTAATATATCAGTGTAGGGGGTAATTGTCCGGGGGGTTATTTGCATGGGGGGTAATTGTCCGGGGGGTTATTTGCATGGGGGGTAATTGTCCGGGGGGTAATTATTGTCCAGGGGGTTATTGTCCTAGAATCACAAATACTATCCTGGTGGAAGCGCTCACCGTGCTGCTGCGAGTACGCTCCCATGTTCTCCTTGAAGTTATCAAGATGAGTGCAGGATACGAACTTAGAGGGACATATTGCAGGCCACTTTGCCGTAGTTCGTCACCAGAGTATCAACCAGCTCCACATAGTTTTCGGCCTTGTGATTGCCCAGGAATCCCCTAACCACTGCGACAAAGCTGTTCCAAGGCCCTTTCTCCTTCCTAGTAAGCTTCTTGGGAAATTCTTTGCACTCCATGATCTTCTTTATCTGTGGCCCGACGACGACACCAGCTTTGAAAAATATTTCACCATTCTCGCAACATTTTTCATATATCATATATTTGTTTAATAACATTGAAAATTACAACATTTCAAACTTTTAAAACTTTTATAACAAAAAATGTCGCCACCTAGGCCAGTATCAATTGTTCATCTTGCCCTCCAGCGTTTATTTGCAGTGCTCGCAGGTGAAACGAGATGACCAGGGTTTGCCGAAAAATGCCTTGTAGGGTTCACACATCTTAACATATGCTTCCACGGAGTATTTTTTGCTCTTGTCTTGATAAATTGGTCGCAGACATAGCAAAATGCGTCTGTCGGATGCTTGCAGCTTCTTGGTGCCATCTCAGATACGTGTCCACTTAAACAGTTACAACTAAACAGAGCTGGTTGGCTTGAGGCCACTGTATTTATACTGCTATTTATATTTCTGCTACGTTCCAGAAGGTTCTCGAACATTCTAGAATATTCTCGAAACTTCTAGAAAGTTCTAGTTGTTACTCCAAGTATACTGAGCACTGAATTCATCTTGAGTGTTATGCAAAGAGTTAGTAAATTTCGAAATATCATTATCCCGGTCAAAAAGGCAACGTTTGTGGAGAATAATAGCCATTTTCTATAATTCTGAGGCATAAGCGATTAGGAAATAGCACTTACTACCCAGGGGAAAAATTTGTTACATAGTGTAATACATGCATCATGGCATCCCCAAATTTTCATTTTGACAATAGTGGATTCATCATCCCTCTCTTTCTTCCTCACCAGTTCTTCCATGTGATCCTCCTTTCTGTGCAACGCTTCAATCTTTGTTCCCTTCTTCTCGCTTCTTCTCTCATCTCATCTCGCCTTCGTGTTTCTTCTCTCAATTCTGTCTCTTCTTCTCTTTTCTTCCCTTCTTCTCCCTTCTTCCATTTGCATCTGTAATTGCATTTTCATAATCTTCATTTCATGTTCCAATCTCGCCTCCTTCTGTTTTGCTAATCGCAACTCCTCTCTTCGCATGTTCATTTCCTCTCTTCTTATCCTTTCAGCTGCCTGTCTCTTCGATTCGGAATCAGGTTGCGCTGCCCCTCTACTTGCGCTACAGCACTTTTTTCTCCTTCCTATTCTTCACTCCATACTTTCTCTATCACCATCGCATTTAACAGTTCCTCCATGTTCATTTCCTCCAGATCTGGCTCTACCATAGCCTAGCAACAAATGTTTAATACGCTCTGTCGATAATTTCTTGAGCTCGAATTGCTGTTCTTTAGACAGCACCTTATGTTTCAACAATATAATGAATTAAGCCCAAATATCGATCAACATTTTACACCAGTCACTCAGCTACCCACAATCTATGCAACACTTGACCGGGTGAGTGTGACAATCAAAGATTAGACTGCCCTTAAACAATCTTCTCTTCTTTGACTTCAGCAGGATCCAACCGTATGGGATCTTTCCAGAACTTGGATTCTTCACCGGGAATGCGGAAATCGACTTTAGACTTATAACGGAATCTCCAGAAACTGAATTGGTCTCTGTATCGACACTTGACTCAAGTTCCAGCCTCCAACAGTGACCTGAATACAATAGCAGGTAACCTTGTTCAAACTTGACTCCACGCACGATCACAAGCGAAAACCTCGAACAACTTTGACTTTGTCCACGTGACGTAGTCTCCACACCTTGCATCGCAGTCTTTCTCCGTTAGCAATCGGCTCCACGAACTTCTTTCGCACCAGTCGCAACAAATCCCAACGTTCTGACTTGATATCCAAGCGTGTAAAATCCAGATATTGGTGGATCTCACTATCCAACAGACTTCTCTCCAAGTTACACCGTGCGCTTTCGAAATTACAATCCGTTATTATCCAAGTCGCATAGACGATGTGTAACTAACTTTCTTCAGAGAACGTGGCCATGGATATGTCCGTATCCCACCGCTACGGTCGGCAGATATATGTCACCATCTCTTCATAGGCTGACAAAGGGTAACGCGTCCATGTGGTTGGCAAACTATTGAGCTCATGTATATCCTGACTATTGTGCAGAACTCGTCTTACAATGCCTACCCTGGTCTTATCACTGTAATCTTACTCTGTGACTTATAGTTTAAAATTGATCAAAGTTCGCCCTTATTCACAACTGAAGGCCAAGTTCTCTTTAGAATCTTTAATGTAGAAATTAATATTCATTTATCAATAGTACGATGCTTTTTCACGTCAAAAGACAGTCACAGTTAAACGATAATTTCTTACAATCAGCACTTCTTCAAAATCAACGTCACAGGCTTAATTCAAATCTCAGACTTCTTGTCTAGGCATGTCTGCAAACATACGCCTAATGCTAATACAGCAATATATACAGTTCATTAAAACGCAAGGAACAAAACAGCTGCCTTCATATATACGCGATACAGGTGTCAGCCAATCAGAAAGTCAGCCATAGCTCGGGTCTACTCATTCCCCACAGTTAACAAGTGCGCGTTCCCGCCTTAGCCTATACATCTGCTAGCCGCAAAGAATCAATACCTGACCAGAGAGCAGTTGTAAGCAAATTCGAACCAACCAGGCCTAACCGAACAATGGAGCTGACAGATCTCGTGGAACAATTCAACCAAAGCCTGAAGATGATGATCTATAAGCTGGCTCAGTCGAATTCTCGAGACTAGTATCGCTTGTTGCCATTTGTTCTGTGGAGTTCACATGAGAAACCCTTTACTACCCACACAAGTCCTTATGCTATGGTCTATGGCACTCTTCCTAAGGGCCCGCTTAGCATCTTAAAGGATTCATTGGCAGGCGGACTGGAATTACCTTGTAGCATCGGTAACAAACCGGAAGACTATCTAAAGACTCTTAAACAGAGTTTAAAGTTAGCTAAAGTATTTGCAGATTATCATTCAGAGATAGAGCAGAAGCGGTACGCAGACCACTACAGTCTACAGGTCTGCATGGAATACTGATCGCCATTACAAATTGGGTGATAAGGTAATTGTAGTAGCTTCCGATCTGAAGGGTTCGAAATTGTACAGTCGTTGGCAGGGGCCTGGTACGATTGTACTACTCTTATATAGTCGAGGTAGAGGGAAAATGGCGAAACGTTTATGCAAACAAGATCAGACGTTTCATGAATGAACAGAGCAGACGATTGTTAATATCTGTACTGCGATCTTCGATAGGGACGAAGAGTTCGGCAATGTAGAGATAGTACATTGTTCGATCTCGGCAGATTCTCGGCCCAGTACACTAGTAGATCTCTCCAAAGTCGCTGTATCGAGTCGTCCTCTTTAATCCGCAATTGCTTTGTAATTCTGTACATACTTACTTGACTAGTTTTATCTCTAACTGACTAGTTACCATAATTGGTTAGAAATTAGTTAAGAATGATTAGTTTTAGTATTAGCTTAAGCCGGCCAGCAATAATACAAGTAGGCTTAAATAGTTAAATGGAGAAGGCCAGTTTAGCTAATTTATGAATATTAAGTAGGTTTTACTGGTGGTTTGTTGTGTATTGACTAAACACGCCATGGAGATCCGTTGTTCAATATGGACAGTTTTAACCATGACAAGGCGAATTTGAACGGCAGCCATAACTCACCAAACGATCGGTCCAACCGTTGAAACTGCAAGGCCGAGCATGAAAGTAAAGAATTTGAACATTCTGACATCATCAGCAGACGATCTTCTGCAAAGGATGTAATCGTGGAAACGGTTGAAATTCGGAGTCTTACGAAACGTAGCAGACGCGATGGTCGTTGTGGACGCCTCGTAATTCTCGATTTGTGGAATTTATTCCCTTCGATTTGATGATACTATGTCGCCGTTTAAGACTTGTAGAATCTAAGTCTTAGCTGCAAGGAGCAGTCTTTAAAGACTTACCGTTCGAAGTGTGTCGAACTTGAAGCTAAATCGGGCGATGTCGATTCGAAGGAACTTAGAGCGTCGTATTCGAACGTGTCTTTGTTCGTGAAGCTTTGGACTAACTCAGCTTCGAGTTAGGTCGTCGAATGAAGGAACTTTCGATCAACAAATCATCGAAAGAACAGCAACTGCTTGTCTACCAAGTAGTAATCCTGCGTGTTATAGAGGAGTCGCCATATTGCCTCTATACGTTGAAGAACTCTGGGGAAAATCGCTCTGCCACACGAAAGATGGAAATGGATCCATACTTCTGCTGAAGGACTTTGGAGAATTTGTCATGGAGAAGCTCATCTTGGGAAAGTTAAATTATATATTACCTTTAGCATAAATAATTGCTGGCCTTCTAAGTAAGGTAATTAGATTCTTTCATTGCATAAGTGTAAATGGACTGTAGGTCATATATTAGATTGTATTGTTTTAATAAAACTTTTTTAAATAGACATTTAACGAGACATAATCTATTTATAAACTAAAGATAACTGTCAATACTTGAGTAAGGTGAACAACAGCATATGACCAATGTCTGAATCACGTAATCGTAATCGTAATCTCGAGATTTCTACAGCGCTCAACAAAAGCTAAGTCGCGGGAACCAGCTTATTCACTGGCGCTCAGTCGAAACAAAATCGATAGGCAAAAGGGTCAAGATCCAGGAGTCAGGCACTCAGACAGTCGGACGGCTACGGTGGATGGTGTTTGAAATTGAAGCGAGAAGAGAGATAAGGGGAAGAGGAAGAATCAGGATAAGATTTATGGAAAAGAAGTTTTTTCAGTCTTGAGTGAAAGACCTGCGCAGAAACTTAAAGAGGTGAAGTGTTGGTGAGTTCGTATGATTGACCAGACAACTGTCGCAATTCTGGCGGGAGTTTATTCCAAAGGGGTGGGCAGCTATGGCTATGGAGCGATTTCCAAATTTTAAGGATGAGGTGACGGGAGGGCGAAGAAGTGTTAGGACAGATGAGGAGCGGGTTGAACGGAGTGGTTGGATAGTAAATAACTGTCGAAGATAGGAGGGTTGGGAGGATTGAAGTGTGTTGTAGGTGACGTAGCGGACTCAAGTAATTATACAGTGATCCCTAGACATCAAACTTTAAAAAGTAATCAATTAATACGCATAATGAGATTTAAGTTACTAAATGAAGACACCGCTATCGGATGAGGAGAAGCAACAACTACTTGAGGTGATTGACAAATATCTGAGCGTATTTTCGGAGAAACCTGGGTATTGTCCTCTGGTAGAACATGAGATCACAAATCTATCCAATTTTAAACCCAAACGTCTGATAGCCTATAAGACACCCGAACTGCTCAAGCCGGAAGTGGATCGACAGATTCGAGAGACGCTCGATTTAGACATTATCGTCCCTTCTAACAGCGAGATGGCTAGCCCAGTAGTATGTGTGTTAAAGGGGCCTACTGGTCAAAATGGCGTCCGATTGGCTACTGACTATCGACATGTAAACCGACACTTGTCAGGGGATAGTTTCCCAACCCCTGATATAAGTGACATATTTCAGAAGGACGGTAGGGCAAAATACACAAGCTGTTTCGACGCCAAGAGTGGGTATTGGCAGCTTCCTATGAAGCAGGAATCAGGGTGGCTTACGGCCTTTGTATGCGATGTAGGCCTATTCGATTTCAGAGGATGCCTTTTAGTCTCAAACCTGCAAGTAACACTTTCACGAGCTGTATGTATATCTAAGTTTCTGCAGCCTAAGCCCTTTGTTGATGATATGTCAGTACTTTCTGTGAACTGGACAGAGCATATGGAACACCTGTACAAGTTCCTGTAGGCCATCCGGGATTCGGTGCTAATGTTGAATCTCAAGAAATGCAGTTTTGCACAGGGTAAAACCACCTTTGTGGGTCACGTGATAGGGTAAGGAGTGATCGAACCCGACCCAGTTAAGATCGCTTCTATAGGGAGTATCCAACTGCCAATCACAAAGAAGGATGTGACGCGAATAATTGGCTTTAGTTATTTCAGAAACGTTATGCCTTCTCTAGCTGAGACAGCCCGGATCATCACGGACCTAACGCAAAAGCACGTGCCGAACAAGGTCCCCTGGGGCCCAGAACATCAGAAGACCCGAGATAAAATTAAAACCGATTGATTTGCAGCCACACAATTTGCTACAATCGACTTCTCAGTAGATTTTGGTCTGACGGTAGACGCAAGCGAATTGGCACTAGGGTGTTGCTTAGTCCAATGGGCTGACGATGGGAGTGAAAGACCCATCTCATTTGCTAGTACTAAACTTTCAGAGACTCAAACGGGGTGGTCCACTATAGAGCGTGAAGCCTTTGCGGTTATATGGGCGTTGAAGAAGTTTCGGTGTTGTTTCTGTCTCTCTTGAAATATAATCTTCTCCGACCATAAACCATTGTCCTTTTTGACTGAGGCAGCGCCTAAAAGCTCGAAACTAGCTCGGTGGGCACTTACTTTGCAAGAATTTGATATCGAGTTTCGTTATCTTCCTGGGTCTAAAAACCTAGTGGCCGATTTCTTATCCCGGATGTGATGGAGGTGTAAAGGGAGAGGCCCAGTCACAGCGAGGGTCAATCCCGTTGTTTGTAGAGCTATGTAAATAATATTTGTCTGTTTACTCATTTTTGGGAAAGCCTACGTCCTGGACGAACGCGTTTGAGTCCTGATGATGTCGCCAGTCTACTACCGTCGTCATCATTAATAAGGTGAGAGGTATTTCACGGTCGAGTCTACGAACTTGCCCGTGCCAGCATTACATGGATCACCAACAGACCGGAGTGGGGAACGCTAGAAGATGCTCGAGTACGCGTCGGTGACGTCATCTCACAAGAAGGTTGCCACACACGAGGACCACCCTGCAGCAGGCAGCCGACATCAAGACACGAAACCTGACATCAGAGGAAACAAACAATAATACACAAGGACACCACAATCCCTTTACGACCACACCAACTCACGGACTGAAAAATCTGACACGTGTCAGAGGACCCAGGATCTTGTAATCAATAATTAGATAGCGCCGACCTCGAAGGGACTTTAATACCAGTTAATTCGGTAATCAATCAAGAGCGAAAAATGCACTGTCAATTAGGCCACTGTGTTAGACAATCGTCGCCATCGGATGGGTTGCCAATATACAAGAAGTGGGGAAACGCCGAAGATCATCATCGTTCTAGCTCGCTAGCAAAAGGCGGAGGCTATAGCATCATTCTCCGACAGCAGAGATTCTCGCACAGATTCAGAAACTAACGTTTCGCGATAGACTAGATAGGAACTTTGACAGCTTCATGAGTAGTTGTACGTACGCAGGTTGTAGTTACTTCGTAGTTGAATTAAAAGAAAAAAACTCCCTCCGTTTCGAGATCGAATGTGCCTCATCCTCAAGAGGCCATGACAGATCTAGTGTGGGTCGCGACACTGACCTCAACAACTATTCTGTCTCTCGAAACCTTCAAGTCTGCATGGTTTCCCGAAACGTCTGACACGTGAGAAAGATGGCAGCTCGCTTCTCTGAGCTACCTTGGGATAGATCTGAAGCTATGCTGTAATTCTCCCATTTTTCTTTGAAACGTTCCCAGCTGTCCGCCACATTTGATCTTGTGACACACAGTGGGTCGGGAGTCTTATCGAACCTATAGAGGTCATCGAACTTTTCGATGTGTTCAGATCTAGCCACTACTGACATCATGTATCGTGATCTAAGCTAACGACTATATACTTTATAATATACTTTGTTATACAGGACCACTAGATCTAAGTTTCCTTTCATCTATTGCCTGCCACGTTTCTGTCGAGATCCACGATTCCTTTTTGCATCCCCTTGAAACCTTGAAACGTCTCTGGCCATGCAGTGTTCAGGTATCAAGGTGGTCACTCTATCGTGTTTGTCGTGAAGTGCCTAATGCAGTACTCTTTCCTTCCACGTTATCTCCACTCTGGTCCATTGCACTAGGGTTGACTTTGGTAACGCCATCTTTACCGGCCTATCGCTAACCAACACTGCTAAGCTGCAATCTGTGCTTAACTCTGCTGCTCGTCTCACTGGGGGCATTCCAAAATATGGCCACGTCTCGTCTTATATTCGTGACACTCTTCACTGGCTCCCCGTCCAGCAGCATGTCCACTTTAAGATCCTCTCCCTCATGCGCAATTGCGTTGTTGGCTCTGCTCCCCTTTACCTCATTGACTTCTGCACTTTGGTCTCCTCGTTGCCGGGCCGTAGCACCCTTCGCTCGGCCACTCAGGATCTCCTGTTTGTCCCTCGAATGCGCACCGCTACTGCCCAGTCCAGAAGCTTCGCCTACGTTGGTCCCACGTGCTGGAATCATCTCCCTCAAGAAATGCGACTTGAGCTCCTTTCTCTCCCCCTCTCAGTGTTCCGCAGGCGCCTAGACTGTACTGTATAACAGTGATTTTACTCCTTCGGGTCGGAAGCACCTCTGCTGAGTTTATCCTCAAACAGGCGCTTTATAAATCGCAAATTACAAATACAATTACTTTATGTCTGTCCGGGATCTGGAAGACGTGGCCTACGTTGAACAATAGGGAACCGCCGCAAAGGCGCCATTAATTAACAAAGAGACAGACAGAATGGTGTGACGTATAACCCTATCGTCATGAATGGAGGCCTTACGAATAAATTGTTGACTGACCAATGTCATTGGTTACAGAAATGGTAGGAACAATTACCAATGTCATTAGTTACACAAACGGTAGTGATCACTTTACATTAGCAGCACCCTTAGAAAATAAATTTCAAGCCCGATTCGAGTCCTCCAGGCCGCTAGTCCTCCTCTACCTATGCACATCATTGGAAGTCTATAGAATATGCTGCTGTATTTATAGTTGTAACACTTAATTTCTCTACATTGTAAATTGCAGCCCGCGTTGGAACGCAGTAACTTTAACATGCATGTAAATGTCCTTATTATTACATTAGCAACTTAAGGCCACATTGTGTTGCAGTTACGAATAACAGTTGATTTTCTGTTAAAGCTACGGAAAAACATTCAATACCAAGCTAAATCTTTAAGTTTTATCACTGCAACACTTGCCAAGAGTTACGTTTATTGGTGATTTGTATGACTTGCCGCAAAAGGGTTTTCTTATGTATAGGAATACCCCTATCATCTGACTGAACTGAAGAAGTTGGCGCAAACAGAAGCCGAACGCAATCAGTAGTCTTCAGAAATCGGAACGTTTCTTGCTGACATCAGAACTTTCAAAGAACTGTTCCGGAGGGAACAGTTCTGAGCAGATCGAACAGATGTAGGAAGAGAGTTCCAAAATACAGGTCCTTCGACAGTAAAACCCCATCCATCAAAGGCATTTCTAGTTTTGCGAATTAGAACGAGTTGTCAGGACAACCTTTTTCATGTGCTGGAAAGATAATGAATAGTTTCATATTAAACCCGTTTGATATATCAAGAAATGCTGAAGAACAATGATTAAAGTCGCCAATAAGTATTATTTCCGAAGAGAATTAAATCAGATATTCAAGCATTGACTGAAAATCAATCAAAAATCAGTCCAACAGAGGGGCGGTGGCCGATAAATGTCTACAAGTAATATCTGTCTGTTGCCAGAAATATGGGATGTTAACGAGCTGTTGCAATACCAGTGCAATTTCCACTACACATTATACACAAACTTAAGTCAGGCCACTAAATATCATAGCTGGTGACAAACCTCGAGTTTGATATGTATGTCAACTTACTAGTAAAGTGAGCCAGCAAGTACGAAGCTATAGTGTTTTGTTTGCCAAGCAAAAAGGGTCTCATACACATACATATTTTGAGAGAGAAGGGGTTACAGTAATCATTTTCATCTCAATAAAATCATTTTATTTAGGCTTAATGTCTGCAGGCCTCCAAAAAAGGTTTCATATAAACATACAGTACGGATGTCGTATGCATTGTTGCTTGTAGAATCTAGGCCTAGGCTTTTGTTTCGCGCTAATGAAAATACTTACTTACTTGATCATCGGATCATGTGGGGAAACTTTGGTAGTTCACAGATGTCGTTTAATAACAGTTTTTTTACAAATGTCAAATCAGCGAGTCCGCAAGTCACATTTAAAGATTACATAAAAAGTTGTCTACTGCCTGGGTCTGCCATTCCGATCACCACAATCTTAATCGTCACTCCTATCACAATTTTCCCCCTAAACCCACAACCAGCCCCCTACATGCCTCATCACTACAGCTACCACCAAAACCTCACCTTTTCTGATCATATCACCAATCTTTCCCGCTCTTGCTTTATGCATATCCGCGAACTTCTCAGAATCCGCGCTATGCTTGACTTCAAAACTGCATCTACCATTACCACATCCATAGTCCATGTAAAACTAGATTACTGCAATTTACTTTTCCTCAATTATAGATACCACTCAAATTAATCGCCTTCAAGCTATCCACAATGCTGTTGCTCGTGCTGTCACCAAAACTCCCATACACCATTACATGACTCCTGTCCTCAAATTCACTTCGCTGGTTTAAAACACCTGAACGGAAAGAGTACAAAAATCCATCATGTAAAGATAGATCAGGTGTCTACCACTAAATTTCTAGGAGTTCGCACCGATGAACATTTAGCTTGGAACGATCACATTAATATCATATCTAAAAATATCTTTAAATATTGGCATTATTCTCGTATTCGCCATAACTTACCCCAAAATATACTTCTCAAGCTGTACTAATGCTTAATGTATTCATACAGCACGAACTGTAACATTGTATGGGCTTCTACATACTATACCCACTTATTGGCCTATAATCTTAGAACTCTGCAGAAATGCGTCATCAGAATTATATGTAATTTACCCCAGAGCTAGTACTCGACCATTCTTTCACAGTCTTTTGAATGTACTAATAAGTTACAAGTAGGTCTGTTTATGTTCAAACTTAAAAATAATCAGTTACCTGTGGATTTCTAACATAACTTTTCTATGGATTCAAACGTGTGTGGTCATTATACGCGTTCATCTCAAAATATAATACAAAAGCGTTGTTCGCACTACCACTAGACAATTCAGTACTGTAATTTGTGGATCTTCACTTTGGAACTCTGCCAACCGTACTCACGAGCCTACCAACTTTATAAATAATGTCACCAATCCAGTTCATTTGTCTATTCCTTCATGTGCTGACCAGTGTCTTTTCTTCCTTTACCAAATGCAGCAATAGATTATTTTTTTAATCTTCCAGCTGATTTTGGCAGTCTTCTCCATATCCACAGTTTGAATTCCTCCAGTTTCTCAGTTTCTGCCTTTCCAGTAGTCCATGTCCCACAATCATACAGTGCTACACTCTATATGAGGCTTTTCACCAGTCTTTTCTTTAGATCCAGATTCAACCTTCCTCTCAGAATGCTTGTTTTCCCATTGTCAGTCTTCTCTTGATCTCGGTACTGCTGGGTACACCTCACTGTCATCATATAATTATTCACAGTACTCGATTCGCAATTTTCGAATTCTCCGTGATCATTTGACTTGAAACTGACTGGATGCAGAACAACTGTGGCTGAAATTTCCGTGTGATTGTCCTGGCTGTCTGGAAAAGATGTCACCTTTCTTTTGCAATTTGCGACCTCCAGCTCCTCACACTGGCCTAGTTAGCTACATTGGTAAGTGCTTACGCCAAGGAGCCTCTGTGCGTGAGGATCCCAGGTTCGCGTTCCGGTCGTGGCTTATTTCAGAGATTTAAATCTCAGGCCAGTACGGTCCGTGCACGGGAACCTTAAATGGCGTGGCACCCATTCAAACGGGCAGCTGTGGTGAAGGATCTCACCTGATAAATTCATTGTAAAATGAGCAGGGTCGAGGCCATACGTTCGACGTATAAAACCTATACATTTACATTTACACAGACCCCAAGTCTCACTTGTTTACCTTACCGCAGCTCTCGAACTTCCATTTTCAACTTATGGTACCGTTTTGTTTTTGAATTTAGTATAGCTTCTTATTTTGCCTTGATTAACGCGAAACTGTCATCATATATCCATGGTTTCCAATTTTGTCCTTTTTTGAACCCAACGTATTCTTTGCTACATCAAGTAGAATTGTGTGGGTCTCTTACCATAGTTCTTCCGGTGTTCTCTACACTTCATCCAATTCTGATACCTCAATAAGATTTTTAGCTTCCACTGCGTAAACAGCTGCTTTCTAACTGTTTAGCTCCGCCAGATTTAACCTCTGGCGCTTCCAATTTCTTCTTTTTAGCCAGTCTAAAATGGCTACCAGCAGATTATTGTCGGAATTATAACCTGCCCTGGGTAGGCTCTACAGTTTCTGATGCTAGATCTCCAACGCTGCGTTATTGCAATGTAATCAGTTTGTTTTCATGCTTGTCCATCTGGTGACGTCCATGTGTACAAGCAACGCGGGTGGTGTTCGAACGACATGTTGCACAAACTTATTTCGTGATCCAAACAAAAATCCAGCAGTGGCTCACCTGCTTAATTGCCCGCTCCGAAACCACCTGTTCCAACTACGGTTGCGAAAGCGTCCGATGTACAATTTTCGACTTTCGCGCTGAAGTTCCTCATCAATAACAGGGCGTCTCGTTTCGGGACTTGCTTCACTGCTGCGTCCAGCTTCTCATAGAACTGATCTGTGTCTTCCTCAGTAGCTGTTGAGGTTGGTGCATGCGCCTGAACCATGGTGAGGCATCTCGGCTTTGCATTAATCCTTACAATCATGATTCTATCGTTAACTGGCTGGTACCCAATGACGGCTCCATCTGCTTTAGTGTGTATTCACAGTGCCATTCCTCGTTGACCCTGATCGTTAGCACCTGAGTAGATAATAGTGTAACCATTGCGTTTTGTGAAATGTCCCGTCCTGCCCAATGAATTTCGGACAGCCCGCACAATTCTACTCTGGTTCTCTCTGATTCTCTGCCCAACACTTGTATTTTGCATAGCTGAAGCAGACTTCTCACATTCCAAGTTCCAACTCGCAACCTTTTTACATAACTGGATAGCTGCTTTTGCCTGACTCTCAGGTGCCACCGTCCTGATTTTGCTTGCATTCCTTGTATTTCTTACATTAGCTGACTTTCCGATCCTGCCCTGGTTGTTCGACAGAGGACGCTGACCTTGTTTGGCGGGGATACGTCCGAGCCGGAGTGAATATTCTGTTGTGTCATCTTATCCATGATGGTAATTGGAAGATGAGGTGGTAGGTTCCACGTCTTTCCACCTCGCAGTAGAGAAAAAGCCTACTCCAAATAGGCCTTCTCATTTTCACAAGTCAGTTGTTGCCGCTATGCTCGTTTACTACAAGATGCAGTCCTCCGCACAAATAATAACGTAAGGCCCGCTGCTGTCCAGCCATTCGCCTCCCACGTTAGCCTAATGTTTTCTTGATTCCTGAAAAGCCTGTCCATCACGCGTAAAGCCTTCACCTCCGATGGCATAGCCTCAGCAGCCACTCCTTTACTTGTCTGTTTCACTCTCTCATCACGATGAGTTGTGGGTCGAACTTTAAGTGGGTTTACGATTACGATTACTTTCCTGTCGCCATATTTGTTTCTTCAAATGACAAAAATATATCCATCAGTAACGATTCTCTTCTTCCTGGTCTCATGTCTAATTACTTTCTATCCTAATGTCTATCTTCTCACTCCTACATACTCTTCATAAGCCATAACTGTCGCAACCGAATACTTTTGCTCTCGATACCGATGGGAATTTTCATAGCAGTTCCTCAGACCACCGTAATTTTCCTTTCTTGTTCGGGTTACTCACAATTCCACTAGCCTACATCAAATAGGCAAATAAGGAAGAGTTTATTATACAATTGAATGTTTACTCAGAATAAGAAGTACAGCCACAAACTGCACATCAAATGCTTTCTAAAAGTAGGAATGAACTTCTCACGTGCTAATACTATATATTGAATTTTGAAAAACGAATATGAGCGTTATTTGAAATCAGTGTAAGAATTACTATATATTTATGAGAATTATTATATTTTTAAATTGAGACCCCATCTCTGAGCGCCTATTCCGTTCGTTCCGTCAGTTGTGTGGTGTCATTCAGGTTTAAACTTATGACTAATCTCTTTCAACTAGCTTATCCACCTTTGCCTCACTTCTGTTTTCTCTGACCTATCGGAATTCGACCTGGCTTCTTCAATGGATTATGATACTGACTACGATTAGTTTTGAAGCAATAATCGATTGATGCATTGAGCAGTATGATAACGGCGCTATAGAAGTTATTGTATTAGACATCAAATCCAGTCTCTAGCTCTGCTGTATTAGACAAAACGGTGACAGGGTAAACATCAAGTTGGCCTTAACATTTGTCGCCTTTACCACCGGTCCTCTTGAGTTCAATACATGTTTGTAAAATGCTAGCTTGTCCATATGAGACTCATAGTGGACCCTTATATGGCCATATGGATCCCATGCAATGTTACTGGCATGCCAGCAGGGCATAAGGTCTTAGTAATCAAGCAGTTTATAATTTCCCAAAGTGCGACACTTCATTCAGTGGAAAACACGATCTAAAGACTGTCAATACAAATATTCAGCGCTGTATGATTCATCACAGTAAGATCCTTGTTGTGTTCTCCACTCTCGTTTGTCTGTTTAGCACAGACTAGCATGGTTTTATTCTCTAGTGAAAAGCACAGCATCATAAATAAGCATGCACGACGTCAACATTAGCAGTAGCACACTGACTATTGGTTTAAGTTAAATATCTTTAGAGGCGTATAAGCCCTAAAAGCACCACCCTAGGCAGAATTTCAGCATGAAGCAATTAGAATGTCTAAAGTGAATGCCGAGAAGAACTGCACTAAAGCGAACATCAAGCCGCAACGGCATTATATATCAGAATTTAAAATTCGATCATATAACGAGAGGACCCCACATGAACGCAGATGGGCTGTTCTCATCTTCTGATGTGAAATACTCAAATGCGGCAATGGAAAACTCTTCAAAGCTAAGTTTTCCATCTTGGTCGAGATCGACGGACTCAAAAGCCCTCCTTATGACGCTAATATCTTTGAAGCCGATTCCAGCCAATGATCTGGCGTATTCATCTTCTTCTATAAAGCCGTCGTCATTGACATCCAGAAGCTTAAAGAACTGGTGGCACAATGCTAGATATGCCGCCTTGAATTCCGGGTCATTCTTTTGTTGTCTAACGGACTCAAGCATAATAGATGGGGTTAGTAATCCGTCATCATCGGATGCTGCAGATTTCATCCATAGCCGCCATACCTATTATGATATTACAAGGCTTATGTATATACAAATACGCATAGAAAGGTAGGGGTTGAATTCTATTATTTGGAACCAATCATAACACAAATTATTTCCTTAAAGCTGTTCATTCCGACTTCAACTCTTACAAATCGAATTATGCTTCTTGTTTTTTTTGCAGGAGGACACGATTGGTCAGCTGGAGGCATGGGGCAGATAGTTTCCATAGATCTGGTTGAAGCTTGCTTCCAAGAAATGGAACGGCTAACGTTGGTAAGTGATTACCAGGTTTAAAATTAAGTAACAGAAGGGCGAAGTGGTCGAAGTGGTATGAGGTCGGAAAAGGAGCAGTGTGCAGGGTGGCCAAGATGCGATGCTTTGAACCATTGATTAATTGCGCCTGTGAATAAGCTGGTCCCCGCGGCGCGGCTTTCGTTGGGCGCTGTAGAAATCTTGGGATTACGATTACGAATTGTATCTAAACGACGGGATTCTATAATCTATTCGTTCACACGGCCTGTGGTGTGGTGTTGTTTAAGGATTCTGTTGATTTAAAGGGTTCTGTGTGCGTATTTGACATAGGCCTACTGGTAGCGGTAGTGCACCGCTATTTCGACGAAATTTGAGGCAACTACATGTCAGCGCTTCAAACTGAAGAATTTTTATATAAGGCGCCACATGAGTAAATGTGTTCTGCAGAGTTAAGGGAGGGTGTTGTAAAAATATCGCAATTTAAAAACTAAAGTCGTACAATTTATCAGGCTGAAAGTTACCAAATTGAAAAATATTTCAAGATATCTTACTGGAAAGTTTAACTCATCAGGGGCCATCTTACCTTACCAACACAGACTGCAAAATAATCCAAAGTGAAAATAAGCTTTAAGAAATAAAAATATGCACAAACTCTTTAAGTCAATAACAAGGTTAATGCAAAAATGTCAAAACAGTTAACATCAACCATAAGCTTGAAGAAAAGTGTTATTAAAATTAGCTTACGTGACCAAAACATGCTCTGTTCTTTTCTCTTAAAGTGTCATCGAAATTTCGAGTGTTACAATGAGGATCAGCCAATGCTTCAAAATCTTCCTTTGATAAAAAGCCGTCGTTGTCAAAATCGAGCTGTTTGAAGTAGGTCCTAACTTTTCTGGCCAAAAAATCCGACATTCTGAGTCGATGATCACAGGATAACCGAACCTGATAAAAAAGTTTGTCTGCCGGTTAATCGTTATCGTAAGCTCGAGCTTTCTACAGCGCCTAACGAAAGCTAAGTCACGGGAACCAGCCTATTCACAGGCGCTGAGTCAAAAAAATCGATAGGCAGGAACGGTTCTGTTCAAGGTCAAGATCCAAGTCATGTAGCCGGACGGACGGCTAGGATAGATGGTGTTTGGAATTGGACCGGTAGAAGTGATAGGAGGAATAGGAAAAATCGGGATAGGATTTATGGAAGAGGCGTGTTTTTAGGTTTGACTGGAAGACCTGTGCAATAATTGCAAGTGGTGAAATGTTGGGGAGTTCGTATGATTGATGAGACAATTGTCGTAATTTTGTCGGGACGGTATTCCAGAAGGGTGGGGCAGCTATGGCTAATGAGCGATTTCCAAATTTTAAGGGTGCGTCACGGGAAGAGAAGTATCAAGGTGGAGAGTGGTTAAATTGTAAAAAACTGACGAAGACGGGATGGCTGGGGAGATTGAATTGTGTTGTAGGTAAATGAAATGGACTTGTACTCTATTCAGTGAAATGATTTGAGGAGTGTTGTGATGATGTTTGGAGGTTTTGGCCACAGCACGGGCAGGAGCATTTTGGATAGCTTGAAAGCTGTTTATTTTGGTGGTGTCTATATTCAGGAAGTGAATCGCAGTAGTCAATTTTGCATGGGCTTTAGATGTGGCGACGGCAGCTGCAGTTTTGAAGTCACCAATATATGTCGGATTCTGCAAAGGTCACGGATATACATGAACCAGGAAAGGGATAAATGGGTGATTTGATCAGAACAGAGTAGGTTTTGTCGAAGACCACACCTGTTGCGAACAGAATCAATTCAGTTTTGGATGGGTTCAAGCACAGAATATTTGATGTTATCAAGGAGGAACTTTAAGGACTCCTCGGTCGGATGGACAGAGTGAAGATGCTTCCACGGAGTACTTTTTCGCTCTTAACTTGATAAATTGGCCGCAGACATAGCAAAATTCGTCTGCCGGATGCTTGCAGCCTCTTGATGCCATCTCAGATATATATCCACTTACACAGCTACAACTAAACTGAACTGGTGGGCTTAAGGCCACTGTATTTATACTGCTATTTATGTTTCTGGAAAGTTCCAGGTCTCGAACGTTCTAGAATATTCTCGAAAGTTCTAGAAAGTTCTGGCAGTTATCCCAAGTTCACTCAGCCATGAATTCATCTTGAATGTTCTGCAATGTAGGTAAATTTCAGAATATTACTGTCCTGGTAACAAAAGCAAAGTTTGTGGGGAATAATAGCCATATTCAATACTTCCGAGGCAAAAGCAATTAAGAAATAACACTTACTACCCAGGAAATTTTTTTTTAAATTTGCGCGGTGTTATACGCACATTGGCTTTCGTTTTCCATCGGCCTTTAGTATATAAATCGCTTTAGTATAAAAATCGCCTGCTCATTTCCAAGATTTATTTAGACACAAACTAGCGGAAGCCAATAACGCACATACCTTTGTAGTTACTCATTTATAGACTATCAACCACTAGATTGACAACCAACAGCCGCCAGAGTAAATAAATATTTATGAGCTTGCTGTGTATTTAGGATTTTGGTACATAATAATAAAAACAGAAACTTCTAATGCGCCGGTGTCTAATGCACAAGGCATCAACCGATCCGATGCCGCCCAAAGCCAAGCCACAATCAGGTCAATATCCAGAAGGTCAGTCCACAGGACAGAGAGGCAGCCTACGGTGGATAAGCAGTTTGAAACAGGTAAGTTTTAAGTTGAGAACGAAATGACAGAAGCGACTGAGCAGAACGAACAGACACAGGGAGGGAGTTCCAAAAATTTAGTTCCAGCAACTGAAAAAGCCCGTTTTCCCAGAACAGTTCTAGTCCAAGGTATGACCAGAGAAAGACAATCAGATGACCTCGCAGAATAATGGTAAGTCTTGGGAATAAGGACTGATTTTAAGTATTGTGATTGGCCGTAGTTCAATGTTTTATAAACTGTAAGTCCCAATTTGAAGTAAATCCTTTCCTGAACAGGAAGCCAATGTAAAGATTTAAGCATATGAGTAATATGCTCAAATTTTGAAGTATTTGTTATGGCTCTAGCGAAGGAATTCTGAACTCAGGAGTTTCTGCATATTTGACTTAGTGATACCAACAAGGATTGAGTTACAGTAGTCGAGCCGGCTAGAGACCTATGCATTAGCCAATGATATACTAGAAGACATGAGGACATAACGCCTAATTCTGCGTATGTCACGAATATACATGTATGATGATTTACAAATACCATTTACATAGTTTGTGAGAGACATCGTAGAATCAAAAACAACACCCAAGTCACAAGCAGTCAGTCAACTCAACAAATGAGTCACCCAGCTTCAAGGATTTTAGCCATTCAAACTTCTTAAGTTGCTGTGGAGTGCCCAGTAGTAGAGATCAGTCTTCGATGGGTTAAGGAAGCGTTTATTTGCTGCCATCCAAGACTGTAGCTCCTCAAAGGCATCAGACAACAGCTGCACAGACGAGTGACTAGTCAAACTGTCAAATAAAATGTAGATTTGGGTATCAGCTGCATAGAAATTATATCCTAATGAATGATTGTCCAGCAGTGTACCTAAAGTGTGGTGTATAATGTAAACAAGAGAGGACCAAGTACAGAACCCTGCGGAACACCACAGGTCAACAAAGCACTAGATGAATAATATCCATTTAAATATACTGATTGAGTGCGTGGGCTGAGATAAGTAGCAAACCAACGTAGGGCAGGACCAGAAACCCCAAACCAATGCTGGAGACGATGCAAAAGGAGAGAATGGTCCACAGTGTCAAAGGCGGCAGACAAATCAAGGTGAACAAGTGCTGTCACCTAACCCTTATCCATGGAGCACATGATGTCATTATGAACAGCAAGAAGTGTAGATTCTGTTGAATGAAACTTCCGGTAAGGGGACTGAAATGGAGAGATTAGCCAGCTGGAAAATAGGTGGATTTGCATACTAATCAAAACTACCCGTTCGAGAATTTTATATACAAAATTTAAAGTCGAGATGGGTCTGAAATTAGACACGTCACCCGGGTTGAGAGGTTTGTTTAGCAGATGAACTATGGCACGAGCAAAAGCAGATGGAAAGATCCCTCAACCAATGAGAAATTGATTATGTAATGGCTGGACCCAGGATTTCAAAGCATTCTTTCAGAAAAGACGTAGGAATGGAGTCAAGGAGAGACCTTTTGCTAGGTGAAGAAAACATGAGCCTGTGAACCTCTGCAAGAGTTGTTGGCTGAAAGTAATCTAAGACCCGAGGTGAAAAACAAGGATGAAGAAATTTATCAGATACCGAATGACCAGTGAATGTCAGCCTAATACCTGAAATCTTATCAGCAAAAAAGGTCAAAAATTTACTGGCTAGCTCTTGGGTAGCAGATAATACATCAGAGGATAAATTTAACTTCTCTCTATGTAATAATTTGTTCAAATCCATCAACAAAGATTTTGGTGATGTAAAACTTTCAGCAATTAAATTCGTTAAATATTCAGATTTTGCAGATGAAACACGTTTTAGAACAAGTTTGCACTGTTGCTTAAACCAGTTGTGGTCAGAGGGAAGGCGAGAATGGCGCCATCAACGCTCTGACTTCTGCGATGCCTAGCCTCAGAAATGGCAGAGTTGAACCAAGGCTGGGGTGGGCGCTCCACTACTCTCTTGGTTCTAAAATGAATTTGACTGTCAAGAAGTTCAGTTAAAGTGGACTGGAACTGCAAAGCTAGCTCATTCGCTGTTTGTGCAGGAGCAAAGCACAACGGTGTTAACACACCATGTTTCAGCTTATTTTAATCAAGTTTATGCCAAGGGCGAAATTTAACAGTTTTATAATTTGGGAGCAGTTTAAATGGGAAGTCATATTTTAAGGAAACTGCAACATGAGCTGATAGATATGACTCAAAGGATTGACAGAATGAAGCGAGTTTGAATAAAACGAGTTATCAAGACATCCAAGGTGTGGCCTTTATTATGTGTAAGAAAGGCAACAAGTTGTTTCAGGTCAAACCCTTCCAACATATCAAGAAATGATGAAGAACCATGACCAGCTACATCAAGATGAATATTAAAGTCACCCATAATAACTACTTAAGAGGGAGAAGAAATCAAATATTCAAGTAGTGACTGGAATTCATTAAGAAAATCAGTCAAAGGGAGGGATGGTGGACGATAAATATTTACAACCAATACCTGTTTATTGCCCAAAATGAGAGTAGCAGCCTGGACTTCAAATGGCTTGGATGCAAGAATAGGCAAAGTGAATTTTTTCAGTGGCAAATATGACTTTAAAAGAAAGGCAAGCCCACCACCATTACCACTGCACCGAGGCTCATTCAGCATAGAGAAATTTGGGGAAGTAAGGTTAAAAATGAATCCAGGTGTGTAACTAGGATGAAGCCAGGTCTCAGTAAGGGAAAGTATGTGCAAGGAATGCTCACAAAGAAAATTATGTGGGTCAGTAGCTTTATTATGAAGGGAGCAAATATTTAATTGACCGATATTCAAACTCTGAAATCTAACTGGTGTGGTCCAAGATTTATTTCAACATCACCAGCCAAAAGAAGCAACAGAAACATATAGATAGACAATCCATGACGTGCAGCAGATGTTCTTTGTGAAATTACAATCAACCCAGGGCGAAACTTAATGTTACTGGTATTAAATAGCAGCAGGATATATGACTGAACAGAAAATGCAGTACCAGGAATCAGATAAGAACCAAGTCCCAAAACAGACCCGACCATAGTGATGCATGAGTAAATATAACAGCAGACCTATCTCTGTCAAATTTGGCAAAGAGGAGTAACATGAACAAAATAACATACAAAAGCGGTCAACTTAATGCGGTAGCCATAGTAAAAGACAGGGAAATTAAAGACACAATAAAACCGAGCACATTAGATAATAAGACATGACCTAAGTAAGAAGACAGCAGTGCTTCAGTTCATGGGCAAATCATAAACTTAGAAAACTAAAAGGCCAGCCGATATTAGTGTGGACCTATATCCCATAAACAAGAATGAGATGTGTGGTTGGAATCCCGCTGTGCCCTCAAGTCATAAAACAGAAAACGTAGATCAGACGATGTGCGCATACCATGACACCAAAATAAACACTAAGAAGAAATAAATAAACACTAAGAAGAAATAAATAATCAAAGCTTATCTGACA
The DNA here is from genome assembly GCA_964023275.1 of Norana najaformis. Lineage (NCBI taxonomy): Eukaryota > Metazoa > Annelida > Clitellata > Crassiclitellata > Hormogastridae > Norana > Norana najaformis. The sequence continues at coordinate 8,556,892 of OZ029927.1, forward strand.
AGTGAAACAGAAAGGAAAATACTAGTCAGGAAATAAAAATCAAGATCAGAAACAATAAGTAAGCTGTTTAAAAAGACAATATTAATGTAAAAAACGCCGATAAATTTTTTAATTGACATAGCCAGTAGACTGTCTCCCTGCCTCGTATCGTAATCGTAATCTCGAGATTTCTACAGCGCCCAACGAAAGCTAAGTCAGAGGAATCAGCATATTCACAGGCGCTCAGTCAAATCACAATCGATAGGCAAAAGGGTCCCATACATAATCTATGCCCACTTTGAGGCGTTGAACGTTCCAGTAAAAGGTGCAGCCATGCACCTCAACGAAAGCCACAACAGGCCCATCGAAAAGCAGGAACCTTGCAGCCTCTGTCCGAAAAAAGCAGACATGGCGATGACAGTGGCCGACTGCCAAGCGTTCCGAGCGGCGGCCATGTTCGGCATCTGGATTGTGCGTTTCTGGACGAAATTTGACTTCAACTGTTCCAATAATTTGGTTAGAATGAACCTTTAACGTTCCAGCTGTTGGACATTCCATGCAAAAGCAGTTGGTTCTAGTCGAGTACTGAATGGAGGCAAGTTTGGTTATAAGCCACATTTTGGTTCCAGTCAAATTCCAGTACCAGTGAAGTTCTCGTTGGAGTGAAGTTCCAGCTCAAGTCAAAGTCCAGCGATCTTCAGTGTATAGTATCACTTACTTGTCATTCTTTGATTCAGAATAATTAGCAGTTTAACTGAAATTCTGGTAACTGTTAACCACTAAAGAAGAGAAAGAAAAACTACGCACACTTTACTGGGAATTTTAGTCCGGGCTGGCTCTGATGTTTAAGCTGTAGCAGAATTCAATAAAAAACACCAAAGAGGGCCTCTAACCTTAAAAACTGGTAAAGAAGACGACAGCAGTTGAAGTGATTCCAAAGATGATGGAATGGGAAGAAAAGATAAAAAACTGATGGAAAGGAAAGAAAGGCAAAGAGAATAGATGGACATGATGTAAGAGGGAATAAATGCCAAAGAAAAACCAGAAGGAAAGGGGAAAAAGGCAAAAAAGTACAGATGAAAAGAGAAGGAAAGATGATAAATGAGCAAATGGAAATGATGTTGGAGTGAGAAGATGGGGAAATAGTAAAATGTAGTAGCAAGAAGTGTGACCATTCACTGAAAGGATTGAATTCAACGGACTGTTCCTCCACATATCAACTAAATTGCGTGATCTTGGACTATTCATTTATTCACAGAAATAGTAAAAAGCAGAGTTCGAAAAGGTATGAATGTAACATTCTGATCGCCTGACCAGGTGAGACAGAAGATAGCAAATACTAAGGAACTGAAACTATACAGACCTCAGCAGTCTTAAAAGTGGCATGCCAGTAAAATTATTAAGTAGTCACTTCATTTAGAAATAGCTTCAACGTTCAAAAAAGAAATTTAAAACTTAGTGATATATAAGGATGAGTTATATAATGCCTGCTCTGAATGGTAATTGGGCTCGAGACTGTTACTGCTAGGAGCATATGTCTTAAACGTTAGCTATTCCAGTCCTATATTTCTGTTTATCCTCCTTAGCTAGGCCTGTGGTCAGTGCTGGGGCCGCTAGGGCACGTGTCCCAGTATTGGAGGTCTGTGCTCCATCCAGAAAACTTGTTCACTAGCGTCCTATTATGTCACAAACACTGACAGTGCTTATAACACAAACATATATTAATAACTATAATAATAATAATAATAATAATAATTAGTAGTAGTAATAATAATATTAATAATAATAATAATAATTTATTGTTGTTTTATAAAATTTATAATTTATTATTTTAGAAAATACATTGTTACATTAATGAACGTTTTATGTAACTATAAATGACTCTATGCACTTTCTCATATTTGGTTGCTGTGTGAACAAATTTCAGGGTAACAGCTTAAAGCACCATCAAACTGGTTATTTTGTAAGTAGAGGTTCAAAAGCATAATGTAAGTAATAAAATTACTGCCAATAAATCAAATGCATCTTTCAACAACATTCTTGGTGGTTCAGCGTTATCTAACTGAATTAACAAATAATATTAATTAGAAAGTTCTATAATGCCATTGTAGAAATCAAAAGGCATCAACCGATGGCACACCAAAACCAAATCATAATCAAGTCAATACCCAGAAAGTCATTCCACCGAGACATAGATACACAGAACAAAATCTGGAAAAAAATTTGGTGGATAACCCGTTTGAAAAAGATAAGTCTTGAGCTAAATGATCAGGGATATTATGGCAAGCAAATATGCTACACAACCTTCTAGTGTAACTGAGCTGCTGGAGTTGCTTCAGCGGTTCCTCTGGATATAATTTATGCTGTGTTCAACCCATTTTCTCAAACACAAGAGAACTTGAGGTAAAGCACACTACTTCTTGAGTAATGCAAAACAATCCCTTGCACAGGTGAAAGCAAACGCCTCAGTAGTCTGCTGCCTTTTGATTGAAGCGTTCCACAGGTTTTCATGTGAGACTGACATCTGTGATGCTATTGACACTGGCTGCGTTACGCTGCTTGCCCTTCTAGACGTGAGTGCAGCGTTTGACACTGTTGACCATGTTATCCTTCTTACACGTCTTAACATCTCGTTTGGCATCTGCGCTTCACCTCTGGCCTGGATCAGTTCTTTCGTGGATGAGCGGTCTATGATGGTGGCTCTGGGCTCTGATCGTTCGGCTTGGGCGCCGCTCCCATTCGGCGTCCCACAGGGCTCAGTTCTTGGGCCATTGCTCTTCATTCTGTATACGGCTGACTTGACCCGGCTCATCACCTCCCTGGGAGCTCGGTGCCACCTGTATGCTGACGACGTCCAGCTATATTCCACCTGCCTTCCATCAGATGCGCATGCCTGTGTGTCTAATGTATGTTCCGCCGTGGCGGAAGTTTGGGTTTGGATGGCATCAAATCGACTTCTGTTAAACGAGGCCAAAACCCAGTACATTTGGCTGGGCACACGTCGGGCACGTTCTGGGATTGATGCTGAAGCGCTACAGGCTGGATTTCCTGGCTGGGGTGTGTTACCTGTGGTCCGTGACCTGGTCGTCCTCCTCGATGGTGAACTAACTATGGCTGATCATGTCAACTCGCTCTGTAGATCCTGTTTCTATCAGCTGCGGCAGATTCGTGTATTACGGCGCAACCTGTCCTTCAAAGCTGCTGTTACTCTGGTCCACTCGTTCATCCTCACACGAATCGACTACTGCAATTCTATCCTGGCCAGACTTGGCCAGCTCCAGTCTGTCTTGAACTGTGCTGCTCGGGTGGTTGCAAATCTCCCAAAGTTTTCTCACATTTCGGACTACATCAGGGAGGCGCTACACTGGCTTCCTATTTCAGAACGGATTCGGTTCAAGGTTCTTCTACTTGTCCGTTCTGCTACGGTTGGCACTGCGCCGGCTTACATTCGGGAGCTGTGTGTTCCTGTTTCCAGTCGACCTGGTGACCGGTTGCTGCGTTCTGCTGCTCGTGGAGATATGCTGATTCCACGTTACCGTACGTCGTTGCGTGCTCATCGTGCCTTCTCCTGCTTTGGTCCCTCGTTCTGGAACAGTCTCCCTTTAAACATTCGTACTTTTCCACTTAGTTTAACTCAATGTTCATTCTCTGTTAACTTGAAAACGCACTTGTTTAGATCGGTAGGATAGCAGTGTCATCAGCGCTTTTGAGAGGTACTTGAAGAGTGCTATATAAGTGTTTGTTACATTACATTACACTGCAATGCAGATTGCTTGACTATGCACAGCTTTCTGTTATATTATTTTAACATTCATTCATAAATAAACTCTAACGAAGACTGGGGCAACGGATATAAATATTTTTTTATATTGGCATCACATAGTGACAGTCAAAGCGTCGTTGTAGTTTGAGCTTACCTCCGAATAAGCGACAACGGTTTAGTAATGGCAATGCACTTAAGGAAGTTACATGAAATCTTATGAAAAGTAGCCTGCTAGCGCTATAGGCCTACTGACCATTTTCAGTCTTAGGCAAACTATTTGTCTTTTTATGTTTGACTACAGCAAACAGTTGATAAAACTGCCATTGCTCGAATAGCCTAGAGTGCAGATAACAATATCGTCAAGGATCTTTACCCAAGTCCACAGGTTATGGGTAGATAAAAAATTGATAAGCCCAGCTGGTCTAAGTGACAAGTTCAGTCTGAGAAGATTACACAAGGACATAGTCAGGTTAAAATATAGTAGTAGCATCAAGACACTAAAGATAGCACATTCTAAGTAAGTCACAAAAGCGCTACAGCAATGAATGCTGGCTAGTGAAACGAGCTCAGAATTAAAGACGACTGGCAGTGTTATGGAAAGACACTTAGCGTACCCTGCTAAAGAGCGGGGTACGCTGTTGCTTCTGATTATGTTTATGACAATGATGATGATAATGAAGAAGAAGAAGAAGAAGAAGAAGAAGAAGAAGAAGAAGAAGAAGAAGAAAATGAAGAAGAAGAAAGTGAAGAAGAAGAAAGTGAAGAAGAAGAAGAAGAAGAAGAAGTACATCAAGAAGAACACAAAGAAGAACACAAAGAATGTGAAGAAAGCATAGAAAACAAAAAAACTGGAAAGAACGTGCAACAGGAAAGAATGTGGAGAAGAATGCAAAGAATGTGAAGAAAACGAAGAACGAAACGAAGAGAACGCAAAGAACAGGCGCAGCTCTTAAGATAACCATGAGAGTGTTGATGACTTCATATTTCTCATCCTCGGCATATAAGAACGGGTGGCCAGCCCTCTCCCTTGTTGCCTGATCTTCCTACTGACAGTGTATGGTCAGTGTAACTCATAACAGCTGAGTTCACTATGGGTTGTACATGCAGCCAAAGTCTCTAAACAAATTTCTGTCCCCTGGCAGGGCTTTGAACCTCTAACCTTTCGACTGTGTAGCTTGTTTGAAGCACCAAAGAATAAGCAAGCTTATAAAATATGCAAACTCAGAGGCAAAAACCGAGAGATCAAAGAACTATGCATACATCAGAATACACAAAAGTCCCAATACACTAAGGGAAATATAACTGCGCGTATAAGCAATCACAAACATGGATTTCTGCTTACATTAAAACACACAAGCACAGAATTAGTCAATTTCATATCATAACTTTTTATTTAACTAATTTCAAACTAATTTTTTAGACTAGATATCTAGATCAGTGAATCAAATTAAAGGCTGATAAAGAGCTGTAGCCCACATTGCCTAAGCATCAATACACCTGTGCAAAAGAACACTTAGCTTTTAACATGTTCAAGTTCCATTTGAAACAGAAATGTAATCTCTAATTCTTGCCTTTTAAGTCTAACAAACTCGGATGCAAAATATCTGATTAACGATATTAATATTATTATTTCCTAGAAAATGAAAACGATGGGGTAACTCACCCACAGCCCATTTGGGTCACATACGATGATTCCCAAAGTCAAGGCCACATTTCAACAGCGCAGTTGCTTCACATGGAACTGGACCTGAATACAACAGCAACAACATTGTGTAATATAATGTAACTAATTCCAAAAAGATTTAACAAATACAGTTACATGTTGCTTAGGAATTGTACTTGGATAAAAAAAACTTTCCACCAGCTGCCAAGAGTGTTTTTTGTATGAACAAGCAACTTGGGTTTGATGCCGTCCAGTAATGACTGGTTTAAATCCAGGGGTTCACTTTTGAAGACTATGAAGAACAGATTTGTGCAACTTGGTTGCTGGTTTTGCTCCCCTTTACTTTAATGACTTCTCCACTTTGGTCTCCTCGCGGCCGGGCTGTAGAATCCTCCACTTGGCCTCCCAGGATCTCCTGTTTGTCCCTCACATGCCAACCGCCGCAGCCCAGTCCAGAAGCTTTGCCTGTGTTGATCCCTTTTGCTGGAATCGTCTCCCTCGAGAACTGTGACTGGAGCTCCTCTCTCTCCTCTTCTCTCAGGGTTCCAGAGGCACCTGAACACTGCACTGTTTAAGTGATGCTACTTTTTCAGGTCAGGAGCGCCCTGTTCGGTTTATCCTCTAAGAGGCGCTTTATAAATATTCCATTACAATTACAACATCTGTGGGAGACTTGAAAGAGACAATTAACATTTTATTACATTTACTTTTTGTTACCTGTTAGATAAGATAAAAATGTCTAAATTTTAGTTACAGTTACACATTACAGTTGTTACAATAGGTCATAATAGGTTGCAGGAGAGTCTAGTGGTTAGCATAGTGCTGGACTGTCCTCTCAAGAGGTCAGAGGTCATATCCCCACCACAACAGAGAGTCTAGTGGTTAGCAATATGCTGGACTGACAATAGAGAGGTCAGACTGTTCTTCTTCTACCTTGATACAATACAGCAGAAAACCAGACAGCTGGAGCTGAGAATCCACTCAACTGACTCACAGTCTGGACCAATACACTCTGGCAAGCATTCGCAGTCATAGGTCGTATCCAATGGCCGTATCACTTGGCACTGTTCTGGCACTAGTGCTCATCACACGGGTGCTCACAGGCCGTATCAGCACCGTAAATGGCAGTCAGATCTTCCAGAGATCCACGGACAACATCCTGTGGGTCGGCAGGCAACTCGTCAATCTGGTCTTTCACCTGATCAATGCCTTCCTGAATGTAGCTGAACGAATACAATGAAATAATAAAACAATGAAATTAAATTAATACTATGAAACAACTCTGGAACATTTAAACACATGCTTGAGATGCACTGGTCACTAAACGTTGTGTCTGTAGTTATTTACTACATTTTACCTAATTACCTGTAATTTAATTGTATAATAAAACCTGAATACATGCATGCATGTATGTGATGTTCATAGTAAGGCAAGCAAGGATAGGCTTTGAGGATGAAGTGTATAGACATGGTCTGCATCTGTAATATCTCTCCTCACATGACACGAATTGTCTCTTAGCAAATGCTCCCCTCCCATAAACTCCGACCCTCAGTTTTCATCAAAAGGATCAAACTCAACATACAAATCATGAGTTATTTTTCACATTTCCAGCTCATCAAACTTCAAAGTTTATTTGCAAAGCAGCTCAGAATGTTCCTTTGTGCCTTGTGGCCTGTGAAAGACCTCCATAATTGTCTGATGCTTCAAATACATGCCTAACACATAACATAGTTTAAGAAGTAATCAGACAAGAACAGGCAACAGTAATAAGTTTAGAAATAAATTGCCACAAAACAAGAGTAATTTAATCAGTCATAGGTTAAGGTCATAGGTCGAATTCTGGGTTACTCGCCATCACTTCACCCCTTGCAATCAGTGCGCATGTCTTCCACTCAAAACTGAAAACCTCCTCTTTTGCAGATCCTATTCTGATTCCTCTTCTTCCTGTTCTATCTGTCCTGCAGATCCAATTCCAAACACCACCCACAGTAGCCATCTGACTCTTTGGTCTTGACCTGGGACCAAACCCTTCTTGCACAGTTTGTTTTGACTAAGCACCTGTGAATAAGCCATGACTTAGCTTTTGTTGAGCGCTGTAGAAATCTAGAGTTTACGATTACGATTACTGCAGATACTTGCACCACAACAGAAGTCAACAAAGATTAGATTGGAACAGAATCAATCATATCTTACCAACAGAAGTCATCTTCTGTGAACTCAATAGTGGTGGTGGTGGTGGAGGTGGTGGTGGTTTCTCTCTGTGCTCTCTGTTTTCAGTGGGATTGCTTTAAATAAACACAACAATTCATCATTAGAATCATTGTCCATAGTCATTGCCCTAGTCATAATTATCATTATTGTTGCTTTTAGTATCATTATTATCAACGTCTTTAAACTTCCATAGTCATCAATTCCATTTGCTACTGCATCATCACTACCATCATCATCATCTTTACTTTCAAAATGATCACAGTTGTCGTAAGCATCTTCATCCATATCGCAGCTGCCATCGATTTCTACATATTTAAATATTCAACTTACTGATCGATTGGCTGGTTCATTATTTATTCATAATTTAATTCGTTTATTTATCATTGTCTACGTCTGCACAACTTTACTCACCAGAAATCTTGACCCTGTCAGTTCACCAGTTTTTTAAATAAAACATAATTCTACTGAATCAAACACAAACCATCCATAAATGTGAGAAAATGATGATTACCAGCCTGTAGTCACTTACTGACAGGTGACTGGCAGTAGAGTTCGTAAACATCACTTCCAGCTTCCCAAATCCAGTTTGTTTTACCACTGATTTCTGCAACGAATGGAAACTCTCCACATTGTTCAGCGACACAATGATGGCGCCTGTCCACGCAGAAACATCAGATGAAGCCAGGAACCATCCCTCTGGAAAACAGTGTGAGCATTTCCACTTGCCATCAGTCACCAGAAGTCCTGCGGATATCTTGATTACAAAGCCCTTCAGGGTGGGGCTGTTTGGACATCACATATGGATGCCAATCACATGAGAACCTGACATAATTGATCCTTTGCAAACAACATCAGCCTGGTTGTCATTGGTCACATCTTGCAGAAATCCATTGATGAAAAGCTCAAAGTACCATGAAGCACCAATTCGAATTTTCTCGTCTCCTGTCAGAAAAATGTAAAGATGAACTTGAAATATTTAGACACATGGCATCAGTTAACATTTCTAGTTTGTTTGTCAGAGTTAAGTTTACTTGGGCTGATAGTGTATGTCATTCATTCATCATTGCAAATTCACTCAATGTTACAAGTGTTAACCAGGACACAGGTCCCATTTAGGTCTGCTTTAGGTTTTTCCCATAGGTGCTTAGTACATAGCAATTTTTGTTTTTGCTCAGATCCCTAGTCATTCATTCATTCATTCATTCACATATTCTGTTAAGGAAATGAATCGTATAATAACAAGAGGTTAAAACTGAATATGCATATAGATGTTGCAACAAAGCAGCAGTTCAGACAAAGCATGAAATACCAGCAGACATACAGTCAATTCCGTCCATGTACACATCTGCCCTTGTGAGGCTGGAAAAACATACTGTTGATTTCATAGAGTTTCAGACTGCATCATTTCGACTTGTGTAGGTAGCACCTCTGTTTAGTTTTCTCTTAAAGTGGTGCTATATAAATGTCCAGTAACAATTAAAATCACAAGTTGTAGCACAACGACCTGTAGGAATGATGAGCAGGGGAGATGGGGAACAACATGGAAAGAATCAGTAGGTCAAGAATGAAACTTTGTGTCAAGAAATCCAGTGAAAGCAACTGAAACACATGGAGCAATTTAGCCAGTAGAGCGTTGTTAACAAAAGCGTAAAGCCATCTCGAGCAACTCTGGGTATACAACTTAAAGGGGCGCTATATAAATGCTCTGAATGAATCAATCAATGAATGAATCAATGAATACCAGTAGACGGTCGGATCAAATGAATTTGTTTTCTTTGCTGTCCAGATGAACTTTTGCTTTTGAGCTGATCCTTCTGTCCCTGTGGTACATCTTTAAGTCTGTCCTCCACTGGATCCACTGCAGGGGCCCATGCAGCATCACTGTAATCGATTTCCATCCAACATTTGTAGACTTCCCGACAGAATCCATAACCAGGACGTCATCTGCTACGGAACTGATTATTCCAGCGATGTTACCCAAATTCGAGCATCCCTCAACAGCTAAAACTTGAATCCTTAAGGAAAAATAGATTCTGTCATGAATGGTTCAGTCGTTAGCGCCTGGCAGGTCAACCTGGGGAGCTTCCCATCAAAGTAGACATCGTTATTGAAGTAATGCAAAGACTTCTGGCACCTAAAGCAAAAACAGCCTGTAATTCTGCATACATGCTTCAATTTACAATCAAACTGAAACACAAGAGTTTTTATGGGCTCCACTTTGCCCTCCTCTCAGCTGGTTCACATCGTACTAACTAATACCGGTAGTAAGCCCTCACATCCAATCAGTACACAACAGTCAACTGAAGTCACTAATCTTGGCCGCACTGACCATTGGTTAAGTGTTAACTTAGGCAATCACACAATAATAAAAATTAGCAACTTCCATAATAGTTTTGTCCAATGCACACAGCATCAGCTGATGGCAACCAAAACCACGTTGTATTCAGGTCAACATCAGAAAGTCAGTCAACTGAGAACAGTCCATCCTTTCCGGTTCAAACACATCTTGTTAGCCCAAGTTTAGTGACTTACATAGCAAACCAATCAACATTTATAGAGATCTGGTCTAAATACTTAAAATGGAGAGCAAGGAGGAGCAGGGAAGTTAAAAGAAGAGAAAAAGTAGAAAAAAGTTGTAAGAAAGAAGCTTAAACAGCAGTAAAAAGTAGAGAAAACTTAAAAGAAAACATAAAGATGCTAACTCACTGTGAGGTTCAGGTGGAATTGTGTCATCTGGTGGTGGTTCTGGCCTTGTTTACAAATACAATGCAAAGTGCTATTACAATTATGCAGTCAATTGTTTGGTCAACTGAACAGTCAGTTTTTTATGGTGAATGCAGTGCTACCAGGCCACAGTAGCCAACTGGTTAAAGTGCACGGCTTGTAATGCGGAGAGTACAGGTTTGAGCCTCCTCCCTGAGATGGTTACTGTGTAGGGGCCTTGAGCCTCAAGTCCTTCGTGCACAATTACTCAGCGCCATCGGCTGATGTTTTGTCTTTAGATTGTGGTGCTTAATACATGCAGAAATGAAATGACAATAAATATCAGCCATAAATAAGTTCTTGTTGGTTCGGTCACTTCCTGCCTTAAAGAGTATCACTCAACTACGAAAGATTCAGACATTATAACCTGACATTAAAATCATGCAGCACATTCTAGAACAGCACTCTACGGTACCTTTAAAGGCAGCATATAACTGCTGGCCAGCTGGAACCGTTCATCCTACAGCCAAGATTGAATGATCATGAAGACTCAATGAAAAGTGATCACTAAAATCAGTTTCACTTGGCAACAGTGCTGTGTTGAATGCCATAAGGATCTGCACTTGGACTCATTAATTTTTACAGGTGACATAAGCTCCACGATTATGGCTAAATTTGCAAGAATAACAAAACTCAACCGCCTAAGTTTAAGAAGTGGACTAATTCTGGCCAATCCATACTCATAACTATATGAACTTCTACTTAGTTTAACGCACCCGCACAGACTGCTGTTTAAAGTGGAATTGGTCCATAACTGGGTCAGGTAGTAGCTCATAGCATCCTCACAGACTGCTGTTCGAAGTGGAATTGGTCCATAACTGGGTCAGGTCACAGCATCCTTGTATTCCGAGATCTTTACACTGCTGCATGTAATTGCTGCACAAATCAATCAATTAATAAATCAATCAATAAATCAATCAATCAATCAGTGAATCATCAAATTAAATAAACAAATCAATTAATTAATAAATTATATTTCCACTTGTATTCATCAAAATCTTACTCTGATTAGCTGGCATCCAAATTTTTAATATTATTTTTAAATACAAGATAAAATTGAAATTAACCAGCTAAGCGTTATGTCAACAGAGTTAAAACCAGTCTGAAGAAAACACAAAAGATCATAGCAATTACCGCATCATCCAATAGCAGATGTCAAAGCGCTAAGCTCTTGACAATGATTATTATTTCAAGGGCAGCATACTAGGCCCATCAAGGGAAAGCAAGAACATTGACCTGCTGCAAAAAAAATCATCTGGACAAAAGAAAAAGATGCAGGATTAAGATAAGGACTGTTTCAAACAGTGGCATAGCTTGCAGGGAGTCCTAGGATGCAGACCCTTTTCTCTGAGGCCAAGACCATCACTCTTGGAATTCATGTACAGCCATTCATACATACAAACACGCACTTTTGATCTACCCATCATTCCCAACTGATGACTTGTGACTTTGCTCTCTGATATGAGTATCCTACAACAAAGAGTAGCCCAAATATGCTCGACTTCATATTAAATGCTTCAAAATGTGTCCACTACTGAGGCTTCATCTGGTCTCTGCCGGGAGAAATTATATACCCAGCCCCTTAGTCATTAGAAGTTTTGCACCACCTTCAGCATTCACTGTCCTAGACCATCTCAATTTTTTATGCAGGTAATGGACACCGGTTAAGAAAGTCACCTAACCCTAACCTTGTATGTATGTACGTATCCGTAGACTAAATATGGTGTCTTTTAAATTCCTCACAAAAGCTCTTCCTGTGAAATCCTAAGTGGTGTTAAACTTCACTAAGAACAGAAAGTTTATCTGTTAGCAAAAAGCTTTAAATAATTGGAGAAATTACCACCAGTGGGCTCTCGCAAACACATACAGCTGTGGAAGTAGAGTCCCATCCAGAATTGAGAGTTGATATCTCGTTCCTGTCTGATCTTGCTTGGCTTTCAGAAGGATCTGGTAATCTTCGGATTCTCTCTTCTGTTTCTTCCATTCCTTCGAATGCAAATAACACACAGCAAATGACTACATAAAACTAAATCAGATTATCGTCCTAAGTTACTTACTTATTATCCATAGTTACTATTTCTACTGACTGACTCACTCACTCACTATTTCACTCATTTCCTCACTTGATCTCTTGAAGCGACCATCTAGCAATGCTTGGGGCATTATGATAATGGCATTATAGAAGTCATTAGATCAGAGTCACTCGTTTATATACACCCATGCCACATATCTGTTTACCTAAACACCTATCCTACCTACTTACCTGCTTACTTAAATAAATAGATACTTCATTCCTTAGTTACTTACCAATTTGTCCAAAGTATGTACATACATACTTGCCTACCAAATTATTTACTTACAAAACAATTTACTTCAGAGTTTAAAGAAACGACATGCCACCTAGCTAAAGCTATCTATCCACCTCCCTGTCATTCATTCATTCATTCACTCGCTCGCTCACTCACTCACTCATTCATTCATTCAGAGGATTCATATAGCACTGCTTAAAGACAACCACCCAGAGAAAGTCCTAGGCCAGATGCAACAAAAACAAACAGCATTGATTACAGGTGTACGTAGCATCCCAGGGCGGCAGAGGGACTTGGAGATTCTGAGGACGGCCATTTCAAACTGACTCCAACTGCTGCCCGTTTTGCTTTGGATATTGAATCCAAAGTTCAAAAGGCCAGCATTTAGCATGATCCCTGTTTCCCAGGTGCATTTTCCCCCATTTTCTTTCCTTTTCAGTGCTTAGTTTTTCTCTCCTCCTCCTACGTAATCTTTAATAGTATAATATTTTTGTCAGTTTTACTTCAAAATTACTGGTTTTATCTTCCTTTGTTTACAGAGTATTTTACTCCATTGGATTTGGGACCATATCAGTGTTCGCCATGTCATGGCTGGATTGGCCAACTCAGTGTCCGCCATGTCACGGCTGGACTGGCCACCTCAGTGTCCACCATGTCACGGCTGGACTGGCCACCTCAGTGTCCGCCATGTCACGGCTGGACTGGCCACCCCTGGGTCTCTACAGCACTTACAAACAGAAACAAACCTACCACAGAGTTCTTCTTTTCCATTTCTTGCAGTTTCAGAAGCTGCAACGAAACAAACCAAAATTCGTAAACATACCACAAAATTTCAAGCACAGAAGTTGGTAAAACTATTAAATCACAATACATTACTAAAATTCTTGTAAGCAAAACTTCCACCTCCAATGTCTCCATGAGACAGCTGACTGATTCTCTTAAGTCATTTTGTAATTCTGATTTCATCGTCTGCCTTGTCTTCAAGAAAGCAGTGGGCATAACAAGTGTTTGTGATGGTTGGTTTGCATCATCAGACAGTTTCATTTTCATTTTCTTCAAAAACTGCCACATAAATCTACATTTATGTTACAAGGCACAAGACATTGCCCTACGTTACAATAAATTACATAAAAGGATTGAATGCTCTTAAGATAAAGTTGGAAAAGTCACTATAAAAATTTTGTTGTCCAATAAAACTTCAGAAAGTGAGCCACTTTACAAAGTCATGTTTAAACTACAGTTAAAGAAAAAACAAAAAGAAAAAAAATAAAACAAAAGAAAGAAGACAGATAAGAGAAACTTTTCAAAAGAAAAGACCTGAAGAAAGAACAGAAAAACGATGAGCAGAAATTAGTATAGAAAGAAGTCAAGGAAGAAAGAAAATTGTCGAAAAACCAAAAACTAAAGGAATTCAAGAGGAAACAGAGGACGACAAAGAACAAGGCCAATTTCAAAAGCTGAACCAAGTTGCAGTTTGCAGTGTCCCCTAACCTATACTACTGGAAGCCATTTTCAACTTTTCCTCCAAGCCGAAAATTCAGCATGCAGGTTTCTGAATTTGCCACGTTGAAAGACTTTTTTACCAGGTTGACAGTCCAGCCTCCTAACCACTAGACTAATATGCAGCCCTGTGTTCAACACAGACGATGCGTAAATTCCAGCCCAGGTCTCCGAATGTCTGTCTTACAGTCTCAGGTATGTTACGCATCTCAACTGATTCTGTCCAGTGGAATGTGGTTTGGCTTAGAAGCGACTGGAGAAGGATATCTTGTGCAGCATGATAATGGCACTAGAAGTTTCCAGATTAGATGATGAACCTGATCCTGTCTTATTGGACACGTCACACCGGCTGACGTAGCAAACGTCCGTCTGAACTGCAGACTGAGTTTCTTCTTTCCAGGTTAAGCATCACTGAACATTCTGACATTGTGTTGCAGGTGACTCAGTACCACCTGGAACACATGTAAACAAATACAACATCAACTACCAAACATGAATGGATGAATCAATTGACTGATGGATGGATGATAAACTAATGAATGAATGAAGTTATAAATGAATGAATGAATGAGTGAATGAACTGCATAATAAAACATTTTTCAAATGTTCTAAATGAATAAAAGAATGAAAAAACTGTAATTTCTAATTTTAAAATATCCTCTAAACGAATCAATGAACTTCAGTGTTATTCTAATTTTAAAAATTCTAAAAATGCACTGAAATCAATCAACCAACTAATCAATCACCAATCAGTCAATCAATCAACCAATCAGTCAATTAACGAATCAGTATGTTAGTCAATCAATTAATCAATCAATCAATAAATCAGTCAGTCAGTCAATCAACCAGTCAGTCAGTCAGTCAGTCAATCAATCAATAAATCAGTCAGTCAGTCCATAAGTAAGTAAGTAAGTTAGTCAGTCAAATAATCAATAAATCAGTCAGTGAGTCAGGGAGTCTGTCAGGCCTGATCTGATACGGTGCCAGTGCAAAGCTATTCTTTCTGACACAGGTTTTGTGTAGCACTGAGAAAGTTAGAGAATTTACATTATATTACACAGGTACTTAACAGAACTTTGCCTTACGATACTTCGGCCGTGGAGCTTAATTAGTTGTGCATAAAAGTGTGTTACCTTAACGTTAGCTCTGCTGCTCAAATTATCTGACTAATATCCAATCTAATCGAATCAAATCTGACTTCTAAAGCGCCGCTATCAAAACACACCGCTGCACAAGGTATCATTCAACGATATTCGATTCACTAATTAAAACAGGTAAAACACTTCTCTAATCATGGCGCTTCATAAATTAGGTGTAACTAAATTGGGTCACTTTGAACGCCGTGTCATCCGTCTACTCTGGATGGGAATCCGTTGGCAGGTCTCTGCGTGTGTGCGAGGCCTAGTCACCTGTTACTTTTCTAGTTCTTCTAATAATTGACTGCTATCAATGATAAACTTTACGATCTTAATGACATTTCTAACATCACTGCGGTTTGCGCAGAGAGCGCCACTGATGAGTTTATCCCGAGTGGCGCTAAACAAATTTTAAATTACAATTACAATTGTCTCATAACTATCAATCGATTAACTGTCTTGCTAATCTTCTTGCCAAACATAAATGAAATATTTCTAATTAAGTATTGTCAATATTTCACCTAAAACTAAGATCCATAATTCTCTATTCTAATTAATTTTAGTAATTACTCAACACAAATTCTGATCGGCCTTTTATAAAGCGCCATGTTACACAACTGTTTATATACCGCCTTCGTATTTGAAATTTTCCACTAGTATCGCTGTAAAAAAAATAACCCTTTAAAATATGTTTTCAACTTCTGACGGAAGAAAAACAGAATAATCAAAAATGCGCATTAAATGTACACACGCGCATTTTCTTATCCACGACATCATACTCTTCGTCTCCCACCAATTCCATTATTAGCGCTTATAAATTCGTTTTGAGGAATATTTGCTACAATTATTATTATTTCTGCGCCACTAACTAAAGACTTAGCATCAATCGATGGCACCGAGCAATTGTGAGTTAAGGGCTCGCTCAAGGTCTCTACACAACAGCCGTCTAAGAGGAGGCTCGAACCCGTACACTCCGCGTTACTACCCAAGCGCTCTATCCAATATGCTACCGTGCTCCACAATGCTACAGCATTGTAGAATTTGCACTTATCTGTATATTTAAACAGATCTGCGTCACTCCATTCATATCTCTCTTCTTCACTGTGTATCTCTATTTATAGACGCCTATAAATAGTAGGACGTCTCAATATCTATATATACTGCTGTATGTATCTCTATTTGTATCTCTGTGAAACACTTTATTTTTATAGGAACCCACAAATAGTCGCAGGCTAAATGCATTCCTGTCATCAAAGTGTTCCTGTAAGTCACTCTGGTGTCTGTTTGTTTCTATATCTCTTCTCCACAGTTATCTCTGTTTGTATCTCCATTCACCACTCTACGTCTGTTTACATGGATCCGTAAATCGTTCACTGGCTCGGTGCCAAGTCATGTGACCACTAGCGCAGTCCTTGCCAAGTCATGTGACTGGAGTCATGTATGGCCATCAGCGATCCACAGGTCGGGCTGCGGGACGTACGTAACTTCGTCAACTTCTTTCCCAATTTTCTCAATTATTTCTGATCCCCAGACCCCAAAAACACATCGCCCCATGTAGTTTCGAGTCCTGCATCAGATCCAACAAGTTTCGACGAAAAGATGAAAACTTTTGAAAATCTCAAATTTTCAGAGTCAAATCTGGCAAAGAATTTCGCTGTGTTTGGCAGTCGGCTGAAACACATGGCAGAGATAGGATAACAGTCCGTCAATGTATCGTGTGAACGTTGAACGTAGCGCGATAAAGTCATGGATTACCTGTTATCCGACGACGGTAGATGTTCTTCCTACGCCGTAAGTCCATTTCAGATCATATTATCGATGAAATTTGTCGAAAACGTGAAAAACACGTGTTGCGTAAAAATCACTTAGAACGGATTTTGTCGTTTTATGGACATTTCATTCCTCACTGTCGCCGTCTAGCGAATGTAGTTGGATCATTCGAAGCTGTCTTAATGGACATTTATGGAACTGGTCTGCCACCTAGCGAATGTAACTGGATGTTTTTAACGCCCGTTCAGCTTCTAATTTTATAAAAACTCATAATCTTATGACAAGAATCAATCTAGGATGCTAGGAAATCAAGCACAAACGTTTTTCGAAGTGTTAAGAAATTTAATGGGCCGTGGTAATTTTTTATTATTTATTTGTGAAATTTATAAGTTGCGAATGGAGAGTTTCAAGCCACCTGAGCACTGTGTACGGAGTGTACATCAGTATAGGCTACAAGACGTATGTATTGGTGTACACTGCGAAAGCGGTGTAATGTTAACAAATGACCTCAGTCTCAAGCAAAAGCTAATGGGCTCTTGAACTTTTGCTCCGAGCATGCTCTGAGTATGTATGTTTGTGTATGTATGTATGTATGTGTGTATGTATGTTTTTATGTATGTAATTGTGCCTGTCTACTGCCTATATATGTTTATATGGAAGTATGTATGCACTTGTGCGTGTGCCTGTATGTAATCGTTATCGTAATCGTAATCCCGAGATTTCTACAGCGCCCAACGAAAGCCACGTCACGGGAACCAGCTTTGTTGTAGGCGCTCAGTCAAAACAAAATCGATAAGCAAAAGGGTTCGGTTCCGGCTCAAGATCCAAAGTCAAGCAGAGAGATGTTTGGGAATGGAACGGAGAGACAAGAGGAAGAGGGGTATAATATTTATGCATGCATTCAGCATGTTTTTATGTTAGTATGCATAACCGGGCATGCCTGTTTTTATGTCTGTCTGTCTGTCTGTCTGACTGACTGTCTGTCTCTGTCTGTCTGTGTACTTATGTAGTATGTTTGTTTGTATGCATGCATGTACTTACGTATTTCTCACTCCTTCTTCCTCTTGTCTCTCCTCTCCAACCCCAAACACCACCCCTCTCTCTCGGCTTGACTTTTGGATCTTGACCTGGAACCGAACCCTTTTTGCCTATCGATTTTGTTTTGGCTGAGCACCTATGAATAAGTTGGTCCCGGCGGCGCGGCTTTCGTTGGGCGCTGTAGAAATCTCGGAATTACGATTACGATACGATTACGGTTCTACTGTATGTGTATGTGTGCACATATGCAAGTATGTATTTATGTATGTGTGCATGTATGTATGCATGTATGTATGTATGTAACAAAACACTTAATATGGCGCCTCTCCGAAGCCCTGGTTAATATGCATGGCTTGATTGCAGAGATAAATGCAGGATATGCAGTCCAATATGCGAGACTTCTATAGCGCCGTGACAGCCCTCAGTAATCGCTACTGTTCCTAACGACGTAAACCGAGCATTGCTCGGGGGTAACGTGGAACAAGCCATAAGGGAACTAGACGCTCCTTCCCGCATGAGTGATTTACGTAGGAGTGTCGTAAATACGTGTGGCTTAGATTTTGGCGGGAGAGATATCGTGACCTTCCCACTTCAATTCCTCTGACTCTCAACCTGTCGGCCTATTTAAAATATAGAGCCCCGATCATGTTTTATAGACATGAAGAATGATAGTCTAAAGAAATAAGTAAGTAGGCTTTATTTGCTTCTGACAAGCGCACACAAATTACTTGGTATCGACGATTACATGCGTAGTTAAAAGAGGTTACAAAACAAGCAAATATTCATTAATTCGTTCGTTAATTCGTTACTTTCCCTAAAGTGGACAGTTTTGAAAGGCAGGCGAACGGTGTGTGAAAGCCATTCTCGCTGGCTGATGGTGCATGCATGCATGGCTATTTATATAGCACATTGATAGACTCTTGGAAATGCGCTAAAACATGGATATTTGTATCATATACATAACAGATCTAACAAGATGCTCATTTAAATAGGGGTTCAAATTGCTTATTTAGCGATTTTTTGGGAAAATTGTTTTGTTGGAAAAATTGTTCAAGAACAATCGAATACTTGGTCGATTACAAGAGAAAGGATGAGAAATGTTACGAAGTGCCGAGGCTGGTACCGTGAAGCAGAATCTTTAATTAGATCGTGTCCTCGAGTGGGAGCCAGAGCAGCGTGTCATGCATGCAGCTGGAAAGTGTGCGGTCAGTGAACTCATTTATAGCCAAGTTCGCTAGGGGAGATAGATAATGTACGGCTTTTGTGCCTGGAACGTGTGTTGCGGGCGGCTGCACGGCTTATTGGTGGCATCTCTAGGTTTGGTCATGTCTCTGATTTCATGCGAGATGAGTTGCACTGGCTTCCTATGAGTCAGCGCATTCACTATAGGGTCATCGTCTCTGTTTGGAACTCCTTGTTGGGTATTGCCCCCTCTTACTTGAGGGAGCTTTGCCTACCTGTCCGGTCCAATTTGGGACGTGCTTCTCTTCGCTCCGCTGCTAGTTGTAATCTACTAGTACCTCGCACTCGCACCTCGACCATGCAGCGTCGTGCTTTCTCTGTTGCTGGCCCAACCCTCTGGAATGGACTTCCTCTTACTCTACGTCTTCTGCCCCCGGATTTTACTTCTATCTTCTATTCTTCTCTTAAGACTGTTCTCTTTCGCCGAGGTTGGTTTGGGAGCGCTTCTGAGTAGTTTTCTTGAAGGGGCGCTATATAAGTGTTCTGTATAAATAAAATAAAATAAATAAATATAAATAAATAAATAATCGGGCAGATAACAGGCACAGAATGATGCACAGACTGACTGATGTACAGGAGCTCAATTATAGGACTCGCGTGACCAATTTTTGTACCCATATTCTAAGATTTTTTCTTCTGGTCAATTTTATTAATAAAAATGGAGGCGCATAAAATTGGTTGAAGTAAGGATGAAAGCTGTTAAAGGAAAGACGTGTTCCCTCGATGTTTGGTACAGATCGACACCCCTGTATGTTATGTGATCCTTTTGTGGGGCCTACATTTCACAATATTGTTGTTGTTTTGACTTCAGATTCAAGGGAACAAGTTGGAGAGTGAACTGGCAGATGAAGAAGAATATTTGGAACAAGGAGTGCAACAACATGGTTAGTGGTATATGTTTCTTTTATGTTTGAAGTAGATGTTTACACTGCCATCACCAACAGTTAACACCGTAGCACTGCATTGTCTCCCTGGCTTTACACCTCAGAAGTGTGACCTGGCACAGAAACTGACCAAACAATCTGGCTCTTATGGACTTGATTTGACTTAGCACCGGTGATTAAGCTGGTCTCCATGTCGTGGCTTTTGTGTGGTGCTGATAAATTTAGGAGATTTACGTTACATTTACACCAATGAGAATGGTGGATCAGAGCGCTCTATGGTGAGTAATTTTCGAACTAGGCAAAATGTGGAAGAAATGGAGGTGGCAGTTAATGTCACTACAACAGTGAAGCAGTCCATCTGAAGTGCTATAATGCAGCTGCACAATAGTAGTGGGTCATAAGCGATATCAAGTAGACATTACAGCACTAATTAGTAGTAGACACCCAAGTAAATCTAATGTGGATGAGAAATGCTCATAAACACAGTCGTGATGCTACATTAAAGGATTTTGGAGCTGTAGAGAAAATTCAAGTAATGGGTTATGCATTAAAATTCTTTGAAGGTTGTAATATTGTTTTCTAGAACCCTTCAGGTAACCAGATATTTATATGATGTGGTTTACTGTTTTCCAGGATGGGAGAAATCAAGAATCGACTACACTTAACCAAGTGACGTAGACATCAGAACAACGGAGGATGAGATTCGACGCAAGGAGTCTAAAGGTGAGCAGTGTGATTCAGACATCATGTAAGAGGTGTAAAGGTGAGTAAATGCCAATGAGTCTTATAGATCCAAGATTCCAGATAAGATCTGTGTTGGCTGAAGGTCTTATGAAGTAAGGGAATACATAGCAAGCCCTTTTTGCGGCCTTTTTGTTCTGTTCGTAAGGCACTTTGTTACAAAGCCACAAAGCTGTGCAGTTCAGGATATTCTGAATCCCATGAGGTGCAACTTGCCACCTGTGACAAAAATGCTCTTGATGCAAAAATTGTGGTAAACGTAGCCCTGTCAGGTGAAGTGACTCTTTCAAAGGTAGTGCAGTTTATAAGGTCTTCGCAGCATAGTGTGGTAAGTAGTTCTGTTCTTTTGAATAGACCCGCCCACCCTAAGGAACCACCGATGATTACTCTGCCTACGCAGTCACCCTACACGAAGCAAAGTCCTTCGAGAGGAGTTTCCTCAGGCAAGTCGCTAAGTATGAGTTTGTATCTTGGGGATGAAGCTAAACATTCAGGTAGAAATTATCGAGTAAGTGGCAGAGTTTCTAAGCCAGAACATGGTGGCTCTCAGTTTACAGCAAAGCAGGAGCTGATTACCTGGTCAACTGGATGTGTTTCTAAAGGCATTAGATGGTGAGTGATGTAGGTTATTGAACTTAAAAGATTTTAAGATAGACTTTGTCGACTCCTGGAATCACGTGCAGTACCAGCTTGTAACTATGTGGCGAAGTACATCATGTCTCTGTGGCAGACTTGAGGATTTCACTGCAATCTCTAAATTTGCAGAGGTGATGGTAAATAAGGCAAAACTTAATACATTTAAATGTGGTGAAGGAAGAATAATTGTAACTAGATTAAGGCCATGGCATTGTGAGCTAAGCCATTATTTTCAGTGCTTTTGTGAGGTACTTCAACTGTGCTTTATCATGCATCTGAATACAGACATCTTTTGAAAATAGGTTAGCACCCAATTAGAAAATGTGACCAACGCTTCACCCAGGAAACTATAAAAAACTCCTCTTGTAATGCAAGAACTATAACAAATTAAAGTGGCCAGAAATATTGATGGCAATGATTTGCAAATGTCACTGAAGACATCCTTTCAAACAGGCCATTTGACAAGGCACCATGTAACATAATAAGCAACACAGATGTGCAACAGCTGCACCTGTCATTTAATTCTCAACTCAGGACTTGCCTTGTTCAGTTGGCTTATCTCCCATAGGCTGCCTCTCTAGCGGTCTTAGTGCACTAATCTTCTGGATATTGATTTGAATATGGCTTGGTTTTGGTGCACCATCGGTTGATGCCATGTGGATTTGACAATGGCAGAATAGAAGTTGCTAATTAAATATAGTAATAATTCAGCGCTATAATGCCATTGCTTTCTGTGGCACGCTTTCTGATATCACTGAGGACGAGGCCTGATTTCCCTGACACCCTTCAACAGCTCCATGAGTAATTTTTCAGTTCCTGAGGGATTATGCTGACCTCAGGCAAAAAATAATAACAGTAATAAGGATAATGATAATGATGATAATAATAATAATATAGACTTAGATGCAGTTTTCATCCAACTGCTAATAGAATTATACTGTAAAAACTTTGTCCATTTGATTTTTCAGAAGTACAGGTGCAACAGAAAAACCAACATGAGCCGAATCGAAACTCGGATCTGCTAAGAAGACTGAGGCATCTGAAAGAACTAAACTATGGAAAGCAGCAGAATTGAGGAGGAAGAGTGAACTTAATTTAATCTGGCCTAGAGCGCAGGAAACTTGTACCTGCTGCATTGGACGGCAGCTCTGCAAAAGAACTGAATTAAGACAATTTATGCAAATGTTTATGCAAGGCATTTATTTTTCAATTAGTTAACTGAGTTTTTCTTCTCAGTGTTTGTGTTTCACTATTTTCTGTGCTGCCTGGTTGTGGTGAAAAAGAGTTTATATGACATGTTATGTTTAGATATGATGATGATGATGATGATGATGATGATGACGATGATGACGACGACGACGTGTGTTAGTTAACGTGATCATGGCCAACGTCACAAAACCACAGAAAGATGCAGGAACGTCACAGAAAACAAGCTGTCATTTTAGTAGCAGAATTCAAAACTGACTGGAGACCAAGGTTGATGCCTTGTGCATTAAACACGGGCGCCATAGAACTTACTAACTGATAATGAATCACAGTAGTCAGTATGACCATATACGAACACATGAACAATGGTGGAGAGTTAAGGGAAGAAGATCGGTGCTGGTGGATACCCCGATTTACCGCAGTAAGGGTCCAATGTTTACAGGGGAAAGGTAAATTCCCTCCACGTTGGTTTCTACCATCTTCTACCGAAGATTCATTTTCCCCAAAACTCTCTCCCGCCGCTGGTTCAGACGTCCCTATTGGAAGAGTTCTGACTATTTCCTCATTACAGATATATGCTTTCCATTTATTTGGCTCCTGCACAAAGCTCTTTCTTCCACTGTTTCTGACTGTTTTACTTTTAAGAAGTAATCGATACTCAGCCACAGTCTCACCAGTGCTAGCAGATGTTTGAGTAGGCTGCTGGTGCAGAACTGCCATCAAAATCTTAAAACAGGTGAACAGATGAGAAGAAAATTAAGTACAGCACTCGTTCCACCTGATTAATCACAGACAAAAACATAGACATAAACACAGACAAGGAGACAGAGACCAACAGCCACTCAAACAGTCCTAGTGATCAATATGTGTGTAGGATCCTGCTAACGAATGCTGGAATTAGATCTAATGGGCGTTTTAAAAAGGTGCTGCCACCTGGCGAATGCAAATGAAACATTTAATTCAATATCAGACAACTAGAAAACAATGTTTGCCTATATAGTAGGCCTTATAAAGCGCCGTATTACGTATCATAAGCCTATATTTCTTTAATATAAGATGCTAAAGTGAGTGCTATAAACCTGTTTACATATTTACGTCTTACAGTATGCTATATTAACTGCTATATACGTCTTCGTTTTCTGTATAACAACAACAACAACAATAACAACAATAATAATAATAATAACAACAACAATAATAACGACGACGATGATGAAGATGAAGTTGATGATGACGATGATGATGATGACGATGATGATGATGATGATGATGATGATGATAATAATAATAATAATAATAATAATAATAATAATAATAATAATAATAACAACAACAAGAGAAATTATATAGCGTCGTAGCCAGCGAAGGCAGAAGAGTAGGGCGCTGTACATGAGTTCACAAATGTCATAAGATATTTTTAAAAGATATCTGCCGTGACTTGAATGTGTCCAGTGATGGGGCAGTCGTCACATGGGCAGGAAGACTATTCTACGCAGTGGGTCCGGCGACAGAGAAGGAACATTCGCCTAGCCTCGTGGAAGTCCATAGGACCTGCAGTTGATTCCTCGATGAGGACCGTCGCCGATAAGTGTTCTCGTTGTCTGCTGCTCGAATGCAGAAGTCTGATCTACAGTCCCGAGTTGGCCTAAGGCCATTCAGAGCCTTGTGCGTGATTAGACACAGTTTGTAGGTGATAGTTTATA
This sequence comes from Norana najaformis, assembly GCA_964023275.1. Lineage (NCBI taxonomy): Eukaryota > Metazoa > Annelida > Clitellata > Crassiclitellata > Hormogastridae > Norana > Norana najaformis. The sequence continues at coordinate 8,581,436 of OZ029927.1, forward strand.
GTTTGTAGGTAATATGTCACTTAGTGATATATTAAGTGCCGCTGTTAAGTTATAGGAGGAATGCGCAGTCGGCGCAAATTCTCGCGCAGCAGGTCAGTGACGCGATCGGATGGCGTCCGACCATAGATCAGGAGGAAGGCAGCAGAGTTTAGCACTAACTGTATCCGCTCTAGCCGACAAGATGGCAGACGCTTTTGGTGAGCATTGCAGTAGGCAGCCTTGGAAATAATTGAGCTGTTCAGCAAAGCGACAGCAATTGATGTGGGAATGAAGCAAACTCGATGAAGTTGATTCACTTGGGCCGATATGATCGTGCAGCTGTCAAAGATTACGAATGGCGTCAGATTATCGAACTTCGGCATCGCTGAGGGGGAAGAAGATGGCGACGCAGGCGGGAGGTGCACCACAGGAACATTGTTGGATTGAGTCTGAGACGGTAGGACGCCATTCACTGTGCTATTAAGCGATGTTTACCGCTATAGGCCTAAGCCTTACTGTAGTAATTGCTATAAAGTGCTATGCTTACTTCTACGAGCCTTCATAATTCATATATTAAGGGCTACTAAGCTGTGTTAACCCTGCAAGACTTTCTAAGTGGTATAATAAGTGCTAATAACTGCTAAGTTTGCCTCTATGAGCCTCACAAAGTGATAAGTTTAGTGCTATTAGGTGGTATGCTTTACTCTATAAGCCTTACTAAGTGATATAGTAATGCTATTAAGTGCTATGCTTACTTCTATAAGCCTTCATAATTCATATATTAAGAGCTACTAAGCACTGTTTACCTCTACATGCCTTACTAAGTGATATATTAAGTGCTATTAACTGCCATGTTAACTGTAAAAGACTTTCAAAGTGAGATATTTAGTGCTGCTATGTCTACCTCTAAATGCTTTACCAAGTGATATGTTAGGTGCTGTTAAGCTATGTTTGCCTTGTCTGATATATGAATGGAAAAATTACTACTCTAATCAGAAAAATTCAAAGATTGCCGGATAATTGCAGCCTTCTCTAGGAACAAAAACTTAGAGGGGAACTTCTTGCCTCACTTAAAAATCCCCATAACAGATACACAGACGAACAAAGAGGCTTTTCAAATGTAACTCCAAAACTTGCACAACCTACTCTCTGTTACCAAAACATATACTAGCACCTATATATGTAGACTTTACCATATAATTAGACCTTTCAAATGTAAAAGAACCAATATAATCTACTTAATCATATGTAGCCTTTACGGTAAACAATACATAGGTCAGACCCAAAGACAGTTATCTGAAAGAGACTCACTGACCACAGATCCAACATAAATATCCACAAGAACACCTCTATGGCCAACCACTTTAACTTGTCTTTAACGTGGTCACTCTACCTCAAACCTATTAATCACTTCAACAGACAATGTTACCCTGCACAGGGAAAGTTGTTTCTATTTCAGGTAATATAACGAGGCAAATCCTTCATCTTGAATCCTGTTGGCAGCAACAGTTCAAGACATACAAAACCCATGGAATAAACCTGTGCAGCACCATTGGATGACAAGATGAAGAATGAGTTGAGCCATCAGTATCCAACTCCTAACCTTCGTAAGTGATATATGAAGTGCTTGTAACCTAATTTTACCTTTTTGTGCCACACTAAGTAATACATCAAGTGCTAGTATGCTAAGTGTAGCACTGTAAGGCTTACTAGGTGATATTTGAAGTGCTGATGACCGCTGTGTCTACCTCTGTAAGCTTTATTAAGTGATATATGAAGTGCTAGTAAGCTGTTCTTAACTGAATAGGCCTTTCTAAGTGATATATTAAGTGCTACTATGCTGTGTTTCTATCTGTGAGCCTTACTAAATGATATATGAAGTGCTAGTAAGCTCTGTTTAGCCTTTTAACCTTTAAGCTATATACCTCTCTAAGCAATGCAATTTCACTGCATGTAGTGGACACCTACAGGCTCTTGGCCCATGATGATGATGACGATGAAGCCTTACTAAGTGATATATTAATTGCCACCAAGCTGTTTACCACCATATGTCTTCCTAAGTGATATATGAAGTGATCATAAGCTATGTTTACCTCTAAAGGCCTTACTAAGTGATATATTAGGTGCTATTAAATACTATGTTCACCACCCTGAGCCTTACAGAGTGATATATTATGTGATATTAACTGCTATGAATACCTCTATAAGCCTTACCGAGTGATATATGAAGTGCTAATAATCTATGTTTACCCCCGTGAGCCTTACTGTGTGAAATTTGAAGTGTTAGTGACTGCTATGTGTACCTCTATAAGCCTAATTAAGAGATATATGAAGTGCTTGTCAGCTATGCTTACCTGTGTGCGCCTTATTAAATGATATATGAAGTGCTATGTCTCAAAACTTCTGACTGTATTTTGGTCTGCTGTTGCGGTTGACTAGTCCTCTTGAGTTATCTGCAGGACGAACGGTCGTGACACTTCTAGTTGAGTTTCCAAAGGAACTATGAATGAATAATAATGATATATGTGTGTATATTTATACATCTATAGATCTTCCCCATCTTCACCTGGTCGCCATCTTTGCCGTTTTCACCTGGGTTGCCATCTTCGCCGTCTTCGCCTAGGTTGCCATCTTCTCCGTCTTCGCGTGGGTTGCCATCTTCTCCGTCTTCACCTGTGTTGCCATCATCGCCGTCTTCGCCTGGGTTGCCATCTTCGCCGTCTTCGCCTGGGTTGCCATCATCACCGTCTTCGCATGGGTTGCCATCATCGCTGTCTTCACCTGTGTTGCCATCTTCGCCGTCTTCACCTGTGTTGCCATCTTCGCCGTCTTCACCTGTGTTGCCATCATCGCCGTCTTCGCCTGAGTTGCCATCTTCTCCGTCTTCGCCTGGGTTGCCATCTTCGCCGTCTTTGCCTGGGTTGCCATCTTCTCCATCTTCACCTGTGTTGCCATCTTCGCCGTCTTCGCCTGGGTTGCCATCTTCTCCATCTTCACCTGTGTTGCCATCTTCGCCGTCTTCACCTGTGTTGCCATCTTCACCGTCTTCACCTGTGTTGCCATCATCGCCGTCTTCGCCTGGGTTGCCATCTTCCCTGTCTTCGCCTGGGTCGCCATCTTCACCGTCTTCACCTGCATTGCTATCTTCGCCGTCTTCGCGTGGGTTGCCGTCTTCACCTGGGTCGCCGTCTTCGCCTGGGTTGCCGTCTTTGCCTTGGGTTGCCATTTTCACCTGGGTCGCCACATTCAACTCCGAGTCGATCCGTCAGCCGTGAAGTCCTGGAATCCCCCTTGGACAGACTTTTCTGACAGCTACTAAGCTTTGGTTTGCTCTAAGCCTTACTAAGTAATGTATTAAGTGCTATTTACTGCTATGTTTACCTCTACGATACTTTCAAAGTGATATATGAAGTGCGGCTAAGCTGTGATTACTTTTGTGGGTCAAACTAGGTGGTAGTAAGTTGTGGTTAATTCTATAGTCCTCAGTAGATGGTACATTAAGTGCTAGAAGGCTATGTTTAGCTCTAAAAGCCTTACTAAGTGATATTTTAAATGCTATATACTGGAATCTTCACCTCTGTGAGCATGCTTAAGTGATATCTGAAGTGCTATAAGGCTGTGATTAACTCTGTGACCCTTACCATGTGATATATTAAGTGCTAAAAAGCTATGTTTTGCTCTATGAGCCTTGGCAAGTGACATTTTAACTGCAGTTTACTGCTATGGTTACCGTTTGAGCATTTCTAAGTGATATGCAAAGTCCTATCATGCTAAGATTAGATCTGTGACCTTTACCAAAGCTTTGTTACCTCTTTGAGTCTTACTAAGTAATATACTGAGTTCTATTTACTGCTATGTTTACCTCTACGATACTTTCCAAGTGATATATGAAGTGCTAGTAAGATGAGATTACTTATGTAGGCCTAACTATGTGGTCATTATATGCTACAATGCTATATTTTGATCCGTGAGCCTTTGCAAATGGTATTTGAAGTGCTTTTTACTGCTATGGTTACCTTCTTGAGCATTTCTAAGTGCTGTGTGTAGTCCTATTAGGCTAAGATTTGCTCTGTGAGCCTTACCAAGTGATATATTAAATGCTACAGAGCTCTGTTTACCTCTGTGAGTCTTACTAAGTGATCCTTTAAGTGCTATTTACTGCTATGGTTACCTGTTTGAGCATTTCTAAGTGCTATGTGAAGTCATATTAGGCTAAGATTAGCTCTGTGAGCCTTACCAAGTAATATATTAACTGCTACAGAGCTCTGTTTACCTCTGTGAGTCTTATTAAGTGATCCTTTAAGTGCTATTTACTGCTATGGTTACCTATTTGAGCATTTCTAAGTGCTATGTGAACTCATGTAAGGCTAACTTTAGCTCTGCGAGCCTTACCAAGTAATATATTAAGTGCTACAAAGCTTTGTTTACCTCTCTGAGTCTTACTAAGTGATATTTTAAGCGCTATTTACTGCTTTGTTTACCACAGTGATACTTTCCAAGTGGTATATGTAGTGCTAGTAAGATGAGATTACATCTGTAGGCCTTGTCAAGTGGTAAATTAAGTGCTACACATCTATATTTTGCTCTGTGATCCTTAAGAAATATTTTAAGTGCTACTTACTGCTATGGTTAGCTGTTTGACCATTTCTAAGTGCTATGTTACGTCCTATTAGGCTAAGATTAGCTCTAAACCTTGCCAAGTGATATATCAAGTGCTACAAAGCTTTGTTTACCTCTCAGTTTCTTGCTAAGTGATACCTTAAGTGCTATTTACTGCAATGTTTACCTCAAGCATACTTTCCAGGTGATATATGAAGTGCTAGTAAGATGAGATTACTTCTGTTGATTTAAAGAGGTGGTACATTAAGTGTTACAAATATGTTTTGCTCTGTGAGCCTTATCAAGTGATATTTTAAGTGCTATTTACTGCAATGTTTACCTCAAGCATACTTTCCAGGTGGTATATGAAGTGCTAGTAAGATGAGATTACTTCTGTTGATTTAAAGAGGTGGTACATTAAGTGTTACAAATATGTTTTGCTCTGTGAGCCTTATCAAGTGATATTTTAAGTGCTATTTACTGCTATGGTTACCTGTTTGAGCATTTCTAAGTGCTATGTGAAGTCCTATTAAGCTAAGATTAGCTCTACGAGTCTTACCAACTGACATATTAAGTTCTACAAAACTTTGTTTACCTCTCTGAGTCTTACTAAGTGATATTTTAAGTGCTATTTACTGCTGTGTTTACTTGTGTGATACTTTTCAAGTGAGATATGAAGTGCTAGCAAGCTGTGATTACTTATGTAGGCCTTACTGTGTGCTACATTAAGTGCTGAAAGGATATGTTAACCTATATAGGCCTAAATCTTACAGAGTAGGATTTTGGTAGTGACGTCTTATGAAAGAAATATGGTTACGCTTGTGCTTATGTTCGAAGATTTTTATTCCAGTGAAGAGACAAAGCAGACACACAGACAAGACAGACACACAGACAAGACAGACACACAGACAAGATAGACAAGACAGACACACAGACAAGACAGACACACAGACAAGACAGACATGCAGACAAGACAGACACACAGACAAGACAGACACACAGACATACCTAGACAGATATATAGAAGCAAGCGCTGACAGTCACAAGCAACAGTAAATAGTTGAATAGTAAAAGTTGGACCAAAAATGTCTGAAGGAAATGGGAAAAGTGAGAGAGGTGGAAGATAGAAGCACGTTTATGGCCTTTAATATTTTGCTTTAAGCTCTTCTTGGGGCCAGAGGAGACTTTGGCAACTGGAATAATGAAAGCTGGCTTCAGTGACGCAGCTTTTGTGTAGCGCTGAAATATTTTCACAAAGTAACATTATTTTCCACTGGTGTTGGTAAATGTGATGCAAATGCAACGGCGGAATGAGGACTGGTGTCACGTGCTAGAAGTGAGGCCCGGGCCAAATGGCTCTGCTGGCCCCCGCTCATAGGGCCTGCATGGATGCATACATACATACATGCGTAATCATTGCTAACTTATAACCATTTTTTGCCAATTTTGCATCTGTCACTGAATTTGTATGGCTGTATGTTCTGTCTTGATGTTCAAGAAAGCTGCAGGCCAATGTGTGCGTGTTTATTTCCTAGAGTTTGAAATGAAACTATATGTAAATCAACCACACAGCTCTAGGGTCAAACGTCAATAGAATTCTACAATCATCCAAATATTTCTTTTGAGCACGTTTCGTGTTTTAATGGCGACAGCATCGTATGCTGAGCACAGATGCTGATCAGATGAAGTCTCATCGTCCTTTCAGAACAAAATTACACACAGACAGACATACGCGGACATTTACAAGGAGACAAACACTGTCGACAACTGTGCGCAGACAGACCCACAGACACAGAGGCATAGACACACAGACAGACACGTACAGAGACAGAGCGACAATAAAATAGACAGAAAAGCTGAGAGACAGACAGTGAAAGCGATAGAATGAGCGACGAACGAACAGACCGAGACAGCGCAAGTGAGCTGTTAATATATCGTGTAGGCTATTACGTATAGGTTTCACGCAACGAATGCCAGAATTCGATCTAATGGGCTTTTTTAAAAACGTGCTGCCACCTAGCGAATGCAAATGAAACATTTGTATGCACCGATCCATTCACTACAGCGATGGTAAATTATTTCACTTCCCCTGTATTCTAAGACGTTCCTCCTATTCAAACCACTTTCTTAATAATTGAGGCATAAAATTAGGTAAAGTATTTCACAAAGAAACTTAAAGGGAAATATGTGTTCATTCAATATTTGGTACATCCTCTTTAAAGAAGAGGGACCAAATCGATAAACACCTCTTTAAAGAGAATAAACTGGTCTCCTTTGACAGTTTTTGTCTGTCAATTAAACATTTCTGAAATTTCAGTTTAAATGGATTAAATATCAGCTTTACATTACGTTAGAAATGAGGGTAACGTACAAAAATGAAAATTATAAATAAGGGAAGCATGAATGATAGTCACAGAATAATGAAAGTTTGCAGATACACTCAAGGCTAGTTGTGTGCTGTCCAAATTGAAACTGGTTCATCTATTTATATGGCACCATCATCTTAGGAATGAGGTCAAAAGTACTGAACTTGAAAGCAACACACAGATTTCCAGAGCAGATGAAGAGCAATATGCTATGAAACTTGGCCAAGAGACACAGAATGTGTCGTCCTTTGCCCAGATACAACATCCTGAAATGACTGAAATGAAATGCAACAGTGCAATTGATATTGAGATTGATATGGTGCCACAATGCCACCCACAGTAACCAGATAAACAGTGCAGTGTACAGATCTGAGCCCTCTGCCTCCCTGAGGCAGTCGCTACGTTTCGACCTTGAACCAGTTCGGACCTTAAAGCATAGTTTAATGCCAAGTCATCAAGTGATGGAGTCTGCGATGATCTAATAGTTAGTGCATTGGACTGTCAACCAGAGGTCAGAGGTTCAAATCCCTGCCACGGCACAAATCTGTGTCAAGATTTTGGCTCCACTTGCCAACTCGGCTATAATGAGTACACTGGCCATAAACCGTCAGTGGGAAGATCAGGTGGTATAGGAGGGGACTCTCCACCCTGCGTCTTCCCCCATAAGCTGCGGGCAAGAAATACGAAGTCGCTAACACTTTATAACCATGGCTGTCTCTCAGGGACCAGCTTAAGGGACTGGCCTTCCTCTCTTCTTAGTTGTGCATGGAGGTGTATGCAACAGTCTAACAGTTAATGTGTTGGACTGTCAGCTGGAGGTCACGGCCTCAAATACACACCATGGCAGAAAAAAAAGGCTTCAAATCCCCTAGGGAACTCAGTTACAAAATGAGCACATTGGCATACACTGTTTCAATGAACATATCAAAATGCTGATACATAAACATATAAAAACAAATATATACATATAAATCGAGATATAAATAATGCCATACAAATAGCTGAATCACTTTAAACAAACTCATATTTCATGAGAAAACCAGCAAAATACAACTTGAAAATATGAAGACAAATGAACTAAAATCAACAGAAGAAAAATATTAACAATAAACTGTAAATAAATAAGAACTTTAAAGATGTCAAGAGTTGCTGAACTGGCTCCAAGTTGAGGACAGGACCACTTTCAAGATCCTCCTTAAGGTACTACTTTTCCTCTTTTCTTCTTCAACTCCATTTCCAGGTCTTCCTTCTATAACCTTTCTGTGTGTGTCTGTTGGCTCTTTCTCGAGACCAGCTGATCTGCGATCTCAGCTGGATGCACCCGATGCATCTGTTTAGGGCCTTTGAAGGAACTCCCACAAACACCTTTCCTGCTGTTCACAAAACAAACTGCAACTCACTAATGACCCAGAATTCATCATTAATTTGTTGATCACCAATTAATGCAAAATACGTTCCACACATGTAGCCCTGAGCTAGCAATCTGCATCTTGGTGGGATTTTAGCAAAAGACGTCTGGGAAAACTTCTGCATGCCAGGTGGGATTTATGAAGGGGACCTAGTGGGCTCCTCCCCAAAGCAAACGTCAAGCTAACTATTAACTCAAGTTGAAGAAAAAGGCTTAACATGAATGGCATGAGAGCATGCAGTTCAAACAACGTACTGTGCATCGCTATAATTCGTATAGCTGCATAGCAAACCCTTGCAAACCGCAATCTTGCATCACTGCGGCTTTGCAGTTTTCAAGCATCTTGGATTCTTGAACAGCAACCACATGAGCCCCCAGCACTCACCATCACAACAAACTCTGTCCACACTTGTTTACAATTTATGCCCTCAGCTTTCGATGTGTGCTTTCATGAATTCGATTCTTTTTTGTAGGATTTGCAAAGCCACTGCTAGCCGCAGGTTCGCTACAGAAAATGTGTACATTTTATTTACATTTAATTTGGTAACTGGAGAACTTTCCAAAACAAACTGGAACTGAGAATGAAGTGGTCTATGGAGGAATACAGGGATTTAAATTCAAGTCAACCTACGGGCCAAAGAAAATAATGCTGCAGCCAAATTTGGCCCATGGACCACAGTTCCTGAGGCCTGCAGCAGAGGACCAACAGAAAGACGTGGAGTTTTAGTTACGCTGTAAATGTAATTAAGCACAACTTTTTTACCAAGGCCCACATTGCTCCAGTTCTTCTCCACATTTGCTGTCCCTTTTCCTACTTTTCTGCTTTAGTCTTTCTACATTTCCTCCTTCATTTTCTTAAACAGTATAATATTATTGCCAATTTTTACTTCAGAATTTCAATGTGTAACCCTAACTGAAACCAGTAGCATGACAAATTCAGTGGAGTGCCCCGAATTAAATGACTGGATCAGCCCTTCCACAAGGACACATTTAACCTACCACAGATTTCTTCTTTTCCATTTCTTCCAGCTTCCGAAGCTGCAAAAGCAAAACAAAATTTTATTTATATTCCGGAAGTTGACCTAATTGTGACTAGGCTTTGGCGTGCCATTGGTTGATGCCTCATGCATTAGACACTGGCGCATTAGAAGTTACTGATTAAAAAATACAAATGAAGCTTCCTTCTCTAATACAATGTAACTGAATCTCACTTCTGTAGTGCAGTTATCATGATGCACTAGGCATCGATCGATGGCCGCTTCAAGTGAAATCATAGAATCATAATCTTCTCTCGGACGGTTTACTGCGCACAGACTTTGTGCAAGTCCTTCACATACAACAGGATCATCAGCTGATGCTTAGTCATTAGAAAGAGGCATTTAATAAATACAGCCCTAATAAAAATAAAAACTTGTGAAAAGCTGGTGAAAGGCCATCTAGAAATTGCACTTTCCACTAAAACTTCAAAAACTCAATCCCTTTATAACAAGGCCGTTGTGTAATAAAAGAGAGAAAGAACAGATGAAACAGAAATGCAGGAGAAATTGTCAACTGAGAAGAGCTGAAGAAAGGAAAGAAAAGCGAGAAGAAAGAAGGCAAGAAAGAAGCAAAGGAAGAAACGAATATTCTAGACAATCTAGCCCAAGACTCGGAAATTCTGTCCGCTCTGCAAATTCCGCAATGTTATTTAAGTCTGAATCGTCATCCACTTCAGACTCCACATCCTGTCTGCTGGTCTCAGAGGCTTCATGATTATCAACTGGTTCTCTCCAGTGGTTTGGAAGGCAGCTTTGCTTAAAACAACCATCAGTTGATGCATTATGATAGAAAAAGACCTATACAGTTTCCAGAGAACCGTAGATAACGAACCTGATCCTGTCTTGCTGAAAATGTTTTTCACCCACTGCGTCTGACTTGCAGATCAAATATCTTCTCCGCAGGCTGAGCATTAATGTCCAATCACTGAACTTTTTGACTGCATTGCTTGGGACTCTGTCCAATCTAGAGCAGGTCAAAGGTAAAAAATATGGCATCAGCAAACTGCCAACATGAATGGTTGAATGATATTGGATTGAAGGATGGACAAGGATAGACAAGCAGATGGTTGGATGGACAAACAAAGTAATCAGTGAATGAAGGAATAAATTATGGATGAATGAACCATAACTTATTTTAAAAATGCTCTCTGAATGAATGAACCTGTAATTTGAAATATGAAAATCATCTAAATGAATGAATGCATTTCACTGCAATTCTTTTATTAAAACTGCTCTAAATGAAACAAAAAATACATGAATTTTAATAGTAATTGTAATTAGTAACTTCTATTGCGCCAGTGTCTAAAGCACAAGGCATCAACGGATGGTGCACCAAAGCCAAGCTGCAATCAGGTCAACATCATCCAGAAGTTCAGCCCACAGGACAGAAAGGCAGCCTATGGTGGATAAGCAATTTGAAACATGTAAGTTTTATGCTGACAATGAAAGGACAAAAGGAATCAAATGATTCAATCACTCAATTACTCACTCACTCAATCAATCAATCAATCGATCATTTACCTGGCATCAAAACTGTTGTGTATCAGCCACTGTCTGCCTTAACGAACACCCACTCTTAACTTCTTTCCTGGGGTTCAGTTCCTCCACGGCCCTTTAAACAACAGCCAAGAACAACTTCTAAATTACCATGGCAATAATGTACAAGGCAGAAAATAAAGCAAGTCTTCAGATCACAACTAGAAACCTTCCTAACTTGTCTTTTGCCATACATTGGCTCTTTCTCCGTTCTCATGAACTGCTTTACTGGATTTCATAATGAATGACAATGAGCGATCAAGAGATTCCAGACATCACACAGAAAGACACAGTTAGCTATGAAGGTTAAGTGTACGCCAAGGCTCCTGGCACACAAGAATGTCAGTTGGCATACCGTTCCTGGCTTATTTCAGAAATTGGACTCTCGGGCTAGTATGGTCCATACAAGGGGATCTGAAATGGCATGGTGCCCATTCCAATGAGCAGCGGTGGTGAAGGATATCACCCCCAATAATTCATTGAAGAACAAGCAGTGTCAACACCATGTGGTCGCTATATGAAAACATGCACATTCACATGTATTGATTCAAATCAGATGCAACTAGGAACAAGGACCAGAAAATGGACAACCTGGGGCAACACCTAGCTGAGACACTATTAGACAGACCATCACCACTTACTATTGAAGATCTGGAGGGAGAAAGGACTCCTCCAATTCACTTCTGTTTCCTACAGATATCATGTCTGCAGCGCCTCCAAGCAGTTAGTTCTCTAAGAAGCAATACATAAATTGGTCAAGAAAACATGTTACAATACAGTAAAGTACGATACAATGAAATCAGTCAAAGCAGAACTGAATCTAAGGAAAGTCACATCATAATTCAGTGCATATAAAAAGCTGATCTCTCTAACAAATTGAGGCAGATAGTCTACTTGCCCCTCGTTAAGATCATGTTGAAGACAGTTTTAACTGGTTCTATTAAGTAGATTCTGTTTTGCTTAGAATCGACCTTCGATTGATGCCTTGTGCATCATAATAACACCACTGGAGAAGTCTCTAGATCTGAAGGTAAGAAGAAGAAAAGCACTTAATTAGTAACTTCTATCGCTTAAGTATCTGACGCACAAAGTAACAGACAATGATGCATTAAAACTGAGCCGTAATCAGGTCAATATCCAAAAGATTAATCAACTGAGAGAGAGCAATCTTTTCAGCTAACCTTGAGAAGTTGTCCAAGTTGGTCTTGAACAATGCAAACTGGAACTGACCTGTTTCTTTCCATCTAAACAGAGCAAGTTAATAAGTTTCTTTACTAAATTATGTTTACAAATTATTTGTAAAATAAATTTTATTCGCAATTAATGATCCGGTAGTTACCTATGTTGATATACATGTAATGAATGGAATTTTTCCTTCCTTACTTTGCCTTTAAAATGGTCCTTAGACTGTGGACCTCCTTACCTTACCTCAACGTAGCTCCAGTATGTAATCGAATCCAACCTAAGGACTTATCATAATGCACAAGGCATCAATGCATGATAATCAAATATTGCTACACTAATTAATTAACATAAGTAAACACTTTTATACTTCTGCGATTGTAGGTGCATCATAAATTACCGACAACTGGCTTAGTATATCTGATAACGGCGATCGAATATTTCTAATTAACTCTTGCCAATCTTTTACCTAAGAAATAAATGGAGTACTTTGCAACTATCTCTTGTCGATATCCACCTGAAATCTAAGACCAGTAATTTATGATTTTGGTTAATTTCAACAATAACTTCAAACCAAATTCCGATTGACATTTAGTAAACATCCATATTTTTACACAAATGTTTATATAGCGCCCTATTCGGTCAAATTTTCCTTCAGGTTTTATTGACCTGATAATTAAACTTCGTTTAAATTAATGCTTTTCAACCTCTGTCAGAACAAAAAACGGTGAATTTAGAAAAATGCTCATTTAACTGTACACACACAGATGCATTTTCTTGGCCTCGATTTTATTTTTGACTGAGCACCTGTGAATAAGCTGATTCCCGCGACATAGCTTTCATTTGGCGTTGTAAAACTATCGAGTTTACGATTACGAGTACGATTCCTGTCGCTGTCTATTTATAGACACCTATAAATAGGCTCTTGTAGGAAGCCTTTTGTTTCTCTATTTACCACTGTATGTATCTCTGTTTGTATCTCTGTAAAACACTCTGTCTATGTAGGCATCTAAAAATAGTCGCAGGCTAAATGCATTGTGATCCTGTAAGTCACTCTGGTGTCTGTTTCTATCTCTCTTTCCCACAGTTATCTCTGTTTGTATCTCCATTCACCACTCTACGTCTGTTTACATGGATCCGTAAATCGTTCACTGGCTCGGTGCCAAGTCATGTGACCACTAGCGCAGGCCTTGCCAAGTCATGTGACTGGAGTCATGTATGGCCATCAGCGATCCACAGGTCGGGCTGCGGGACGTACGTAACTTCGTCAACTTCTTTCCCAATTTTCTCAATTATTTCTGATCCCCAGACCCCAAAAACACAATGCCCCATGTAGTTTCGAGTCCTGCATCAGATCCAACAAGTTTCGACGAAAAGATGAAACCTTTTGAAAATCTCAAATTTTCAGAGTCAAATCTGGCAAAGAATTTCGCTGTGTTTGGCAGTCGGCTGAAACACATGGCAGAGATAGGATAACAGTCCGTCTATGTATCGTGTGAACGTTGAACGTAGCGCGATAAAGTCATGGATTACCTGTTATCCGACGACGGTAGATGTTCTTCCTACGCCGTAAGTCCATTTCAGATCATATTATCGATGAAATTTGTCGAAAACGTGAAAAACACGTGTTGCGTAAAAATCACTTAGAACGGATTTTGTCGTTTTATGGTCATTTCATTCCTCACTGTCGCCGTCTAGCGAATGCAGTTGGATCATTCGAAGCTGTCTTAATGGACATTTATGGAACTGGTCTGCCACCTAGCGAATGTAACTGGATGTTTCTAACGCCCGTTCAGCTTCTAATTTTATAAAAACTCATAATCTTATGACAAGAATCAATCTAGGATGCTAGGAAATCAAGCACAAACGTTTTTCGAAGTGTTAAGAAATTTAATGGGCCGTGGTAATTTTTTTAAAATTTATTTGTGAAATTTATATAGGGCTTTAAGCCAGCTGAGTATTGTGTACGTTGGTGTACAAGTGTCTACGGGCCGTATGCGATGTGTACAGTCGAACGTAGCTTAGATGACCCCAGCAGGTGTCGGACAAGCAAAGGGGCTCTTGCTCTGGCAAGGGCTCTAGCACCTTTGCTCCGACCATGCTCGGTGTGTATGTATGTATGTGTCTATGTATGCATGCATGCATGTATTTACTTGTGTCTGTCTATATGTGTTTGGAAGTATGTATGCACGTGTGCATGCATGTATACATGCATGCGTGCATGTTTTTTGTATGTTAAAATGTGTATGTCTGTGTATCCATGCATGCCTGTTTTTATGTCTGTCTGTCTGTCTGTCTGTTTGTATGTCTGTCTGTCCGTCTATCTTTCTGTATGCGTATGTATGTATGTATGTATGTGTCCATGTGTGTATGTAACAAGACACCCAATATAGCGCCTCTCAAAAGCGTTGTTAATATGCATGGCTTAATTTCAGAGATATATGGCGGATATGCAGTCCATTATGCGAAACTTCTATAGCGCCGTGAATGAGTAACCAGCCCCTGGATGATGTGATCGCTACTGTTCCTGGCGTAACCGTGGAATGCTCGGGGATAACGTGGAAGAAGCCAGAAGGGCACTAGACGCTCTTTCACGCATGAGTGATTTCGCATGTAGGAGTGGCGTAAACACAGATGTGACTAAGCTTTTGGCGGGAGATATCGTGACCTTCCAACTTCAATTCCTCTCACTCTAAAGGCAAATGGGGTGGCTTCCGTTAGGTTATGTAGGCCTATTTAAATGTCGCGCCCCGATCATGTCTGTTGATAATCTAAGGAAATAAGCGCACATAATTTAATATCGACGATTGCATGTGTAGTTAAAATAGATTACAAAACAAGCAAATATTCATTAATTCTTTCTTTCAATTCTGTTGTAGTCATAAGTGGGAAGTTTTGAAGCGTTTGTGAAGGATGCTATTTATATGATTCGTTTAAAGCACTTATAACGCTCGCTATGTCTTCGAATCTTAGGCGAGCGTATGCAGCCTCCCTCGCCAGAAGGAGACGCATACAGTCAACGGACACGCATAAGACCCTGAGAAGCAGCCACTGTATGAAGTGCTAAGGACTTCAGTTTTCTTAGTCTCGGCAGATGAAGGCGGGTGGCCAGTATTCATTCTCGCTGGCTGATTGTGTATACGTGTAGGACTATGTGACTATTTATATAGCACCTTAAGCGACTGAGAAATGCGCTAAAACATTTAAGATTTGTATCATAAACATGATAGATCTAACAAGGTGCGATTTGATCGGAGTTCAAATTGTTTATTGAGCTCCCTGTAGAGGAAAATGTACGCATTTTCATGGAAGATTGTTCCAGAACCATCGAATACTTGGTCGAATACATTGGAAAGCATGAGAAATGCTACGAAGTGCCGATTATCCAGGCTCGTACAGTGAAGCAGAATCTTTAATGCGATCGTGTCCTCAAGTGGGAGCCAGACCAGCAGCAGCATGTCGAGCATACAGCTGGAAATAGTATGCGGTCAGTGTACTCATTTTATAGCCAAGTTCGCTAGGGAAGATAGATAATCAGGCAGATAACAGGCACAGAACGATGCACAGACTGATTGATGTACAAGAGCTGTATTATAGGATTCGCGTGACCAATTTGGTATTTGACACAATGAGCTGTTTAAAACGAGCTGCACGAGTCTTTTTACGCTAGCGATCATAAAAGAATGTTTTGCTTGTACCTATGTTGGAAGATTTTTTCTTCGGGTCAGTTTTATTAATAAAAGTTGGACATATAAAATCGATTGAAGTAGGGAGGAAAGCTGCAAGGGAAAGACATGTTCCCTAGATGTTTGGAACGGATCTGCACCTGTATATGTTATGTGATCCTTTTGTGGGCCTACATTTCACAATATTGTTGTTGTTTTGACTTCAGATTCAAGGGAACAAGTTGGAGAGTGAACTGGCAGATGAAGGAATGAGGAATACAATGACACGTGTGGTCGTATATTTCTGTTTCTTCTATTATGCGTCTCAGAACAGACATCTTTTCAAAATAGGTCAGCATCTGACCAGAAAATATGTCCACTGCAGCTCCCAGGAAACGATAAAACACTCCTCCTAGAAGCAGTGTAGCAAATTAAAACGGCCAGGAATATTGATGGCAGTTTCCTGCCTAACGTCACTGAAGACGTCTTTTCAAACAGACCACATGACAAGGAGGAGGAGGAGGCAACACATGACATAAGCAGCTGCACTAATAGACACCAGTCACTTGTGTTATTTCGTTCTCAACTTTAGACTTGCCTTCTTCAGTTGGCTTCCCCCCCCCCCCCCCCATAGGCTGCCTCTCTGTCTTAATGGACTTCTCTTCTGGATATTGACCTGATTGCATCTGGTTTTGGTGCACTGTTGGATGATGCCTTGTCCATTACACTCTGGCATGATAGAAGTTACTAATTAATAATAGCGATGATGATGGTGGTGGTGATGGTGGTGGTGGTGCTGCTGCTGCTGCTGATGATGATGATGATGATCCTGCTCAAAGGAAGGACACCAAATATACTGATTTATCGGCTTCCTATCAGTTCATCCCTTTGGCCTTCGAGACCTTTGGCTCGATAAATTTACAGGGCATGGAGTTCTTAACTAATCTGGGTGGACACTTGCAGGGTTTCTGGAGACCCAAGGGAGACTGCTATCCTTGTCCAACATGTTGCCTGCACAATTCAACGTTTTAATTCGATTGCCTTCCAGGGCACTTTTGAGGAGCCAGACACCAAAGAAGATTAGCCATCCCAGAATGCAATTTTTCATCGTGATAATTTTTTAACTTCCTGAGGGATCATAGATACCTTGGGGCAAAAATAGTAGTAACAATATTAATAATAATAACAATAGTGACAATATAGACTTAGATGCAGTTGTTGTCCAGCTTATGATAGGATTATACTGCAAAAACTTTGTCCATTTGATTTTTCAGATTTTTTACAGACGCTACGAAAACCAAGACCAACTGGAGCCCAAGTGAAATTCAAGTGTACTAAGAAGGCTGATGAGTCTGAAAGAATTAAACTAGAAGCATAGAAACCAGCAGCAGAACTGAGGAGGAAGAGTAGACTTCCTTGAGCTGGCCTAGAGCTCAGACAACTCCTACCTGCGTCATCCTGCTTAAAGCAGGGACTGGGTTTGGATGGACTACGGCTCACAGCACTTCTCCAGTGAGGACTGAAAGACAATGAATGTTGGGAAACTTAAATGGAAAAACTTCCCTACTTCAAGTGCTTAGAGTCAAGCTAAGATCTATAACAGCGTGTGTGTTGTGTAAGGGTCATTGTCTTGGTTAGAAGTGCCCCCCCCCCCCCCTAAATTCCAAACAACAGCAATGTGTGAGTAGGAGCCAGTGTTACCGTGTCCCATGCTGGAACACATGGGTGGCGTTCATCTTCCACACTTTGGCTGTTGAACCAGTAATGGACGAATCCCAAGGTCATGGGCATGGTGCCAGTGTATTTGTTGATCTTTATACTTACATTGTTCAATGATTTTTTACTGTACATAATTTATTGATCTATATCTGTAAGTTGTTGATTCGTCTCTATATCTGTATGTTGTTGATTGATTTTGAACTATGCATTATTTATTTGTCCATTCCACAGTTTCGCAAGCACCTGAAGTCTGTATTATTTGACAGTGGTCTCACTGGTTCGGGTTGGGAGCGCCTCTGATGAGTCTATTCTTGAGGTGGCGCTTTATAAATGTCAAATTACAATTATAATTATTTATTTTTATCTGTCTGTTGTTGACTAATCTTTATCTGTACTTTTTGATTAATCTTTATCTGTACGTTGTCGATTAATTTTGTTATTTGTATTTTGTTGAGTAATCTTTATCTATACGTTGTTGATTAATCTTTATCTGTACGTTGTTGATTAATCTTTATCTGTACCTTATCGATTAATTGTTTTATCTTTACATTGTTGATTTATCTCTATCTATACGTTGTTGATTAATCTTTATCTGTACTTTGTCTATTAATTTTTTATCTATGTGTTGTTGATTAATCTTTATCTGTACGTTGTTGATTAATCTTTATCTGTACATTGTTGATTAATCTTTATCTGTACCTTATCGATTAATTTTTTTATCTGTACGTTGTTGAGTAATCTTTATCTGAACCTGTCTATTAATTTTTTTATCTGTACGTTGTTGATTAATCTTTATCTGTACGTTGTCGATTAATTTTTTATCTGTATCTTGTTGATTATTCTTTATCTGGAGGTTGTTGATTAATCTTTATCTGTACGTTGTTGATTAATCTTTATCTGTACATGGTTGATAATCGATCTTTTCTGTACGTTGTTGATTAATCTTTATCTGTACCTTTTTGGTTATTCTTTATCTGAACATTGTTGTTTAATTTTTTATCTCTACTTTGTTGATTAATTTTTTTATCTGTACGCTGTTGATTAATTTTTATCTCTACGTTGTTGATTAATCTTTATCTGTACGTTGTTAATTAATCTTTATCTGTACCTAGTTCATTAATTTTTTTATCTGTACCTCATTTAATCTTTATCTGTACATTGTTGATTAATCTTTATCAGTACCTTATCGATTAATTTTTTTATCTGTACGTTGTTGAGTAATCTTTATCTGTACCTGTCTATTAATTTTTTTTATCTGTACGTTGTTAATTAATCATTATCTGTACGTTGTTGATTAATATTTATCTGTAGGTTGTTGATTAATCTTTATCTGTACGTTGTCGATTAATTTTTTTATCTGTATCTTGTTGATTATTCTTTATCTGGACGTTGTTGATTTATCTTTATCCATACGTTGTTGATTAATAATTATCTGTATGTTGTTGATTAATCTTTATCTGTACGTTGTTGATTAATCTTTATCTATACATTGTTGATAATCTTTTCTGTACGGTGTTGATTAATCTTTATCTGTGCATGTTGATTAATTTTTGTATCTGTACGTTGTTGATTAATCTTTATCTGTACGTTGTTGATTAATTTTTATCTGTATGTTATTGATTACTCATTATCTGTACGTTGTTGATTTATCTTTATCCATACGTTGTTGATTAATCTTTATCTGAACCTTGTCGATTAATTTTTTATCTTTGTGTTGTTGATTAAACTTAATCTGAACGTTGTTGGTTAATCTTTATCTGAACGTTGTTGATTAATCTTTATCTAAACTTTGTTGATTAATCTTTATCTCAACCTTGTTGATTAATCTTTATCTGTACGTTGTTGATTAATCTTTATCAGTACCTTATCGATTAATTTTTTTATCTGTACGTTGTTGAGTAATCTTTATCTGTACCTGTCTATTAATTTTTTTTATCTGTACGTTGTTAATTAATCATTATCTGTACGTTGTTGATTAATATTTATCTGTAGGTTGTTGATTAATCTTTATCTGTACGTTGTCGATTAATTTTTTTATCTGTATCTTGTTGATTATTCTTTATCTGGACGTTGTTGATTTATCTTTATCCATACGTTGTTGATTAATAATTATCTGTATGTTGTTGATTAATCTTTATCTGTACGTTGTTGATTAATCTTTATCTATACATTGTTGATAATCTTTTCTGTACGGTGTTGATTAATCTTTATCTGTGCATGTTGATTAATTTTTGTATCTGTACGTTGTTGATTAATCTTTATCTGTACGTTGTTGATTAATTTTTATCTGTATGTTATTGATTACTCATTATCTGTACGTTGTTGATTTATCTTTATCTGTACATTGTTGATTAATCTTTATCTGTACGTTGTTGATTAATCTTTATCTGTACATTGTTGATTAATCTTTATCTGAACCTTGTCGATTAATTTTTTATCTCTGTGTTGTTGATTAAACTTAATCTGAACGTTGTTGGTTAATCTTTATCTGAACGTTGTTGATTAATCTTTATCTAAACTTTGTTGATTAATCTTTATCTCAACCTTGTTGATTAATCTTTATCTGTACGTTGTTGATTAATCTTTATCTGTACGTTGTTAATCTTTATCTGTACGTTGTCGATTAATTTTTTTATCTTTATCTTGATTATTCTTTATCTGTACGTTGTTGATTAATCTTTATCTGTACGTTGTTGATTAATCTTTATCTGTACCTTATCGATTAATTGTTTTATCTGTACATTGTTGATTTATCTTTATCCATATGTTGTTGATTAATCATTATCTGTTTGTTGTTGATTAATCTTTATCTGTACGTTGTTGGTTAATCTTTATCTGAACGTTGTTGATTAATCTTTATCTGTACTTTGTTGATTAATATTTATCTCTCCGTTGTTGATGATCAATCTTTATCTGTATGTTTTTGATTAATCTTTATCTGTATGTTGTTGATTAATCTTTATCTCTACGTTGTTGATAATCAATCTTTATGTCTACGTTTTTGATTAATCTTTATCTGTATGTTGTTGATTGATCTTTATCTGTACGTTAACTTTATCTGTACGTTGTTGATTAAGCTTTATCTCTACGTTGTTGATAATCAGTCTTTATCGCTACGTTTTTAATTAATCGTTATCTGTTTGTTGTTGATTAAGCTTTATCTCTACGTTGTTGATAATCAATCTTTATCTCTACGTTTTTAATTAATCGTTATCTGTATGTTGTTGATTAATATTTATCTCTATGTTGTTGATAATCAATCTTTATCCGTACGTTGTTGATTAATTTCTAGCTGAACGTTGTTGATTGATCTTTATCTGTACGTTAACTTTATCTGTACGTTGTTGATTAATCTTTACCTGTACTTTGTCGATTAATCAACAACGAGTCGCGGTTTCAGCCGATTTTATCATCATCATATTTTTCGAAGTTTTGGCAGGTCCCGAGTCGCGGTTACACCCAATTTTATCACCATCATATTTTTCGAAGTTTTTGCAGGTCCCGAGTAGCGGTTACACCCAATTTTATCACCATCATATTTCTCGAAGTTTTGGCAGGTCCCGAGTCGCGGTTAGGCCCGATTTTATCACCATCATATTTTTCGAAGTTTTTGCAGGTCGCGAGTCGCGGTTTCAGCCGATTTTATCATCATCAAATTTTTCGAATTTTTCATGTGTTTTTGCAGGTCCCGAGTCGCGGTTAGGCCCGATTTTATCACCATCATATTTCTCGAAGTTTTTGCAGGTCCCGAGTCGCGTTTAGGCCCGATTTTATCACCATCATATTTTTCGAAGTTTTTGCAGGTCGCGAGTCGCGGTTTCAGCCGATTTTATCATCATCAAATTTTTCGAAGTTTTTGCAGGTCCCGAGTCGCGGTTAGGCCCGATTTTATCACCATCATATTTCTCGAAGTTTTTGCAGGTCCCGAGTCGCGTTTAGGCCCGATTTTATCACCATCATATTTTTCGAAGTTTTTGCAGGTCCCGAGTCGCGGTTAGGCCCGATTTTATCACCATCATATTTTTCGAAATTTTTTCAGGTCCCGAGTCGCGGTTAGGCCCGATTTTATCACCATCATATTTTTCGATGTTTTGCAGGTCTCGAGTCGCGGTTTCACCCGATGTTATCACCATCATATTTTTCGAAGTTTTTGCAGGTCCCGAGTCGCGGTTAGGCCCGATTTAATCACCATCATATTTTTCGATGTTTTTGCAGGTCCCGAGTCGCGGTTAGGCCCGATTTTATCACCATCATATTTTTCGAAATTTTTTCAGGTCCCGAGTCGCGGTTAGGCCCGATTTTATCACCATCATATTTTTCGATGTTTTGCAGGTCTCGAGTCGCGGTTTCACCCGATGTTATCACCATCATATTTTTCGAAGTTTTTGCAGGTCCCGAGTCGCGGTTAGGCCCGATTTAATCACCATCATATTTTTCGATGTTTTTGCAGGTCCCGAGTCGCTGTTAGGCCCGATTTTATCACCATCATATTTTTTGAAATTTTGCAGGTCCCGAGTCGCGGTTACACGCGATTTTATCACAATCAAATTTTTCGATGTTTTTGCAGGTGCCGAGTCGCTGTTTCACGCGATTTTATCACCATCATATTTTTCGAAGTTTTTTGCAGGTCCCGAGTCGCTGTTTCACCCGATTTTATCACCATCATATTTTTCGAAGTTTTTGCGGGTCCCGATTCGCGGTTGCACCCGATTTTATCATCATCAAATTTTTCGAAGTTTTTGCAGGTCGCGAGTCGCGGTTTCAGCCGATTATATCATCATCAAATTTTTCGAAGTTTTTGCAGGTCCCGAGTCGCGGTTAGGCCCGATTTTATCACCATCATATTTTTCGAAATTTTTTCAGGTCCTGAGTCGCGGTTAGGCCCGATTTTATCACCATCATATTTTTCGATGTTTTGCAGGTCTCGAGTCGCGGTTTCACCCGATGTTATCACCATCATATTTTTCGAAGTTTTTGCAGGTCCCGAGTCGCGGTTAGGCCCGATTTAATCACCATCATATTTTTCGAAGTTTTTGCAGGTCCCGAGTCGCGGTTAGGCCCGATTTAATCACCATCATATTTTTCGAAGTTTTTGCAGGTCCCGAGTCGCTGTTAGGCCCGATTTTATCACCATCATATTTTTCGAAGTTTTTGCAGGTCCCGAGTCGCTGTTAGGCCCGATTTAATCACCATCATATTTTTCGTAGTTTTTGCAAGTCCCGAGTCGCTGTTAGGCCCGATTTTATCACCATCATATTTTTTGAAATTTTGCAGGTCCCGAGTCGCGGTTACACGCGATTTTATCATCATCAAATTTTTCGAAGTTTTTGCAGGTCCCGAGTCGCGGTTAGGCCCGATTTTATCACCATCATATTTTTCGAAGTTTTTGCAGGTCCCGAGTCGCGGTTAGGCCCGATTTTATCACCATCATATTTTTCGAAATTTTTTCAGGTCCTGAGTCGCGATTAGGCCCGATTTAATCACCATCATATTTTTCGAAGTTTTTGCAGGTCCCGAGTCGCTGTTAGGCCCGATTTTATCACCATCATATTTTTCGAAGTTTTTGCAGGTCCCGAGTCGCTGTTAGGCCCGATTTAATCACCATCATATTTTTCGAAGTTTTTGCAAGTCCCGAGTCGCTGTTAGGCCCGATTTTATCACCATCATATTTTTTGAAATTTTGCAGGTCCCGAGTCGCGGTTAGGCCCGATTTTATCACCATCATATTTTTCGAAATTTTTTCAGGTCCTGAGTCGCGGTTAGGCCCGATTTTATCACCATCATATTTTTCGATGTTTTGCAGGTCTCGAGTCGCGGTTTCACCCGATGTTATCACCATCATATTTTTCGAAGTTTTTGCAGGTCCCGAGTCGCGGTTAGGCCCGATTTAATCACCATCATATTTTTCGAAGTTTTTGCAGGTCCCGAGTCGCTGTTAGGCCCGATTTTATCACCATCATATTTTTCGAAGTTTTTGCAGGTCCCGAGTCGCTGTTAGGCCCGATTTAATCACCATCATATTTTTCGAAGTTTTTGCAAGTCCCGAGTCGCTGTTAGGCCCGATTTTATCACCATCATATTTTTTGAAATTTTGCAGGTCCCGAGTCGCGGTTACACGCGATTTTATCACCATCAAATTTTTCGATGTTTTTGCAGGTGCCGAGTCGCTGTTTCACGCGATTTTATCACCATCATATTTTTCGAAGTTTTTGCAGGTCCCGAGTCGCTGTTTCACCCGATTTTATCACCATCGTATTTTTCGAAGTTTTTGCGGGTCCCGATTCGCGGTTACACCCGATTTTATCATCATCAAATTTTTCGAAGTTTTTGCAGGTCGCGAGTCGCGGTTTCAGCCGATTTTATCATCATCAAATTTTTCGAAGTTTTTGCAGGTCCCGAGTCGCGGTTAGGCCCGATTTTATCACCATCATATTTTTCGAAGTTTTTGCAGGTCCCGAGTCGCGGTTAGGCCCGATTTTATCACCATCATATTTTTCGAAATTTTTTCAGGTCCCGATTCGCGGTTAGGCCCGATTTTATCACCATCATATTTTTCGATGTTTTGCAGGTCTCGAGTCGCGGTTTCACCCGATGTTATCACCATCATATTTTTCGAAGTTTTTGCAGGTCCCGAGTCGCGGTTAGGCCCGATTTAATCACCATCATATTTTTCGAAGTTTTTGCAGGTCCCGAGTCGCTGTTAGGCCCGATTTTATCACCATCATATTTTTTGAAATTTTGCAGGTCCCGAGTCGCGGTTACACGCGATTTTATCACCATCAAATTTTTCGATGTTTTTGCAGGTGCCGAGTCGCTGTTTCACGCGATTTTATCACCATCATATTTTTCGAAGTTTTTGCAGGTCCCGAGTCGCTGTTTCACCCGATTTTATCACCATCATATTTTTCGAAGTTTTTGCGGGTCCCGATTCGCGGTTACACCCGATTTTATCATCATCAAATTTTTCGAAGTTTTTGCAGGTCCCGAGTCGCGGTTAGGCCCGATTTAATCACCATCATATTTTTCGAAGTTTTTGCAGGTCCCGAGTCGCTGTTAGGCCCGATTTTATCACCATCATATTTTTCGAAGTTTTTGCAGGTCCCGAGTCGCTGTTAGGCCCGATTTTATCACCATCATATTTTTCGAAATTTTTTCAGGTCCCGAGTCGCGGTTAGGCCCGATTTTATCACCATCATATTTTTCGAAGTTTTTGACCGAACGACCGACCGACTGACCAACCGAATGAGATTTCGACCGATTGACCGAATGACCGACTGATCAAACGATTTACCGTCCCATCGACCGTCTGACCCACTCACCATCCGATTGTCCGACCAACCGACCGACCGACTAACCAACCGAACGGTCGAACGACCGACTGACCAAACCACCGACTGACCAATCGATTGACCGAACGATCGAACGAATGTTCGACCGAACGACTAACCGACCATCCGATTGCCCGATCGACCTACTGCCCAACCGATAAACCGACCGAACGACAAAACGATCGACTGACCAACCAACTGACCAACCGATCGAACGACTGTCCAACCGAGAGACCGGCCGACTGAACAACCGATTAACTGACCGACTGACAAACCCATTGACATACAAACCAACCGATTAACCGACCGTCCCACAGACTGGCCAACCGACAGACGGACGGACTGATCAACCGGAAGACCGACCGAACGAATGAACAACCGACTGACCATCCGATTGATCGACCGACTGACCATCCGATTGATCCACCGACTGACCATCCGATTGATCCACCGACTGACCATCCGATTGACCGACTAATCGACCGATCGATCATCTGAACACCCGTTTGACCGACCGATCGACCGACCGTCCGAGCGAACGACCGACCGACTCACCATCCGATTGTCCGACCGACCGACCATCCGATTGACCGACTAATCGACCGATCGATCATCTGAACACCCGATTGACCGATCGACCGACCGCCCGAGCGAACGACCGACCGACTCACCATCCGATTATCCGACCGACCGACCGACCAACTGACCAACCGACTGATTGACCAATTGACCGACCGTATGACCGACTGATCAAACGATTGACCGACCGACCGACACACAAACCAACCGATTAACCGACCGCCCCACCGACTGACGAACCGACAGAGCAACTGATCAACCGGGTGACCGACCGAACGACTGAACAACCGACTGTCCAACAGATCGACTGACCGACTGCCCAACTGACCGACTTACCAACCGTTTGACCGAACGATCGAATGACAGACAGATCAACACACGGGCTAACCGATTGACCGATCGACCTAACGAACGACCGACTGACCCATCGATTGAATCCACGATCGACCGACCGACTGAACAGCCGAATTAGCGACCGACCGACCGATCAACCAACGGACTGACCAATCGATTGACATGCCGAATGACCGACCGACCGACTGATCAACCGATTTAACGACCGGCCGACCGAACGACTGCTTAAGCGAATCACCGACCGATTGACTGATCGACCGACTGACTAAACCACCGACTGACCAACCGAATGATCGATCGAGCGACTGACCAAACGACCGACTGGCCAATCGATTGACCGACCGATCGACCGAAAGTTTGAACGAACGACTGACCGACCAACCGACTGACCAAACGACTGATTGACCAATTGATCGACCGAAAGACCGACTGATCAACCGGATGACCGTCCGAACGACTGAGCAACCGACTGACCGACAGATCCACCGACCGACTTACCAAGCGATTGAACGACCGATCGAATGACAGACAGATCAACAAATGGGCCAACCGATTGACCAATTGACCGAACGACCGACCGACTGACCCACCGATTGATGGCCAGATGGACCGCCGACCGAGCGACTGATTTTTCGATTGACTTGGACCGACCGAAAAACGGACCAACCGACTGACCGACCGATAGACCGACCGACTGACCAACCGACCGACTGAACATCCGATTGACCGACCGATCGAATGATCAATAGACCGACTGATGGTCCAACTGCCCAACTGATAAACCGACCGACGAAATAAAACGACCCAATAACCAACCGATTGACCGATCAACCGACTGCCCGACCGACCAATCGACCGACCGATTGACTGACCGGTCGACCCACTGCCCAACCGATAGACCGACCTCCGACAAAACGATCGACTGACCAATCAACTGACCAACCGATCGAACGACTGTCCAACCGATTGACAGGCCGACTGAACAACCGATTAGCTGACCGACTGACCAATCCATTGACCGACAGACTGACTCGACAATTGACCGACCGACTGACCAACTGATTGACCAACCGACTGACCGGCCGACTAAACAACCCATTGACCGACCGACTGACTCAACGATTGACCGATCGACCGACCGAATGACCAAACGACCGACTGACCGACCGATCGAATGACAGACCCATCGACCGATTGGACAACCGATTGACCGATCGACCGACCGAACGACCGACTGACCAACCGATTGCCCGACCGATCGACCCAAAGACCGACCGAGCGACCGAAAGATCAACCGGTTGAAGGACCGACCGACTGACCGAACGCGATGGACCGACAAACTGATTTGATCGACCCACTGACCAACCGATCAACCGAGCAACCGATTGCCCGATCGACCAACCGCCCGACTGAACAATTGCATTACTCACCGATCGACACCCGACCGACCGAACCACCGACAGACTGACAAACGAATTGAGAGACCGACTGACCAACCGGATGCCGGACCGGCCGATCGACTGACCATCCGATTGACCAAACGATCGAGTGATTGACCACCCGGCCGACCGACCGATGGCCCAAACGACTGACTGACCAATCGATTGACGGGCCGAATGTCCGACCGGCCGACTGATCAACCGATTGACCGACGGATCGACCAAAAGACCGACCGAATGTCTGGCCGACCGAAACACCGACTGATCAACCGACTGACCGACCGAATGACCAACGGATTAAACGATTGACCGACCGACCGAGAGACCATCCGTTTGACCGATCGACTGACCATCCGATTGACCGATCGACTGACCATCCGATTGACCGATCGACTGACCATCCGATTGACCGATCGACTGACCATCCGATTGACTGATCGATTGACCAACCGTCAGACCGACCGACCGACCGACTCATCAACCGGTTGACCGACCGAGCGACCGACTGAGTAAAGACCGATTGACCGACCAACTAACCAACCTTATGACGGACCGACTGACCAACCGATTCGCCGACTGACTGAACATCCGATTGACCGACCTATCGACCGGGTGACCAACGGATTGACCGACCGACCGACGGACCGACTAACCGACCGACCGACTTATTAACCGAATGACCAACCGACCGACCGACCGAATAACCGACTGATCAAACGAGTAACCGACCGATCGACCGACTCATCAACCGGTTGACCGGCCGATCGAACGACTGACCAACCGACCGACGGATCAAACGATTTCCCGAACGATCGACCGAAAGCTCGACTGAACGACTGACCGACCAACCGACTGACCAACCGATTTACCGACCGAGCGACCGACTGATCAATCGCCTGACCGACCTTATGACGGACCGACTGACCAACCGATTCGCCGACTGACTGAACATCCGATTGACCGACCTATCTACCGACTTACCGACCGACCGACTTATTAACCGATAGACCTACCGATCGACTTATTAACCGATAGACCGACCGACCTAACGACTGATCAAACGATTAACCGACCGATCGACCCACTCATCAACCGATTGACCTACCGATCGACCGAAAGACCGACCAACCGACTGACCAACCGACTGATTGACCTATTGACCGACCGGACGATCGACCGACAGATTGACGGACCAAGCGACCAACTGACCAACCGATAAACCGACCGACCGACAAAACGACCGTCTGTCCAATCGATAGACCGACCGACTGAACAACCGACCGACTGACCAACCGATTGACTGACTGACTGACCAAACCAATGAACGTCCGACTGACCAACCGACTGACCAACCGATTGAGCGACTGATCGACCGATTGACCGACCGAACAACTGACCGACCGACTGACCAACCGACCGATCGTGTGATCAACCGATTGACCGACCGACCGACCGACTGACCAACCCATTGACAGACCGACCGACTGACTGACGGATCATCCGATTGACCGACCGACCGACTCCACAACCGACTGAGCGACCGAAGGACCCACCGACCGACCGGCCGGCTGACTGGTTAATTCCAGGAGTGCCACAAGGCGAAGCATGTGCCTCGTCATAGCCCTCTGTAAGATTTTCATTAAAAGCTGGCTGTATATATAGCTATGTAATAATAGCTGGATTAGACAGGATCTATGGCCTACAGTACTCGAGCACACAGTTTGACCTTTTTCAGATAGAAGATCTGTGTTCAACACTCCTCTTCCAAAAATCCCATCCTGATTCTTCCTTTTCCCCTTATCTCACTTTCCAGTTCAGTTCCAAGCATCATCCACCATAACCGTCTGACTGTCTGTCTGTCTGACCCTAGGATCTTGACCTGGAACCGAACCCTACATGCCTGTCGGTTTTATTTTTTTCTGAGCGCCTGCGTATAAGCTCTGTTCTCGCGACTGCTTGCGTTGGGCGCTGTATAAATCTCGATCTATTGATTACAATTACGATTACGAACCTGCTTCCCCAAGATCAAGCCAAACTTTTGCGTCGTGTATTTATGGCGTCTACCTGCTTTAGGTCTACCTTCCAACTGGCCACCCGATTTCTTCAGCAAGTTCGCTGACATGTTAGGACAGTGGGTAGATCTAAAAAGCGCTATATGAGCTAAATGTACAGATTCACAGCATAATCATCGAAAGCTCGCCTTCTGGTATGAGTTCATACTGACACGTGCCATTCGCTCAGCCGACAGACATATGGCGTGTTAGCAAATGCACTACTTACTTGCTTATTTGCACAGTTCGACTAGACAATAGTTGACTCGATGGAAATGATTAAAATGGTATGATCTCTATGGTTTTACGTCTTTATACATGCTGGCGACATCTAGTGTCAATGTTTGCAACTGCTCAGTGAGGCTCTCATTACACTGGACAACAATTTTTTACAAAAGTCATGTTACTGAAATGAAATTAGTCAGTTCTTATCAATTTGTATGTGCTGAACACGAATATGACAGTGAAAATGCCGAATTGGCTCTAGTTTTTTTGTAATCTGAAATAAAGTAATTTTATATCGCACAATGCATGCCAATAGTGATACACTTACAGTTAATATTTGTAAAAACCAGGTCATAGACTAGTTCTTAGATTTTTTTGCCTGTCTCTTGTACAGCTGTTCGGGAGCATCTCTGCGGAGTGTCCAGCAGTAGTCAGCCAACATTGTAGTGGACCATTTTCCCTGGTACCTTTGCTCCATTGTTGCGATATCTTGATGAAAACGTTCGCCATGTTCGTCACTAACCATACCACAGTTGTCAGGGAAGAAATCCAGATGGGAATGAAGGAAATGCATCTTCAGAGACATATTGCAGCGAAATTTCTGGTACTGCTTGAGCATGTCTTCTACTAGTTCCTTGTAGTTTTCTGCCCTAACATTCCCCAGAAAGTCTGTAGACACTAGACGAAAAGCATTCCATGCTTGTTTCGCATCACCCTCCAGCAAGTTGTTGAAGCGGTCATCTTTGAAGAGTTCTCTAATCTGAGGACCCACAAAAACTCCCTCTTTAATCTTTGCTTCGCTGAGTCGAGGGAATTTTTCATGCAGGTATCGGAAAGCTGGCGAAGTGCGGTCCATGGTTTTCACGAAGTTCTTCACCAAACCTAGTTTGATGTGAAGGGGTGGTAGTAGGATTTTGTGAGCCTCGACCAGAGCTGGGTGCTGGATATTCTTCTGTCCAACTGCCATGTTTTGTCTGGGAGTCCATTCCTTCCGCACGTAGTGCAACTCTCTTGCTCGGCTATCCCACTCACACAAGAAACACATATATTTTGTATATCCTTGCTGCAGTCCCATTAAAATGGCAACTACCTTCAAATCACCACACAGGTGCCATTTGTACCTGTTATAGTCAATGGAATGCAGTAGCTGTTTTAGGTTATCGTATGTCTCTTTCATGTGGACAGCATGCGCTAATGGAATAGATGGAAGACGGTTTCCATTGTGCAAAAGCACAGCCTTAAGACTCAGTGTTGAAGAGTCTACAAAGAGTCTCCATTCTTGTGGGTCATGAGTGATCTGTAAGGCATTCATGAGGTCGTCAATATTGGAACAGAATACCAGATTACCTTCCTTCATAAAGAAAGGTTCCAACTGCTGATGGCGCTTTCTATATGAAGTAATTGTGACATCTTCTTCTAGAAGATTCCATTGTTGGAGTCTTGATCCTAGCAATTCTGCCTTGTTTTTGGATAAGTCCAAATCACGAACAAGGTCATTTAGTTCTTCCTGTGTTATTCTGTGTGGGGTTGATGATGCACCACAGTGAAAATCGGGATCACTGCACGCTGACGGACCAGGAGAAGAACATGTCGGCTCACCCTTGTCCTCATCAGATGAATCAAGGAAAATATATTCTGCTAGAGGTTCTGGAATAGGAAGTCCATCACCATGTGGAACTGGTCTCAATGCTGACGGAATGTTTGGGTAGACTATTGTCGACTTCTTTTGCTTCGTTATTCCACCGGAAAGAGGAGGAACCAAGCAGAAGTAACAGTCATCTACGTGGTTGCTTTGCTCTCTCCACACCATGGGAACTGCAAACGGCATTGATGGTCTTTTGCCATTCAACCACTGTGA
Source organism: Norana najaformis (assembly GCA_964023275.1). NCBI lineage: Eukaryota > Metazoa > Annelida > Clitellata > Crassiclitellata > Hormogastridae > Norana > Norana najaformis. The sequence goes on from OZ029927.1 coordinate 8,612,761, forward strand.
AAGCTGTGTTGTACATGTAGCACAGCATATATGCGGGGCCCATGGCTTGTCTTGGTAACCAACCTTGCATTCGAAGTAAGCATGATATGCCTTCTTGACTTGATAAGTGATACTTTTCTTCTGGTTGGCAAATGTCACTTCCCCACAAATGTAACAAAAGTTGTCCACAGTATTTACGCACTTCCGAGGCATTACTGTTCTGTATTGTATCTAAATGGATAAAGTAATAATAGTTTTATAAAACAGTAACTTAAACTGTCTCGCACAAAGTCTGTAATATTGTAAATGCTCAACCGTTCCGACTCGCTTTATATAGTACACTGCTGACGTCATCTTACGTCAGCAGCCGACTGGCTGTAGTTTTACATTGCATCAGAAAATGACGTAATCAACTGTGCATAGTGTCAATGTTTGCAACTGCTCAGTGAGGCTCTCATTATCATAGCATTAACAAACGTATGTCTATCATCATCATCATCATCATTCATTATCATTTCATTTTATTGCTCCACAAATAGACAACAGCATATAACATATTACATTTTTTTAAAAATTCATGTGGGATGCAACCGGCAGTCCCAGAAAGAAGCATATTCCGCTTATTAGGGACGCCTACGTCACATGGAATGCTATTTGAAATGACAAATAATCAACTTAACAGGCCTATAGTCCAACTAGACTTGGGCAAACAGAACCTTTGTAATAAAATCAAAAAAAAACTTAACTACAGAATGAAGTAATTCACATAAATTCACTTATTGAGTGATAAGTATGAGTTCATATTGTCAATATGAACTCATACTTATCATCACATGTTCTTCGTGTGGTGGCTGATTCGTGTAACACCCGATGACCTTCCTCTGAGACGGTTGCAATAGTTGACACTAGATGTCGCCAGCAGCACAAAAACGCCTGAATGGTCTAAAATGTCACTTCCACTGACACCGATTGCGATGCCACTCCCCGTGGCCATCGTAGGACACCTTATGTCTTTGTAATTAATAGCTAGAGGTCGTAGTTGAAATAGAACTACTGACACTTTTATAGCTGAGATATAAAAGTTCTCGAATGATTGTACTACATTAGATTAGACTCAAACAATGCAATTGTACAATGAATGATATTCTAAACCTCTGTTTTGAATTGTTTAGTTAATCGGTTAGCTATGTAGACAATAAAGTGTTAATGTAAATATATAGGTTTGTCTAGAATCTAGGCCTTCCTTATGGTCGTGGTTCTGGTCATTTTTCAATGAATTCATCGGATGAGATCTTCACCATAGCTGCGCGTTTGAATGGGCGCCACGCCATTTAAGGTCCCCGTGTACTGGCCGTGCTAACCCGATATTAAAGTCATTGAAATACAGCCACTGTCGGGATGCGAACCGGCACCCTCACGTACAGAGGCTCCTTGGCGTACGCTTTAAGCAATGTAGCTAGCCAAGCCGTAAGTAGGCCTACTTGCTAAAAGCTCTGCTTTTGTTCTGACTAGTTCTAACGAATTTTATGTCGGATTCCTATGCTATACATGTAGCCGGATTGAAACAAGACTTAACGGCGTACATCACACTGTATTCGAATATATGTGCCGCGTTAATCACGACCATTGAACCTTGACGCAAGCCCTCAGTCGAAGGGCTAGAATAGCGGAGGTGGAGATGCCATGGCAATGAGTGGGCATGTATGAGAAAGAGACAGTCAGACAAACAGACAAATACAGGTACAGGTAAAGACAAACATGCAGAATTAAAGGCGAAATACGGACTGAAAGGCAGACAGTGAAGCAGAAAGACAGGGAATGTCCCTAGTACGGCGTGGGTTGTGATTTCAGACACAGGACAACATTGAACTGAATCCATTCCGGTTTTTTAAGAGATCGATGAGCGAATGAATGATTGGGGGTCCACATCGGGTTACGAGCAAGACTGAAGGACATTGTTTTTTCATGATTTCTGTTTGACGTACATGAAATTCTAGCAATTGATGCTAATGGTAGACCATCATTGGATGTCGTTAATTTGTCGCCAATCCCTGTATACTATGCAGACTATATATAAAAACTAATAGAATATGTATACATATATATACTCTCATACGAGCTCAATATATATACATGTATGTGTGTGGCGTGCGTGAGTGTTGTGGGTGTGTGTGTGTTATAATGTATATATAGGCATGTATATCATACTATGTGCAATTCAAGGGCAGGATTTTATAGGGCGAAACGGTCTTTCCCACTCCGCAGCGCTGGAAGAGAATAGTGGGTCGACCAACAAAACACACATGCATCCAGACGGTCGAGGCTACGCACAGTCTGGAGCGAGCCCAAGGCCAGGACGGTTGGTAAAGTGTTGTGGAGACTGCAACACTGCTAAGAGAGCACGCCACCGATGATGATGATGATGATGATGATGATGATGAGATGATGATGATCATGATCATGATGATCACGATCATAATTATGATCATGATCATAATTATGATCATGATCACTATGGTGATGGTGGCGATGATGATGATGATGATGATGGTGATGATGATATCGATGACTCTACCCTAGCCAAAACTGGCGGACTGGCAGTTTATCTATTTCTAACTAGAGGTAAACACGATCCATCTGGATTTAATTAAAGAAAATGTTGGAAGAAAATGGAAATCGTCTTGAACGGTGAAGTTAAGGCACAGCAGGCGTCACGGAAGGAAACGGCATTGAAGGGCTTAATTGCTACTACAAGACACAGAGAGAGATATCTTGTTTATTTTCATCACTAAATCGCAGACTCATCTACCCCTTCGCAGCCTTCGTTAGTGTAATTTTCTGGGATACGTAGGGTATCTCAGATACGTACCCCACTTAAGATTTTAAGACTTACCTTTTTCAAATTGCATACCCATCATAGGCTGCCTCTTTGTCATAGTGGACTGGTCTACTGATTGCGGTTTTGGCTTTGATGAGCCATCTGTTGATGCCTTGTGCGTTAGACACCGGCGCGATAGAAGTTACTAATTACAATTACAATTACTTTTTGTATTGCAGGGTTCCGTACCCTCCACTTGTTATTCCACGAATAGCTAATGTCAGTTAAGTTTAGTATGAGTTATGCATTCGCCAATGACTTTACATACCAATAATGAAACAATAATTATTATGCAAATGAGAAAAACAGGAAAGAACTCGCACCCCCCACTTAGTAGACCAAAGATACAGTTATTCCAATGGCCGCCTCTAACTTCGAAACCTGGACTGGCCCCTCTGCGCATTCATGCGGAACTGTAGTCTGTTATTGTTCACAGGATGTTGGAGATCTGCATTGGCATGTAATAGTTATCGCGCGGTTGGCCCTGGAATCATTCGACTCGACTGGTGACTAAGGTTGTTGTTCCTCGTTTCCGATATTCGGAATATTTTCGACTTCGCTGCTTCAATGTGAAAATCACATGTCGTCCGATTATCGAGAAACTTCACAAATTTTAAAAGCTTCTTTAGGTGAAGCAAGTAATGGGTTAAGTAGTACCTTGCTACAGATCGTCATGTTTCATTGCCTTTGCAAGGTTCCAACGAGGCGCTATAGAAATAGTCACATACATACATTCATACATACATACATACATTCATACATACATACATACATATATTGCATACATGCATACATACATACATATACACATATATTGCATACATGCATACATACATGCATACATACATACATACATATACACATACATATACACATACATATACACATACATATACACATAAATATTCACATACATATACACATACATATACACATACATGCCTATGTACATAAAATCATGCATGCATACATAATACATATAAGCATATACACATACATACATACAGACATATATAAATCTATGATGACAATTACTAATCCTTTTGATCGTGGTCTTGTACCGTCAGAAAACTATTTCTCGTATAGGCGCTATAGAAATGCGCGCCCACATTTACAATTATAATCTCGCAGACGGATGTATGTGAGACACCTTCTTTCCTAGGAGAAAGGGGAGTCCCAACTCCCGAATGGCAAGGCCATTACTACCTATGATGTGTTGAAGACGTTGGTTCGAATCCTGCCTGCTGTGAAAGGCGAGGGCCTTGAACTATGACCCTGTAGATCGTTCCTAATTAGTTGCTTTTAGTCCTATGCAAGGGAAAATCGGGGAGACTTGAAACCATTTGTCAGTGCAAACTATTGATCCCAGCTGTCAGAGGGATTTGAACGTCCCTTTACCAGCGCAGGCTTAGAAGCTACGCTTGTATTTGATAAACATGACTTAATTGCGAGCCTCGTTCTTTGGCTGCATATCTCTATGTCTCTTTGTCTCTCTGTCTTTTTGTCTCTTTCACTACCTCTGTCTTTTTGTATCTGTATCTGTATCCATATTTGTCTGTCTGTATGTCTGTGTGGTTGGCTGGCTGTCTTTCTTTGTCTCTTCGCTACCTATGTCTTTTTGTATCTGTATCTGTATATATATCTGTATCTGTATCCTTATCTGTCTGTCTGTCCGTCTGTCCGTCTGTCCGTCTGTCTGTCTGCAAGTTCCCAACCACTGCCAGGTCTGCAAGGCCTAGATGCAGGCGGAATCTAAGAGAGGGGCAGCAACCCTTGCGACATTCATCTAATGAGGAATTTATAGGCCAATACCCTTGTAGCCAAACTGCATGTTCTTAGGCATCTTGGCATTTATATGGTTCATCTACAATACTCCCTAAAATGTTTAAATGCTATGTAATATGCTAAAGACAAGTTTTCAGTTCTTGGTCCTAAAGTTTAAGCATTCATTCATTCACTCATTCATTCATTTATTCTGAACATTTATTTAGCGCCTTTTTATGATACCTACTCAAAAGTCCAGCTACATGTACGTAGGACTACACGCCTACCAAGGAATCTCATCTTAAGGCGCAACTTTTATTGGTCTGTCGAATGGCCATGTCAAACGCCTTTGGGAGATCGAAAAAGACGCTATATGAATATCTAAATGCATGCTACATCATGGATACGCTCGGAGACTGCCCATTATTAACCAACAGCACTACATCTACTTCAGGATTCGCCGAAGTCTAGTGGATAGCGTGGTAGGATGTTGACCCAGAAGTTGGAGGTTCAAATCCACCCTAGGGTAAGAAGATACTTCGAAACTTCTGTTCCACTTGTGCTCCTAACGAACGCATCTACAAAAATAGGTACATTGTCGATGGGAAGATCAGACGGCGACAGAGAAGACTTGCCATTCACCCTTATATGCCGAGGTGTTTCGTTAGCATTTCATACCCATGGCTGCCTCACAGGAACTAGTCTTCGTGTTCTTCTCCTACAAGGATGATTATCGCCCACTCCTCCTTTATCCAGAATTGGGACTGGCACCACCCGTGAACAGCAGTGGCGGAGTTGTGCAAATGATTGGTGGTGGCAGTTTCTGTTTAACGACGCTGTGTAATAACAAGTATGATTAGCATTCAATCCTTCTAAATCAGGGTTGGGTCTGGCACCACCCGAACATTCGCGTTTTAAAGGTGTCCAAAACGATTCTAATATTTCATGAAGCAGCTACCCCGCTTTTTAATGACATCTTGTGGCAGCCAGAGCCTTTGACGTCGACCTTACCCTACCTTTCAATGTTTGCATTGGTTTATTTCCCTCAGCTTGGAAAATAAATGCAGGTAACTAGATAAATTTAGAGCAGATTTTATTTATATATTATTGTTTTGGTCAGAATTTTAAAATTCTGTGTAATTAGCTTGCTGTAATCGCGTTGAAACAATGTTTACAACACAACAGATTATGTGTGTAGGCCTATGTGTGCCTTAATTAATTTCATACCATTGATTGCAATAGGCCCAATGTACTTAGACCCCGTATAATGAAAGCGCATATGGATGAATTAACCCCATTCATTCAGGCATGTAGGATTTAGGAATACCTTCGTGTATGCACATATGCTCAGATGTATGACGTAGTATGTACGTACGTACGTATGTATGTATGTATGTATGCATGTATGCATGTATGTATGTATGTATGTATGCATGTATGCATGTATGCATGTATGTATGTACACATACGCATGCATGCATGCATGATAGTACGTATGCATGTATGTACACATACGCATGCATGCATGCATGCATGCATGTATGTATGTATGTATGTGCGTGTGCATATGCGTGAGATGGATGGATGGATGGATGGATGGATGGATGGATGGATGGATGGACGGTTGGATGTAGACACATCCATTTAATACTGCGTACACTACACTAAGGTAGATAATCTAACAGAATCGATGATTCTAATATTGGAGATGGCCTTGATTAAAGTCAGCAGCTCTTGTTAGGTGCGTAACCTCAACTTTGTAGAATCCTGAAAGCATATGTTTCAAATGCTTTGAAGGATGACTCATATTTTTTCGTGTAAGCTGTTGACGCATTTATTCATTTAACTTCAAATCAGATGCATAAATTTATTCCCACTGCAGGTATGCGATATTGAATACGATGTAAGCCTACAGAATTCAGCCTATACGACGTGAAACCAAATTCCCAGGCAAATCCTACGCCTTCTGACCGAGCTCGTAATTACCATTGGAGTTAATCTGCTCTCCTGCTCTGTATTCGTGGTAATTGTTGGCCATACATCGCAATTAGGCTGGTGCCCTGCTCTGCTCGAAACCGTATAAAAGGCGTTCGTCCGCGTAGCTGTGCGCTTTTTGACAGAGCTTCAGCAGAGAGTGTTGGGAAAGTCAGTCGTCGTCAACTGGAAGGACAAACGATAGCTACTTGGACGCACGAAGAGGCGCACAGCTTGCTTTTCCTCCGTTTTCACCCGTTTCCTAATTTCGGAGATGTCTCACGCCAGCGAGGTTCGTGTGACGAGAGAGAGAACGTCCGAGGGCCCGATCTCCTCGGTCAAGACAACGACCTACGAAACGAAATCCTCTTACGAATCGGAGGCTCCGGTCTACAAGGCGATGATGACCCCGCGACATCTCGTAATCAACCGCACGATGACCAGTGGACCCGCGTCTCGCTCCAGCTACTCCTTGGAGCGCTCGATGCACTACGGGTCGCTGGCCGCCCCGGCCGGTGCCTACGCTGCCGTGACCAGCACGGGGGTGTCGGCCGTCAAGAATTCCAGGGAAAAGGAGAAGAAAGACATGCAGGACTTGAACGAGAGGTTTGCCAGCTACATCGAGAAGGTTCGATTCCTCGAGGCACAGAACAGGCGCCTGGCCGATGAGTTGGAAAAGCTCAAGTCCAAGTGGGGTAAGGAGACGACGCAGATCAAGGCCATGTACCAGGCGGAACTCGATGAAGCGAGGCGTCTGCTGGACGATGCCGAGAAAGAGAAGGCGCGGCTGGAGATCCGGGTGGCGTCGCTCGAAGAACAGCTCGAGGAATTGAGTCAGAAGTAAGTTCAGTCAACTGGGTTTTATCGGAAATGAATGGTAAACTAACTGTTCATTTATTACGCGACCTTGTGAAATTCTCAAAAGGGGCTATATGAATCTTCAGATAAGTCATGTATACGTTGTGTACATGCATTTCATTGGTACGGCATGGTAAGGTAACTATTTATTTACCTTTTCAGGTTCTTGAAATACGTTGTATAAAAGTCTAGACGCATACATGCACGCACACATAACAGAAAATTTCGTATTGTATCTCTCAAGAATCTCCCAGATGCTTGTAGAATCGCAATTCAATGTAATGTAGTCGCGAGACATGCAGCAGAAAACGAAGTACAGTAATGCAGAGCTTAGTAGATATATTGTAAAGTATATGCAATACAAATTTATCTAGCGCATATAATAGTGCTCTGTTAAGATATTGATTCCTCGCCCCTTCAGACCTTCAGCCACAATGCAAGAGTAGAAATTTCGAAACTTAAAACCGGTACACGATTGTGAAAACCCTTAGCTACTCAGGGTCACTCGTTTAGAGAAAACTCACATCGTGGATGTATTGCCAAGGGACAAGCAATTCCTTCTGAAATATATTTTATTTCGCATCAAGCATACATCTTAAACGGAAATACAAGAAAAAACTTAGAAAATAAACTATTTTACCACTGGAGGTGTAAGTTCTATTTACTCACATTCTGTACATAATTATCTGACAGGAAGACCAGTTCTATTAACTAAAGAGTTTTGGGTCTATCCATACCCATATGGACCTACACAAAGTCATAAACATCTTTAATTTTAATGCATGCAGTTATCGTGAATAAATCCAAAGCTGCAGTCCGGGGTTTTTTCACTTTCCCAGCATGATATAGAAAGACACAACTATTGCAGGCAGGTATAATGTAATATTAGTAATGATATACAGCTTGTTTCTGCTGCGCCATCAGTTGCATTAGACACCGGCCCGAAAGAAGTTAATAATTGATAATTATACTTAGTGCTAGAAATAATTCATCTAAAGCCTTTGATACTCAGTGGTGGTCGAAACAGATGTATGAAAAAATTATCAGAAGTCGCCAGTAGCAGGTGTTTCAGTCATTCAATATCTCCAGACTTACATGGAAGGCTGTAGCTTAAGATGTTAAAGTGTACGGTAAGCCAGAAAAGATCATATAATCGCAAAAAATCGCAAAATTAATACCGGAGCTCTACACGAAAGCTTTGTCTAAGCAAAATCATCGTCCCCTACAGTTAAAAAATTGATACAACGGACTTACAGTGGAACTATTTACTCATTCAGATAACATTTCTTAAATTCCACATATGAGAAGGTGCGTGTTCGGACACCATTCAATTTCGCTGGCACGAAACGGATAAGATATTAACCACCACCCTTTACACTTTATCTTCTCGGACGAAAAGAATGCTAAATAATTAATTTCTTAGAGCCTGCCTAATATCGATCGTCTAATACTATACGTAATTTAAATTAACGTGGTCACTGTTTGATTAATTAATTAATTACAAGGACTCAAGGCTTTGACTTAGCGCCATAGAATATAGGCCGCGGTTATGAATTTTTTTGCGCATAGCAATACGGTGCTGTTTGTTGCTTAGATGCACACATGAAAACTTGCCTAAAACATAAATTTTCTTAAATAAGAAAGAAGCAACTTTGTCGTAAGTATAATACATTATATTTCAAGGACTACAGCACTTATGTTGCATTTTCTTAAATCTAGTAGATACTAAATATGTGTTCTTAATAAGAACACAATACGAGCATTAGGCCACGCTGAAGTGCTCACATGTTATAACATGTTTGCATCTCTCTCATCCAGACTCTTTCGCTCCAGACTGAAAACTGATCTCTTCCAGTCTGTTTGTGATTCCTAATATTTCTTGTTACCCTTCTTTAATGTACACTTTTGAAATTCGCATGGAGGGCATTAGCAAATTATAGTTGTATTGTGTGAACTATGCTCTTAGGCTGCAATACATCACAAATCGCTAGGAGATAAATTCCCCGTATTACAATGCCTTTAACTACAGACCCCTGCAGTGGGGCTGTACTAGTTTATGGTAAGCTACACTGAACAAAGTGCTATGGTTCACTGAACAATTCCAACCCTGAAGCTAGAAAAGGAAAAGGGGGTTCATCACGGGACTTATCAAGGTCAGTAACATTGAACTTTATACTTTCAGAAGGAAAGTATAAAGAACCGTGAATAGACCTAAAAAATTGGCTAAGATTTCAGTTACCCGTCACTTAGAAAGTCCTTTGTTGTTTGCGCTGAACTACAAATTAACTAGGCGATTAACTCTGATACTTACACAGACTGAAGAAGCAATGACCAAGTGAACCGAAGCAATGACCAAGTGAACCGATGCACCGGTAGCAAAGGGCTTACGCATTTGTTGTCTCTATGCATTTGTTGTCTCTTGCCGGCTTAAGAACACCTGTGGAAAGAAATGCTTTGTGGTGGAATGAAAGAAGACACAACGGACAGCACTTGGACCCATTATAGTTGGTGGGCCGATAGCTGGCTTAATTGATCATCACCACACACTAGAACCAACTATCTCTAACCCCGTCTTAATGTTCTGCTCATGCAAGCAGACTGTCGGACGGTTACAGTCGATTGCGTTTGGAATTGGGGCGGCAAGAGAGATAAGGGAAGAGGAGGAGTAAGGATAGGATTTATGGAAGAGGAGTGTTTTCAGTTTTGATGGAAAGACCTACGCAGAGATTTCAAAGGGCGAAGTATTGGTGAGTTAAGGCCAATGTAATTCAGAATCTGCCCGATCACAAAGGCGTTAACAGAGAGCCGTGCAGAATTAAACCAGTCCGTGGTATCTGGTTTGCTACTACGCTTTCCGATTATTCTAATTAATGATAATTTATTTAGGCCTACAAAACAACGTTTCGTTTGAATGCGCCGAGCCTAGGACAACTGAACTGCACTTATGCCCAGTCACCCCCCACGGTATGGCAGGATTCCACAGTCCGCACAGGTAACAAGTTCGTCCGGTGTATAATTGATAAAATCAAGGTGTGCGGTCACGCGTTGATCAGCAGCTGTAGACTGCGTAGGTCTTGTGGTGTAGCTAATCTGCCAGCTGATCTCGTGTGGTCGGGTGTTATATACACGAAGTGCCATACTGAACTCAATCGCTAAATATACAGTAATTTACGACACTCTATATTGGAAACACTTGCTAAGTATACTGTACGTTAAGCCATATTGAAATCACTCTTTAACACAATACCCGAAAACCAGATTGAATTCATATACGAAAAGCCATATTGAAATCACTCGCTGAGTATAATTTGCGAAAATCTGTTTGAAAACACTTGATAAGTACAATGTATGAAAAGCCACATTGGAGTCACTTGTTAAACACAATATCCGAAAAACCGTATTGAAATCATACACAAAAATCCATATTGAAATCATTTGCCAAATCCCATAACTGAAAATCTATAGTGAATTTAATAGCTAATGTCATAGGCCCTATCCAAAATTCTATCTACTGATATAATTCGCTGAACTTTTTAGCTCAAAATCCATTCTAAATTTTTTCTGAAAAAGAAGTAACTTCAAATCGATACCGAAGTCAAAGAAAATTCACGAGAGAAGTAAGAGATAATTACTTTAAAGTGAAACTTACTTATCCATGAAATGATGGCCAAACCTCAACATTAAAGTTATATCTTTATAACTGTATCTCTCGATGCAAACTTATTATGTTACACAGATATTTGAAACAGAAAAAGACCATGCTGTGCAATTTTGAAGCTGGTTTTTCTGGTTAAAGTGAGCAGTTCTAGAGCATCGCTTTTGCAAATTAGTTTATATACCGCACAATTCAATGTGTCACTAGTATTTTTGCTTGATACAACTATATCTTCAAGTGATTCTTATACAGTACGTACTTGCTCTTTTAAATAGACATTGGCATATTAATATCTTTAATAATTATAGTAGGCCTATTTGAACTCAATTCTAGAGTCTAGACTGCTGTTAAAATATTCAAAAAACTGAGTTTAAAGCGAAACTTTATGTTATGCGTGCAGAACTCGATTGAGATTATAGGCCGCGCAGAGAAGTTCTGTCACAAACCTCAGTTAACCGAAAAAATTATAAAATTGTATCTACAACATGCTCATATCAAATATCAAAACATATCACTATATGGTTTGTGTAAATATGACAATATAAATAAATAAATGATAATATAAATGACTAAATGTGTATGTATTCAAACATATCCAAATTGTTCTATTGACACCTTATCGCAATAGACATTCTTTGGTTGTGTCGTACTTTGACCCAGATGGCGCTAGTAAATGACCCAATATCTTTAAATAAGTACACAATCAAACATCCTCGGTCGGATTAAAACCAGAAAGTTGCCTCTTGGCATGTGCAATCCAGAATGTCTGTGAAGAAATAATTGGTATGACGTCGGTAGGCAAAATTATTGGCAAACCTGACGTCGTTTAAGGTAGGCGCACCAAACGACATGGATCTGGAGTAATAGCATTGACAACAAAATGGCCGACGTCTGGCAGATACAGGGCGACGCCGTTCACTGTTCGTCGAGAGAGACATAATGAGCGATAATACGAGTCGTTAACAATTTCCATCTCTGAGATAATCGATGCAAGTGGCTTTGATTTCAACGGTCGGGAACAGTAATTGCACCGGAAACAATTGCGGACGAAATTTCGAATATTGCCTTTCTCATCGACGTTCCAACTCGAGTCCAATCGACATAAAATTACAGAATGAACATACAGCAACACCTATTACGTTGTGACGCCTTGTAATGCGTATTGCTCGAGCGTAGAACCAACAAGCCGAGTAAACCCAACTCATGGCCTATGTCCTCGCTTCAACCTATATGTAATATCAGTTTAGTAGTAGTAGTTCCGCAGTTTAACGACAGCTTATGGCGTCAAAGGCCGTTGCCGTCGCTCTCCTCCTTTATCCAGGCTTGGGACTGGCATTACCCCCAAACAAGGCAGTGGCGGAGTTCTCAGTTTAGTCTTATGCATGCTGTAATGGTACGACTGCTTTATAGGCCTAATGGACTATCCCATGGAAAATAACTGTTTTGAAACCAGACGAATAACAGGACAACTCTCGGCACCAGTAACAATGGCTACGAAATTTATAAAATAAATGAATATTAACAAATCTTGCATAAATGAACCAGTAAAGCCTAAGTAATACAACATAGAAAATCTCGAAACTATTCCTATCAGTAAAGGTTGCAGTTGTTTTAATTGACCAATGTATAGCCTGTATATTACCCACACGCTAAGTAGATCAGTGGCCAGTTGGCAAAGCACTCGGATATCATGCACGTCATACATTTCATGGTTGCAAATGTACCACCAATGGCTTACAATATAGAGTTCTAATGTCCTTCACATGACGTTCAGGAGTAATCGTCAAATTCATAATGCAAAACAGTGGCGAATTTTGGCCAGTAAAAAGAATTCTGTAGCGGTCGACTCACGAGAGCGAACTATTTGAATTTCATCTACTTCGAGAACAATTTAAGAAGAAAGGTTATGGTTTTATGCTAACATTTACTGTAGTATTTAGCGAATAATGTCTCAGGAAGTTGACATTTGGCTGTAAACACTGACTTATATGGGTAAACGACAATGTCCTAACTTTTGTTTGACGACTATCATCAAAATATGATCGCTCGGTAAACCTTAGCTTGCCTAAGGCAACAAAAGCCCAGACGCCTGCTCTGCTAGACCAGCAAAGCACTATACCTGTATAATGGCATATCCAGGCTATGGACCATATACACACGAAGCTGGGCTGGCTAGCATCCCAGAGCCAGAGTCCAAATTACGACAGAATTGCCTACAATTGACAATTATTAACCCAAGTGCCAATTTGACGTTCCTCACTAAAGGCCAGTATTCATATTCGTATTCATAAGCCATCGACCATTATGAAGTAAACGACCTGTAGGCTGTACCGGGTTTTCCATCCCTTCCTAAAGGTTCCTCCCTCCCCTTCCGCAGCACCAACTGTGGTCGTGGGACAAGAATGTTCAGCATTTTCAACCCACGTTCGCCATATTTTTTTAGTCTGCTTTGGGTTGTTTTTTGCGTCATCCGGGCACTTTTCCCACGATGCACTGCGAAATTGCCTAATAGTCGTCGACGTAAATTCTGAAAACAAGGCACCGATCATGTTCTAGCATAAGTCCCTAAAGATTAATCTATTCTAAACTTATGTCTATTCTGTTATATTCTATTCTAATCAGAAAGCTTATCTAGCACCGTTGTTATGCTACAATAAGCATCAGTCGACGTTTGCTTAGCTTAAGAAGTGGATCCGAGAGAACGCTGCTTTCCCAGTAGTCTTGTTCCCTCAGTTCCTCCTTTTTACATCAGATTTCGTAGACTCCTCACTCACTCACTCACTCAATCATTCATTCACTCACTCACTCACCCACCCAACCACCCAAACACCCACCCAACCACCCAGCCACCACCCACCCACCCAGCCAACCACTCACTACGAATTTTCCTATTTAATTAGTATTGGCTCAAATTAATTATGCGATTTCTAATAGGAAATTTCAGTTTTATTTCAAGTTTATCTCAACGGAAATTTGCAATTAAAACCACTACATTCCAGATTAACCACGGATACTCAAATCAATCTACTCTGTGTAACAGCGTGGCCCAGCCTGACCGCGGCTTTGCTGCAACCATCAACCTGAATAATGGAAGTCGATAAAGTAACTCATTCGAGTACACACACACACACACACACACACACACACAAACACACACAAACACACAAACATATAAACACACAAACACACATAAACACACACACGAGCTTAAAATAATTCAATACATGCATATTTATATTTACTTTAGTGCCGATAGGCTATACTTTCGAATGTAAATGTAAAGTATAAAGTACACGTTTTTCTGGATCGACCGTATGGCCTCGACCTTTCTCATTTTTCAATGAATTTATCGGACGAGATCCTTCATCTCCACTGCCCGTTTGAATGAGCTTCACGCCACTTAAGGTTCCCGTGTACGAACCGAGCTATCCCGAGATTTAAATCTCTGAATTAAGCCACAACTGGGACGCGAACCACCAACCTCATATCCTGCAGAGGCGCCTTGACGTAAGCGTGTAGCTAACCTGGCCAGAATGCATAGCATAGGACCTGCATCTGTTACGGGGTGCTAGAAATGTACGAAAACCGGCAGTTTAAGCAAGCACCATAAATAGACAGGTTGCATAAAGAGACAGACAGACAGACAGAATGGGGAGTTATTCCGGAATTATTCCTGGGTACGTAGGCTGACGTACTGCTCTTACCAAATCGTATCGTATTGTATTTGATAAGTTATATAGCGCTTCTTACAGAACGAACTACTCAGAAGTGCTTCCAGCTTGAGAATCCCGGGGAAATAAGAACGTCTTTAAACAACGAGCCAACTTAGAAATGCACTTTATGATCCTGGGCTGAGATTTACATCGGAAAACCCCGCAACAGGGTGTTCGGTACAGGATATTCAGGGCGACCTGGTTGTGGAAAGTCTCAAAATTAAAGTAGGGCGTATTCACCTACAAACATAGGGTGTCAGTCTTAGCAGGATCGGTCAGTCCAACAAAATGAACGACAGAAAAAACGAGTAAATTAAAGGAGGAACCTGGAATCAAGTAAATGTAAACAAATAAACAAGAACAAAGGCCGATAAGCCTCTTACAATTTTATCTTAATCCTACGCATGGGCTTTGATTTAATCAACCTTTAATTTTCATATAGTTGTTGCCAAAGTCCATGCAAAAGCTTCATTTATCTGGTACAACCCACGTTTAAAACCTTCTGATGGCCTGTTTTTCTGCTGGCAGCTGAATTCATTTAAATTCTAGCGGTGTAGAAACACTTGGGATCAATGTTACAATTCATATATTATTATTTTTAACCCGAGGTATATATGATCCCTCGGGATTTAAAAAATTCTCCGGAGAATACACAATTCTGGGACGGCTAGAAATCGTTATTATTATTATTTTATTATTATTTTTTACCCGAGGTATATATGATCCCACAGGATTTAAAACAAATTCTCCGAAGAATACAAAATTCTGGGACGGCTAGAAATCGTCAAGATCTGGCGGAGCAAAAGTACCGTGGAAGGCAACAGAATTGAAGCGTTGAATTGTGATAGCAATGCGCTGGAAAAGATAACTGGTTTCTCTCGTGTCTCCGGTTATACGAGAGAGAATGCGCCCTAACTCTGTTATGAAGAGTAGGCCACTGCTGTTGATTGGGCCGAGAGTCTCGAACGCCAAAGGTACAAAGTGGTA
The DNA here is from genome assembly GCA_964023275.1 of Norana najaformis. NCBI lineage: Eukaryota > Metazoa > Annelida > Clitellata > Crassiclitellata > Hormogastridae > Norana > Norana najaformis. Next base: position 8,628,569 of record OZ029927.1, read on the forward strand.
GTTCTGTGCAAGAGTGCTGTATTTCTGGCACTTCCTATCTGCTGCCAATTCGGCTGCGCCTGCAGCTGAGGTTGCTGTAGATGGGAGGTAAGATGCGGCCACAGTGTCTATTATAGTGGCATCCCAATTCAAAGCGCGGCCCGCCCGCCACGGAATGAGGGTTAGACCATCAGGTCTTTTTCCGCCTGTTTTACTGATCCAGGCGGTTCCTTCACTGTCGGGAAACCAGCCCGAATAAGACCCCGACAGATTATGTGATTGAGGGTCGCATGTCTGGAGGTTCGACCTGGTCCAAGGGAGCAAGAAAGCCCATGGGAGCCATTGGCTGTGACAAGGGCACCACAACGGCACTCATGAGGTTCGCATATGTTGACTCCAAGCCTGAGGCCTTTTGAGACTCTCACGGCCTCGCCTTCCAGTCTCAGGCCACAGGCAGTAATGGGCAAAGCAAAAAGCCAATCGCTCGCATATGGTGCCACAACGGCCTTAAGCCTTGCTTGATGGTATGCGTCAGTGAATGAGGTGCAAAGGATGTTGGTATCCCGGTCAATTATTGGTTTGTCCCAGTATGACTGTTTTGTGCACAAAGGCAATATCTGGGTTGGGCACTGAACAATCGGCACACCAGCGATCCAGCAGAGTTTTGGCCTGTGAGTCCTCGGGTATTTGAAGATTGTAGAGCATGGAGGATTAAGAACTCCGGGTGCCTGCAGCCGAAGCCAGAAAGGCGGGAAGCACAAGCGAGGTCACCCGGCGAATGCCCAAACCTTCAGCCTTGACTGGAAGGGAGGCCGGGAGCCACTGATTGTCAGAGAGAGACAAATTCAGAATTGTTTCCAGGCCCTGGCGCAGCAGAGAATCAAATTTCTTCAAATGAGGGTGGTCCAAACAAGGAGAACATCGTAAAGTGTGCAGGAGTTTAGAGTGGCTGAGAGAGCTACTTAGGAGAATGAGTGCATCGTGACTAGCAACATCTTCCAACCTTGAGATTGCCAATGATAGCTCAAGGCATCGGGACGCAAGAACATGCTCAAGAGCGTCTGCGTTAGAAAGTGGAGCACCAAGAAGAGAAGCAGCCTCGGGCTTGATAAACAAGAACTCATTTAGAGAAGTGTGTTTGGTCGTGAGTTGGCATCGCGAAATTACCTCACATTTGGCACGATTGAGGTGCAAGCCCAGCTTACTACATTCCAGCTCAATCATGTCAGCATCCGCAGCCACCATAGATTCTTCCCCTCCCAGAGTAAGATCATCGAGATAGCCGAGGGTGAGAGGAGAAGACAGTTTCAACAACACTGGCTGAAGCGGCAGACAGAAGAGGAGTGGGTCCAAAGGGTCTCCTTGTTGTGGACCCATCTGGGATGATAGCGAAAAGTTGCCAAACTTAAGTGTAGTGGCTTCTGCCTAGGCCAGATGGCAATAAGGAGCTAGCTCTGGCAGAATACTGTATAGTGCAGGAAGCATTTGGTTCCTGAAAAGGCTGTTAAATGCGTTTGCAAAATCTAGTTTGACAAGTTTAGAATTTTGCTGCATACTTTCAAGAAAACGCCTGCTTGCAAGAACCGCTGCCTCACACCCACCGCTGACCCCAACTCCCACCTGTCTGGGTGATAGGTAGTCCGCTACCTTTGGGATAGCGAAAGTGTTGGCGCATTTTGACGCTAGTCTGCGCCAGTAATATCCGATTACAATCGGGCGCAGACCACCGGATTTTTTGCGTAGAGCAAAGAGTGTGCAACCAAAAAGAATGGTGCGAAGCTCCTCAGGGCAAACCCCCGCCAAGAGAGTATTCACCAGGGCAGTTATTGCTGCTACTAGATCTGGGTCTACTTCCGCGCAACTCACTAGGCCATGGATGTGCTGAGGGCGAAGTCCACCCGGGCCTTCCGACGACCCTGGAAAGGAGCGTATGTGCTTTAGTGTTTTATCCTCAGTGACCTGGAAAACCATGGCCGTCGGTGGTAAGGAGGGAGGCGGGTGATCCAAAGGAGGTGCAGGGTGTTTGCGACTAAGCTCAGCAAGTGTCTCGGTGTTTATGGGGACGGGTTCGTCCTCTGAGCAGAGGATTCGAACGGCTGCCTTAATGTTTCCATCCTCCAGCTTTGATGCAACAGCTGCTGCAATAGTTTGATCACTGTTTTTTTCTGTTGCCCGAGGGTGTGGAAGCATGAGAAAACGGTGCAAAAACGAAAGCCTCCTTAGCTGACCAGTTGGAGAAAAAGTCATCGACCCGCTTTTTATGGTAGATGTTAAGTTATGACGCCTTCCTCCTCTATTCGGTTGTTCAAGAATAATAGCTCCAAATGATAAAAGGACTTGCCAATGATGGGGAATGCGGGGTTCTGCTAGAATCCTGTTTATGATAGTGATGAGTAATCTACCTACGCATGGCCTGGCCGCCCTAGGAATGTGCTTCAAGATTTTAGCTTTTAGAGTTGGGTGGCAAAAACCGCTAGGCTGAGAGCAGGCGTTTAGATGCATTGAACTACAAGTAGTTACACTTTGGGAAGTAACCAATGTTGAGTCAGAATTACCTTGGGTCAATTGTGACTGAGTCTGTGAGATGTTAGCTGCGGGTGACTGTTTAGAACCAGGGCAAGGGTTGTTACGGGGGCCATGCAGATGCACTCTGCCATCCTTGGTATGCAACAGTCTTATAACCCCACACACGCTACATGCCCCAATTCTTTCTGCGACGTACGGGGAGGCGGTGAGGCCGGGCTCCGAGAGGGATCCATTTAATATTGCGTATTGGGTGCATAGATTTTTTACTAGGACAACTACTGAAATAGCATATACCAGATGTACAACGACAAAACAACCGTCGGCTAAACAGACCGACCCAGACGGGGGGGCGTGGCTGACGTCAGACCTCTGACCGAAAAAGTTTACAACCTCAAACGTGCGAACCAAGCAGAAAAACCACACAGTAAGCACAAAACTCAACAGACCTGTGCAGAAAACCGCGAAACTAATCCAGAAAAATGACAAAAGCTTAATGGGAAAAGTGAAAAACATAATTAAAATCAGCCTAACATCGGAGCAAAGATGGTAGCCGCCATCTTGACCTACGGCCATCCCATATTATTATTATTATTAGTAGTAGTAGTATTATTATTATTAGTATTATTATTAGTATTATTATTATTATTATTATTATTGCCCCGAGGTAGATATGACCCCTCAGGAACTAAAAAAAATCGGAGAAAATGCATGTTATTATTATTATTACTATTACTATTACTATTATTATTATTCGTGTAAACATTCTTTATTATGCCTATTTATTTGTGTCGGACTTCTTCTAGGCTGCGCTGGATTAGATATCTCGAATAGGCGCTATACAATCTTACCGAATAAATTAATACTGAATGAGCGTATGGTATGTTTCACGACTTTGGGAATCGCCCACGATATTTCTCTTTGCCAATGGAGTAGACCACGCCACATAAATTGTGTGCTCCGCATTCAGTGAAATTTTTACCGAATCAATTTATAAGTTAATGCGTTCAGCTGTCGTCATTTCTCATCTTCAGTGCAATATGTACTATCAACCCTGGACATGGTACTAGCTGTGAAGTCCAGGGTGACCTGGTTGTGGAACGCTTCCATAAGTTGGTTGGGTTCTACGTGTGTGCGAGAGCTAATCGTGACTTATCCAGTTATTTGAACTTTATTAACTTTTAAGTAGACGTGTTGCTCGTAACAAACTTTAACACCCCTTAGTCTGAAGAGAAGCGCCTTTGGGAGATACATAGAGGACGCTGCAAACTGTTCAGTTACACTACATTCTATTGTATTACATTACATATTAATAAGTAGAATACGTAGTGAGTCAATGAGTAAATGATTGTCGTTGTTGTGTTGCGAAGGTTGAACGAAGCCAACCGTGTGATCGTTGAGGATCGAGAGAAGATCGAGAGACAGAACCAGCAACTTTCGGATTACGAGGCAGAGATCAACCTACTGCGAAGACGAGTTGAAGGGCTAGAGAACGACCGAGAGAAGGACAAGAAGCTCATCGCACAACTCCAGGATGCCCTCAACAGGGCTCGCATTGTAAGCCAGACAGACAGACAGACACGCAGACAGACAGACATATGCACACAGTCGCACAGACAGATAAATACAGACACAGACGGACATTGTAACCATACCATAAAAACACAGACTTATATGCAGTCAACAGGGCTCGTACTGTAAGCATATGATGACGACTATGACTAGAACATATACTGTATGATCTACATATACATATACTCTAAATACATATTCATATTATATATACATATTATATATACATATACAACTTATATATATTCATATTATATATGCATACACAAATATAGTGTATATTATATATACATATTATATATACATATACAACTTATATATATTCATATTATATATGCATACACAAATATAGTGCATAATCAGATGCAGGGACACAGATACAAAAACAGACAGACAGACAGACAGCCAAACAGATAGCCAAACTGACAGTCAAACAGACATACCTACATACATACGTACGTACTTATAGACATACCGGCGGATAATAACGGGAGTATCCGCAAACGAGAGAGGATTCACTGCAAGGCTGATTAAAGAAACGCCTATTTGAGTAATCCTGGCGGAAGCCAACAGCAACCACCTGTGTTGGCTCAAAGAAATTAATCCAATTTCTGCTGACTAATAGTCAGGAATGCGCCTGGTCAGTGCCAATGGGTCCATTTTTGCGTCACCGATAGGCCTAGAGCTTACGAATATGCATAATTGTAATTGTAATTCCAATATAATATTTGTATAGCGCCTCTTTGGAACCTCCCAGAGATGCTCTGAAGGTGGACAATACTGAGATGGGAAAAGTTGGGTATCTCCGGGGCGTTAGAGTAAATTAAACCAGACCAGGGTAAGATAAGCTAGGTTAAAGTGAGGCCATGTAGGGTCAAATATAACACTGGCCAACAGAAAATTTTTTTTTCTTGTTGCCTTCGGTTTTAGACATGTTCTTGGGGTAATTTTGGGCGCTGATTCAGAAAATGTCATTGGATTGAGTGCATCAGGTCTAGTTTCTGAGATATCGTCGATTTTGTAAAGAAAACCCAGTCCACTCTTTAAACGATGTCTTTGGCAAAACTAAAATGTCATAATAAGCTTTATTTATGGCTAATTATAATTCTTGCTGATTCATATAATGCCTACATCCTTATAATGTAAAATCAGCATATCTTGCCGCGTGCTGAGATATTGCTGATTCAACGAAATAACTATTCCGTAGCCTACAGCTTACTCAGCACTAAATTCATGGCCTCATTTAGAATTTATTTGTGCTTATACAGCGTTTCATGGTTTCGAACTATGTAAATAGATTATGCTGAAGTCAGCATTTATAGCCTATATAAACCGCCTCCTGAAAGCTAGAGCAGCCGCAGTCGTCTTAGGGCATATTAAGAGTTGGTCGCAAGAACAATCTGTGAATGTGAGCATTAAATAACTACATGTTCTTACTATTTTTAGGTTAGTCATTTAATTCCTCAGATGCGAACATCCTTAAGGTTATGGCTACTTCCAGACGGAGCTGCATTAACCATCCAGACATATTCTGCTACATTTGTGGGGAATACACACTAAAAGCAAACAGGAAACCGATTTCTGAGTTTGTAAAAAGAACATATGTAGGTTATTTTGGTGTCAAACTTGGAGATCAAGATAAGCAATGGGCTCCTCGTACAGTATGCAAAACTTGTATTGAACAATTGCGCCACTGGACAATTGGAAAGAGAAGCTGCCTGAAATTTGGTGTACCGATGGTTTGGAGGGAACAGATAAACCACTTCGACGACTGTTACTTTTGTATGGTTAATATCATAGGCATCAATCGAAATAATCGTCACAAGTTGTCTTACCCTGATATACCTTCAGCCAGGAGACCTGTTCCGCATTCGGATATTGTACCAGTTCCATCTTTTCGCGAACTACCTCAGCTCTCAGACGATGAGACTTGCATGTCCAATATCGGACAAGATGACGAAAGTGAAGAAAGTGGGGGCAGTGACAGTGATTTCCAATCAACTTCACACAGTGAACGTTTTGACCAAAAAGAGTTGAGTGATCTGATCAGGGACTTAAATCTTTCCAAAGAGTCCTCTGAATTGCTTGCGTCCAGACTAAAGGAAAAGAATGCACTTCAGCCTGGAACGAAAATTACAATTTATAGAAACAGAGAAAAGGATTTGCTGCCATTCTTTACCGAAGACAACAACCTAGTATTCTGTAATGACATCAGCAACTTATTGAAGAAAATTGGTCTGTCGGATTACAGCCCAGATGAGTGGCGTCTTTTTATCGACAGTTCAAAACGTAGTCTGAAATGTGTGCTTTTAAATAACGGCAACAAATTTGGTTCTATTCCAATCGGTCACTCCACCAGGATGAAAGAAAAGTACAATGCCATCTCTTTAGTACTGGAAAAGATAAAATACAAAGAACATCAATGGGTAATTTGTGTAGACTTGAAGATGGTAAATTTCCTCCTTGGTCAACAAAGTGGCTACACAAAGTATCCCTGCTTTTTGTGTCTTTGGGACAGTAGAGCCAAGCATGAACATTGGACAAGAAAAGATTGGCCTTCGAGGAAAGACATGGTGGTTGGAGCTCAAAATGTAATCAAGGAATCTTTGGTGGCACGAGATAGGATCATACTGCCACCACTACATATAAAGCTAGGCCTGATGAAACAATTTGTCAGGGCTTTGAATAAAGAAGGTTCATGCTTCGAATACATAGTACACAAGTTACCAGGAATTACAATGGAAAAATTGAAGGCTGGAATCTTCGATGGTCCACAGATCAGGCAACTTATGAATGACCCACTTTTCATACCATCAATGAATGAAATCGAATCTTGTGCCTGGTCTTCCTTTGTTCTTGTAACTAAAAATTTTCTTGGCAACAAGAAGGCAGACAATTATGCACAACTAGTAGAGGATATGCTTCTTCATTTCAACAAGCTTGGCTGCAACATGAGCATTAAAGTCCATTATCTCCACAGTCACTTAGATCGCTTTCCAGAGGATCTTGGTGACTTCAGCGAAGAGCAAGGTGAAAGATTTCACCAAGACATCAAAACAATGGAAAATCGATATCAAGGAAGATGGGATGCACACATGATGGCAGACTATTGCTGGAATATTATGCGCGATTGTTCCGGCAGATGCCACACTCGGAAATCGTACAAAAGGAGCTTCTTCGGTGTCGAATGACTTGAAATTTTTATAACAAACTTGTTCTGTTTGGTATCATATAAGTACAGTTTCAGGTACTACCATTTTCTTTTAAGTATTTGTATTATTATGTTTATTTAGTGTATCACATAATAAATTGAGCACTACATAATTATAGCTATAGCCTTATGTTTTATGGGCGAGCAGAGGCAAGGACTGGTATATGGCATAATGTTCTATATCTCGAAAACTAGACCTGCTGGGAGAAAACTGGTGCCTTTTCTGGAATCAGCAGGTCAAATATACCCAGAAACAGTTCTAACATTTGAGGCAACAAATTATGTGTTGGCCAGTGTAATAATTAAGTAAAGAAGCGAGCGTGCTCCATTGATCTGATATACTAACCCCTTTCAACTCCGCCTGGTTACCTTTACAAGAAGTCTGAGCCAATCCAAAGCCAGGGTAAAGGAGGAGGGTTCTGCGGTGGGCTTGCAACCCACCCAAGTAAAACAACCTTAGCAACAGAAACAACCCAACAAAAGCTGCGTTGCCCGATGTGCAGACAGACCTGCACAGGAAGGACTAAGTACTAAATAAGTAAGTAACCCCTTCGGGGATTGGAAATCACGAGACTGAAGCATATACATGACAACACCTTTTATGACCACAGTATCTGTGTTGGCGCTGTCCAAGTAGTTGTTCTGTGTTCTATCTAAACAAAGGACCTGGACAACGAAACGCTGCTCCACATCGATGCCGAAAATCGTCGTCAGACTCTTGAAGAGGAACTGGAATTCCTGAAGCAGGTCCACGAACAGGTGCGTCCAGTATTTGTCTTTCCATCTCTAGCTTTTTTGTTTCATTGAACTATTGGATTTCAGCCTGGGTTCCCCCACAGATTAAGATTTTTGACTGCGGTTTCTTTTGAAGCGACCATCGATAGATGCCTTTTACTTTGCGATAAAGGCGCTATAGAAGTCACTAGATTAGATTAGATCAGATCACATTCACTTCTACTTGCCACGCAAAGCAACGACAACATTTATCTAGCATCATATATATATATATACACCTGAATACATATATTTATGAAGATTAGACAGGTGTGTATACATACTTATATGTGGACAGCTGGATGGTTTTCTGCGTTGTTCAGGAGCTGAAGGAGCTGGCTGCGTTGGCTTACCGCGATACAACGGCCGAGAACCGAGAGTTCTGGAAGAACGAGATGGGTCAGGCCCTGAGGGAGATCCAGACGGTCTACGACGAGAAAATGGACTCGATGAGGGGAGAAATGGAAACATTCTACAACCTCAAGGTCAGCATCCTCCGACCGAAACAAAACAACTAGTGACGATATTGTCGATGACTATAATGATGATAATGATGATGATGATGATGATTATGATGATTATGATGATTACGATGATGATGATGATGATAATTATTATGGTGATGATGATGGTGATTATGGTGATGATGATGATGATTATGATGATGGTGATGGTGATTGTGATGGTGATGGTGGTGATGATGATGATGATGGTGGTGGTGATGATGATTACGATGATGATGATGATGATTAGGATTAGGATTACGATGATGACGGAGGTGATAACGACGACACTGATATCAAGCGCTGACGTCGGCTGATGATTGTGTTGTATGAACTTCACTGAATATGTTGCTGTTAATGTCTTTGTGTTTTATGGTCAATCAGTTGCGTTGTTATGGCAACATTGTCGTGTTTCTGTAGTAACGGTTCTGTGGTTCTAGATTCAAGAGTTTCGCACTGGCGCTACCCGTCAGAACATGGAGACGACTCACGCCAAGGAGGAGAGCAAGAGGCTTCGAACCCAGATCACTGACCTTCGGGACAAGTTGGCTGAGCTGGAGGCTAGGGTATGAACCTTACCATTCCACTTACTAATATTTCTTACTTATTAGAGTTATTATAATGGCTATATTTAAGAGATTTTAACCTCGGACTAGCACGGTCCGTGCACAGGGACCTTAAATGGCGTGGCGTCCATTCAAATGGAGCGCGGTGGTAAAGGATCTCACCCGATAAATTCATTGCAAACTGAGCTGGTCGAGGCCATACGGTCGCTATAAAAAACGTGTATATTCACATTTACACTTATTACGCGCGTAAGGTTGCAAATTTGAATCCAAGAATCGAGAAGACACGCGAGAAACTTGTCCCGGGTCGTTACACGAAGTCCGCTCAGCTGGCTCGAACTCGTGATCGTTGGATTACAAATCCATCATGCGGCACGGTTGTCTAGTCGGTAGTCCACATTCCAAACGCGGCTTTAAATGATGAAGTAAAAACAAACCGAATCTAAGGTTGCAGCTTCTGTAGCGCAAGGCATCTACCGATGGAGCACCTACGTACATTCACCCATCCATAGAAGAAGTGAAGAGCAGTCTCTTAAGCTAGTCCCAAGCGGCAATCATGGGTACGAAGAGTTATTGACTTTATTTTCTTAGCCTCGGCATATATAATGGTGCGTGGCCAGTCTTGTTCCCGCCGTATGATCTTCCCACCAACATTGAACGGTCAAGGTACTCGTTATAGCTGAGTTCTTCGCTAAAGGGTGTAAGTGGAGCCGAAACCTCGAAGCAAATTATGTCTGCTCTGGAGATCTGGAGAGGATTTGAACCCCCGACCTCTCGCTTGACAGCCCTGCATGCTAAATCTGGGAATACAATTACATGCAGAGATTACATTACATGATCGTATCTTTTCTCATCGTGTTCTGTGCGTCTAGAACCTTCAGTTGCAGCGAGATTTGGAAATCCTCCGTCACGATAAGGAAGAGCGGGAGAGGGAACTGGAAGACGAGAATTCACAGCTGAAGACCGAGTGCGCGAAACTGAGGGCGGAGCTGGAAGCCATACTCAAGGAACTGCAGGACATCATGGACACAAAACTCGGACTCGAACTCGAGATTGCTGCCTACCGCAAACTTCTTGAAGGCGAAGAAAACCGGTGAGATATCCATTTTTAGTAAATTTTTTTTAAATTTTATATTATCTCTCTCTATTATTAATTTATTTATGTTTACTTCCCTTAACATGTGATTTATTTATACATACATATATTTAATGTTTTGTTGTCTACATTTCTTTTCATGTGTATTGTCTGCATGTACTGTTGGTGTCCATACGGGCGCATTAGAATGTTTTGCAGGAACCGTTTCTATTGAGCAGTTCCAAAATGCGTAATTGATAATTGGAGGATTATTATAAATTGACGCTATATAAAATAAAGAAATTGAAAATAAATATGAGTATGTGATAATTAAATAGAAAATGATTTAGGACTGTGCAGCCAGGAGACTTGGAATGTATTGATGCAGGTTTCTAACGCATAGCCAGTCTATGCATTTGTACACTTGATCTTCACGTAGGCCTGAGTATAATATTACTTAAAAATCAATCATCATATATCTTTATCGTCTTTTGTCAAATGCCTGTTTTACTGTACTTAAATACTTGTGTGGAACGGTGGTTTATTCGTCTGGGCGCTGAATCTGTAGTCCAACGACTGTGGGGTCGAGTCTGACTCCGTGTAACGACCCAGGACAAGTATTTCGCGCACAACATTTCTCTCGCACCTCAATTCTGATTAACTGACCTTGCGCGCGTAATATGTGAATAAATAAATAAAGATAAATAAATAAATAATGGCTTTTATGAGATTCAATATGGTCAACATCAAGTTGTATAAATGATAAATCAATCTGTGATTCTCTGCCCGAAGGCAGGTCCATTGCCTTTATGCCACCCGGGGATGAGATGAGTGAGGTGGTTTCCCGTTGCCTTCCTCACAGACAGCAACTTATCCAAGGTCTCTTCGCAGTAGCTTAAGGCAGGTTCGAACCCGCGACCCTCCGGTTACGAGGCACAGACCACACCACTACACCATCGCGTCCTACTCAATAGATACAGTAGGGAAAATTCAGAGAAACAAAGATAGTCAGTCGAGAAGACAGCAAAGTTGTTAAATCCATTGGTTCACTTTAGGGTCGGATTGAGACAGGTAGTTGATACCTGGATTACTAGTGGCGAAACAACTGATGGTGAGTTCTGGCAACGGAAGATGCTTGTTTTGTATGGTCTTTTGCTGTCGTTTTATCACGCCATTTTCTTAGGATTGCATTCTGCTTGTGCTATTATGGAATGTGCTTTTCACAGTGCGAAAAATATCTCTTCACAAATGTTCTCTTACAGTTACGATTCTGATAGTTTCATTCACTCTGTTTCGCCAGCGGTTGAAGACTATTTTATTCGATAGTGGTCTTGCATTGTAATGTCTCGAGTGATAATATACAGTAGCGAATATACAAAGTTTAATTATTTTCTTTAAAGATATTCAAAATGAAAAATCCGGACTGTTTCATAGCCATAGTCAAACTCAAACAACGTATCACTGTAAGAGTACACACCCCTACCCTCTAACGAACAAATTTAAAAATCCATTACTGCTACTGCCATCTATTGGATAACAGGCAGTGCAGCCTTGTAATCCGATTTATAGAGTAATAGTGACTCTCCAGCGAGGGGCACTTCTATTGATGTCTCGTCATGAACCAGGGTCCTGTCAAATGAAAGTGATGCAATGCCCCTAATCGTTGGATTAATTTTATTGTAAATAAATAAAAATTAAATACACTAAAAATATAGGTGAAAAATTACCGGCGTTGGCGAGCTTTCGTAAATGAGCCTACTTGTAACCAGCAGTTGCCTAAAACAAGTTTTACTAGAAGAATATATCCTCCGGATTTTAACTAACGGAGACTACTTTTCCACTAGTCGCTTTATGACACATCTGCTTCCACTTGAAAGTCCTTCGGAAAATAAGTAGTCTATTTCAGACGCATTTTGCTTTAAGAACTTAAACCAACTATTTCGGGTTTCGAAATTTACCTTCAATCTGTGTAACAGTAGCCTTAGATGCTTGACCTGTGTTCAATATAGTGCATTTAAAGGAAAGGTAAAAAATAACGCCGGCGCCATCTCACGAATAATTCGAGAAGAAAACAGGTTGTAGTCAATGGGTAGCAACAGAGAATTTTCCAAAAAAGGGACTATTTTACCATACTAGCGCGCTGATTCCCTGAGCGAGATAGGCTATTAATGGTATATTTTCTATCGTTTTCAACGACACGTGTCTATACTAGGCTCGCAATTTTGCAAGACAAAATCAATGTGTTTATAAACAGTGCCGTCTTTCTGCTATACAGAAATTTAAGTTTTTCCTGTTTTAAGCATGACTGGCGTTTGATCAATTGCTGGCAATTTCGATTTCTGAGTTTTACTGTAGTTGACAGTGTTCTTTGATTTCTGCTGAAACTTTGTCATTGTTCTAAAAGATTTCTTAACATTATTTGGTTTCTACGTTTCTATTCAGTACAATTCGATTGCTGTTCGTTTGACTACGTTTGTGTCTGCTTCCTTCACGCTGTCTCTTTGCTTGCATGTTCTGCTTCTCGTCTGTGTCTGTACTAGGGTCGGATTGCGTCAGATTGTGGAACAGATTGCCAGTAGCCAGAGCCATTTTTCTTCAGTACAAAGCACCTACGACAGTTATGGGCTCTCCGAATCACTCGGTTCGTATATTCGTTTCACAAAGCGATGACGCAATGTTTGCCACTAATTACTAAACGATCCCTTCTTGAACAGGTAAACAGTACTGATTGGAGTCTGTCCTAAGACCACCAGGAACTTGTGCAAGACCTTTGAACAAGTCTTTCAGGCACAACTCATTAGCGCCATCGATGGATGATTAGTCAGTAGCTTAAGGAGCTTCAAAAATCACACAATAATTCTGTGCTGTGAGATTTGCATAATTTTGCTTGCGCTGTTCTTAATATTAATAATTATTCTTAATTATGTTCTTTAAGCTCGTTACAATTTTTGATTTCTTTGTCTAAGTTTTTTGTTTTCTTTGTCATAGTATAAACTTAGTCATCAATGTGTTCTTAGCAGTGCTGGAGTTTGGTTTAGGATTGTTGTTAGGGTTAGGATAAGAGTCATGTAGTTATAATCATTATGTGCCTTTTACTTTTTACTAACTGCAGACGTGTCCTGCTATTCCATAAATATAAACAATTAACATAACCTTACAATACCATAATTAGCATACCTTTCCTCGCCACACCTTACTTAATATCGTTGAGGGTAGCTTAATGAGTATCTCTGATTAGTTTTTCTTGAAGTGGCGCTACATAAATTCATAATTACATTGAGAATCTAATCTTATATAATAGCTTCTGTAGGGCATTGAAATATTACACTGGGCATCAATCGTTAGTCGTTGCCAAGTGGAACTTATGTCTTTTTTCGCATAATTTATGTTCTTTGAGATCAAACATCCCCCAAGATAATAACGCAAATGTCAGGTTACGAGTTACAACAGATACAGTATACTGATCAGGTGCTGTAGGTGCGGAAAGTGACTTAATGAGCTGAGTGCTGGGACTTGTGAGTAACCAACATTTAACGATGTGTTAGTATACGCATAATCTGAAGTCAGTACTCCATGAATTGAATTAAATAGATCTTATGCTGAGTAAATGTCTTAATGTAATGGCAAAATTTATATAGCGCACTCTTTTTGGGGTAACACGGTCTCTAAACAAGGAACCTTAAGTGGCTTTGCGCCAATTCAAACGGGCAGCGGTGATGAAGGATCTCACCCGATAAATTCATTGAAAAATGAGCAGGGTCGAGGTCATTCGGTCGCTATAGAAAAACAAGTATATCTACATTTACATTTCTCGTAACCTGGCCTTATTGGTAGCGCGCTGTACTCTATTTTGATATGGCGCATCTTGAGAGGATTCTATGTAACGACCATCGACAAGATTTTTATCAGCACTTCCTCTTACCTCAGATTCTTTTTTACTGACCTCCAGTGTGTAATAAATGCAAATAAATAAATAAATAAATCAGCTTTTTTGGTCTATGCAGAGTCTGGATCGCGTGTGAGTCAGGTAATCAAAGGTGAGATGTCGGCCAAGACCACCTATCAGAGAAGTGCCAAAGGACCCGTTTCGATCGCTGAATGCGCTGCAGATGGCAAGTTCATTACACTGGAAAACACTGGCCGCAAGGTAGTCTACACAACATACAACGTTACCTTACTTCCCTTGGGGTCGGTCTCCTGCCTCCGAAGGCTAATGATACATCCACCCTTTGGCCGTTCTTAAATCCACTGCATGGACTATGAGGCACAGAAAGGGCGCCAAGTGGAGAATTTGTTTACCTTGTGGTAATCGGGACACCGGATGTCCCAATTTCGTGTTGCCAAAAATTTCTTGACTTTTATTTTGTCTTCAAAGAATTGTTTGATTGTGCATCAATATTGAAGCCACCTCGTCTATTTGAAATAATGCATTCAATGTTTTTTCCATCCCGACCCAATAGATTTTCTTTCTCCTGGAATTTCTATGAAGCTTCGCACTTGATTCTCCCTGTTTTAACTGCCTCTGTTTTATGTCACAACAAGTTATCTGAGGTCTCTTAACTTAACTTACATATTATAACTTACGCTCGCTTCCTTTACACCCCTCTTCTACAATTCCTATCCCGATTCTTCCTCTTCCTCTTATCTTTTTTTCGCTCCAATTTCAAACGCCATCCACCGCAACCGTCTGACTGCCTGCCTGCCTTTCTCTTGGATCCTGACCTGGAACCGAACCCTTCCTGCCTATCGACTTTTTTGACCGAGCACCTGTGAATAAGTGGTTCCGCAACTAGGCTTTCTTTGGGCGCTGTAGACATCTTGAACTTACGATTATAATTACGATTACGATATACGCAAATAATGCAATATAGCAAAGTTATAAAAGTGTATCTTGTGCTGGATTGCTGTGGTCGTGTTGTTCCTTCCCTTCATGACGGCGCCCCTGAAGATTTTATGCAGTAAGTAAGTGTATTAATATTTTTTTTCATTATGAATATCCTACATAAAAGTTTCCCCAGCAGATATATTTATCAGGTGCAGTAGGTACGGAAAGTTGCTTAATGAGCTGAATGCTGGGCCTGTTAGTAAATAACATTTGATGATGTGTTAGTATAAGCATAATCTGTAAGTCAGTACTCCATGAATTGAATTAAATAGATCTCATATTGAATCAGTACTCAATGTCTTAATGTTAGGACAACATTTATATAGCGCATTCTTTCGAGCTTCCTCTTATGTGCATTGACCCGCAGAGAATAGCTACTGATTGAGCTGTGATCATGCATTGAATCTGTCAATAAGTGTATAATCAGTCAGTCTATCATTGATCCATCCTTCACTAAATAAACTGTCAATCTTGTAGGAGGAGCCTCTTGGAGGTTGGAAATTGAAGCGGAACATTGATGGACAGGACAAAGCGGAGTTCACGCTGGACAAGAACTACGTCCTCAAGTCCGGTGGTAAAGTCAAGGTACACGGACCGTCGAGCGTCACTCATTCACTGCATTTATATAGCGCCTCTTCAATACATATAACGCATTTTAGCTGATCAAAATGGATTCTGCCTCACTACATTTTCTAGATTGCTGATAAGTATCAGAAGGATTTTAAACATATGGATGCTTGTTCTGGATTTCACTTGAGGTCAAGAAGTCTATATGGTTGTTTTTCTTTTGGGCGCAAGGCTAGAAATGCTTTTAATTAATTTTTTTTCCAAATTTAGCTAAATGCTTTCGTCGGACTGCTTCTGTTAGATTTGGGCCCAGGGTCAGAAGCCAGCATCAGCTCCGTCATGGGACGTTGAATCAAACTGTGTCACTTGGGGAGTTGGCGCCAACATAACCACTAAACTCATCAACCAAGCGGGAGAGGTAAGAAGAAACGAATGAATGATAAAATAAGTCAAGGCTAGGTATTGTAACATCTTCTATCGAAACTAATCAATTCCTCCTTAGGCTGTTTCCTTGTCCTCTCGGATTAGGTACACTCAGGGGTTTCAACGGGACTCACCCTGGAATGTCCCTTGCACACCAATTCTCCTTAGTAGCTACCATCAACTGATTACCAAAAACATTGTTTTAGTGGCGCAATAGAAGTTCACAAATAATTACTATTATTTATGATTAGTTCTCACGGACGTGACGGTCGTCTTGAGTTATTTTTAGTTGGTGCGGCGGCCTTTCTCACTGGTTACGTGGCTTTCATCTGTACTTAGCACCGGGAAGGCTCATAGGGCTTAGCAATCAACGTAAATAGCAATAGATCTCGGTTGGTTAAGTTTCTAAGCGTTTTTCTTCCTGTTTACCAGGATAAAGTTAGCGGTACCCTTAATAAGCTTGTTCACTGAGATCATCCTATAGGCCGATTCAACAATTTCCTAGGAAAAACGAGCATTCTCACTTCTAGTCTGAACCTTTGCCTACCCAGATCCAATTCCAAACACCACCCACAGTAGCCGCCTGCGTGCCTGCCTACCTGCCTGCCTGCCTGCCTGCCTGCCTGCCTGCCTGCCTGCCTGCCTGCCTGCCTGCCTGCCTGCCTGCCTGCCTGCCTGCCTGCCTGCCTGCCTGCCTGCCTGCCTGCCTGACTCCTGGATCTTAACCTGGAACCGAACCATTCTTGCCTATCGATTTTTTTTTGACTGGGCACCTCTGAAAAGCTGATTCCCACGGCTTAGCTTTAGGTGGGTGCTGTAGAAATCTCGACTTTACGATTACGATAACCCATGTTCATTAAAGACATATTTGAAGGCATCAGACATTAATATGACATTATGAGGCAACACACTCAAAGTTATAAAGACATATTGTATGGTAATAAATTTCCTTGTATATTTGGAGAAAGATAAAAGTAACCAATGCTTTAATGCATATTTTTTACAGGATCGTGCAACCCATATTCAGAAAACTATATACACATCGTAAATGGCGCGGTGAAGATGAGTTAGAATTGGAATAATTCGTGGATTACCTAAATCCTTCATTTCAGCGAGAAAAATAATTATGTAAATTATGCTAATGATTAATTAATAAGTCTGCAGAAATCTTAGCGCTTATCTAGAATCGAAACTTCAGCACCAGAACCACGCAGAGGTGTTCGCAGTAGTCTTCACAACATAACCGACGATATCTAGTAAGCTCTTGATATGACATTAGGAACTATAAGCTCAAGGCCGATGAGTTCTGCAAATTTCCTGCCCGGTTTCGACGGTACAGTGCGTTTCTGTGGTTTTCTTGTTACGTTTCTTCACGTAATCTGGTGGTTTCGAGTGTAAACCTCTCTTCTCTACTACATGATTGACTTTCGCTAGCTTGCAGGCTTAATTATAATTCGGGCCTATACTAAGTTCTTTCCACGTCTACACATCTACTTTTATTGATGTTGTGTGTAAGTATGTATGTATGTGTTTATTTTTGTATGTATATCGGGCCATACCATTGTCAATAACTTTGCATGTCCCACGAGTATACCGGTACCCAGGTTATAGTTTTGACAGCTCAGAAACCGTGAACATTTTGTCCGGAAAACTGACAGTCATTCCTCACCTCTGGGTGGATCTGGTCTTAAAGTAACTTCTGCTTCGTCTTTAGACTTTTAATTCAGGCAATTTAGTCACGCACAATTTGCTTATATGAGTTAGATGAATCCTCAGTATCGGATTTTGTAGTAGTCAGTTCTGAATCGTATATGGTAATTTCTTACATTTTGAGTTTCTAGCTTGCTTAACCATAGATCGTAAACATTCAGTGCTAATAAGCGAGAAGTCTATAGTTTTAGTGGAGATGCTGCCAAAACCAAGCATGTCTTGCCTATCAGTTCTTCGGCCTTGTTCTGGTAAAAATTCCACTGAGACTGGGAGAATAGGAATGAGGAATTCAGGCATTCTTGGACAAAGGCATGTCATCATTTGTTACGTATAACTCAGTAAGCTGCAAAATTATGATTATTTTATTTGTGTCTAGGCTAATACATGAATAATTTAATGAACAATTTGATACGAACAATCTGATGTACACAATTAAGCATATATTTAAATTCTGTTAATTTTTTCGATCATGTAGCTTAAACTGCAATATGCAATAAAAAGAAAGTATTTTCGTACATATGTGGCTGGTTCCGTTAATGAGCTTTCCTTGAGATATCTTGCGATAATAGACAGTCGATTGCATATTTCTTTGTCGGCCTCTCTTTCCCACTCAGTCTATGTATTTCTGACTGTCTGTCTGTCTGCCTGCCTGTCATCGCCCGTCTGCTTGAGGTCAGCGAGAAAGCGCGTTGAACTTCAGGTACTTGGTTCAAACTACTCGTTTTTATATTGCTAACGACGTTTTCTCGTCTGTCTTTCAAGAAATATATTCCAAGGCGCGAACTTCACCGTTCTGCTTCAAGGTTATCTGAACATCGTTTGGTTACTGATAAACCTTTCTTAATGAACTTTAACACCACTTAGGCTAGCGTAAACAGCGCTGTTGTAAGTTCGTAAATGCGCTATATTAAGTGTCTATATACAAGCACGCATGAATGCATGAATGCATATAAGTGGCAACTCTCTGAGATGCGAATTTATTTTGCTAATGTGTTATGGGGCAAATGTTATATACTGTACTGTTAATCTAAATAAAGTCAAAGAAGATGTGACTAAAATACCAACAATCATGTTCAAAGTAGACAGAAAGGAGTATTTAGCAGTCAACATATTAGGTTCTTATTTATTTATAAAGATTTAGACGTTTTGAAAAGGCATGGTACAAAATATATCCTCAATTCAATATAATCTTCTGTTCAACTAAAATATCCGGCTTTAAATCAATCATTCTGTCAGAACCAGTAAGTAAATAAGTAAATAAGTCATTTGCAAGTTGATAAATAAATTTCAGATTGATAAACGCTTCTTAAGTAAAACGACAACTCAACATTTCTTTGTAGCAGCTTCGTTTTAAAGAAAAATTCCGGTTGACGTTTTGAAGCAGATATCATCAGAAATGCAGGAAGTACATTCATAAAACTCACCAGCATTTATGCCAAAATATCTCAGCAACGGTTAAATTAGTACACATGTATCATCATAAAGCAATCACGTAGTGATATATATTATGCTCATAATATACAAAATATATGTCAATCAATAGGCTTATACGTATTGATGTGTATAGTGTATTTCTAATCATGTTTCTCGACAAGAACCTTGCATATGTGTGTATATGATGTGTACCTATTTATTTACACACGCATGTACTTGCCCTTGCTCTCACAATTAGCGTGTGATGGCGCAGAATAAATAAAATTTTTAGAACAGGATTAACCCGAAAAATATACATAATACTACATAACAACATGACATATCACAGACTCGTTTTCTATGTTTGGAAAGTAAATATAGTCTTTGTTTTCATACATGGTCCTGTTTTAGCAGATTACGCATTGTGCTTATAGACAGCGAGATGTGCCTGAATTACTCAGCCGAGAATCCAATGGGACATACAGTATCTACAGCGTTCTCTTAATCTTTTTTTGTTATGGGGGTCAAAATTCTAGTATTCGACTGTCTATCGCTTTCTGGCCTAAATTATCCAAGGTAGAATGAAATGGTTATCCGTTACAGAGTCAGTTTATCCGCTTTGGTGAGTATGTAGAGTAAGATCGGGTCAGTTACCGTCATTGGCTTTCTTGAGAGATTTGTTGGTCGCTAGCCACGGCTATCCCGTTCATACGTCCCCGTTATCTATCGAAGTAAACATGATCTAGGCTAGTATCATCCCACAGGCTGGCACCGCAACAGCCTACTACAGCAAAAACAAATGTATCTATTGATCCTCTATTACAACGCTATTCCTCATACTGGTTTCTACGCACTAGTTAATGGGACTGACATCGAAATATATAAGATCTGGTATAACCTCCTGATCTTACCTAACCTAGATAAACAGATAAAACAGCATGGTGCAAATCTTCGAAAGAAAACAGTTAAGTTGAAATCTATCTTTTGTTTCAAGCAGGTCTTTTATGGAAAAGCAACGAAAACGGTCTAAAATTGTCTTGACGAATTCCGCATTACCAATAAAACCTAGCTTGGCAAATAATTTTGAAGAAATTGCATATTATGGACTAAATTTAAATATGGAAAACATATCGCCTTGCTGGCTGAAGCAGATATGTTTGAGAAGAATATTTTTAAAAGTGCATTCTAAATAATTTGTTATTTTATGAATTCATGCGAAAAAACTGAACATCTCTTTTATCTACTTTGTCTAAGAAACTCTCTCCTTCTGGCTGGAATGAATCCCTCCTAAGGAAGGAGTCAGCCACATGGATTCTTTTTTCCATTTGTTTATACCTCCAGTATTTTTCTTCTTCAGTCTAAGAATGTTAAAGTTAAATCCCCAATGACCATGCTGTTCTACCAACTGATACCTGAATTTTTATAACTGTTTGTGAAAGCTTTAATTAGATGCCAACCAAGTATTTTATGTACGACTGATACTTAAAGAACAGCCAGTTACAGTTATCGCATGCCTGCAATTCACAACTTTCAAAACAAATGTTCGAATTATCATAGGCAAGTACTTAACTAAGTAAGCAACCTTAACTGTAGTCAACGAACTAACTGAGCTATCCAGCAGCTAAATGACAAGACCAGAACTACTTTCAATGAGTCTGTAGCAGTCTTGGCATTTTTGATAATAGCTTAACTGGACTCTCGGTATCGGTGACTTGTTGAACGTCTGATTCAATTGCTGTAGCTTTAGGAGATCGGTGCAGGAAAATTCGATCAAATACCCTGAGAATAGTTTATGCTATGAAAATTAAACGTTTCCGCTTAGACTGCTACAATGCGTGTCACCATATTCTAGGCATTAAGTTGGGGTAATCGATTTGCCGATAAGAATGTTTTTCCGCAATCTATCCGGAGACCTTTAATCACAGTACACAATAGCTTTCATCGAACCATTTTTGTCAGAAATATACAGTAGAAACGATAGAACTGGAGGCTTAATCTAGCATACGCTTTCCCTTACGTACAGCTGTTCGAAGTTCATTTCTGGAGGAGCGAGGTCTGGAAAGTCCTGGTTAATTTCACCGAGCAGCCACCACGTTACGATGACTCCTTTCCCCTAGACACCACAAAGAGGCTACAGTATCAAAGTTGGACTTTTAAACTGTTTATAATGTTGAATTGTATTTTGCAGATATTATGCTTCTTTTTTACTGTTTCGCATGAATTGTGGGCAATGTGGGCATTTTTCTCGCGCTAATAAAGATTACTTACTTAAGCACCATCGATAAATCCACGCTAACTAAAGTAGAAGAACACAAGAGCCCTCCCTTAGGTCGACTCCGAGAGGCAGACACGCGTATACTCGAGTTCGCTAGGGCGCACTAGTGGAAAAGAAATATTGGTACATCTTCCTGTCCTGGAGAAGCTTTGAGCGCCCGACCTTTGGGTGACAGTATGATCCATGAACTATGAACTATGAACTAAACTATCGCACCATGAACCACGAACTAGACTATCGCTTGCACAGTAAGTAGCTTAAAGTCTCAAATTGGTTGTAGTGGGACCTCTGAAGCAATTCGCTTGCTTGTTATAAGCTGTTAAAGAAGAAAGACCTGGACAGTACACTGAAGGACTTCCCGTGCACTTTATTATTCAAATTCTACTTCCTTGTGACGAGTCGATATTATTGCTTGGTCGTCCTATTGGAAAGAGCAACTTGCTGGAGGACTTTATACAGCTAAGGCTTGCCAAACACGACCTCAAGTTTGTTGGAATACAACGCAAACCCCCTACCGAATATAAACTATATTTGGAATCGGCGACTTAGTTCATTACTCGGTTATAGTAAACAAGAAGGGAAGCGGACTTACTGGGTTACATTGCCCTGCTTATGCAGCATTGGAGTGAAATTGGGCCTGGAAATCTACTACCGATAGTTTGTTTAACGATAGTGACGAACACCGTAATAACTTTAGGACGAGTCTATTACTGGTTTCTCGCCACAATGCAGACCGAAAAGTCACGTGGATGCTCGCTCTCACAATACGCCACCTAGCGGCTTAATGCACGACATTCCCATGTGATAAATGAATTCAGCACACGATTATAAATTATATTGCCCAATAATATTCGAAATCGATGATGACAGCAAATGTCTTTTGTATGTATGTATGTATGTATGTATGTATGTATGTATGCATGAATGTATGAATGTATCTAAACATTTATATAGCGACTTTCCAGCACTTCATAAAGGCACTGAAGCACGGTTATCCAACAGATCTAAAAGGCGCTTCTTAATTAAGATAAGCAGAAAAATGTCTTGAGCTGCCTTTTATCCACAGACATAGTATACTGACCTTAACTTCTACGGGTCCTCGCAACTCCATCACGAAGTTTCCAACTGTGTCCAGAATCTCCTTTGTTTGTGGACTGACATGTATTTTTAAAGCTGCAATTAGACAAGTTTGGAATCAGCATAAGGTAGTAATTCAGGATCTCTCGACCTACTTCGACTCAAAGTAATTCTGAGAAACGTAGCTCGAAACTATTAGAATCAAACATCCAAGTTCAATGGGCCACAATGAGCCCATAGTTAGCCACCAGTGGCACAGTGCGGGTCTATTGTGTACCAAGTGAACGCATATTCTAAAAGTGCCACAGAAAGATCTAAATTCTTTAGTACTTCATCAGACACAGATTACTCAGGATTTTAAGCGATGCAGCATGGGTGACCAATACTTAATGAACTCAGTTCTTGGTAGGCTAAATTCCTTCTGGAAAATAGCTGAAGTTGTGACTACATTTCATCCATCCATCCATCCATCCATTTATTGATTCCTTCATTCATTCATTCGTTCATTCATTCATTCATTCATTCAGAGCATTTATATAGTGCATCTTCAGTAAATCTACTTAAAGGTCTCCCAGCCCAGCCCAGGCGAAAGAGAAAAGTTCTCGAGCGTTGACGAAACGTACATATAGCGTCCCTGGGCGAAAGGACACCGAGATCTTAAGGGGTGCTATTCCAGATAGATGACTCGAGCCACTGAAAAGGTATTACGCTGCACTGCTGAAGTGCCTGCAAAAGGAATAACAAGTTGCTAGGCCATCGGTGGATGTCCTGTCCGTTACAGACAGTGGTGCCATAGAAGTTATTGGACGAAAATGGATGAACGCTTAAGGATTGTGGAAATCATACGTAATCCATTTGATTCCATCCTCGATGCGGTGTTGACTGTGTCGCCAAACAGACAGTACCTTGGCATTTTTGTACCCACAACACCGGCGCAGACGAATCCTATTAATTAACCAGAAAACATCATGTTAACAAACTAGAGGAGTAGTTTAAACCACGATGTTACTGCATTTAAATGGATCTTGCTGTGTACTTCTGAGGACGAAGCCTGATTTCTTTTTCGCTCCGAGTTGAATATTTTTAAAATGTAAATGCACGCGATTTTATATAGCGATCGTATGGCCTCGACCCTGCTCATTTTTCAATGCATTTATCGGGTGAGATCCTTCACCACCGTTGCCCGTTTGAATGGGCGCCACGCTATTTAAGTTCCCCTGTACGGGTAGTGCTAGCCTGAGATTAAAATGCCTGAAATAAGTCACGAGCGGGACGCGAACCGGCATCCCCACGCTCAGAGGCGCTTTAATGTCCGCGTGTAGCTCACCAGGCCAGCATAATAAATGCCGAGGGATCATTCCAACCTGAGACAAAAAGTTGTTAAAAACACTTAATTTTTTACATATTTACGGATTGATAAATGTAATGACTAGATGAATTTTGTACTTAAACACTTTTCAAGCTTACAGTGTAAATTTTACAGGTCATTGGTCACCTGCCCCATTTACACAAACACTAGACCTATTGGCTTAGCCCTTACAGCACCAGTAGGTTTTGAGAAGTTTTGCCTTTGCTGCTTTGCTAACATTAGTCATGCTAATGTTAACTGTATAAAAACACTGTGAAACATTTCACATAATTACTTACAGTTCACATATCGCAACAAAAGCATGTTATATGATAATGCTGTAACAGCACACATACATACATGCATACATATATATACAGAAATGCATATGTGTATATATGTATGCATGTATGTTTGTATGTATTTGTGTATATATGTATGAGTGTATATGTATTTATGTATGTATGTATGTATGCATGCACGCATACAGAATTTAATACATACATACATACATACTGGCTCACCTGAGTGGATACCAATTCGTAAATTCAGTTTCTCCTCTTTCATGTGAGGAATTTTGAACGTCTTGATCGCATTGAGTAGCATAAGAGCCATGCGCGCAATCTCTCGCGCGTGATATTGTCCGTTCGTCTTCGGCAGACCAGATACGACCATATAAGCATCTCCGATCGTCTCGACCTGCAAAAGATAAGTCAACAACCTCATGAAACCCATCATTTAAAATATATGCGTCATTAACATTGGCAGAAAGAATTCCCTAGCCACATGCCAGGAAGATTTGGGGTAGAGATTCGATGCACGAATCTGGTACGCCTTACCCCGATCGTGGCATATTTCAGAGGTTTGAATCATGATCCGTGCGCAGGGACCTTAAATAGCGTGGCACCCATTCAAACGGGCAGCGGCGGTGAAGAATCTCACTCGGTGAATTCATTGCAAAATAAGCAGGGTCGAGGTCACACTGTCTATATAGAAACAAGTCCATTTACATTTACATTTACAGGCTATCTATCATCTGTCCGGATTTGAGATCTAGGTTATCTCCAATAGGTCGAATTTCCTCTGGGCATCACCCATTCGACAGCGAGAACCAGGACTCCCTATTCACGTTCCCGTCAGTGGGTATCTGCGGTTTTTTAAATATAATCTCACACAATCCTTATGATGCTTAAATATTGTGTTGAAATATGGTAATTATTATTTGGCCAATATTTTTCAAAGTAGTTTAGTAACACAAACATTTGGATATTGTGTTGAAAAGTGACCAGTAAGCCTACTGACTATCACATGTTTGGTTATTTCTA
The DNA here is from genome assembly GCA_964023275.1 of Norana najaformis. Lineage (NCBI taxonomy): Eukaryota > Metazoa > Annelida > Clitellata > Crassiclitellata > Hormogastridae > Norana > Norana najaformis. Next base: position 8,653,795 of record OZ029927.1, read on the forward strand.
TTAATATGTAAACACAAAATATACAGATTTTATTTTGTAATATTACCTCTTAATAAAATAGAATACTCTATATTACAATACAATACAGAATAACAGCACATCATAGTCAATGCAACATCTTGTAGGTAGGTACATTATTGCACCTACCTAGCAGGTAGCTACATTTATTGTACCTACTTTGTACAGGAAGGTAGCTAAATTTGTTTCGCATACTTTGTAAGTAGGCACAAAATTAATTAACCTACGATGTAGACAGGTTCATTTATTTCACCTACCTTGTAGACGTCGAGTTTATCAATGATGGCATCGAAGGTTTTGTAGAGACTGTTCAAGAGCATGACCACCTGTAAAGTGATGCCAAAAAGTAACAGTTGAAGCATGCGTAGACACAGAGGTGTATGGACGCAGAAATATTTAGCTAACGAGTCTTAATCTCGAGGAGCAAGAAAGATTGCCCGGGGCCGCATTCACAGCAAAGGGTAATTTCAGCATGTATGTATTTATTGTATTCAAGTATTTGCTCATAATGTGACGATACTCTAATCGTCCTCAAACGAGTGTTGTGAGATTATAAGATCTTTCGACTGAAGTGCAAACACCACAACGGCACCAGTTACATTTTGCTCCTGAATGCTTGGATCAGCAAAAAATCATTAGTTTGACATGCTGCCTTGGCTTTCGAACTCTGGATACATACATATCTACATAAACGCATACATACATACAGACATTCATGTATACATACATACACATATACATATTTACATAAATACATACATTCATATATACATACACACATACATATATAGACACATGCATATATACATACATACATACATACACACATACATATATACACACATACATACATACATACATACACACATACATATAGACACACATACATACATACATACACACATATTTGTGTACAAAATGAATATCTTGCTCCACTCACTTGCATCGGAGTGCTTCTTGCTGACAGCTCAGTGAAACCACAGATATCGCTAAAGTAGATAGTAACTGCCTCGTATTGCTCCGCTTCGACAGGCTGCCCATGCATCAATCGTTCGGCCACAGACCTACGCGCAAAAGACGGAACTGTGATTTGCATTTCGAATAACATAACGTAACACATTAGTAAAACATAACATATTGTATTGAAGTAACGACATAACATTAAACAAAACAACATATTAAATTATAAGAGCATCACATAACACAAAATATTATATAAAGCAACACAACATCACATAACATAACATAATAATTATATTAGCGATATTAGCATATAATAACATAACGTAACATAATCGATGGTTTCACATGTCATACAGAAGATTTCTCGTCATTGTTAGGGCTCTTGCAACATCGGCTCCGTTATCACCAACATGTAGTAACTGACTCCTTTTTCAAACATTGGTATTGCCTAGCAAGATAGAGAGAGCATCATATCAAAAATACTCCATAAATCTGTATCTCTTGCACCAAGAAACCCTTGCTCTTTTTCGAGTATGATTCAGCTTATAGGACCACAAGACTACACGACTTCGTAAAGCAGTGTTCTCCTAATTATCAAGCGTTCGCAATCAATGCGATATTATCAACACACGGAGGTGACAAATTCATTCATTCAGAATATTTATATAGCACCCCTTAAGGTATATATACTTGGAGGTGCTCCCAGCCTGGCCCCGGCGATGAAGTTTTTAACTGTTGGTGAAAGGTGTATCTAGTACCCATAGCCAGACGGACAGGCAGATGAAGAGGGAGGCCATTCCACGTAAAGGGCCGACCCATTGAATGGCAAAACGTTGCATTGTTGAAGTATGTACTATTAAAGCACAGCAATTTCATCTCGGACCGGAGAGCGAATTTTCCGCGTCCAGCCATACCCGAAAAATGGGACAATAAATACACGCGTTTATTACACTTTGTGGCTAATGTTTCAAATAATTTATCGAATCGTTTGGTTCCATGCATGAAGAGAAATACAGACAAGAGTCGATTGTCAACCAGCGTTAAATATTTGTTCCGACGCGCATCTTCCTATTTCCCAGAGCAGCTAATACCGCATTGGCATCATTGGAGTCATTACATTAGATAGGATTAGACTAGGCTGCAGTTTGCAGCGGAACAGGATGAATATTCCCAACCAGTTCACACTGCCGCTGTAGATTTAATGTTCTCCATGCATTTACTTTTGCTCAGAGGTTTTCCCAACCTCAAATCACATACATTTAGATTGGATTAGATTGTATATGATCGTATCTGACCATAGATGGATCATTTTTGAATAGGTTACACCGGGTTGTATTATATCACCTGACGTAATCGTCATTGATTGAAGATTCTGTTTGAACGTCGTCTTGTGTTCTTAGGTCGAGAGCATTTCTGAGTGGTTTCTTGAAGAGATTCTATATACAGTAGATGTATAGTAAGGTGACCCGACAAAATAGCCCCGACAAAATAGCCCCGACAAAATAGCCCCGACAAAATAGCCCCGACAAAATAGCCCCGGCACAAAATAGCCCAAGACAAAATAGCCCCGACAAAATAGCCCCGACAAAATAGCCCCGACAAAATAGCCCCGGCACAAAATAGCCCAAGACAAAATAGCCCCGACAAAATAGCCCCGACAAAATAGCCCCGACAAAATAGCCCCGGCACAAAATAGCCCAAGACAAAATAGCCCCGACAAAATAGCCCCGCTGTTACTCGTGTGGCGCGGCGCTAATACGCTAAACACGCGGGCAACATCAAGGGTAGAATAAAGTGATATGAGTCCTTTTCATCGGTTCATCGGTTCGCACCCTGTATAGTAGACCAGTGAAGAAACAACTAAAACACACACATATAAAGGGACGATTCTGAGTGATTGCAAAAACTGAAAGTCGACCGAGCATGGAGAAGATAGGCTCACAGAAAGGAAAGGAGTTGCTGTTAAAAGACGGGTTCCGTTATCGTAAGGCGAGAATTAATGCCGACGAGAGTAAATCGTGGAGGTGCGTAGAGAAAAACTGTCGCGGACGTTTGAAGGAGTTCAGTGATAACGCAACTCTGGTCACCGAACATAACCATGCACCTGATAAGACGAAGAACGAAGCTGTTAGATGTGTTGCTGAGATGCGTAGCCGAGCAACACACGGCGTAGAAAGGCCGAGGCAAATTATCCAGCACAGTACTAGTGGATTATCTCTGGAAGCTGTAAGCCATTTGCCAGCGTATGCCGCGTCACAGAGGACCATCGAACGCACGCGGAAACGCTTGCATCAACCGTATCCGACTGCAGGTACAGTCGCAGATATTGCTATCCCGGCAGCTCTTCAGACCACTTCGAGAAACATGAACTTTGTCCTGTGGGATTTCGGAGCAGACGATGCCGAGCGTATCCTTATGTTCGGCACTGAGGAGAATCTTGGCATTCTCGATCAACATCGTCACTGGTTTATCGACGGAACTTTCAAAGTGGCTCCGGAATTGTTCCTGCAAGTGTTTACGGTGCACGCTTTGGTGGACAGATCTGCAGTTCCCTTAATCTACGTTCTGCTACAAGACAAAACTGAAAGGTCGTATACTCGTATTTTTCAGAAGCTTCTTGAATTGAAAGTAAATTTAAACCCGATAAGTGTCATGTGCGATTTTGAGAAAGCCAGTCAAAATGCATTAACTCGAGTGTTTACCACAACAGAAGTGGTCGGATGTCTCTTCCATTTGGGACAATGCCTGTGGAGGAAGGTCCAAGAGTTCAACTTAGTCGAGCATTATCGAAACGATGACAACATACGCATGAATGTTAAGATGTTATTAGCTCTTAGTTTTGTCCCAATTGACGACGTAGTTACTGCTTTCGAAAGCTTAGCCAATAGCTGTCCTCAAGAAATGAACGCCATCGTCGACTATTGGGAAGACAACTACATAGGACAACAAAGACGCAACCGCAGAGCACAGCCTAGATATGCCATTCGTCTTTGGAACGTCCCTGATCGAACAATAGATGGTTTACCTCGCACCAACAACTCTGTCGAAGCATGGCATCGGGCATTCCAGCAGACTATAGATTGCCATCATCCATCGGTGTACAAACTGGTCGACCAATTGCGAAAAGAACAAGATAGTGTAGAGATCGATCTCGCACGTTATCGTACAGGACTCCGACAACCTGAAGCTTCGAAGTCGAAGTACGTGCAGCTAAACCGAAGACTGCAAACTCTCATTCCCACTTATGGCGCAGTTGACATTCTCGAATACCTTCGCGGAATTGCTCACAATCTTAGTATTTAGATTAATGTATACTATACTCAAATTTTACGACTGTTCATTATACTTAAATCTAGAGATTACAAAAGACTACCTTTAAAGTTTTCGGTGCTGTAGGTATTAACGTTTTCGTTGTAATGACAACATGAATAATATTAAAAGTTTCACTTGTTTTGTTTACGGGGCTATTTTGACGGGGCTATTTTGTCTATGGGGCTATTTTGTCGGGGCTATTTTGTCGGGGCTATTATGTCGGGGCTATTTTGTCGGGGCGATTTTGTCGGTGCGCCGTATAGTAAAGTTACGATAACATTGCATTGCATTAATTAGATTGCATTGTATTTCATGTGATCAGATCATATCGTAGTTTCCAATGTTTAGCGACATCTTATGACATCAAAGGCCGTTGACGTCGATTGGAATTTTTTTATAGTTTTAACCTTTTGGTTTTTTTAACAACATCGTAAAGAAATATAATGTAAAATTTTAAAAAATTCAGCGCCAAATAAAAGCTGCATCAGGGAGACCAGTTTATTCACTGTCGCTATATGAAATCAAGTCCGCAAGAGCCAAATTATAAGGGATTAAATAATATCGGATCAAATTGGTTCATATCAGATGATCATAATCGTAATACCGACATTTCTACAGCGCTCAACAAAAGGCAAGTCATGGGGACCAGCGTATTCACAGGCGCTCAGTCAAAACAAAATCGATAGGCAAAAGGGTTCGGTTCGAGGTCAAGATCCAAAAGTCAAGCAGAGAGAGACAGCGTGACAGCTACAGTATCTGGTGTTTGGGATTGGAGCAGAAAGAAAGATTAGAGGAAGAAGGGTTGGCAGAATAGGATCTGTGAAAGAGCAATGAGATGAAATCAGAAAGAGGAATGAGATAAACTCAGACCAGATTAGATTAGACCGCGTAAGCTGATGCTTTCAGTCGGACTTACTCTGGTAGCATCATGTAGAGGAGGTCTTCGGCCCGTTTCTTCTGCTCCAGGTAGCCAGCCGTTCGTTCTTTAACGAGATCTTCGAGGTTGTTGGCATGCTGTTCCATTCGGGCAAGAAGTCTCTCGATTATGTTACCACTCTGGCCACCGGCATTCCTGAGTTTCAGTGCAAGACATCAAAAGACACTCAATAAGAACAACAGAGTTAAATCTTGGTTCTACCCTAAACGTCTTTATTAATATTATTTTCAAGACTGGCAACGTAAAAAGAATTTCTTCCTGTTTTCTTAGTTGTTATGACTCTTAGAATTAGGTTTCATGAAACGCCTTTGCATCTTACTTGTCTATCTTTCTGCAGATAGACTTGATGCGGCCGAAGTCGGGTCTCTGAAGTGGGTCCTCTGCCCAGCAACTCTGGATCAGTTTGATCAGCTCTTCGTCGTAGAATTCTCGTTCGATGCAGGAACGCAGCGTTGGCCTGAAGTACGGGCGCTTTCCTCTTTTAACACTCTCGCATTTATCTAGTGTCACATCAAAATAATTTAGTACATTAGCAATGATCAAATACACATTATGTGAAGCACGGTAGATGATTCGACAGAGCGCTTAACTTGTAACGCGGAGAGTGCGGGTTCGAGCCTCTCCTGAGGCGACTAGTGTGTAGGAACCTTGAGGAAGTCCTTCACTCACAATTGCTGCGCGCCTCAGCTTCAGATTTATTGAACTTCCGCGCATAATAAATACAAAATAATAGTAGTAGTTGTAGTAGCAGTGGTAGTAGTGGGAGTAGTGGGAGTAGTAGTAGTAGTAGTAGTAATACACCTTAAGATTTGGACACAATATGAAGACCAAAGCTAATTTTGTGAGACTTGTTCTGTGGTTTCAGACCTTTATATAGATCAGAAGTTGATGGTTACCTTGGATAATAAATTGCAGTTTTTTAGTTGAAATAAAACAAATAGATGGTAAATAAAAGTACTTTGCTTCTCAGGTATCCGGTAGCCAAGATGGTCGCTGGTTATGCTTCGTTGTAACAGATCACGTCACGTGCCGTATTAGGTCGAAGATTCCCGTATGTTCGGACTTAAACTGCGTTCAAGTCTGCGTTTAGGAATTCTTTTCTAGTATAATTTATTATCCATTCTGTAGGTTTTTTGACGATATTTGGGCGCATACGAACATAGCCCAACCGCCATTTTGAATTGGTCGACCTATAACTGGTAGATTTATGCTCAGTTGGACAGTGTCCAGCCTCATTCATTCGTTCGTTTAGAGCATTTATATAGCGCCCTTCCAAGGTATATTCAAAGGCGCCCCAGCCACTGCGAAAGAGAACAGTTTTAAAGGTGGTAGCCCAACCACTGATAAGGCACGATGTTGCACTGCCTAAGTGTACCTAATCCTTCCTCAAATCAAGATATAGCCGAATTAATTTAGAAAGAAATCATAAGACAGAATACCATAGACTTCTAGATCATCCTCGTCTTCGACCCAGAACGGTCCTTTGCGGTAGAGAGTTTCTTGGCAGATGATGGCAAAACTGTAGACGTCACTTTTTTGCTTAGCTTCCGGTGACGTCACTTCCTGGTCTCGAAGAAATTCAGGCGCCGTCCACAGCTTACCTACAAAATGGCGACGTACATGTCTAATTACACTAAATGTACTGTAATCTGAGATTTTATAGCGCATGTTAAAGTGTTCGCAGACTAGCCATATTAATGTGTATAGCCTTTAATTTGCCTTGTGCTGCATCGTTGCCTGAAGCTTGTGCAATTAATTGTTATATAATAAACCAAGACATAGAGGGTCATGGAACAACTTAAACGTGGCAAAACTGTCATTAATTTTTACATCATTGGATGATGGTATAATTAAGCCAACACGAGATGATTATCGATCGTATATACATGCAATGCAATAAATATAATACAAAAGAAAGCAAAAATGAAATACAATCATATTTATAAATACTAGCACGTTCACTGGCATGCGGCATCCTATATCCGGCCCGCAACGTGCCTTGTTTGCAACTGGTGCCAAACTATGGTCCAATGCTGCTGCAATAAATGTGGCTACTAACTCCAGGTTCCTCTGACCTATCGGAATTCTCCCCCGGCTTCTCCAATGGATTATGATTTTTGGTTGCGATTTTGACTTGAAGCGACCATCGACTGATGCCTTGGGCATTATGATAGCGGCGCTACAGAAGTCTTTTAGAATAGTTTAGCTTACTTTTCCAATGTGCGTAATCGTCGAGCCGCTCCGTACTCCCCTGGTACCGGATGTAATGGAGACTGAAGTCCGTTAGCTTCAGAACGAACCTGCTGTCAATGACGCAGTTGGAGCTCTTCAGGTTGCCATGGAACCGCACTTCGCTGCCGTGAATGTAGTGCATACCCTGAGGGGGCCAAACAATCCAAGATAAATTAGGGCTAAACAAGCAAAATTCACCCAATATCATTGGGTGCCTTTTTTGAAGGTGCATCATTTGGATAGGAAGGTGTTTCCAGTAGAAGGAAAAGGCTCAAACATCGGACGAATAGGGAATAATGGAATGAGATATAACAGGAATATGCAATTATTAATTATTAACTTCTATAGCGCCGGAGTCTAGCGCACAAGGCAGCAAACGATGAGGCATCAAAACCAAGCCTCCATCAGCTCAATCTGATCAGTCCACTCAGACAGAAGAAGCAGTTTTAAAAGGTAAGTCCTAAGTTGAGAACAAAGTGACACATGCGACTGAACATAGCAAACAGATACAGGAAGAGAGTTCAAACGTTAGGTCCAGCAACCGAAAATGCCGAAAAGTTCTATTTTTAGGTATATACAATAAAAGGATAGGAGAGTACAGTGAATCAGTATCGAAAAGAATAGAAAAAAGGAACAGAATTTAAGTAAATTGAAGTGAAATGAAGTGAATTGAGGCGAATATAACCAAACACAGACGAACAGAATTGAATACGGTTCAAATTACGATCCTATGATAAGATGTCAAGTTGGCCTAATAGTTAAGAAAACTTTCAAGTAGTGTTGGCCTAATAGTTAAGAAAACTTTCAAGTAGTGTTGGCCTAATAGTTAAGAAAACTTTCAAGTAGTGTTGGCCTAATAGTTAAGAAAACTTTCAAGTAGTGTTGGCCTAATAGTTAAGAAAACGTTCAAGTAGTGTTGGCCTAATTGTTAAGAAAACGTTCAAGTAGTGTTGGCCTAATAGTTAAGAAAACGTTCAAGTAGTGTTGGCCTAATAGTTAAGAAAACTTTTCAAGTAGTGTTGGCCTAATAGTTAAGAAAACTTTTCAAGTAGTGTTGGCCTAATAGCTAAGAAAACGTTCAAGTAGTGTTGGCCTAATAGTTAAGAAAACGTTCAAGTAGTGTTGGCCTAATAGTTAAGAAAACTTTTCAAGCAGTGTTGGCCTAATAGTTAAGAAAACTTTTCAAGTAGTCGTCAGATGTCCAATAACTGAAGTACATACCCGAACGATGTCTTGGATCAGCGACAGTTTAAACATCGTATCCAACTGCAGGTCTTCATTTTCCAACACATCCTATCAACATTTGTGCCCGTCAGTGCAATCACGCCACTGTATGTATGTATGGCATCCAAAAACTTATATATAGCATTTTAAGAACCTCGCAAAGGCGCTGTGGCATGACTATCTAGCATTTCCACTAAGGGTGTATCTTGAGATGGGCCGAGAAAGTTCCAAAAAGGTGCCTCTTCAGATGCGCCGAGAATATTTCGTGAGCTGTTGGAGGAGGAAGAGTTCAAAGTGCCAGAGGAAGCACAGTGTGTCCGTACCGCCGTGCGGGAGCGCGGAACTAGAAGATCTCCACGGGCCGCCGAGTGCAGCATTTGTCGACCCGGTTGGCTCGCAACAGAAATAGGCAGCTCCCAGATGTAGTGCAATCTGTTTCTTATATTTCTCATAATGGCCAATGCAATCTATTGCGTACGTCTCATTTACGTAGAGGGAAGAGAATTATTCGTCTTAAACAATAAAGATTATGACAACACATACGGATGTACTGTAACTTAATGGATGGAGGAAAGATGAAACTACTTACATCTTTAGGTATTTACTTTCACCTGTCCAAAAATCCCTTCCGTAAACGACTGCTTTTGCTTCTTATTCGCCATTATATTATGAGATCTGTAAGTATTCTGAACTTACTAATTAACTTTTGTGCTTAATCATTTTAACACCATTTAGGGTAGCATAAGCAGCTCTTTAATGAGTTACCAAAAGCCGCCATATAATCGGTAGCCGATTGATTTGAGCGCGCCTTGTAACGCGAAATTATGGGTTCGAGCATTCCTTAAGAGGGTGCAGTATAAGAAGCTTAATCAAGTCCTTCACGCACAATTGTTCAGCGCCATCAGTTCACACTTAATCATTATATAGTGGCGCTAAATAAATACAGAAATAATGTTAATATATTCATTTAGAACTGTATTACCGAGGTGATAAATAGGAGCAACATAAAATGCAGTTTTGAATTGATTCAGTGACAGACCTGTAGACTGCCCTTCTGACAGTAGAGCGTGATAAGACTTTCATGACCTTCATCGATACAGACTCCGATGAATCGAACCACGTGGTCGTTCTGCAGGTCTCTCAGCTGCAAAAGGTCATCGATTAAATAAACCATTCATTCGTTCGTTCGTTCGTTCGCTCGTTCATTCATTCACTTGTTCGTTCATCCGTTCATCCGTACGACCACCCATTTATTCACTCAAACATTCGTCCATCCGTACATACATACACACATGCAAACATACATGCCATATACAATGTATAAAAGCACACCCATTCATGCATAAACACATAAGCGCACATGAAAGCATATATGAACAGGCAATCATGCATATAAACAAACGCAGATATACAAAGAAACACACATGCGAAACACACATGCATACATACATAAACACATAAGTGCACAAATACATAAGTACATACATATATACATATATATTTGCATAGATACAGATCTACGTGCATGCATTTATATATCCCGTAAACTAGCTATCATGAAGGGAGACAGATATGTACGCATCTACATGCAGACAGACAATGAAAATCAGCGAGACAGAGACGCAGATATAGAGACGCAAGAGCAGACAGACATTCGACAAGACATGGCTATATGCGCTGTCTCTTTTCTGTTGAATGGTATGCTTCATATCTCGTTCGAATGTGACTTCGTTTGACATCGGACCACGGAAATTGCAGCCCCAGACCGGAAATAGATATAACCAAGCGGAAATGGAAATCTCCGACCGAAAATGACTCACTCGTTTGATCTCCTTGAGGACTTTCATGCCCGTTATCTGTTTTCTAATGGACCGGTTGACTCTCTTGATGGCAACGACTTGTTTCTATTAACCGATTAATAACAATCTTTTGTAATATTCTTCCAAGAAAAAACAATGAAAAATACTATCTACACAACCCAGCGGTCATTTCTGCTAAAGTAAATGCATGACTGAGTTGCTGGCTTACTTACTGACTGACCTATTGGTCGGCAGACAGGTCGGTCGATTGATCGATCTGTAACCAAATTTTCTCCCAATCTGTAGCATCGAAGAATCCCATGCCTTTCACATTGTACTGTTTTATCGCTAATTCAATTGTCATTCAGCTGCGAATGCCTTTCCAATAGAATTGTCTTTCATAACACGAGTGTGATTCTAGTTCATTCGAGTAAGTTACAGATGCACCGAGGACGTTAGCCTACGACGAAATTAAATCTATTTCTACGCACAACGATTAATTGCGGTGTTGGCAAACACCTCTTTACATCTCGACTGCTGTTCCACTCCTAGCTCTTCCTCAGAGATAACTACGACTGCCCTGTGCGGCGTCTGATTTCCGACTCCCTTAGGATAGATCCTATCTGCGGAATCTTTTACTTAGAAATACGTTAGATTTTTATTGGTCACTATTTATAGAATTACCCATGGATACCCTATTTGGCTGCGCGTTGACCTCTTTACCTACAATCTTAGTTAGCCAGATCTCCTTCTGTGTTTCCTCTCTCCGTTTCTGTCCCGCCAGTTTGATCTCTATGTGTCCGTTGTCTTGACTTCGTTGCTTGCATCTTTCATTCATCACTTCTCTGGTTGAATCTCTCCGTGTCTCTCTCTCTGCCTGTCTGTCTTCATGTATCTCTGTCTCTGGCTCTGTGTAGCTATATGGAGTAGTGTATCCCTCGGCAGTTAATTAAGTTAATTAAAGTTCTTCTAGGCTGAAAGAAGAACGGTCGGTCGGTCAGTCGCGCTACTCCTGGAGCGGCCTCTGAAGTTGATCAGATGTTGGCTATCTATTCTTCCTTTGATCAGATGTTGGCTATCTATTCTTCCTATCAGAGCTGTATTAATCCTGACTAAGCTTTAACTTCTATTGCGGTGAGATGCATTATACTACGAGAGTTTACTTACTTTCATACTTGCGTACTCATTGGAATTACCTCGTTATAGATCGACCGACCGGTCGCCGATCGACAGATGTTCATAAAACTTGAGGTTTTACAAGTGAAATTGCATTTTCTTTCGTCACAGGTATACATTTTCAGGACCTGCATTTGTGAAAAGTCATGAGCACCGAACTAATCTAATCTAATCTCATCTAAAGATTTCTATAGTGTCTTTATCATAATGCCCAAGGCATCAGTCTATGATCGGTTCAAGTGAAATCTCTGTTTGAGAAGCAGGGCCAAATTTTGACAGGTCAGAAAAACCAGAAGCCAGGCTGCGGTGGATAAGCAGATTGAAAGAGATGGGTATTAAGTTTAGATGTGAATGACATCAAAGAATTGATACAACGAAGAGGACTAGACAATGAATTCAAAAGCTCTGGACCAGCTACCGATATGGCCCGAGAGCACGAGTTGTACTGATTATTGTCTCTTCCTGAGAGATGCAAGGTCGGCGTTTGTCGTAAGCTGCTTTTGAATGTATACATAAACTTCTCTAACGCATTTAAAGAACCTCTTGATATCGTATGCCATTGACTCCATGATTTCAGAGTTTGAGAAGAGAGACAAGTTCTTTTGAAGTTACATGAAAAGTAGGTAGACCTGGAGAAAATTTTCATTGGCAGACTCCGGCAAACAGAAATAAACTTACCAATAGAATTTCAACAGAGTTAATGGTCTTCACTTTTAATATCGGTCAAACATTTTTATTGCTCATCTGTTTTACCTAAAATCTACGGTAACTTGTAATAACCATAAATCTTTCTGTGTCTTTCAATATTTACTTCCCTTATCCTGTTTTCTTTTCTCTTTCTTGATCCAATCTTCCTTGCATGTTTCACTCCCTCCTATATGTATGTATGAACATGTGTACGTGAACCCGCCCCTGGAGACTGTTCTGGGTAATCTGTGTATTGTTTCGCTTGCTGACGTGCTTTCTGTTCTTAACAACATTTAACATTATTAAGGTTAGAGTAGACAGCGCTTTTGTGAGGTACTTAAAAGGCGCTATATCAAATGTCTAGATAACTAACTAACAATTCTTGGTAGTTTCGATTATTGTCTCAAGCATAATATTTCTTGGCGGCAGTTACTTTGTAAGTTCCAGTTTCTATGAAGAGCTGTCGTCCGGCGACATCTCCTGCCAGTGTCCCACCATCGCTGGCTTCATCTTCGAGTCCTGAATGCTAAAACCGAACACAGCAAACATGAACTAAACGTAGAGTAATAGTCTACTCGTGCAAAAGTATAATGTATGTATTTAAATACATACATTACGATTAAATAGATAAATTTATTGCGGCAGCACTGGGCCATAGTTAGGTTCCATTGCCAAACGAGGCACACTGCAAGCGGGATACGGGGTACCGCATACTAGTGAGCATAGCAGCATTTACAAATGATCGCGTTTCTAATTCCCGAGTTTCAATTACACCGAATTTCGTCGTGAATGTGGAAAATCTATTTTAAAGCTTCGGTCGGTCCATCCTTCTGGAAAAGGTTGTCTTTGCAACTTACGACATGAGCTCCTTGGACTTTCTTTCCCTTTCCCTAAAATATTTCTTTCGACCGTGGTTTTTCTTGTCTACTCGGCTTTAGCGCTCCTACAGAGCTTCTCTTGAAGAGGCGCTATAAAAATTGAAATTACAATTACAGTTACACTCATAGGTTGGTGCTTTACATTCTACTGTCGGTTATTTCCTAGAAGACCGTAGGCATCTGAAGGCATTGGAGATGCAGGCAGTCGGCCATACACAGAAGGTGGGTGGGCTCAATTTTTGTTGCAGTAACGGCAGCTCCGGGCGTTGTTCATTTGCGATTCTGTTTAACTTTAATTTTATTTCAAGTTTAATGCTAAATAAATTAAAATTAAGAATTAAATAAAATTAAATTTAATATTTATTTAATATTATTTCAATTTTAGCCACGAGGTGGAAGTTCTCACAGTTGTCACCAGGGTACGACTTTGAGTATGGCTTGCTCTTTCTGCTTTGCATTGTCAGGCCTGCAAGTCCTATCGCTGCTGCATGTTGGGCAAAGACGACAGAGTTAGATAAAGGTAAGTGGGGTTGGTTCTTACCCTAAGACTAGAGGTATTACTAGGTGAGGTAGTTCTCACCCTAAGACTGGCTATGCTGGGTCGACGTCCCTTTGCCATTCCGGTCTGGTTAATCTCATTCCAGGGAACTCTCCAGTATTTCTCCGCAGTTATCTTTTCAGTTACATAAACTTTCCTGCCCAAAGAAAAGTGTAACCATCATCATCATTATCATCATCGTCATCATCATCATCACCGTCATCATCATCAGCAACATCAGCAGCAGAATCACCACCACAATCACCAAATCAATCGTCATCGTCTTTGCTGTATTAATAGTGATAATTTTTTGTTCTTAATGACTTTAACATCAATAGGCTATCGCAGGCAACGCTTTTGTGAGGTACTTAAGGGCGTCATAGTACGTGTCTATATATATACATACATACATACATACATAATACATACATACATACATATATACATACATGCACATACATACATACATAGATACATACATATATATATACATACATATATATATGCAGACGTAATTACTTATATACATACATGCATATACATATACATACACATACATACATACATACAATCATCATCTTTGTCGTCAACAGCAACAACAACTATTACTATTACAGAAGAGCATTAGCATCATGTCCTTTGGTATTCAATTATTATAATCAACTGCGCAGTTGTCCTTATCATATTCATCAAAAACAACAAATTTGTAGTCGTAATCGCCACTATCTTAATCTCTATCGTCACCAACAACATAATTGTTTCTCTTAGATGAATTCTAAGTGGCCGTTTGTGTCGACGACATAAGAACAACTTAAAATCTCGAAGAAACACTTATGAAGTAACCAAGGAACTTACCAAAAAGCAAGTCCAGCAACGAGGCTCACAATCAGCAAGAGGGCAACTAGAATTATAATGACGTATCCCCAAAGAGGAAAGCCTAAAACGACATCGATACTATTAATATTTCAACAATCGATTGAATGACTGATTGACTTATTGACTTATTGACTTATTGACTGACTGACTGACTGACTGACTGACAGAGAGGTCAATTAATAATGCTCTGACTTGCTCTTTTAGCGATTGAATATTGGATTGAATAATGCGAACGAATCGCAGACTATATGGAGAAGAAGGAAGGAGGAGGAGGAGAAAGAAGAAAAGAAGAAGAAGAAGAGGAGAAGGAGGAGGAGGAGGAGGAAGAAGAAAAAAGAAGTGGAAGTGGAAGTGGAAGAAGAAGTGGAAAAAGAAGAAGATATAGGCCAAACGCTTTCTTTGGAGATAGTTCTATAAAAATTCTCTAGAAATTCGTTAAGTCTGATTGGAAATGTTGTAGTAATTCAGAGCACAGATGTTAGGCATTCGACTCGGACACTGACATCAAATGCATAAATGAAAATACTAGTAGCTGCCATTCAGGACGCCATCCATTGATTCGCGAGAACCAAACGGACGAGATTTCCATGGCACGTCAATCACTGGGTAGACCATCAGCCAGATAGCAGGCAGGTGTCCCGCGTCACGTGACACTACCCTCCCATATCCTCCCTATGCTATTCAGCGGTTTTTGGGTCATGACGATAACATGAAAGACATTAAGCAAACTGGAACTAAAACGGCCATGTAAGATGAGATACAGAGGCAGAAAGTGTGCAAAAGTAGACCTCACGTAATACCGTTGCTTTGACTACAGACAATGATTAGGCTAATTGCGCGCAGGCTGCTCCTCCGTCTCACTCTCTCTCTCGTCTTCCGGCAACCGGATCTTGCTATTCACAACGCGTTCTGAACAATTCCTCTGACTTGACGCAGCGCTCTTGAATAACCAGTGCCCCTTCTTTGCTTAGGATAAAAGCAGCTGCTTTTTAAATTTTCGACTTCGAGTTTTTTTTACCACAGAGACGTAATCATTATGAAAACAATCTGATATAACACAGCAACCATGGCCCACAGCGGAGCAAATTTGATTAAATCGATTAAATTTAAAAGTTGAAGCGCCATCCCGCTATTCTTTATTTGTTTTATTGTTCTTACAGATTATGTCTGTAAGCGTTTAAGTAACGTCGCTACAGTCTGCTGGCAATTGTAGTAGCATCTCTGTAAATGTAAATGTACGCGTTTTTCTATAGCGCCCGTATGGTCTCTACCCTGCTCATTTTACAATGAATCAATCGGGTGAGATTCTTCACCACCTTTGCCCGTTTGAATGGGCGCAACGCCATTTAAGGTCCCCGTGTACGGACCGTGATAGCCAGAGATTCAAATCTCTTAAATAAACCCCGACCGGAACGCGAACCGGCATCCTCACGCTCAGAGGCGCCTTGACGTACGCTTTAACCAATGTAGCTAACCAGACCAGCTTAGCGCTGCTTCAAGAGAAACTAACCAGAGGCGCTCTCTGCCTTGGCCTAAAACATATTGAATATTATACAGAACACAGAGATCATTCCCAAGTTAGTAGGCAGTGCTCAGAAACTAGAAAAGTCGCCAGTTGTTGATTCCCGCCCACAAACAGAACCCGACCGATGGATTCCCTTCCAGAGATGACAGGTGATCATAGTTCCTGGGTCGCGTTGCATCGACGACGAGGAACAACGACAGGCGATATTTAGGATTTTAAAGAGGAGATTAATAATTAAAATTAAAATGAGATTTTATTTATTTTTTGTATAATCCACGAATACTTGCCGTTATTGCATTTTGAGTTATCAAAGCCACACACCGGTATATCTGGGGGAGGACCTGTTTTACCGCCTGGCCAATGGATGGTTCGATTGGCGACGTATTCGTTTCGACTGCCGTAATAGTTGGCGACAATCTAAAATGTTCGGATAAAGGCATAACGCTTCCTAGAAGGAAATTTAAGAAAATGATTTTTTAAAGGCGCTATTTTAACTGTATAGATGCATACACGCATAGACACATTTTAACCCGTCAACTTGCAGTGAGAGATCGCAGTTTCATATACTCGTGCATGTGATTACAGACCATCTTATGACTTGCCTTCTTCATCTATTATTATTATTATTATTATTACTACTACTACTACTACTACTATTATTATTATAATTATTATTATTATTACTGTTGTTGTTACTACTACTACTACCACCACTACCACTACTACTACCACTACTACCACTACCACTACTCCTACTACCACTACTACTACTACTACCACTACCACTAATACTATTACTTCTACTGCTGCTGCTGCTAGTACTACTACTACTACTAACATTTATAATGCGCACAAACTGCTGAAGCAGTTAGCTCTCAAAATGTTTGCTACACTGTGAGAAATAGTCAATCTTGAGGAGTTTCTTGAATTAGAAAAGAGATCGAGCTTCTAAGAATAATTGGTAGGCGGTTCCATTCCTTAGGAGCAGCTGCATGGAATGCACGTATGTAATGTAAATGTAATGGAATGCACAAGTACCCATTGCAGTTATCTTATAAAAATTTAGGAATTTACGAAGGCTTATATTGACAAATCCTGACAATATTAAAGTTGTTATGAAAACGAATATGCAATGGGAGAGTTGGTAGTAGGCCTATATATACAACTGAGACTTTATCCTTGAACCCCCAACGTTTACCGTCATCGTCAGATCCACTTTAGATGAGTCGCTGATGTCTAGGTGACAGTCGCTACATAAATTATTAGAATAATGAATTGTCACAAAATCCAGTTGGAAAGACCTTACCTTATATAGGGCCTACATCCAAAGGAATACCTGTATGTTTTTCAAATTTTAACAGCAGCCCCAACATTGCTTTGATTAATGCTTTTAATAATTTACAGATATGAAATTGTCATCAGATTTAAACCTTTATATTAACGTCATGCTCGCTGACCCAGTCTAGCACCTGCCGGAAGATGGTTTTTTGCTATGACATGTCGATATATAGGTTCGTCCTACATGCATTTAATTGCGCCTTCCACCTGTCTTCAGCAACGCATCAGTACATACGATTTATGGCTGTGCGACTATTACTTGAAGGCTTGCTTGGCCTGAAATCACTTAATGCATTAGTGCTAACAGCGAAAACTGTGCAAATTTCTTTCCAATCGACATCAACAACCTTTGATGCCATAAGGTGTCGTTAAACATTTGAAACTGCTGAAATCATAGATGCAGTTCGATCCTGCCGAGCGAACTTCGTGTAACGACCCAGAACCACTTGTCTCTGTCATCAGGTATTATAATTTGGTGCCAGCTTAAGCGAACCGCAAGTCCTGCAACGCACTGACCCTGTGTAAAGGACCTTGGGTTTCGTCCGCTGTTGGTGTGGTGCAAAATCGGTTCTGGGGTGAAAACCGTTCCGACTCCCCCCCACTTTAAGCAAAACATAGCTAGGCGAATTTAAAATATCCTACTGCCTTAATTTGGCACCGAAAATTCATAAGAAGCAATATATTAGTAAGTGGAAAATTTGAAGCGCAGGCACTGCCAGGCAATTCGTATTTATGCAGTCGTAACTGGGTCAGGACATGATTTTAACGAACGAAACGGCAGCAAATGGCATCAGAAAAACAGTTCTATTTTTAGAAACAAAATTTTAGAATCTTGGTAGCGTGAATCAATCAGAGTATTTTTCAGAACTGTTTCCGCCCGGACCTACTTTGGCAACGCACCGGATAAAGGTCCGAAGATCAGAAATTTAGGCGTTCCCTGTGTTCCAGTAGGACCAAGGGAGCTTGGCTTTGTTAAATTAATTGAATGCTTACTTGGAATTTCCCTGTAGTTGAGTTCATGTCAAGTAGAGAATAGTCGGCATTGCGGTCGCCATTGTCATCGATGCTGACGTCACCCGTGATGCCTAGAAACGAAAAGATTGCAAGTTCTTATAGTGCTGAAAGTACTCAGCGTACTAGAAGCCGAGAATCTTAGTGTTAGGTGCGAGTTATTTCAGTGTTCGCTTGAGGAAAGACACAAAGTCTTTCGATTTTCTTATTATATACTGAGTCACGAGTTCAATCACGACTCACCACTTACACTTTGCGTCAACGTAAAATCGCGCTCACTCAGTGGTTCACAAACAATGAACAACAAACATGGTAGCTTCGTTAGCGCTTGTGACTGGTTCTTAAGAGGCACTGCGTAAATGGCCAGCTACATCGTACATGCATGCAGGAACACAAAGCTCCTTTGTATATTATTGGCCTCACGGACTATCGAGACAACAGAATGAGAAGGATCTTCAATGTCATTCTGTCTTCTACTTGGAGCCAACGTCTCTTCCAAAAGTAGTACGAAATATGCGAGAATTTAGGCGGCTGGAGACAATGACGAGCCCAGGACTCGAACCAAGATCGCAGAGGTAAAAAACTGACGCTTAGCTGCTCCACTACCGTAGCACCTCATACCCCTCGCCCAGATTAACCTGGTTCAAACTGCATGGACATAATGACTGATCGATGAAAATTACAGTAAGGAATGATGCCCGAGTTGTGTATTGCACGATAGTATAATAATTATTAAACAAGTTAACTGAGCTAATTGATTGCCTGATTACGCCTCCTACCCTTGAATGTTCGATTCCACATTCTTCCCGTGATTTCCGTTCCGTTTGTGGGGTCCTGTCCGGCTGCTATGGTTTCGTTTAGAGCCAGGGCGTAAAGGATGACGCCATCATGAAAGGCGGCGACAAAACTATTCACCTGTAACGATGACAATTAATTAGAGCGGTTCAGATTGGGGCACCACTTATCTACGTCATACGATGCTGTGGTTGCAAAATCTTTCGGCTGATGACAAAGATGGGAAGGGTGATCTAATCTAATCAAGTCTTACCTAATCATATCTAATCTAATCATATCTATATAAAAATATCTAGGGTAATCTAATCTAACTGTAAGTAGGCCTATAGGCTGTACTCAGATGCTGTTTGACTGGTCATCAGCGTTTATGTCAGTTCTTGAGTATACCTGTGTAGGTCATACGACTTGAAATCATATGGGAGGTAAAGAAGAAGAAGACAGAAAGACAGAGATATGAAGAGAGACAGAGAGATGAACAATAAGACCAGTCTCTTAAGCTTACCCAGACAGGGCGGCGGCCATACATTTCCATCGCCTTCTGATCTTCCCACAATGGTCGATCAGTGTACTCATTTAATAGCCGAGCTATTAACAAGGAGCGTAAATGAATCAGAAAGCTTGAAACAACTTGCTTGCGCTTGCGGGAATTTTAATCAACCCCAACCTTAGGACTGTAAGTTCAGCACCCGGGTACCTCCTAATCAACTCCTGAACCAACCGGTGTAGTGCGAGATTAGTTCCGGGGCGTAAATGGTTCCAGCTCCGCCCACTTTTCTTGCAAAACAAAATATCAGTAGGTGGCAAAAATAGAAGCCCGAGCATTCACCCAAACAGTCTGTACTCATGCAGTGGTAATTAGACAAAGCATTTTTTGAATTTTGAATTTTTACGCATGATGACATCAGGTAACAAACTGTTTTCTGATGTCATCGGTCACGTGAACCAATCACAACATTTTTCGGAACTGCTTTCGCCCGGAACCGACCTCGCACTGCACCGATAACTGTCAAGTCACCGTACCTCTTCGTCTTTCCTGTAAGTCAAGTTTCCGTACTCGACAGCCGCACGCCGCTTGACCTCTTCAGAGAAGCGCCTGTAATCCTCGCTGTCTGGTGTCCTTAGGGTGATCGTCATCAGAGCTTCGTACGCCTTCCTGGCTTGTTCGTTCCGCTGGTCCGACTCGTTAGCACGGTACCACGGTCTCTCCATCAGCTCCTTACTGCCGCAACATAATGACATAACATAATCTGAAGACAAGCAAGAAATTGATCACACGTTGAAGGAGCAGAAATCTTAAGATAATAAACTTAGGTTCTGAAGTCGCCGGTATTTTGTTCGTCGTTGTATTTCTAGCGCAGTTGTGGTGCATTTATCAAATTAACTAGCGTTATATGTATGCAAATGTGTTTCAGGACAATTAATATAGCGCATTTAAGTACTTTATAAATCATCATCTTCTTCTTCTTACAGCAACAACAACGACGACAACGATGACGGCAATAGCAAGAAAACAGTAATAATAATAATAATAATAATAATAATAATAATAATAACAATGACAATGATAATGAAATACTAACACTGCTACTATAAACAATGATGATGATGATGAATGATGAAGGTAACAAAAACAACAATAACAACAACAATAATAGTAATAATATTAATAATAGCTGTCCCAAATATTTTTCATTCTCTGGAGAATTTTTTTAAATCTTGAGGGATCATGTATACCTCGGGCATAAAAATAATATTATGTGTAGATCCTGGCCTCAAGTCGATAGATATTTCAGCTCTAAATGTAAACTCCACTTGAGCAACGCAAACAAGCGTATAAGAAAAATATAACTTTAACACACTTGTATACAAGCCTCCATAGAAACTCCCAGCAGCATGATCCCGAGGTGTTTAAATGCAACCACATCAATCCAAAGACAACATACATTTACCATATTGACCTATCAAATGAGTAGATACTCTTTTACCAACATATAAAGAATGATGGGCTAAAGTTGGCTCGTATATTCAGGGAATGCACACCTAAACGAGTATTAACTGGAATAGCGCTGCTTAACTTCACTGCACCTGCATGCCAGCAGCGTATCCACAGCGTCAAACTCTTAACTTGCGTAAGTACTCTTTACCAACATCGAAAGTACGGTGGGCTGAGTTGGCTCAGATGATATGTTATCCCACGAATGAACACCAATTCGAGTATTAACCGAAAGCGCGCTGTATAACTTCAATGCATCTCGTATCCATAGCGTCAAACCACCATCTTTCTTTGCATATGCTACATGGTTTGACTTCGCTACCTTCCTGCAACTTTCACTTAGCGTCATGTTATGACACCTTGTGACTTGATTCTGACTTGCATAATAGATGTACTTGATGCTCAGCGCAACAAAAAAATTACACGTGATAATTTATCGCGACAGAAGCAGAAGACGCCTAATCATTCGACGCAGACCAGTGCAACAAATGCAATTTTCTCCATCCAATTGTCAATGCATTTACAATGAGCCCCTTTGTCTCTGGTGTTTACAGCATCACCGTTTTTGCCTCCATACAAAAAGCTTCTGCATGCTCTCCTCTGCCCATCCTTCCATTAGTGCTCCACTAGCATATCCGTTCAATTATCCTTTCATCACGACCTCCTTTCACACGTGTCTCTTATATATTGCATGATTTTAGCACTTCTTCATAATTGACTTCTGTACTCCTTTCTGCTTACCCCGTTGGTTGCTTATACTGTTCGCTTATATCGGTCTGAATTACCCCGAAGTGGATTCAGCAATTCTGCACCGGCCATCTGGAATAGTTTCCTGTTTACATTACTCGCATCAGTATCTCGTAAAGCGGCTTTAGACCTATTTGTATCGTCTTGTTTATGTTGTCTGACCGTTGAGATCCATCTACGCCTACGATTCCTAGCTCTGTTGATGAACTTATGGCCTGTTCACAAATGCATTACTTACTTACTTACTTAATTAATTACTTACTTACTTACTTACCCGAAGTAGAAATGAACTTTCAGTATTTTGGATAGTAGACTATGAGCACAAGGAACAATTAGCATCATCATCTTCATCATCATCCCATTGTCATTTATTATTTATTAAGAAAACGCTAGGTCACAATTAGTGTTAGGACCTCCTTATCCTTTCAGATCGCGTTTCTGCGTTACCGATATCTGAGTCATGCCAGCTACTAATGCAAGGTGCGGTATGAGCACTAAAAACGATGCATATGTATGCATGTGTCTCAGCAAACTCCAACAATACCCAGCTACAACAAATTGTCTTTCCTTATTCATCTGCGTTCACTCCGTCTAGAAAAATTGACAGAACACATAAACAGATCTCGGAGTAGGTAATTACAGAGGAACCAAAAGAAAAACAGCACAAACAAGAACATAAAGATGAAAAATGAAAGAAACAGAAAAACGAAAGAAGGAAATAAATAAATAGGAAGGGTGAAAGGCGCAGGCTAACGAACGAACTACTGCGGCAAGGGACGAAGTAGAGAAGGACGGAGAGAGAGAATGAACGAATGAATGAATGAACGAAGGAAATAAGGACGGAGAGAATGAATGAATGAATGAATGAATGAACGAATGAAATGAGTGAAAGAGAGATAAAGAGATACTGGGAGTAGACGTGCCAATCGTTTAATTGCATCAGTGCTTCGTACTTCTATAGATTTCGACGGTCCGTTGCCTGAACCCGGTGCAGTGCACTCTGCCAATCAATCTCCGCGTGTCCGCACTAACCGTCAGTTTTGACCATCGATGTAATTGGATCGGAACAATCCCAACAGCAGTCATCCTGGTCCTACTGCAAAAAGGAGCTACGGACATTTACGAGGCTCGTCTGTAGCGACGCTGCCAGAATTTGGCGTCGGTGAATAAAGAAGCCGTTGCCCTGTGACCAGTTCAAGCCTGAAGGCTAGGGCTTTTGCTATATGTCTTCAGCGAAAGTCTTGGAACTGATTGCATTTGCGTTGATTTAAGTAGATAATTGGCTAAACGTGTGAGGCAAGAGTGATTTTGTTCATAACAGCTCAACAGTTCTCAATTATTTCTCAAATGTAATCATCACATCGCCAGTCGTTGTTACTCAGCTTCGCTACCACTTGGTCCAGGAACCTTGTACATGATGACAACGTCAACTGGGAATGAGAGTCCGTTGACTGGGCTTTGCCTGTTTGCACGACCCACCACCACCCAACCGACTTCTCAAGTTATCTCACCCTTGCTTGCAAAACTTGATGAACTTTCTCTTCTTAAAGGCATTTAGTCTTAGGCTAGCCTAGAAAGCGTTTCTGGTTCTACTGATTTCTATTAAAGCGGCGCTCTATAATTTCTAATCACAATTACAATGAGATAAACGTTATTCCTACGCTTTATCAAATTCTTCAGGTCCACACTTATTTCTAAAAGTCTGCAGATTACCCCATCGCTTGCCGCTCTCTGGAAACACTACCTGTAGTTAGGGCAATGCTGAACAACGCTGAGACAAGGTTGGACAACACTGGAACAACATTGTTGCAAATGTGGTCTGCTGGCTGGGTCCTGTAGAATGCGTTTTTCGGCTGTTATGTTTAATAAGTTTCTAAAATCTGTATCTTCCGTCTATCGGGCCAAATTACACTGATTTCGTTCTTGTTACCGTTGTTGATGTGATCAAGATGATGATGACGACGACGACGACAAAGGTGATGAAGATAATCATGCCAATAACAGCAGTTAAAACAATAATATATGCCTATTATTTATCATAAATTTTAATAAATTTTAGTATGTAGCAATAAAGCGTTGCCAGATGAATTATACAATGTTATGCCTGCAACATGGTAGCAACAAAATCACAAGCAATTGCTAAATCAGCTCCTCTGGGGCAAAACTATTGCAGGCTATTGTACTGACCAATTCTGACAGAAAAAATAGAACCATCAACAATTAAAGCGTACTAAATGTGCTTCAGAGTGTTGCAGTGATGGGTTAGTTTTTGGCCACGGGCTATGTAGCCACTGAAGGGAATTTAAGAGCTTGAATCAATATCAATCACGACAGGCAAGACATCACAGGTTGTCGCATGTACCACGCACGTGCTCCGTATTGCTTCACCGCTGAAAATCAAAAGAAACGGCGACGGCGACGCACATATGCGGCGCATCGGTCTAGACGGAAGTGCTTTTGACGTCATGTAAACAGTACGAGCCTGGCCGCCATTTTGTGCGATCTAGGCAAATATGGTGAGCAAACAGCTTAGTAATTGTTCTCTGAAAGGTTGTTATCGTCGCCGTACAAGCACAGCCGTTGTTTTTGTGTGAATTATTAATAAAACCTTTACACTGATTGCCGTAAAAATTACAAAAACCAGAGCAACAGCTAGCCATTTAGTGGCCACCGTCACAAATTTATTATTTTGTGACACCTATAAAGTTTTGCATTTGCATAAGTCGTCGTAGTCTAGCTCTCTGCGTTATAGGATACATGAAACGTTGATTTTGACGGATGAGTCGTTGTGAGGGCACTTTATATGTCAAATATTTGCCAAAGCCTTTTAGCAGAAACATAGCTACTTAAGAAACAGCGTCGACACAGAAATTTAAAATTAATTATTGCTTTAATATTACTGGCAAGCAATCCGTTAAATGTAATCTAAGAAAGAGGCATTTATTATTTTTAGTATGTTTGCAGTGTGATATAAAAAAATTGGGGAGACATTTACCTACAATCTGCTTTTGTCGAAGCCAGTGATATATGACATAGTGAAAGTTAGCTAGATTACTGGACAATAAGACAAGAATTTCACCGAGTTTTGTTTATAATATTAGAAGTAACCTACATTCGGTAGAGTAAACTTCATAGCGCTGACATGCGTTATTAAATATATTCTGCGATGGTGGTATAAGTTAAAAGTCAGCTATTATACCTTGATCTAGACAAGTGTCCTTATAAATTTCTTGAATTTTAAGTGAGTTTTATGTCGATTGACTCAACTAGACTTATTATTTAGTTTATTTTTAAAATTCAACTTGCTTAATCAGTTTATTACTTGTGTAATAAAACCTACCCTGATTCTTCCTCTTCCCCTTATCTCTCTTCCCGCTCCAATTTCAAACACCATCCACCGTAGCCGTCCGACTTTCTGCCTGCCTGACTCATGGATCTTGACCTGGGACCGAACCCTTTCTGACTATCGATTTTGTTTGTCTGAGTGCCTGTGAATAAGATGGTTCCCGCGATTTAGCTATCGCTAGGCGCTGTAGAAATCTCGAGATTACGATTACGATTTATCCGAGTAATTTTTTTGTTAAATAATCAAGTGTGTCAGTTCCAAGTAGTCTGAGATTTGAACTAAGTCTGTGAGGTTGGATTTGAGAAGTGCTGACTGAAATTGTCGTTTAACTGTGACTGTCTGGAGATGTGAAAAAGCATCGTTATGTTAATTAGTTAAATAAAGTTTGATTTCGACATTGAAGAGGAGAGAAGAGAACTTTCCTTCAATTGGGAATTACAGCAAACTTTGAGCAGTTTTTAAACTAGGAGTCACGAAATAACGATACAGTGCTGAGTCCAGGGTAGGTATTGTAAAACAGTTTCTACACAATAGTCAGCATACACAGGAGCTCAGTAGTTCGCCAACCACTTTGATACATTACCCTTTGCCAGCCTCGTAAGAGGTCGTCACAAAGTGGTAAGTCAAAAAGAGCACAGAGTGGTGGATAGTACGCAAAATGTGGCTTTGGATCTTGACAGAATCATCCAGGTAACCGGTTAAACGTTCGGCGAGGGAAAGAAGATTAGACCAATGTAACATAAGATGGCAGTCGTGACGTGTATAGGGTGGAGACGTTTCAAGACTAAAGGCACAATGAATTAATTATATTAGAAGATTGAAGTATTTGTAAGTATAATAGAAGATTAAAGTACTTGACGAATGCTCTGTGTTATTCCTCTTCTCTCATGACTCATTCCTCGTCTGCCATTCAATCACACGTATCGCCCACGACCGAATTCTCAAGACTAGGAACGTTTTCTATTTACATTGCGACGCTTGCAGCCATTTCGCATTGAATGTTTATGGTCTGGCAGCTTTTCCCTTTGCGCAAACTGTTCGCCCTTGCGGATAATCACGATCTTCGATGCAATCGTGGGTAATTTCATTACCCGTTTGGCACAGCCTGTCATAAGCCGGTGGCTGCACCGTTACCCCAGATGCCTTTGAATGCTCGAGCTCAATAATATCTGCACTTGATGCTGACCGGCTAATCACAAAGCTCCTTAACCAGGCTGTCAGAACGAAGTGCATGTGTAGTGGTCCGATTATGATGATGATTAAAATGACGCGATCGACGACAACACAGAACGAGAATAACAACGATAATGACGGAAACAACCACAACGATAGTGAAAACAACAACTTACCAGGAACAACAAAAGCTTTAACGAACCTTAATTGCATACAAGGGCCTATAAGATATTTAACAGGTGAAATATTAAGTGCATTAATGCATACATACATGCATGCATGCATACATACGTACATACATACATACACACATGCATGCATACATAGGGGCCTACTAATAACTAAGACTAATCTAATGACTTCTACAGCGCCGGTATCAAAATGCCCAAGGCATCAGTCGATGGCCGCTTCAAGTCAAAATCGCAATCCAAAATCACAATCCGTGGGAGAAGTTGGGAAGAATTCCGATAGGTCAGAGAAACCAGCAGCTATGTTACGGTACGTATGCATGCATACATGCATGCATGCATACACATTCATACAAGCGAGGCTATCTATTCCTGAAGAACCATAACAAAAGCCATAACAACCCTTGGGAGTTGGTCAATAAATCTACATTACTGGGACCCTCTCTTTCCCAAAGAGCATCAGTCATGACGCAAGAACTGCGACTAGATTCATAGGCGTAACGTATCTGCCTGCCATGCGTTTAGTCGCAGTCACAACAGTTGCCATATCCGGAACTTAAGATCTGGACTTCAAGTAGGTTTAACCGGCGGCTGAGGCTCTTAACTGATAACGATTAATCACAATCGGCTTCGATGAAGAAAATGGCTCCAGATTGCTGATAATGGCAACCACGCGTCCGTTGAGCATATTGCACACATCGTTGCGAAGATGAACCTGTACATCGTGTCTTTTGGATATTACTATGCACACGGCTGTGACTGACAATCGACGAGCATTTATCCGAAAGCAAACACCATTCGAGTCACTTGGATCGCCAAATAACAGCCGACAAGAGCTCTTGACTAAATATAGATGCACTCAGTTGTCTCCTCTCTCTGTATCAGTCTGTCTGTGTGTCTGTGTGTGTGTGTCTGTCTCTCGCTCTCTCCTAGAAAGTCGACGGCAAATCGAGAATCGATTCAAACAGCTCAGCAATTGATTCCAACTGTTCAGATTGTAACTGGAATGAGTTACGCAGAAACACGACCTCAGAGAATAAAAAGGATCCTACGCTCGTTGTGGACCAGCGCCTTCTTCATAATAACAAATAATAATGGGTTGATGATGAAGATGATGACAGTAATAATTTTTTCTAAGTGCTTACAGCCTACTGTTCGAAATCCTGAGATTTCATTTCTACTTTGGGTACAATAACCAGTGACGTAGTGAAAGCCCATTCAACCGGTTCAGGGAACCGAGTTCCTTTAGGCCGTCAGCCGGTGGGTTCATATTTATTATATACATACATGCATTTATATTTATTATATCCATACATGCATGCGTACGTACATACATACATACATACATACACACATGTATGCATGCACGCATACATATATACATACATACACCCATTCGTACATACATACACACATACATGCATACATTGGCGTATTTTGTCCGTAGCTACAAAAATCACAAGCTTAACTGATGAAAGCCTTGAATATAGTAACTTATAGCAATTAAGCGTTGCTTTGAAGTTCTGCACCTGCTTCTCTCAAGCGACAGCGATTTGTGAAGGAGAGCGACAGAACTGCCTCCGGTAAAACCCCTTAGTTAGCCGCACGAGACGGGGAGAGACCGGGGCAGAAACGGAGATTGAAGAGAAAAAGAAAATCACGTTTCACGAAACGATACAAGTGATTAGGCGGTTTTGTTCGCATGTATTGGCGAGTGAAGAAGGAGATTATTTGTTACCTGCTGAAGAGATCGATGTTGAAGAAGACGTATTCGCCGTTCGTGAAGCCAGATTCAGCAGCACGAATCATGATATCACGCACGGAATCAGGCGATGCACACAACACCACGACTGCAAACAGCAAAACAGAAAACGACCTTTAACCCTTTAGTTAATCAAGTAGTTATTGTTAATTAATTAGTTATTTGGGCAATAATATAGCGCCTTTCAGATCCGTTTGAAGTCTGATTGATATCGTAGTGCTATTAGCCAAACATCAGGGCTGCAAAAAGCACAAGGAACACGATTTTTATCCCTTTAGTTAGTTATGTGGACAGTTATACAATCTTATAGCGCATTTTCGAACTTATTGGTGTAATTAGTGCAATAGTCCAATAAACACAACACCGTGACTGCTAACAACACAGAGAACACGACTTTCATCGTTTTAGTTAGTTATGTGGATATTTATATGTCGCCTTTTAGAGCTGTTGAAGTCGAATTGATATCCTAATATATCATAAGCACAACATCTACTAGACTGCAAATGCTACACGGTACATGAACTTCAACGCTTTAGTTAGTTCTTTGGGCTTTTCACTTTAGAACGTTGTAAGAACATTTTCCTGTCTATTTGATGCTGAGGTTTGATTTTGACCCGGTTCTCTAACAGTTTATGATTTTGAATGCGATTTTCACTTAAAGCGACTATCGACTGATGCCGTGGGGGTTATGGTAACTGCGCTATAGAAGTCTTTAGATTAGATTAGATCAGATTACATTAGATTAGATTACATTATATTAGATTAGATAGCGTGATATAAAAACCGACACGTTCATCTGCAGACTAACTATGTTGGAGTAGCAGAGACATTCTCCACTCTTGGACCCATAATTATTTTAGCCTTCTTTTTAGCCTTTTTTATATGTGTGTACTATATGTCAGAAATCTGGCTATACAAACCACACTGAATGACATCGACCGTATAATGTGTTCGTTGAACAATACCCATTATTATTATTATTTCTTATCATTATTATTATTATGCTATTATTTGCTGGAGTTCACTATTCATACTTAAATAGCAAGTGCTTGAAAATCAACTGCCATTTACTAGATGAAGTGGCCTATCAATAGATTAGTTGTACTGTATTGTGGTTATCAAACTATTGAGCCAATAATACTATTTATCATTACCCTCTCCCTCATTGTTCATTGGTCCAAACTTACATTAGCCTACTTTATTGATTTAAAAACGATATACAGTTGTTGATTTGCATTTAAGTAGGATAGTGTTTATGCGAAAACGTCGAAGGTATCGGTTAAGTAAATGCAGATGACCAATCTCAGACAACAAGGCGCATACAATTTACTTATTCCCAAGTTTCCCGGAGTGCTTTTCCACTTTCTGGGCACGAACGCCCTATAAATCTCTTTTTGTTGGTCTCTACGTTCACAGTCTTCGGTCAGAGAGGCTAGCCC
The DNA here is from genome assembly GCA_964023275.1 of Norana najaformis. Lineage (NCBI taxonomy): Eukaryota > Metazoa > Annelida > Clitellata > Crassiclitellata > Hormogastridae > Norana > Norana najaformis. Next base: position 8,683,752 of record OZ029927.1, read on the forward strand.
TAAGCTGAAACATTATATTATGAGCCATTCTTATGGGGGGTCAGATTTTCCGTCAAAATGGGCGATAAAAAGAAGTTGAATGGCGAGCAAGAAGCTATAATCGGAGCGTTTGTTTAACAACCCCGCTTAAATTTACTGCAATCTGGCCTAATGTTAACGATAGCCACCGGGCTCCAGGACGTCAGATTTTGGTCTCTTACGTACTTTTAAGTACACCATTATCAAGTTATTTAAAATTACAAACATTGCGAGCTCCCCATCGGCCTCAAGGCTTGATCCGTACCGAACTATGGCACACATGATAAGAATTTATTGTGCAAAACACGTGACTTGCTTTCCAAGTGAGACTAGCGCCAAGTCAGAGCTGATTTCATGTCGGATTTTCTTCTTCACGTGCTTTCATGTCGGTACACGTGTTGCCGGGATAGGTATATAGTCGTGAGTTTGGAGTGTAGTAAGTAGTGCATGAATATTTTCCGCGCAGGTGCGGGTTTCATGGCGTGTAGGTTTTATGCCTCAGGTGTGTCAGGTAAGGGCAAATGAATCTGTCACAGGTTTTGCTTGAAGCAATACCAATCCATGTAGAAGTCAAACGCAATGTATGTATTCTTCCGACAAATGTTCGCTCGGCAAAGTCTGTTTCTGCCTTCAGATCTCGACTGAAAACTTATCTTTTCCTGAACTCATTTCCTCTTTAGGCTGACTCTGTGATTTCTGGACTCCTCTCTGGCTTTTCAACCCGGACTCACCATGGACTTTGGCTTGGACAATGATTTTGTTTAGCAGCGACCATCGACTGATGCCTCGAGCATTATTACAGTGGCGCTATAGACGTTTTCAGGTTAGATTATGTCATATATACATACAATGTTAAATGCTATGGTAGGCTAGTATGTTCACGGGGCAACCCAATTGGCTGTTGCTTTCGTGCAATCAGCAGTCGTATCGTGTTTAAGACATGGGAAATTCATTGTAACTACTTAAATGTTTTTATTTTTTATTATTTCTGCATTTATTATGCGCCACTGTCTAATGGCCTAGCATCAATCGATGGCGCCGAGCAATTGTGAGTGAAGGACTTGCTCAGGGTCCCTACACAGTAACCGTCTCAGGGGAGTTTTGAACCCGTACTCTCCGCGTTACAAGCCGAGCACTCTCTCCAATAGGCTACAGTGCCCCACACATGTTGTATGGTAGCAACGATTTTCGCGTAACATATTGGGAGCTTTCCAATTCTGATGACAGCTAGCAATCATGACATCATGTATTCTTTTTCTAAATATGCAATCAAATGCTTGTTACTGCTTGTGAAATATAATGAATTTGTATGTATATATTAATTCATGAACGCATATGCGCATATGTGTATGTATGCATATACTTGTGTATGCATATACGTAGGTAGATATATATATATATATATATTCACACCATCCTACACCTGCATATGCGTACGTATATGTATGCATACATGCATGCATGTATGTATGTATGTATGTATATGTATGCAGGTATATGAATATATATGTAACATGTTGTGCATTGTGATTTGCCTAGTTGTTTGTGTGTTTTCGTGAGGAAAATGCAGGGCAGCAGAGTATCGATGGTAGTTGCATTGATCGCTCTGGCTGCGGAAACGAGTCAAAGTGAGTTACGAATAGAAGCTGATGAATGAATCGATCCTCGTAGCCACGTTCTCGAGCCCGGATGTCCGGTCCAAGGACCGAAAGAATCCGTCGGGTCTATAGGACATTATGGTCTCTGCCAATGCGTCGCTGCACAGCCCGTCTTGAAACTCCTAAACGAATTGTCGTCGGCTTTTAAGAGTCATTGCTTATCACTCTCGCACTGAAATGGACTCATTTTCGGTCCGCCTATATTGATGTTTTCCACTCCACCGGAGCAATTGTCGACGATTTTCCGACAGTTGCTCCACTTTCAAAGAAATCTGCTTCAACCGAATCGAGATGCGTGTCATTATGCTATGTCGAGCAGCGAGCCAGACAGTATTTGCTCAGTACTTGTTATTGCGCGTAGGCTGATTGCCAAACCGTCGACTCCTGGCGTGCGCTGGGATAAACAGGGTTGCCATTAAACACTGAACTTATATAGCGCACGTCTACCGCAAGTCCGGCGAGAAACGTTTAATAACGTCTTCAGAAGTCAAATTTAGAAAGAGCAGATATTTACTTCTAAGTTTCCTTATCAACTTCTGAGCCATAGTCATTAAAAAGCCAAAGAATGGCCCCTTTATATAGCGCCTTTAAATAACCAGAACTTAAATAGCCACGAATGATCTGTTGATTACCTTTTGTGGATTACTACGAACGTTTACTTTAGTCTCTGGCTCTTGGTCAAAGTAAGATAAATTGTGATTAATGATAGTCCGGGTGGGCATGGCCCTGGGGTTAAAGGATCTTCGAGGTAGAGAGTAAACACTGCGATGTAGGAATCTTGATAGCATTCACCTACTACACGACTTGACGTGTTAATTACTCATGATGAACAGGAATTAAAACCCTCTGATAATTAATAACAAACATATTAGCCATCTGAAGATGTGTGTTGTATCTGCCAAAGTGTGCAAATTCATTAGACATTTCTTTCAACAATGTATGCTTGTAATACACTATGTATGTATGTATGTATGTATGTTTGTATGTATGTATGTACCTGTGTATGCGTGCATGTAGACCTACCTGTGTATGTATGTATATGTATGTATGTATCTGTATACATATGAGTGTATATGTATCTGCGTGTATATGTACATATCTATATTTGTATGTATGTATGTATGTACGTATGTATGTATGTAGCTGTGTATGTATGTGTGTATGTATCTGTGTGTATATGTCTGTATCTATGTATGTTTGTATGTATGTGTGCATGTATGTATATGTACATGTATGTATGTATATATCTGTGTATCTATGATACTGGTAATGTATGCATGGATGTGTGTATATATTCTTTCATTTATTCATTTATTAATTCATCCTTTATGTAGTAAATTATTACCTTAATAACTAAAGCGCTCATGAAGTACCCCCCTGCGTATGTGTAGGTTTCAACTATAATTGTTCATCTGCATACACAAAAAAAGATAAATATAAGTAAACAGATAATCATTATCTCTGAAGTCAGAAATTCGACGACCCTACAATTACCAGTGTCCACAGTACCAAAAAAGAAACGTTTGATCTCAGTTATCAATGATACCTGATAGAATAATAAATTACTGACTTAATTAGGAACTTTCGTCATTAGTTCTCAAAGCTTATTTTAAAAGCCGGCATTTCAAAGCACCCTCTCAGGTCCATGAAGTTGATAAAAAGAAAGAATGAATGTTAAATTCGTTCTTTCTTTTTATCAACTTCATGGCTAACATTTTAATTAACCGATAATTGATAATTAGTCAATTAATATTTATCAATATTGACAGCCCTAATCTATAGGTGACTAACAATTTCATTATTGTCAGAAATAGTCCCTTGTCAAGATGTCAGTACGTAGTTTTATTATCGTCAGAAGGTTAATAAATTCAACATTGCAGAATTTGGACTTCATAAAAGCGATTAACACTGGATCACTCAATCATGTCAGCAAATTTGCCAATACATTCCATGACAGCGATTGGCAGTTGCAATATTGTCAGAAAAGCGACGACTCATACAGTAAAACTCAGCGCAAAATCCTGACAATCGCGACAGTAGGCCTATACAGTTGGAAGCACAACATTGATATTTGTGACAGGCCATCGTAATACCCAATGACTCTTCCTTGCATGCATCACTCACTCGCTTAAGCAAAACCCAATTAGATGCTCAGTGACAGATTTACGCCTCTCAGGAGAATGGTCGTGAATAAACTCACTTATAATGCTCATAATTCTTGCTGCTTGTCGACGCAGACTCTCGTTCCCAGCATGCATTCGGCTTCCGCTCCGGAAAAAATCACTCATTTATATTTTATACTTGACCAAGCTAGCTCGGCATGATGTACAATGTTCAATGAGAAACAACGTTAGGCAAACTAGGATACGCAGAACGAATGTCCTGACGAACGCAGTTTGTTGGCAGCTGTGTGTGCACAAAAGCTAAACAATGCTGTCTGCTAGCCACAGACAACTGCATGTATAGTAGTCCGTTAGAATAGCTGGAGGGTAACACAGCTGGGGTTATTATTTCTATATTTATTGAGCACCACTATCTAATGACTAAGCAGCGATCGGTAGCGCCGAGTAACTGTGCGTGAAGAACTTGCTCCAGGTTCCTACACAAGTAACCGTCTAAGTGGAGGTTTGAGTACTCAAGGCGAAGATACTCAGGAGAAGGGAAGATGACAGATGAATAGACAGATGGACAGACAGACACAAGGAGAGACGAACGGGCGGGCGAACGGTAGTACGGTAGCTGGTGTGGGACACGGTAGCCAGTTGGGCTTGTAACGTGGAGAGTACGGGTTCGAGCCTCCCCTGAGACGTTTAATGTGTACGGACCGAGAGAAAGTCCTTCACTCACAATTGCTCAGCGCCATCGACTGATGTTAAGTCATTAGATAGCGGCGCTTAATAAATGCAGAAGTAATCATGAAGTCAATTGGCTAAAACTATTTACACAGACAGACAATGTATAGTAATTGATTGGTTACTGCTTCTTGGTAGAACTCATCCGATAGCAATTAGTGTTTCGACCACACATATATCTCATAAGGCTCTTTAAAGAATTCCTAGGCCTAACCCGACAAACGGAACTTACTCAAGGCTCAGCCTACATTGGAAAAGAGAGGAACATATCTGCAACGTTGTCAGGAATCAGTTAAGATAAAATTGGAACGGACATGGAGCATTATTGGGAGTACCGGCCTGTGTATGATACATATATACATGCATACATGCATACATACATACATATATACATACATGCATACATACATACATAGATGCATACATACATACAAATATACATACATGTATACATACATACATACAGTACATACATAAATACCTATATACATACACACACATACATACATACATACATGCATACATCCATACATACATACATATATACATACATATATACATACATATATACATACATGCATACATCCATCCATCCATACACACACACATACTAGTACACATACATCCATTCATGCATATATACATGATCTAATCTAATCTAATGACTTCTATAGCGCCGTTATCATAATGCCCGAATCATCATCAAGTGAAATTGTAATCAAAATCATAATGTACTGGAGAAACCAGGTCGAATTCCAATAGGTCTGAGAAACCAGAAGCTAGGCTACGGTGGGTAAGTAAGTGGAAGCAGATGAGTCTTAAGTTTAAACCTGAATGACATCACAGAACTGACAGAACGAATCAAACTTGGCAGCGAAATCCAAAGCCGTGAACCGGCAACTGAGAACGCTCTAAAGCCCAACACCATTCTGCTACGAGAGGCAACAAGAGTCTGCGTCCACTGATTGAAAGCAATATTTGTTGGGATGACGGTTGAGCATGGAACAGAGATAGGTCTCTTGATTTAAATGTATGCATACATAAATACATACACAGACATGCTTACATACATACATGCATATATACACACATACATAAATACATATATATACATAAATACATAGATATATATACATATATATATATACACATAAATACATAGATATATATACATATATATACATAAATACATATATAAATACATAACAGACATGCATACATACATACATGCATAGATTCATACACATATTCATACGTACATGCATATATACACATATACTTACATACATACATATATACACACATACATAAATACATATACATAAATACAAATATATATAAATACATATATTTACATACACAGACATGCATACATACATGCATGGATTCATACACACATACATGCATACATGCATATTTACACACATGTATACAATTACACAGACATGCATACATACATACATGCATGGTTTTGTACACATGTACATGCATACATGCATATATACACATACATACATAAATGCAAACATATATGCATACATGCATGCACACTGGGAAATTGTCAGAGACAACACGTCCGAACACGCTTGAGCTGAGATAAGCCTAAGCCGGATTGGATGCCGATAGTAATCGTAATCACGAAGTAGAATATTAACCGACGCTCTGCCTGTGAGTGCGAATGTGCGCACAAATGGATCGCCTGTTTTAACATGAACTGTCTCTACCAGTCGTTGTCTGTCTGTATGTATGTGTCTGTCTGTGTCTGTTTGTATGTTGACATGTACGTGTGGATACGTGTCTGTCTGTGTGTCTTCCTGTGTATGATAGCATGTGTGTGTGTCTGGTTTATATATGTGTGTCGGTCTGTGAGTGTATGCCTTTCGGTGTGACTGTGTCTTCCTGGTTGTCTTGCTGTATGTCTTTCTTTGAGTCAGTATACATGTGAACGTAGATGTTCCTGTCTGTCTGTCTGTCTGTCTGTCTGTCTGTCTGTCTGTCTGTCTGTCTGTCTGTCTGTCTGTCTGTCTGTCTGTCTGTCTGTCTGTCAGATAGGTAATCCACGTCTGTAAGGACAACCTGTGTCATGTGTATACCACAGACTCTGATAGCCTGACAGGAGTCACGCTGTGAGGACGCGAAGTACAGATGAATTCTCAGAAGCGTTGAACAAATGCGTCGAAAGCCTTAATCCTACTTAACTTAATCATCAATGCAAATAAATCTCGTCAAAGTCCAAATAACTACAGCGTAAATGAACCAACCAATATGCACATAGATTTCCGTCCAAAAGAGACTCTTTATTGGCTTTCTGTTGACAAATTATTGTCTGACCTGAGTGGCATTACTTCAAACTGCGGAGAAAGGTTACTTTTGAATAATCATACTTCCTATAGAAACCAGTTCCAGCGTGTTTAGACAGTTCGTGATGTTTGTATGTATCTAAACACTTATATAGCGCCTTTTAAGTACCTGTCAAAAGTGGATCTTGGAGTACAGTCTCCCCCCCGTAATTATTTAATGCAATGTTGCCTAATATTATATCCTAACATCACTTTATCCCCGAACTTCAGATCTTTGGTAGTAATTGCAAGTTTAATTATAGTCGCAAATTTGTGTAGCGCCTCTATGAGAAACTCGTATGTGCATCTAAAGAATTTCTTCTTGTGAAACACACACATACAAAATTACATAATTACACATGCATGTTTGAACGGTGTGAATGTTTATTTGTCCGTTGAATGGTTTCTATAAACTTGAATCGAACATACATACATATATTTACATACATGTATAATAATTAATAACTTCTAATGCGCCAATGCCTAGTGCACAAGGCAACTGATGGCATACAGTACATACATACATAATTACAAAGATTACACATATACTTATATAGATACATTACATATATAAACAAATACATACATACACACATTACATACATAAATACATACTTAAATACATACATTACATAGGCTACATGCATGCATATATACATACAAACATACTTATATGCATGCATACATGCATACTTACATACGTAGATACATACATGCTGACTTACATACATGTATGACATACATACATGCAATGTATGTATGCATGTCATACATACATACATATATACATACATGTAAACATATATACATACATAAATACATTACATGCATTCATGCATGCATGCATATATACTAATCACACACCCATACAAAGGGACATTCCTAATTCTCTGCATCTCCTTCTGTCTGTCCTTCTGCCTGTCTGCACATTCCTATCTGTCTCTCTCACTCAATCTGTCTTATGCGTCTTGGCATATCCTATCAACGACAGCCAAATGAACTGTCAATAATCATCCGGATGAGATGCTTGAGACGCTGTCATCATCCGCCATGCATGACGCATCCGTCTTCATTCTCAGCAGCTCAGCGAGTGTCATATGAACGGCCCAGTCTCTGCAATAAGACGCATGCACACATTCGCGGCCCTCGCATACAGTTTCATACTGCTATCCCAAACATATAAAGGTGCAGGGCCTTCTCCATCTTAACAAAGGGTTTGCTAAGTTGCTCCCAATATCAACATATATTACATTATTTAAGTATATGGATGCTGCCATGGTTCATTTTAAAGACTTCTCGACTAAACGTTCGTGTCTAAACTTAAGGTTGATCTGTTATTATTCTTCTTATTATTTTTTTATCCGAGATACTTATGATCCCTCAGGATTTCAGAAATTAGGGACTGCGTTGTTCTGGGATGGCATATTATTATTATTATTATTATTATTATTATTAGTTTTACTAATACTATTGTTATTATTATGTATTTATTACGCTCAAGGTCAGTAAACCTAAATCTGAGGCACAAAGGAATTGTGAGTGAAGGACTTGTTCAAGGTCCCTACGCAGTAACCGTCTCTAAGAGGAGAGAGGAGGCTCGAACCCTACTCTCCGCGTTATGAGCCGAGCGCTCTATCCCATCGACCACCGGGCCCCACAAATCTCTACTCACTGTAGCCTGATTTCTGGTTTCCCTGACAAGGCTTCTCCAACGGATTATGATTTCTGACTGCAGTTTAATTTCATGATCATCGACTGATGACTTATGCATTATTATTGTAATAGGCCAAAGAAGTTAAGAGATTAGATTAGAATAGAATGTTGCAAGAATACCATAGACATCTGGTAGTAATGAAAAATCTGACATGGTCCTTAGTTTTCAGTTTGCACCTGTTCGGAGATATTTTAGGCTGCAGTGTTTGTCTTGCATTAGAGGGTTTCTTAAATAGCGCATTATGAGTGTCGCTAATCACGTGATTCAGCTCACGTACATTCTTTGTTTGCCTTAAGTCGGACCTGTTTAGATCTGTTAGATGGCGGTGTAAGCAGCGCTTTTGCGAGGTTCATAAAGGCGCTATACAAATTCTTTGATACAAACACACATACATGTCTACATACAAACATAAATACATGCATCCATACATAAACACAAACATGGATACAAACAAACATCCATGCATGCATGCATACATCCATACATATATATACACACACATACACAAATAAATACATGCATGCTTATATACATACATGCATATATATATATTTCACACATACATTCATACACAAATACATACATGCATACATACATGCACACACACATACATACATACATATATGCATACATACAGACATCTATATATGCATGCACGCATACATACATCCATACATATATGTACATACATACATATATACATACATACATGCATATATGCATTGGAATTTGACAGATGTGGCACTGTAAAGAATGTAAACAAATTTTTGTTTTCCATTACTGCCAAGTTTGCCCAGCACACAGCAAACAGCATTGTTTAACTATTCCGTAGGCCGTTGCCAATACGATAACAACCACTCCATGAAGTATATAGCTCCAAGATGCACTTCAAAGCACAGCAACAGAAAAAAATATGACCCACAGGCAAGGTTAAAGAAGAGAGTTGTCGGCTTGGAGCAAAAGATATAAGTGTAAGAGAGGCGTGACTTTGAGGAGGGCGGAAATTCCACATATACTCTGTAATATAGCTGCTATAAAAAGTTGATGGAAAATTCCGGATATGATGCTCAAAGCGGACATTCTTGTGTGCGGTTGGCACTTCCAGTTATCAGACTCCTTTTTGTGCTTAAACTCTTATACACCCATATGCCAAAAGCAAGTTTCTTATAAGCCCATATGCCAAAAGCACATATCTTATGCACCTATATGCCAAAAACATGTTTTTAAACACCTATATGCCATAAGCACATATCTTATGCACTTATATGCCAAAAACATGTTTTTAAACACCTATATGCCAAAAGCACATATCTTATGCACTATTATGCCAAAAAGATGTATCTTAAGCACCCATATGCCAAACGCATGCCAAATCCCTTATGCCAAAACACCCATATGCCAAAAGCATGTAGAATATATATATACATACACGAATATACATTCGCTATGAGCTGAGATTTTCAATCCGTTTTATGTGCTCAACTACGTAACAGCTTCAATGAAGACAATGCGTTTTTACCATAGCACAAATAGGGTTGCAAGTCTGGCTGGCAATGACGTGAACTCAGCCACTGTAATACAGATCTCTTGAAAATGCTACGCAGCCACACGGTCTCATATTAACAAGTGTTTTATGTGGTTCAGATATTAATTACTGCCTAGCTATAGCGTGATCTCAAAACACCAAACGTCCTTTCGCAAAACCTGTTCTTTCTTAATTGCAGCCACGGCGTATATCGTTGTATATTTGATTTTGTTCACATGTTTGAGGCTTCACTAAACTCCACTCCTGCGCTTGGGTTTCTTCTCTGGCGTCGGATCTCCTTTTCTTCTCTACGGCTCTCTTTCGCTTCCCGTCTTTGATTCAGTTCCTGCTTATTTCTCTCTGTTCGTTCATTCAGAGCAATTATAGGCTATATATCTATAGCGCCCCTTCAAGATTGGTACCTGTATACTGATGCCTACTCTCTTCAGTCTCGTAAACTAACTGTCAGGCTTTGGGCCACATCTACTTAAGTTTGATGTTAGGCAATACATTTATTTTATATATACACACATATAATCGTAATCGTAATTCCGAGATTTCTACAGCGCCCAACGAAAGCCACGTCGCGGGGACCAGCTTATTCACAGGCGCTCAGCCAAAACAAAATCGATAAGCAAAAGGGTTCGGTTCCAGGTCAAGATCCAAAAGTCAGACGGAGAGACAGCGTGGCAGCTATGGGGTGGTGTTTGGGGTTGGAGTGGAAAGAAAGATAAGAGGAAGAAGAGGAGTCAGGATAGAATCTGTGAAGGAGGAATGTTTTCAAGTTTGAGTGAAAGGCCGATGCAGAAATTGCAAGCGGTGGAGTATCGATGAGTTTGTATAATGGGTCAAAAAACTGTCGCGGTTCTGGGGGATTATATAAATATAAATCTATTCCATATAATGTGTGTATATATATGAATGGCTTGGTCAGGGCATTTATATGGGGCCTTTTAGTCTATCAGGAACTCTGCTTGATAATCACGCGGCACGACGCTTAAGTTCAGTTAAACATGCCAAGCTCGTTGAAGGCGAACGATGGAGAACGTAGGGAAGGTCTCCGCTGGTAGGCACTCGCAGACGCCAAAGCAGTTACGTACAATGGCTAATTTACCAGCTGACAGGACGCCATACTCCATTTAAACTCCATCTAGACTAATATAGAACAGTTTGGTATGCACTAGTGTCGGATATTAGCAGACATTTGGAAAGCCTGTCTCACGCTTTTAGCTTCATGTCGGATTATAGAGAAAGGTATTCTTGACGGCACATTAAAACCATCTGTTTGTCTTTTCTGTCTGTCTGTGCGTTTGCCTGTCTGTCTATTTGAGTATGTCTGTCTGTATGTTTGTCTCAATGTCTGTATGTCTTAAATGTTTGTCTGAAAATATGTATGTCTGTCTGCTTGTCTGTCTGTCTCTTCGTCTGTCTGCTGTGGATATGTGTCTGTCTATGTGTCTATCTGTACGTCTGATGTATCTGAATGTCGAGCTGAAAGTACAGTATATTACAGCTGGACGGAACCCACCCCCGGTCCCATGTGGATTGTCCCTGGCAACTGGGGTTCATTCCTGTTGCAACTGCGGCTGATTGGCCGACCGAGTCGTCGCTCCTCTCCGTTGAATCGACGAGTGTTCAGGAACGAACCTTTCTTAGGAACAGTACTGCACAGGGACCTTGAGCAAGAACTTATTGCACACTTGTTCAGTGCCCTCATTGCAAGTCGTGGTATTAAGATAGCGGTGGCACATAAATATAAGAATAAAAATGTAAGAAATGAAATAAAAAGTTTAAAAAATTTATACATTTGATAAGAAAAGTGAAAACTTCCGGCATCTATTCAGGAAGTCGAGAGTGTTAACGTTTTCGAAAAGCGTTTGAAATTGTTATTTAACTCTGCCCTTACATGCATATATACACACATAAATAAATACATATATATACATAAATACATATATATATACATAAATACATATATATACATACAGTCTGTCCTTGCACTGACAACAGACGCTTTAATGCAATTACCTGCTGCTTACGATGTAATAGAGATCGTGATTATTACTGTTACGATTACAATTAAAATTTAGACACAGAATATCACACCGAGAGGCACGCAAGAACGCAGATACAGAAGCACAACGACACAGAGGTATCCAGATACAGAGACAGATCCAAACAAGCAGAAAGGACATAAACACCCAGAGAATTGAAAGAAAAGTTAAACGAACTTATACCGATGCAGACACATGATAGGACTGTCCACATCTGACCGGAAGCCTGCAAAAGATCAGCCTCTGAAGCCGTCGACAAGCTAATACCCAATACCTCTTTGCTGACGGTAGAAGAAAAATAAATCCTCGATAAGCATAATCTCCCATCAACATCTGGGCATGAAAGCGAAAATAAGAGAAACATTACTTAATTTACCGCTGTTGGACTTTCATCTGCAAATGTTAGATTTGCAAGAGCTCGTCTCATTAAATAAAAGGTTTCACCCAGAGTTGAAAGGAAAACTTTTGCCCTGATGTAAGATTTCTTACAGAAAAGAAACCTTTGTCTTCAGGGCTGTGTCTTCTTGCGACGTTATTGCTTAACTTAGAGGCCATATAATATCGTAATCGTAATCGTAACCTCAAGGTTTCTACGGCGCTCAACGGAAGCTCAGTCGCGGGAACCAGCTTATTCCTGAACGCTCAGTCAAAACAAAATCGATAGGCAAGAAGAGTTCGGTTCCAGGTCAAGATCCAAGAGTCAGGCATGCAGACGGTCAGACGGCAACAGTGGATGATGTTTGGAATGGGGACGGCAAGACAGATAGGGGGAAGAGGTGGAATCATGATAGAATTTGTGAAAGCGGAGTGTATTAAGTTTTTGAGTGAAAGACCTGTAGACTTAATGTGTCGTTTGAATTGATTCTTACTTCTGGCGCTGGCCGATGCGTCTTGCATGATTTTCCCCGAATCCTGATAATTGGCTTCGCCCGGTGTGGCATTTTCGTCGAAGACAAGATACTGTATACCTCTCTTCGTCTGCAGCCGGTTGAACGCCTCACTCATTGTCACATAGACTCCGTGCATGATGAAATGGTGGTTCGAACGACCGAGCGTCTGTCTAGGACCGAGATTGCTAGTGTAGATAAGCATCGTTGTGTTCCAATTAAACTTGCGAAACAGGGCAACGAAGAAGTTCCCGATCTTGGCGTAAGATACACCGATCCTCGTCAGCAGTCGATACTGGTTGGCCTTGTCGACAAACGCGGCACTGTGGGCCCCGCCCGTGATGACCGGGATGTTCCAGTGGGGCGAGAATCGCGCTATTGGGGCGACGGCATAGTCACAGACCGGTCCCAGGAAGAGACTCGGGGGACGATCCAGGACCATGTCGATCGCAGCCAGAGGTCCGTAGGTATCCGAGCATTTCGAGTCGGAAAAGTTCACGACGAGCTGGTGGTCTGGTAGGATGCTCTGGTTTCGAATCGTCTCAAGGGCGTAAAGGATGGCTGGGCCAGTCTTCGGGACCGACCAAGGGTAGTTGTTAGCGAACGGAAGAATGGCCCCGATTCGAAACTCCATCGCCATAGTCAAACGCATGACGCTAAGAGTCGCTATTGTCAACAAACACGTAACGCCTGTGACGAACGTCATCGTTGACGGTGACGCTTATGCTTCCTGTTGACTGTGTAAAGACTTTTTTACCGCTGCTACGTACAATCGTAATTTAGTGAATTTATATAACACCAAGATGACTGGTTCTTTATCTACAACAAACTCGTTCAAGCAAGACTTCTATCGCGAAGTGTTCCTGTTGTTGAACAAAAGACTAATAAAGCGTCCATGCTTCCTTCGGCGTTCCATAGACTGTGTCAGACCGGAAGACGGCGCCCTATACGTACTATAGACCTATTGAGCACCGATCGGCGTAAGAATACCACCTCAACGGTGTGTGGATTTTCGGTTATGCTATGAGTTGTATTGAGAAGCAGCCGATACGTTCGTGTCTCAGCCAGTGCGCGCGGGAATACCAGTGCAATTCATCTCACTACCGTGCATCGGTTGGGAGGAGTGCGCGTGCCAGCGCATGGCATTCTCAGCGGAAATGCCAGGTCCAGACCGACCGATAGGGGGCGACTGTCAATTGCATAGATGGACGGGTGGGTGTGGAAGAGAAAATACTCGTTGGGAGAAATCCTACGGAAACGAACCGCCTTCGGAGAAGTCCGATTCCTCGCACAGTTCAAGAGTTGGCGTGTGTCTGCCTCTATGTATGTGTGTTTATATCTGTTTATCTGTGTCTCAGTATGTGCATATGTCTCTGTGCCTAGGGCTGTTTGTCTGGGTATGTATCATTCTTCGTACCTCAATCTGTCCGTCTGTGTATGTGTGTCTGTCTCTGTGCCTCAGTCTGTGCTTGTGTGTGTCTCTCTCTTCCTATCTTTCTTTCTCTGTCTCTCTGTCTCTGCTTGTCTCGATCTCCGTGTCTATCGCTTTGACTTCATCCTTTCCTGTTTCTATTTTCCGTCTCCAAATAGGTGACAGTCTGTCTCTATGTGTGCCTCAGCTTGCCTGTATCTTTCGATATCTGATTCTGTCTGTGTCTGTCTATCTACGTCTCTCTGTCTATCTTTCTAACTGTCCCTGTCTCTCTGTCTTAATTTGCAGTCTGTTTTCAGTTCTAAAGACATAGTATCACAGCTTGGAACCAAGTCCCAGCGGTAACCACGCAATCAGTCGCATTTATTAAGCGCTACAAGACTCCTGCATACCCATGGAACCAAAGGTGCTATGATATAACGCCGTTAGACATTTCTCCTGTTAATTTCGGTTCAAGCCTGAGTCCTTCTCACACGAAATGCAGAAAACAGCAGAATTAGTACACTTTCACGCGTCGTTTGACAAGAAAATAAATCCAAAATGAGCTAAAGCAAAAGACACTAGCAGTCCGTTATAGCACTAGCAATCGATATAACATCTAAAACTCGTTGCAAAACATGAAATACACCGTGATACAAGCAATCGTTCTTTGTAGTAAATCATCTCAACGCTGATATTTCTCGTTAGTTCTTTAAATATATATGTACGTGTTCTTCTATAGCGACTGTACGACCTCGACCCAGCTCATTTCTTAACAAACATATCGGGTTAGATCCTTCACCACCGCTGCCCGTTTGAATGGGCGCCACGCCATTTAAGGTCCTCGTTTACCGACCGTGCTAACCCAAGATTCAAATCTCTCAAGCCAACGGTGAGCTTTAACACTAACAATCGATGTTAACACCTAAAGTGCGGTGTAAAACACGAGATCCCTAGTAGGAAATCAAAACAACTCTAATGTTCCTGTATAGTACTTTCACAAACGAAGGCCTACGGTTATCAGTCCAATACTACAGCAATCCGTCGACACACAGCTATCAACCTATAGTCGTGCAAAGCCATGGATGTCGACTTCGAATGCACTGAGGTCGCTGCTAGCAATTCATCTCGATTTCCTAATCGCAAAGCCCACTTAGATCTTTCGGCTGGCAGCAGCGAGATATCAAGAACCAAATTACACTCGACCCAGCTGTGAGTGCCAGTAACCTCGCAATACTCACACGTTCAAATCGACGCCTGCTATCGTCAGATGGAGCTCAAAGCGTGGCCATGAATAGGACCGATGGCAAATGAGACACCAGCTGTCTGCAGCCGCTGACGTCCGCCAAGAGTCAACCACGATGGGCTGGATTGTATGTATGTATGTACAAGAACACTTGGTCGGTAGGCAACGGCCGTGATATGACAATCGGCCATATGCTCATGCGAGGGACGAAGGGCCAGGCTTACACAAATCGCCATGAATGCATATACCAGTCGGAACTACCTACTTATGGACACACTTAACACTGAACTACTTACAGGACAGATGAAGAGGCATGTCCCATATATACATCAATACTATATATGTATGTTTAATGTAATTATATTATCAGTCGTATGACCGCCATATATGTATATATTTATATATCGATATATATATATACATATATCGGCATTATGCTAATAAAACACAGAACTAATTACAAAACGAAGGCAAGTCTGCTTTATATACATAAATACATATATAGGCCTGTATGTTATCGCCAAGTATATCGGTCAGCCACTTAGGCCTACATTAATATCTTCGTAGATTTCTTTGGGCATGAACAGCTTTAATTGCACAACTACATATAATATACATACACAATATACATATCCAAATATATACATATATGTATATATGTATATATTTCAATTAACTGCCATATAGTATATATATGTACATATATGTACATATGTAAGCCTATGCATATTCAACTATGCAGGTGCGGAGAATAACGTAATAGGCTATGAATGCATCAATATTTTTCGACTTACACATGATTTTCAGACATAACTGTGACCCTGATTTTCTACACGTCAACGTGTTCAGTTTATTAAAGTAATAAAGCATTGATTTGTGTCATACTATATGATGTATTTCAATCGATGTTGATGTTTGCTGTGATTCTTATTGAAGTTATTAGTCAGTGGGTCGAGTGAGACAAATCGTTCACTTCTGATGTTGAATGGCTTTCTGATCACAGCTGCAGAGGATGGAAGTGAAGGATAAAGGTGGAAGATAGAGGTGTGGCGGCAAGCACTGTTTTGCAGAAATTGTAATGATCTGGACAGCTAGAGACGACGAGGTTGCATAGATGATGGATCGATGGATGGATATATAGATAGAAAGAAAGAAAGAAAGATATATATATAGATAGATAGATAGGTAGATAGGTAGGTAGATAGGTGGGTAGGTAGGTAGATAGGTTGGTTGGTAGGTTGGTAGATTGGTAGGTAGATATGTACATACATGCACAGACAGACAGGTAGATAGATAGATATATATAGATAGATAGATAGAGAGATAGACGGACAGACAGAAAGACAGACAGACAGATAGATAGATAGATAGACAGACAGACAGTCAGACAGACAGATAGATAGATAGATAGATAAATAGATAGATAGATAAATAGATAGATAGAAAGATAGATTGACAGACAGTGTTAGGGAGAGCCAGAGAGGGGTATATAGCAAAAGCGAAAGAGGCAGAAAGACAGCGACGCAGAGAGATCAGCAGAGAAAGAGGCAGAGATACAGTGGTGCAGAGAGGTAAGAAGACAAAGAGACAAAAGGTACAAAATTGTGGTGGGAGCAAGTAAAACAGGGATAGAGATAGAAAGATAAGTAGAGATAAGGAGAACGACAGATAGACAGACAAACAAGCAGACGGACAGAATAACAGAGACAGTTACATATTGGAAGGAAAAGAGACACGAAAACAGATGTAGGTCGCAATTCGAGATGCGAGATGAGCCTATATGTATGCACAGGCAGAAGAAATAGACAGAAAAACAATGAGATATAAAGACAGGGACAAACAGAGCGAAGAAGGCAGAGACATAAACAGAGAAAGAGACAGCGAGTGAGAGAGAGAGAGACAGACAAAGACATACAGGGCAAAAGAGAGAGTAATGCCAGACTGCAAGTGACATACGGCTACAGAGCAATTTCGTTACATTATGAAGCGAGAATTGATAAACGCGTCATGTCTTTTGAAGAACAATTCCGATCGGATGCCCTACAAAAGCAGCGATCAACAGCACAAACAGGTTGTACAGATGGAAATTTATGCACGTAATTGGTAAGAAGACCAAGTTTGCCAGTCGTAAACGCCAGTAAACAAGTTTCACGCAGACCTTTGTTGTAAACAAGTCAAACACAGCACGTACCGACTGTGACAGATTCCTAACAGGCGCAGTATAAATGTACAGAGGCTTACACAAAAGCAAAATACTGTAAAGAACTCGGCGTTGAGGCAGCATTGATTATATGATTACCTGTAAACATGTTTACAATTAAACTGTAATGTTTGCTCTGCTCAAGTTGTGTGAAATTGTAGTTTACGTGTTCATGTGCTTTGCAATTGTAATTGTGTAATAGGTTGATAGATATGTTGTCAAGTGTTGTCAGCTAAATGAGGAACGTTGGTTCCGCTGAAGTTACTGTTTACTAGTTTACGTGTGTTGTCCTTGCGATTGTGTGATTTTAAATTTAAAATTATGTAGCGCCGCTTCAAGATAAACTAACCACAGGCGCTCTGCGCTAACCTAAACGATGTTACATATCATTAAGAACAGAAAGTTCATTAATTACTTCTTCAGTTTTATAAAAACGCATAACAATAGGTAGACTGTGTAATACAGAGCGTATATTTACACATGCCTAATGTAACAGCATAAATGTAAAGGTAAAGGCAGAGTACGATTTCATATGTTTCTCGGGTCTTTCACTCAAAACTGAAAACACTCTTCTTCCACAAATCCTATCAATTCTTTCTCTTTTCCTTATCTCACTTATCGGCACCATACCAAACACCATCCACTTTAGCCGTCTGACTGTCTGCCTGCCTGACTCTTTGATCTTGAATTGGAGCCGAACCTTTCCTGCCTAAAGATTTTTTCCACTAAGCACCTGTGAATAAGCTGTGAACCCCTCGACTTAGCTTCCAATGGGCGATGTAGAAATCTCGAGTTAACGATTACGATTACGATGTGTAAAGCGAAATGGAAACCCCTGCGTTGTAGTTTAGAAAATCACCCATCGAAGCTTCAGTAAGTGAGGTAAGGGTTCCATGTCTGAAAGGATGACTTAACAGGGGCTCTCATTTCATTTGAGCCGGCATTGGACGATTCCTTAGGTCCTAACGCTGGGTCAGTGCATCGCAGGACTTGCTCTCAATTTCCCATTTCGCGTTGGCACCAAATTATGATGCCTGGTGACAGAAGCCCAAATGAGCAAACAATTTGTCCCCGGGAGCGTTACATAGAGTGACGATTGTCATTGGAGATCGTCATTAAGTAAATTCATAAAAGCGGTGGGTGGTTGACTTTCCATACAGCGAACCTAGAACTGATGTCATACTTCAATGAACCTATAAGCAAGAATGAAAATGAGACGCAGAACTCGATACAGGTGGTCCGACACAAACTGAGATGTTGATTACAAAATTATGACTTAATCAAAGAAAAATGGTCGATCAGTTAAATTAAGAAGACAGGTAATTCGTAGCTTTGAGGATACAGGTAGAAGTCACAGTTGAAAGAACTTTTTCTGAATTATCGGAAATAATTTCAAAATAAAACAGGGTAGGCTCAGGTAAACGCCCAAGATAGATTGCCGAACTGCAATATCCACACAACTTGAGCATGGCCAACATTACAGTTTAATTGTAAACATGTTTACAGGTAATCATATAATCGATGCTGCCCCACGCCGAGTTCTTTACAGTATTTGCTTCCATGTAGGCCTCTGTACATTTATATTGCGCTTGTAAGGCAATTTGGCTAATCAGGGACTAGTGCCTTAATAATGGCTCTAGTGCCTGATTAGCCACAGTCATCACCAGACCCTCATTTCTCTGTTCCTTGTCATGTGTTTCGGATGAGGCGCAGACAGATTACTAATCAACAGGACAGCCTTCTCAATGCCGTTCTGGAAGCAAGAATGAATGCACGAATGAACAAACAAAACAGTGAACGAATGAAATGGACGAATGAATGAGTTAATTAATTAATTAATTTAATTAGTCGATTCCGGGCAGGTTTAAAGCCCCAGAAACACAGATGAAAGACAGTTACGCAGTGATAGGTTCTCAAAAGGCGATATAAAATTGCTCAGATGCTACCGCCCGCCCGCAGGGCTATGCTTCGTGACCATACAAATAACCGGAAGTCGACTGAAAATGGATCCACTTTTAAGAAGATCTTTTTGAGCGGTGAAAAGAGTGAAAATCGACAATAGAAATTCAGGGATTGTATCAGCGTGTCATCAGGTTAAAGGAAATGGAACAAGCAACGTTCTTTTTTCTCTGCTAGATACTGTCGTTTTATCTCCGTATTCCGCTGTGTGTCTGTGACCTTCTGCTGCTGTGTCTCTTAATGTGTTCCTCTTTCGCCGCGTATCTCTCCTTCGTTGGCAGCCTTTGTCTCTATGCCTTACTCCCTCTTTGTCTGTGTCTGTGTCTAGTTTCTGTTTCCCTGTCTTCTTCTCTTACGGTCTATGTCGATGAGTATTTCTAGTACTGTCGTTTTATCCAACTTTTTTCCCATGTTTATATACCCTTTAGTCTGTCTGTCAATCTGTCTGTCTGTCTGTCTATCTGTCATCTACATGTAGGTATGTATGTATGTATGTATCTATCTATCTATCTATCCATCTATCTGTCTGTCAGTCTGTATGTCAATAAGTCTGTCTGTTTGTCTATCTGCCTCTCTATCTGTCTATCATCGACATGTGTCTGTCTATGTATCTGTCTATGGATCTGTCCATGTGTGTCTGTGTGTGTGTCTGTCTGTCTGTTTGTCTGTCAAAGTCAGTCTGTTTCTCTGTCAGAGACCGTCTATCTTTCAAATGCTTTGCATTCAAAAAATGTATTTGCCCGTCCTTCCGTTAGCCGTGCGCACAAATATACATTCAAAATCATTTGTCTGTCTGTCCGTCTGTCTGTTCCTCTGTCTGTCTTCCCCGCTCTCTGCACATCAATAATGAACAAGAAGTCGCCTTTTCCATTCAAGGAACCTTTCGCAGGCGTGGATAATGGAACCGGAACTCACCGCAGAGCCACATTTCTTTCACAACATCGTCATACGTTAATTTTCTCGCGTTCTTTGCTTCATTTTCATTCATTTGGCCTCTGATTCCCAGTCAATAAGTTAGTTAGCTAGACATCTGATATAGCGCCTTCGAAGTAACTCACAAAAGCGCTGCAAATATCACTGACATAAATGATGCTGGTCCACATCCTCTCAATATGTCGTCTTGTAAGCTAAGACCTGCAGAAGTAGTCAAATCCAAGTCCTGTATGGCGTTTGCGACCGGAATCTAAGTAGTGTTTGGAGCGGCATCGATTGTACACGGTGTAGAGGTCTTCTTCAGCGGGGGTTGGCGATAGTCAGTCATTCAGGGACTTCTATAAATTCTTTCTAGGAATGAATGACGTGGCGTGATTGCTCATTGACTGACTGACTGACTGATTTACTGACTGAGTGACCTACTGAATGAATGAATGAACAAATGAATGGATAAATGGCTGGCTCACTGACTGGTTGTTCCGGTGGCTGCCTGCCTGCCTGCCTCATTGATTGATTGACTGAGACTGACTGACTGAGACTGACTGACTGACTGACTGGCTAATTGGCTAACTGGTTGACTACTTGACTCACTATCTGACTAATTTGGTGGCTGACTGACTGCTTGAATGACTGACCGATTGACTGAATTCATAAATGCGTGATCTCACAACTTCATGACATACTGGCTGACTTGCTGACTGATTGACTGACATCTTGCCATACTCTGTATGCCTACATTTCTTTCAGTCAGACCTCTGTCTTTCCATCTGTCTGTCTGTCTGTGGGTCTGTCTGTCTGTCCGTCAGTCTGTGTGTCTGTCCATCTGTGTCTGTCCATCTCTCATCACCTACCAGCACCATTCTCACTTGCAGGTGCCTTTCATGGGGGAGAAGTGAGAGTAGGGGGCCAAGAAGAAAGATTTATGTTCGCACTGTCACAGTGGCCATGGCTACAGCCACGTCGGCAAACCAAAGACCAGTTATTTGATCCGTGGACAAGTTTAACAAACCAAAATTGGCCACCAAGAAGAACTACGCCCACGCTAAGGACTTAAACCCTTTTCACGATAATGCGAGTCATCCATCACCAAGCCCATATATAATTTCTACATTCATACGTTATGTATACTGCGTTCTAAATTTGCAGCAGAGATATGCAAAAACCGTATATGTATATATATATATATATATATATATATATATATATATATATATATATATATATATATATATATATATATATATATATATATATATATATATATATATATATATATATAAGATGGGTATATATATAATTCGTTGTGCTAGCATATGTTTGAGTGGTGCCAAGTGATGGATGATTTCTTCTTCAGCAACGGCTCGTGGGTCTGAATGTTCCTTTACCTAATAAAAGGTTAAACTCTGTCAGCAGCCGATAGGCTAGACGACGCTGTGGAATTGCGATCATATCTTTGGGAAAATCAATCGATAGTCCGCTAGTCATTTGATGTCTTCTATCAGAGAGGATCTTGTCTCGTTATCAGAAACATGTTTCTTCGGTCGACTGTTCGCTTTCGATGCCAGCCTGCCGCACTAACGTACGCCATTTGCACTAATGCGATTTCCGAAAATGGATTTATGGGGTAATAGATCAGTGAATGGATTCGTTGATTGATTAGCCAGCCAACTGACTGGATCTGGATGACTGACTGACTGACTGAACTATTGGCTGAGTGACTGATTGAACAAATGACTGAAGCACCTATGACTGAGTGACTGACTGAACTGACTGAATGACTCACTAATTGATTGACTATGTCACTTATGTTACTGGCTGAAGACTGATTGACCAAATGCCTGAAGTACCCATGAGTGACTGACTGATTGACTCAATGACTGGCTTAGTGACTAGCTGATTGACTGACCAGCTGATTGGCTATTGGCATTGTTAATTACTTCATTACTTAATTAACTACTGAATAAAATATTTTTTTCGGTTTCTCTTTGTGTCTTTGTATTATTTTTTGACATATCCTTTCTCCTCTCTCTCTCTCTCTTTTCTCTCTCTCTCTCCCTCACTCTCTCTCTCTCCTCTCTCTCTCTCTTTATCTCTCTCTTTATCTCTCTCTTTATCTCTCTCTTTTTCTGTCTCTCTGTCTCTCTGTCTCTCTTTCTCTCACTCACTCTGTCTTCTTTTTGTCTTCTTATTTTTCAACAAGTCATTCGATTCTCGGCGAGGCGGTGAAACCCATTGTAGCGAAAGAAAACACTCTTCTTCTGGCATTCGCTAGGTGGCACCACAATCAACACCGTGCCTCTAACAACTGCTTTGCAAGCAGTAATGATATTCCTCATATGCCGAAGGAAATCCTAGTCGTAATCCCGAGATTTCTACAGCGCCCAACGACAGCCACGGGGTCATGCGGACCAACTTAGTCACAGGCGCTCAGTGAAGACAAAATCGATAGGAAAAAGTGTTCGGTTTCAGATCAAGATCAAAGAGTTAGGCAGAGAGACAGCGTAGCAGCTACAGTGGGTGATGTTCGGGATTGGAGCGGAAAGGGGGAATAAGAGGAAGAAGGAGACTCAAGATAGGATCTGTGAAAGAGGAAACGACGTCCCATGAACGCTTAATAGGGAAATACAGGGACAGAGACAGAGACAGGGACAAGGACAGAGAAAGCGAATGATAAAGACAGAAAGTGACAGAACCGCAGAGAGACAGCGAAAAGGGAGACAGAGATGAATAGACAGAAATGAAGAGGGACGAACGGTCGGACAGGCTTTGATCTCGAAGGACTGAATTATAAACTGACATGAAGAAGACAAATGGATGAAATAAGAAAGCCCTTGCGAATAAACTCTACCAACATCCGCCCAACCAGCCTGTCTGTCTGTCTCTGTCTGTCTGTCTCTGTCTGTCTGTCTCTGTCTGTCTGTCTCTGTCTGTCTGTCTCTGTCTGTCTGTCTCTGTCTGTCTGTCTCTGTCTCTCCGTCCGTCCGTACGTCCGTCTGTCAGACAGATCCTCTTTCACAGATCCTATCCTGAGTCCCCTTCTTCCTCTTCAGTCTGTCTATCCACGTTTCCTAGTGCCCACACGTAAGTACGCTATTTATTTCTGATTTATTAAGCGCCGCTATCAGATGACTAAGCACCAATCGATAAGACTGAGAAATTGGGACGAGATTGTAAGTGAACGGTAAGAATTGCCTTCTGAGGTGAAAGACTTTAGTCTTTTCTCTAACTAAGAATTGTGAGTAAAGGACTTGCTCAAGGTCCCTACGCAGCAACCGTCTTGGGGTGGAGGGGTGGAGGCTCGAACCCAAACTCTCCGCGTCACAAACCGAGCTCTAACCAATCGGCTGTCGTGCCCCACATCGGCTACCATAATACCGTCCGTCCTCTCGTCCGTCTGTCCGTCCGTCTGCTTTCCTTCTCCTCAGTCTCTTGTCTTTTTGTTTTTCGCCTGTAGGGCCTATCTGTTTTTATTGCTGTATTTATGTTTCTTTAGATCTCTAGACGCTGGTTCTTAGCACGTTCCGTACACGGGGAGCTTAAATGGCGTGGCGCCCATTCAAACGGGCAGTGATGGTGCAGGATCTCTCCCAATAAATTCATTGCAAAATGAACAGGGTCGAGGCCACACGGTCGCTATAGCAAAACGTGTTCACTTATATTTTACATTTCTGCGCTCACATAGAGTTCGCACTGAATCAGTTTGTTCACAATGCTCCTGTTGACATCATCCTGTCGTATTTGACCAATCCTTGACATTCTTTACAGTTACAAGATATTCTCGACAGCCTTAGACGCTTGCGTGCGTAGCCGGCTGTCTGCCTGTGATGTATATGAATTCTGGCGTTATCTTGCGAATAATATGAGAAAAAATGTTGTTTTGGAAAGCCGGTATACTACTGTTATAAAGTTCTCGAAATCCGGACAGTTTTTTGGTAACTGTCTTAAAATTGGCCGGTAGTTTATGAGAGCAACGGGGAATATTCGCCAGAAGAGAGATTTTAACTAATTCTATTTCAGCTGCTTTGTTTGTGATAGGCTTTTTATTAGTAGACTACATTGTATTTGAAATAATGCAAGATATTCTTTCCTATAATAATTATTATTAGATATCACTGTATTGTCTGGCAAGTTCGAAGAGTTCAAATAATGCACTTTTAAATGCCGAAGCACCTGTCTGGCTATTGACTTCAATGGTGTTGTAATTTATCGCCAGCCAAAAATACTTATCCTAAAACTATGAACGCACTAGAGAGCTTCTCACAAGGTGTTATATACATACCATACTTAGGCTTACAGGTATCTGTTGTAAGTATATATAACTGTCCTAAAACGGGACTTGCAAGAATAAAGGACAACAAACATCAGCGCCGTTGTGTCGGTTGCCAGGCAACGGTTGCCAGTATCAACAAACACTGATTGATGTGGCAGTCGATTACACCCGATGTCTGACCAAGTTCGCTTTGAGAGCGAAACAAACGTCCGTTGTCTGATACAAGCGATATGCGAGACACGAGAGCCACCTAGCGAATGAACGACGAGTTATTATTCATTCAATCGTTTAACAAGTGCCACCTAATGAATGTACGATGAGCTGTAGTTACAAGTGATAAAACGCCAAGTCAGCGATAAGAGTTCGGGCGACGCAAGTATGTTAGTCCCGTAGATTCTCAGGATATATGCACTTATGTTGGTGCTATAAAAATCTCAGCAAATTAAACAGCAATAATTTTCAACGTATCACCAGTGCATCATCATCATCAACAACATCATCATAATCGTCGTCGTCATCATCATCATCATCAGCAACAACATACAATAATGAACTACTACTACTAGCATTACTACTACTACTATTACTACTACTGCTGCTGCTGCTACTACTACTCCTCCTACTACTACTACACCTACTAATACTACCAATACTACTACTACTACTGCTCCTATCACAACCACCACCACCAACAGCAGCAACAATAACAACAGCATTAGTGTCATCATCATCACGTTGACGTTTGCACAACACGTTGCCAACCGCCGCCTCTCTTCTGGACACGCTTTCAGGCCGTGTATATTCCGAAATTCATCCTGCTCAGGTCGGACTCTGCCACTCCTGTCCATGTTTGGCGAGGAAGTCCAACCGGTCTCTTCCAACCATTTAAAGGGTCAGATGTCATGGAAGTTGCTCGCGCACTCTAGTCTCTGTCGTCCAGCAGTAGAATTTATTAGACTATAGGTGGTTGTGATAACACCTATAGTCTTTGTGGTAACTAATAATTGCCTGCTGAGGTGCAAGACTTATTCTGTTGTAACTAAGAATTGCCGTCTAAAGCACAAGACTTTAGTCTTTGCTGCAACTAAGAATTGCTTCCTAAAGCACGAGGCTATCTTTAATCTTCTGAGGTGCAAGACTTTTGTCTCTGCTGTAACTAAGGATTGCCTCCTAAGGTGCAAAACTTTAATCTTTGCTGTAACTAAGAATAACCTTCTGAGGTGCAAGACTTTAGTCTGTTGTAACTAAGAAATGCCTCCTGAAGCGTAAGTCTTACGAAGTCTATCATGCAACTACAAATAGACTTGTGCGTAAGAACACTAAATTCAACTATCCGTCTGAATCATCAAAATCGCAACAGCATCATATAAAATCTGCATCTGCAGCAGCTTTTCTACGGCGTATCCAGTTCGTGCACATGTTACGCTGAACCTATTTGCATTTATGTGCGGCCTGCATTAAGAACATCCTCCTTTATATCACTCTGCACTGGGGCCCCTCGGAAAGGTTCTTAAGAGCGCTATACAAATGTTACATTTACAAATCCCAAGCCAGGTCATCAGTGGCCAGGTACCGTGTTTTAAAATACAGGTAATAAAGCGCTGAATGTTACCGTCGTTGTCGTAGTTTCCGTTTAACGACGCTGTACCATTACGAAGAGAATTACCGTCGTCTTCATTTATCCAAACTTGAGACTAGCACCACCCGAGTAAGGCAGTGGCGAAGTTTATGGTACCGTCAGAATTCTTTCGTCTGCTTTAAAGTGCATTTTACGAATCTCGTTAGGTAGTTATTGAAGAAATTAAACTGAATTGATACCAGAATTTTAATAAACTGGTTGAGAATCCGTGTGTAACACTTTACCTTTAGGGCATTGGTGGTGGTGGTGATGATGATGATGATGATGATGATGATGAGTTCTCTGCCCGAAGGCAGGTCCATTGGCTTTATGCCACCAGAGGATGAGATGAGTGAGGTGGTTTACGTTGCCTTCCTCACAGACACTAGTGGGTGAGTAACTTGGCCAAGGTCGCTACGCAGTGGCTTAAGGGTGATTCGAACTCGCGACCCTCCGGTTACGAGGCAGAGACACTACCACTACACCACCGCGTCCCAATTTAGGGCATTAAAGCAACTAGTTTTCGTATGTCGGTCTCTTCTCTGGGCCTGTTTGATGATTTTCGACATCAGTTGTAGTAAAGAAATCTAATTCTCTTCATCTCTCTGGTTGTTACTTGCAATTGGTTTAGCACGACCATATGGGCAGCAAGAAGAAATCTAATCTAATGACTTGTCTATCGCTAATCTTATCTAATCCTGACTTGCATAGCGCCGTTATCATAATGCCCAAGACATCAGTCGATGATCGCTTCAAGTCAAAATGGCAATCCAAAATTATACTCCATTCGAGAAGCAGGGTCGAATTCCGATAGGTAGTCGAATTTCGATAGGTAGTCGAATTTCGATAGGTAGTCGAATTTCGATAGGTAGTCGAATTTCGATAGGTAGTCGAATTCCGATAGGTAGTCGAATTTCGATAGGTAGTCGAATTCCGATAGGTAGTCGAATTTCGATAGGTAGTCGAATTTCGATAGGTAGTCGAATTTCGATAGGTAGTCGAATTTCGATAGGTAGTCGAATTTCGATAGGTAGTCGAATTCCGATAGGTAGTCGAATTTCGATAGGTAGTCGAATTTCGATAGATAGTCGAATTTCGATAGGTAGTCGAATTCCTATAGGTAGTCGAATTTCGATAGGTAGTCGAATTTAGATAGGTAGTCGAATTTCGATAGGTAGTCGAATTCCAATAGGTACTATTGATTTATTATAGGGGTTATCGCTGCTATCATTTTACACAAAGCTTCAATCGATTGTCGTTATATGTAAAACCATAATCAGAAATCATAATCCGTTGGGGAAGCCGAGTCGGAATACCAAGGTTCAGAGAAACGAGAAGTTATGCGGCGGTGTTTAATAAGTAAGTGCAGCAGTTCATTAGTAAGTAGGCGCCGGGGAGGATTTTAGGCGAATTGGGAAAACACTTCCCTCACTAGCTCAGACTGTCTTTCACTGAAAAACATTTCGTTTCTGTCCATTGATATTGATCCACTGCTGTCAAACGCAGATCTCACAAACTGTTCTTTAACAAGTAGCACGCCATTCCACAGATTACATACATGCATACACATACATACATTCATGCATATAAATATACACACATACAAACATGCATATCTGCATACATACATACATACATACATACATACATACATCATGCAAACATAAATACATAATTTATAATGCATACATACATACACACATACATTCATGCATATAAACATACACACATATACATGCATATCTGCATATATACATATATACATACATCATGCAAACATAAATATATAATACATAATGCATACATGCATGCATGCATGCTTGCGTACATACATACATACATACATACATGCATACATACATACATACATACATGTCTGAGCCCGTCAATATCTGCCTGCATCTTTTTATCTCTTATTTCATTATCAGGCGTTCTTTAAGTGCTCGTAATCGGCTAAAACGCCATTTGACTGATGACATATACTTTTACACACATACTTACATAAATAAATTTCGCAAAAAATATCTATGTATGTACAAGGCGTCGTTGCGTGGAAATGGTGTAGAGATATATTGTATGTTATCAGGAGAAAAGCATTTTAGCTGATTACAAGCAATTAAGTGAAGTGTGAAGATTCGGGAAGTTAGCGGTGGAAAGAACTTAAAGATCAATATGTCCACATTTTGAGATGCTTAGTGACTTTCATGCTGGGTGCATCGATTCTGCTTGGTCTCGGTCGAATCAAGGCATTTGTGATCAGGTGTCATCCAACAACAGCAGCTGCTACATCTTCGTTATCTTCATCATATTCCTCCTCATCCTTCCACTCCTCCTCTTCTTCCTCCTCCTATTCTTCCGATTCCTTTTCGTTATCATCATCATCATCATCATCATCATCATCATCATCATCATCATTGTCGTTGTCTTCATTTTTCACTTTCGTTATCGTCGTAGTTATTTTACTCGTCATAGCTGTCGTCGCCATCACTTTCAACATTCTACGATGCCACTGAAGTGTCCTTCTCTGATATCTGTTCCATCATACAAATTCACCATCACTTCACCCCTTGCAATCTCTGCGAGGGTCTTCCACTCAAAAATGAAAACACTCCTTCCTGCTTCCTCTTCTTCCCCTTATCTATCCTGCAGATCCAATCCCAAACACCACCCACCGTAGCCGCCTGCCTACCTGCCTGCCTGCCTGCCTGCCTGCCTGCCTGCCTGCCTGCCTGCCTGCCTGCCTGCCTGCCTGCCTGCCTGCCTGCCTGCCTGCCTGCCTGCCTGCCTGCCTGCCTGCCTGCCTGCCTGCCTGCCTGCCTGCCTGCTTGCCTGCCTGCCTGCCTGTCTGCTGTCTGTCTGCCTGCCTCTTTGATCTAGGCCTGGAACGGAACAGCTCTTGCCTATCAATTTTGCTTTGACTGAGCGCCTGTGAATAAGTTAGTTCCCGCGACTTGTCTTTCTTCGGGCACTGTAGAAATCTCCAGTTTACGATTACGATTACGATCTGTGGCTGTTGGATTGGCGCTCACTGCCATTTTACTCACGAATTTATTTATCTGAGTTAAAATCTACAGACTTCACTTCGACATCTGAAAATTATTTACATTGGTAAGAAGCAAGCCTTTAATAAAAGCCGCGCTATCGTTGCTTACAGTTACAACGATTCCACAATTGCTTCAGGCGAACATATAAGTGCTTCAACAACTGTTGAACTGTTTCAACTTTGTCACTTATTCCAGGCAGAGCTATTATCGGCTCAGATAACCCTTTTGATAGCTTGGTTTATCGTGCTTTTTCTAAAGAAAGAAAGTTTTTGTAGCACTTTGGATGTTTATATAACATCTGCTATTAATGTTTCTAACCAAATGGATAAAATTCAGAGGGAGTTGAAAAATATTCTATACAAGGAAGAGTGCCGTTCCATTTTTCATGATGCTGTTTGGGGATGATAAGATGGTAGGCCCCCCAGTCTTTCCATCTCGCAGTAAGGAAGCCCTGCTCCAGGTGTACCGGAAGTGCCCTCCTGTCTCTGTAGCCTCGTCGTTGTCCCTTGTAACAGGATCCTCCGTCTAATCTACTGAAGTCTCGCTGCTGCCCGAGATCTGCTGCTCACGTTGGCCAATCTTTCAGATTTCCTGCTGAGCCTGTCCAACTCGCGAAGCGCCCGAGGTGGTACTTCAGTCAAGACTTTCACCACTGTTGGCATAGCATCAGCAGGCATTCTCCTACTCAATTGTTCACCCCCTCACCACGTTGAGGTGTGAGTCGGTCTTTGAGTGCAGCTATTAGTATACTATTTATTATTATTATTATTATTATTATTATTATTATTATTATTATTATTATTATTCTTTTAACCGAAGAACATATGATCCTTCAGGATTACAAAAAATATGAACAGCTTAGTCTGAAATGGCTAGTCCTTGCAAATGTATTGCTACTACTACTACTACTACTACTACTACTACTACTACTACTACTACTACTACTACTACTACCACTACTACTACTACTACTACTACCACTACCACCAGTACTAATACAGCTACTACTATTACGAAAATTTTAACTCTCGGTCATACAGATTTGTGAATCTAAGGCGCTGGTCTATTAAAGATAATCGTTCTTTTCAAGCATTCATAGATTCCAAACGCTTTCAGAACTCTAGAGCACACTACACAGGCTGCACAATCGACACACGCTCTACAGAGACAATAGGCGGCAGACAATTGTGGTAGACTTCGGGGTACACGGTAGGCACAAATTACGTCCGGAGAATACAAAACACCAGCGCAATTTAGGCTTATACAAACATATAGGAACTTAATCGCAGTGCTGAGATAAATATCGCACCATGCACTCACTTGCTTCCATTGTTAGTCTCCTTAAGTCGCTGCGGTCGCACACGTTTTAGTATAAACTGTTATTTTGTCACAAAAACGCCACTTTCCTTTACATCGGTTGTTGCAAAAACGCGCCTTCCCCTTATAGAATGGTATTGTTACAAAGGCGCCTGAAGTACTAGCCCTAATTATTGCCATGTAACAAAAACGCATCCTACGCTGCGTAATGTCACTCCTCACTTATCTAGTTAATGTGTGCGTGTGTCTGCGTGTGTGTGTTTGTGTATGTTCGTCCATGGGCATCGGCACGGATTAGAGATACACAGACAGAGATAGAAGGACAATCGCTGATACAATCACTGATACAAACAGATGATAGAACTTCGTGTCTGACAAAGAGAAGCGGATACCGACATAATCAGACAGACAGACAAACAAACCGGCAAAGTGACAAACAGACATACCAATAAACAGACAACGTGATAAACAGACAGACAAAATGGTTAAATGGAAACACGAACAAACAATAACAGTGAGAGACAAAAACATACAGACTCAACAGATAAACGGAGAGACAGATAAAAGGAGAGACAGACACAGATAAACGGAAAGACAGGCGCACAAAAGACATGGATATAAACACACAATACAAAAGAAACGGACTGACAGCCACAAACAGACACACACACAGACACCAAACATCAGACATCAAACCCTAAGAATTCTATAATTTCCCGATTTCTAGAGCCTTCACTCAGGGCCGGATTTAAACATAGTAAGACCCTAAGATTTGGGAAGCTGTAGAGGCCCTATTTGACAGAGCTGTAGCTTTTTTAGCTTATGCCTAAATCCGGCCCTTCATTCACTCAAGGAAATACATCAAATCTTCACTGCATTTTCTCTTGCATTATCGTACATTTAGTTCAATCACAACAGTTACTTCTATCGGCAACACTAAAACTTCTATAAATTTGAATTTACCATTTGCCATCGGCAACAATAATTAATCCACGTCATTTGTAACTCATTACGGTCAACTGAACACAAGACAAGATGTGTCTCTAGAACATACTCTCAAAAGTTGTAAAATACCATTTTTCAATGTATTCGTTGCCTCTTTACATAGCCTCAAACCAGTCAAGTCAGCAAAACATGTCTAGGCATACGCGTGCTAGCGAGGTATGTCGGCAAAACTCGCTGTTTCATCAATATGTATTTTAAACGTATAAATATGATATAGTTTTAGGCATGTTTAGGTTTACCAAAACTTACTGACTCATCACATCCATGCTGCGTCAGCATAAAATCACATTCACGCAAGCAGACGAATAGGGTAAACAGAGAGAGAGAGAGACTTATAAAGCCGGTCAAGCTGTTTGGATGATCGTTCCGCTCTGCTGCACATTGGCATTCTAGAATCATTTTTCCCTCCGTCAACTTAAGTGAATCGTGCCTAATCGTGCATCGCTGGCCACACATCTTTTTCGGGTAAAGTTTTCCACTTGATATACGAACCGTTTCTTATAACCCAGCTGAGCTTTTATCTTCAGCTTACCTTAAATCACACGGATTAGATCGGGAAACCCTGATACATACATATGCAAAAAGAAACGAACAAACACGCTGACAGATAGATAGATAGACCAACAGATCTGCCGGCAGACAGACAGACAGATAAACAGGTAGACAGACAGAGGGCAGACAGACAGATATATAGATTGATAGACGGATGGATAGACGGACTGACGGACGTATGGATGGATGGATGGATGGATGTATATATGTTTGGATGGATGGATGAATGGATGTGTGGATGTATGGATGGATGGATGGATGGATGAATTGATGGACGGACGGATGGATGGATGGATGGATGGATGAAATGGGAAAAGAGTTTCAGAGACAGGCACAGGGATAGGCAAAGGTAGAAATCCTACTTACTTGCGTATTCCAGCCCGATCTCTTTCGTGAAGTTGTCTTCTATGCCTAGTGGACTGAACTTGTAGTAGCTATGTGTAAAATTTCTTCCGTTCAGATTCATGTGGATCCCGTTGATCACGAGATGACAATAGCTGTTATAGACGTTGTCTTGTCCTGTAAACAAACAGTTCTGATCGTTTCTCTACGACCCTAAGCACCAAAACATTAGAAATCAGTTTGCACAGCCTGGCGAAAACCAGTGTCCTGAAATTACAAAGAGTTGCTGTGCGCAATAAATGCCAAATAATAATAATAATAATAATAATAATAATAATAATAATAATAATAATTACAATAACAACAACAACAACAACAATAATATTAATAATGCTTATCTTGATCATAATTCTTGTGCTGATCAAAGCAATTTGCCCAATTTTTACCAGAAGCCGAAGCTGCATTTTGTGTAGGTATGTGTGGGTGTTTGTATGTATGCATGTATGTATGTATGTGTGTGTATGCATGTATGTACGTATGTGTGTGTATAATAATAATAATAATAATAATAATAATAATAATAATAAGACAATTTATATAGCGCCGTAACACGGCCGAGGCCGAAGAAAAGGGCGCTGTACATAAGTTCAGGCGACAATTGAAAATTAACTAGTCATACGATAATTTAAATATAAACGTGTTAAGCCCTTTCTTAAAGTTATCCAAGGATGGAGCATTCTTCACGTGGTCGGGAAGGCTGTTCCACGTAGTGGGTCCGGCGATCGAGAAAGAGCTTTCGCCAAACCGCGTGGTAGACCTTGGGACTTGCAGATGGTTCCTCGACGAGGACCTCAGCCGACATCTGTTCTCATTATCTCCGACTCGTATGTATGTACGTATATATGTGTGTATGTATGTATGTGTGTATGTATGTATGTGTGTATGTATGTATGTGTGTATGTATGTATGTGTATGTATGCATGTGACTATTTATGAATGTATGTGACTGTATGTATATATATATATGTACTGTATGTATGTATGTATGTGTATATACATAAGTATGTATGTGTATGTATGTGTGTTTATATGCATGTATTTAACGAAGCTACAGAAACTTAGAACATTAGGCAACTAGATTAGGTTGAACTACTTTCCAGACTGCACGTATACTAACCATCTTTATCGTATATGAGCTTGACTCTTTTCCAGTTGAATTTCCTGAACAGCGCATTAAGGCATTCGGCCACTGAATTGAAGTTGGCGTTCAGCCTGGTCAACATCGGGTACAGCTCGCTTCGAAACTGTAGGAAATCCGCCGCCATTCCACCGCTTGTCATGATCGGTATCTTCCAGTACCTCGACTGTCGCGCTACTGGGGCCAAGGCATAGTCCAAGATCGGTCCGAAGAACACATCGACCTGGCCATTCAAGTAGTAGTTGATGGCGTTGTTAAGAGCCTGGGCTATATCGGCTTCATCGTTTGCGTAACGGACGACTAGGTCCACGCCGGTCAGGATCTTATCGCGGCGGACCGTGGCCAGTGCGATGTCGATGGCTGGAGAGATGCGCTCTTTGGCGAACAGCCAGTTGGGACAGCTGTTCCGCTTGCCGGGACAAGTGTATCGCAGTTCCGGTAGTATGGCGGCGATCTGGAATA
Organism: Norana najaformis; assembly: GCA_964023275.1. Taxonomy (NCBI): domain Eukaryota; kingdom Metazoa; phylum Annelida; class Clitellata; order Crassiclitellata; family Hormogastridae; genus Norana; species Norana najaformis. The sequence goes on from OZ029927.1 coordinate 8,718,356, forward strand.
ACGTCTGGTTGTGGGAGGACTGCGGACGACAGGCTTGGTTGGGCTGAAGAGCATCAACTAAAGCGGCGGCAAACACCAGCACCAGCGGCGTAATCCAACGCTCCTTCATTCTCGCCTCTCTTTGACTTAACAATACAGCAATCCGAAATTAATTCCTTCGACTGCTAAGAGTTCTGCGCGCGAACTAGGCGACTGCGCGGCTCGACCAGAGGAGGCGCCACTATCGCACAAACGTCACATCCGATTGCGTTGACTGATCAATTAATATATAGCCTCTCCTTATTGAATGTTTGTTCCAAAGATGATGTAGCTCTCCGATGACGTCAGCATGACGTTTCCGAATCCTTTCGACCAATCCTGTCTGACCTTTTTGACCTCTATAATAATTTCAGAAGCAAAATCATAGCAATCAATCATTCGAGTCTTATTTAGTTTGATGTATTCTACAAAGCATAATATGAATCTTGAAGGTAGACACTAGCATGCTCAAAGACACAAAATGTCTCGTTTTTAAACGCAGTCACCGTAATTGACAATAAGACAGTTATTTGGCGTTTTATGCAATCCGATGAAGTGACTGTCTTTGGGTTACAGTGACTGCATGTACATTTGTATGTGTGTATGTATGTATCTCGCTATGTATGTATGTATGTATGTGTGTATGTATGTGTGTATGTACGTATGTATGTATGTATGCCAGTCACTTTATGCCTAGGTTCATACTGACCACACTAACGTGTTTGCAAGGGGTACCACGACGTAGGAGGGCGGGGCTCCTTTCTGCGTGGTTCTGGACATCATTGATGACATGTTGGAGGACCTGATCGTTCGTTTCACGGTGTCGCTGGAAAATTAACCCCCTGGAGAATAATATGACCGTTTCGTGCTTATACAGGCGTTCTTGTCGTCGTTCATTGTTCATCCTGTCCGTGGCGGAAATGACGACAGATGAATATGAACAGAGGCCGGCTGGATGGGCCGAGGAAAGGAGGAATGTACATGAAGACGGGAAGAATGGAGTCGGATGCATACAGAGCGCACTCCGATTGACAACATCGGTATGGAGTCCTTGTCTTTAAACCTCAGCATCTATATGTCTGTTTATTCTGCACTATATATATATATATATTTATATATATATAGACTGCTGAATTTGTTTATTTTTTGTTTATTGTTTACTGCTCCAAAACAGAATAAAACATTGCACATATAAATAACACAAACACTTATCTGGATGTAAAGGTCTACCCAAAAATGGCCAAGGTCCTGCTAATTTAGGGCAGCCTATAACACAATAATATATCGATATATATATATGTACCCATATAATACAATATTTATACACTAAATGTATGCTCCAGTATGTTGATACATACACAAAAAGCATATATAATTACATATATACCCATATAATACAATATTTATGCATTATATATATGCCTCAGTATGTTGATACAAACATATAAAGACAGCATACATAAATACACACATATATATACCCATATAATACAATATTTATACACTACAAATTTGAAACATACTTGTATACAATATGTTTATTGCCGTAGCCTTGAATTTAATGATGAATTCCGTTGATCAATGGACGAAGATAGACTGTATTGGTTGCAGAATTATCTTTTGCTCGGCCGCTCTTCACAATGAATCTCTTATCACTGGCAAACTTTAGTCTTAGTATAGGCGGACGACCCACTGAGGTTCTTCATCAAGATGATCAGCAAGATTAGGAAATCAACAAAAGGTTTGCCAATACATTCATATCTGCCACCAACTCCTGCGAACTTTCTAGAATTCCAACCACGCTTAACAGCCGGTGTGCCGAAGGGCATCAATAACGCACCAGAAAATTACTGTGCCCTCGACCCGCTACCTTACATATCCTCAAGAAATTCAACTGGACATTCTGCCATTTTGTCACCAACGTCTGTAACGCCTCTTTGCGCAGTGGACTGCTACCAGTAAGCCATCGTCACGCCATCGTCACGCCATCGTCACGCCATCGTCACGCCATCGTCACGCCATCGTCACGCCATCGTCATGCCATCGTCACGCCATCGTCACGCCATCGTCACGCCATCGTCACGCCATCATCACGCCATCGTCACGCCATCGTCACGCCATCGTCACGCCATCGTCACGCCATCGTCACGCCATCGTCACGCCATCGTCACGCCATCGTCACGCCATCGTCACGCTTTTCATCACGCCATCGTCACGCCATCGTCACGCTATCATCACGCCATCGTCACGCCATCGTCACGCCATCGTCACGCCATCGTCACGCCATCGTCACGCCATCATCACGCCATCGTCACGCTATCATCACGCCATCGTCACGCCATCGTCATACTGGGGCTAAAGAAGGCCATTGCGGAACCATCTGACACTTATAGTTAGAGATCTATCTCGAACTTTACCTTTTTGTTCAAGGTATTTATTTAAGAAGCTGGTATGTCGGCAGTTGGTTACGTTTCTGGAAAGACACGAGCTTCTACCTACAAGGTAATTCAACCGAGTCTGCTGTGCTCAAGTCCTCTCGGGCATTCTGATGGCAGCAGATCGGGTGGAGGTTACACTGCCCATCCTCTTCGACAGCATTCAGTACTGCTGATCATATCTTACTCGACAGATTGTCAACAGCGTTTGGCATCGAAGGTTCGGCCCTGTATCGGTTCCGAAGCTTCCTGCAGGACCGCATGGTATTACAATGGTATTATAATTATTATTTCTACTATTATTACTACTACTATACTACTACTACTACTACTACTACTACTACTACTACTACTACTACCATTACTACTAGTACCATTACTACCACTACTATTACTGCTACTACTACTACTACTACTATTATTATTATTATTATTATTATTATTATTATTATTATTATTATTATTATTATTATTATTATTATTATAAATTGTAGTCCAACGCTTTAATGCTGTCGCTTTTTGCAGCACTTTCTCTCTGCCAGGACTTGACGAGATTTAGCCAACCGAGACGTTTTAATTCTCCGGAGCCATCATTGGCATGGAAAAATAATAATTATACTTAACACTGCAGGGGGTCCCCATGAAGCATGAATGCTGTCTTTGTTTACAGACATCTTTTTTATGTCGCATATAAAAACACAGGCTTAAATGTACACAATAATTACGTCATGCCTAAATATAGACACAGATGAAGCATGGCTAAAGATAGACTCGTTCTTATAAGACGTTTTAATTAAGCACACCTTCATATATAACAGTAAACCCATACATTAGGTCTAGTCATCTGCTTGCCTTGATGCAATAGCTTATCTCTATATCTGTGTCGATCACTCTTCTACAGTGTCACATATAATATATATATATATACAATATACACAATATATAAAATATATAAAATACAAAATTATATTTCATTCATATATATATATATATATATATTTGAGGAACATTGTATCAGTTATATACCAACTCAAATCCGACAATGTCGTTAAAAAATAAACTAGTATATATTTATACATGTAGATATCTGCCGTCGGTCAGACTCGGTCTGTGTATGCTTCTGTGTGTGTACTTGTGTGCTTGTGTTAGCTCGTAGGCTTACATATAAATCTGAACACTCGAAGATCCATAAGACGCACCAGCGATTAATCAAGATATGGGATGACGTGTTTTATGGGTGTCATTTATTTCGTTCAAACCGAGACAGAGGACTGTTCTACAATTTAACTGTCCAAGAAGCCATGAAGGAAGCACACGTCAGTTTCAATTGTCGTTCCATATTGACGCTACATAAATCGCAAATGCTGATAGCTTCAGAAAGAGGCGTTCCGTAAGAGCAATCTCGAATTATTGTTCGTTCAGTGGACATCCTGAATGGACGCCATTAAATCACGCATTAATATATCACGCTCTACACTGACATTGTATCAATTCACATTAGTAACGTTGCAGTGCGTCGCATTACGTTAGTTACACTGTTTTATATTACATCATATCACATAACATCACATTAGTAACACTGCAGTACATCACATCACATTTGTAATGTTCCATCACTTCACATTAGGTTAGTAGCTTCGTTTTTAAACCATTACATTATGTGACATCACATTAGCAACCTTGCGTTACATCACATCACATTAGCAACTTTGCTTTATCTTACATCACATTATATATGCAATAACATAGCTTCACATACAATATTATACGCAACAAGAAATGGCAGCTCGTTCACCAACAGCTTGTTGTCAGATAAATTGAGCAATTCAAAAATATGGTCAATGTTTTTATTCGTCCTATTATCGCCCATGCTCTTCTTTGCCTCCAACCATCTAACTTTAAATGTTCGAAACAAATGTACAGAAGAATTTTATCTTCGTTGACTTCTTCATCCGTAGAGAAATCACCAATTATCAGTGTTATTTTTTCTTCGATAACTCTGCTAGATTTATTTAAAATGTAACTAAGAAGCTCTGAAATCGTAATCGTAATCCCGAGATTTATACAGCACCCAACGAAAACCACGTCACGGGGACCAGCTCATTCACAGGCGCTCAATCAAAACAAAATCGATAGGCAAAAGTGTTAGGTTCCAGGTCAAGATCCAAGAGTCAGGCAGAGAGACAGTCTTGCAGCTACGGTGGGTGATGTTTGGGACTGGAGCGGGGAGGGATAAGTAGAAGAAGGGGAGTCAGGATGGGATCCGTGAAAGAGGAATCACAAGCTCACGCGTTGCCGCCATGATCAAGTTATGGTGTATTATCCTACATTATCAAATTCCTCCCATGACTCTAGGCAGAGTCAGAAGCAGCGCTGTGCAAATCACGAAAGTAAATAAATCACGTGTTATTACAGATCAGATTACATTTTAGGCAGTGGTGCGTCTTTTACATGACACAGTGCAACGTCGCCAGGTGGCCTTGCTAATAGCAGCCCCGAGAGATCAGTTTCATTGACTTTTATTGCATCATACATTCCACAGATCAGAGCAACTCTCTGAATAAAACCCATTCGTCAGCGATTAACCAAATACAGGAGCGCTATAAAATTGCTGTCTGTAATAAATTACGTAGTGTAGCGTTTATTGCGCATGTTTGAGTGAATGGCATGACGTCTGATCTGCCTTGCATCTGTTCCCTGGTGTTCAAACCCCTTTATGAGAAAGAGATGTAGCGATTCTCCTTATGCTCGCATTTTATCTTCATTAGATTTGTCAGCTTATTTGCTTATAGAGCTTATAGCGTAGATCTGCAAGTTTTATTATATAATGGGTAGCATCAACATATATATATATATAATGGGTAGCATCAATATATATATATAATGGGTAGCATCAATATATATTTATGTATATATAGGGGCCTGTGTGGTTAGATAAATAGATGTAGCAAACCAGAGCATTAATTGTTAATGTTAGGTTGAGGGGATGCTGTACGCTATACTTCGAACCTATAGGGAAAGCAGAGAACTAGCTGAAAACATTTAAAAATAACGGTTGACTGTCGTCTAGTTGAATGCAGACGATATTTAAAGATGCGCGGCAAAGCGCAACGCTATTTTCTTCAGTTGTAAGGAAATCGTGGAAGTCGTAGAACTTCGCTGGAAAAGCCTTCCGTAAACTCCGGATCGATCGAGCACGAACTGTAAGATCGATAATTCAATCGACGGATAAACGATTCGCTAAATCGAACGGTTTTAATGGTCCGATCGACGCGTGCATAACTTCAAAGGAAAAGTCGTCAACGGGCTGTGATAGCTCGATGGCGATGTTCATGCGATCCAAAGACAATCTCTGTTCTGAGTTGTGACTGACTCGAAAACGAGAGACTTCGTTCGGCACCAGAGTCGAGAAAATCAACGAAGCCTTGAAGTGAAAAGAAAAAGGATCTGGTGCGACGAACTACGGGAGGTGCCAGACACTGACCACCTTTGCAGTCTGAGATTTTACTGAAAATAAGCAGAAGGGAAATTCGTTCATCGAAAGGATCTAAGCTAAAGCCAAAAGACACAGTTCGAGCGAGCAACGCCAACGAGGAACATCCAACGAGGACCATCTTTTAGATTAATTAATTATTAATTCTTACTTAACTTGATGCTAGAGTTGCCAAGATTTAGCGTCAACTGATCCTCCACCTAGCGGTCAGTTTGTATTAAACACGTCCCGCCCTAATCTATGTCCCATAATTCATTGCTCTTCCGGTGGCGTTTAATAACGTTTCCGTTTTGGCTTAGGTAGGTTTGATTAAGAATAGGTTTGACTATTGATACCATAATTTATAGGTTTAATTTTTTATTGTTAAAGGTGATTTGCTTGCATTGTGGATATTAAATAATTCTATGTAACTGAAAGAGCTGTTTACTGTTTTATCCACATGATAAAAAATTATAAACATGATCTGCAACTGCAGTATCGCCAGAAGTATTCAGAAGTATTCGGACAGCTTAAACGCTGCCAGACGTCGCAGATACTGTTTCTATGATTGATGTTGTCGTATTTGCGCTTCAGGCAAAAGAGCCTTCAAACTCAGGACCACACATCCGACAACGATTGTTGAAGAGGCGCCTAATAAACGAGCAATAACCTACCTTTACGCATACGATTCCTCGCTTATAGCGTGTTAACAAATGCATTATTCACTTATTTACTTACCTTATATGACACATACTTGTGCAACGTTTAAACCGCTCAAAATTGCGCTGTATAAATAAGAATACATGTATATAATTTCTCAGTGATATATTGTTATCCGATTGTACACTAGTTTTCACGATAAACGTCTAATATGATATATAGATATGTATTCAATATAGAGCCAGCCTTACCGTATCCCCCCTTATATGTATACCGTTGCAGCGTTTTCGAGAGGCACTTAACAGGTGCTTAATATAGCTTAATTTCACTTAATTTAGCGCCTGTAAGTTGTTTTGACGCATGCACATATATAAATGCATACATATATAGCCTTATTTCGCTAAGTGCGTGCTATGTATTTATATAGTTAATATATTCATTTAAATAGCGCAACTATGAATGTTTAACGCGCTACACTTGTTCTTCCACTGCAATTTGCCAATGATCAAAAACGGAAACGTTATTAAACGCGGCCGGAAGAGCAATGAATTATGGGACAAAGATTAGCGCGGGACGTGTTTAATACAAACGGCGCGCTAGGTGGAGCATCAGTCGACGCTAAATCTCGGCAACATCTCGCCCGCCGCGAGATCTCCAGCGAAGAACACAAGCAGAATAATTGCTTGAACTTTGGCTTCGCTATCACCACATCCACGCACATCCACGCACATCCACACACACACACACATACAGATATTTATCTACATGCTTGAGGGAGGGATAGGATAAATAAGCTAGAGGATAGGATAGAACAGATTATAGCAGATCACGCTTCGGTATATAGGATATGATGGAATGGATTAAGACAATATCGAATAGGATGAGATAGTATAGGATAGGATAGGATAGTATAGGATAGGATAGAACAGGACCTAACGGGATGAAAGAGGATATCTATTTACTTATTTATTTATCCGTCTATTTATTTCATTTCCTGGTCGTTATTTCTGTAAGCAGATCTGCAGCTCTTGTGCAAATGAATTCATATCTATATATCGAGTATATATATATATATTATGTGTTTAAGTATATATATATACCTTACTAAATATACATTTATATAGATTCGAGGGAACGTGGTTCCTGAACGGTCTGGCGATCATTGGTTATATCCGTTTATCTGAGAACTCGATAGACCGACTGACTATTCCGGGGATCCCAAGTCAGCGATCATCAAAATCATCAGCCGAACGGGTTTTATTGGCTTCACGCCTCGAAATAAACCACACATATCGTCTCAACGCCTCAACATCTATGTATATATATATATGTATATATGTATGTGTGTATATATGTATGTGTATGTGTGTATGTCTGTATGCATGTGTGCATGTGTGTATGTGCTTACGTGTATGTATGTGTGAATGTATGTGTGTAGGTGTTAGGTGTATGTATGTGTGTATGTATGTGTGAATGTATGTGTGTATATGATATATAAGTGTATGTATGTATGTATGTTTGTATATATATAAGTGTATGCATGTATGTATGCATACGTGCATACATGAATACATACATAGACAATTACACATGTTTGTGTATGTGTGTATGTATGTATGTATGTATGTATGTATGTATGTATGTTTGTATGTATGTATTTATGTCCGTATGTGTGTGTATTTAGGTGGAAGTATAAGCGTTTATTATGTTGAATATAATTGGAATAGCATTATTATTTAAATGTGAATGGATTGTGTATGTAAATAAAGGTTCCTTGTCCATCTAGCGGGACTTTGGGAAAGAGCTCATTTCTTAAGCCCTTAAACCGGCAATGGGTGATTTGCAAGGTCCTCGACGCGGGGCCAAAGCATCGCAGGGCTTGCGGTTTACATAGCAGCTTACGCCCTCACCAAGTTCTACTGCTTGATGACAAAGGCACGTGTATGCAATAAACTTACCCACGGTCATTACATGAAGTCTACACAGCAGGCTTGAACCCACAACCGTTAGGTCAGAGACCCAGAACGTCAACTAAATATACAACCGTGTCGCACAAATAGAATATACTTGAACATAAGTAGCTTATATCTTCTAATAATTAAGTACAGTAGGCTATGACATATTTGTGGCCAATTCAGCCTACTGAAAAGGTAAAGATAAAAATAACAAACATGTTTACACGCCTCTAACTGTGAGGATCAAACTAAACTCCTCAAAAGCGTCCTGGATTTTGTTGTCTGACGACTGTGACCCACCCAAGCCTAAGATTCCTCTCTCAGCCGATGGAATATGGCGTATTAGCAAATGCATTACTTACTTCCCGAAGAATCTTTTGGCCGAGGCGCAAACAAGACTTCAGTAATCCAACAACAGGAAAACTGTTTCGAACCAACCAACAGTTGATGCCTTGTGCATTAGACACCGCCGCTTTAGAAGTTACTGATTACAGTTACCAACGCATTTTCGTAGCTACTACTGACGAAATTTGTGATGAAACTTCATCAGAATTCAATAATTATGATCGTTAACAGCGATTCTCCTCATTAAATTCAAACGAAGCTATAAAACCGAACACCTAACGTGTCATCAGTGCAACTATACATGGAGCAGACAGATTTTCAGTTGCCGCATTCCGAACTTCAGGTCAACCCCGTCATGCCTTCTTGTGTATTGAACCGTCCTCCTGGAACCTTCTCCTATTGCATTTATGTATTGCTGCATTTGACTGTGCAGAATACATTTTCCAACTGCCTTAAACTGCATTTGTTTAGATCAGTTAGATAGTCATGTGTGCAGCTCTAGTGTGAGGCACTCAAAATACGTTATATTAAGTGTCCTGATACATATACGCGTATATGCATATATAGTTACATATATAAATGCATACAAATCATACATACATGTATATACATATATAAATACATACATACATATATACATGTACATACATATATACATTCATGCACACCTACATGCATACGTACAAATCATAAACTAGGGCAAGAAAGTCAAAGTTTATATAACGCCTTCAGAACAAGAACACCTTCTTTAACCCCTGCCTTGCTATTCATTTGCCGTCTGGCAACGTAATATCGATGTCAACGGCCATGACAACCATAATACGTCGTCAAACACCTGATCATACAATGCCACAGTGTTTCAGATGCCTTTGAAGCCCTTTGATGGACGATATACATTTCTCAATGGAGGTACCGTACGTCAGTGGAACTGGAAAGTGAAGTCCTTGACATGACCAGTCCGAAAGTTGTCAAAAGGAACAATTTTTTCAATATACTTTACTGGAAATGTTGTTTTTAGATATATATGTCGGTATATATTCATCAACTGCGCTTAGCCGCAAGTGTTTTCGATCACGAGATGAGAAATAATGCAATTACAGTAAGGTCGGCGTCAACGGCCTTGACAGCCAAAAGATGTTGTTAAACTGGAAGCTACCAGGGACTTGAGTGGACACCACTTGATATGTATCGACAATTCGACATATGAGGTCGGGCAGCGAGGCCTTTTCCTCGCCATCTAGCCCTCCCATCGACAGCGTACAGTCGATGCATTCATTCTGCAACCAAGTAGCTACAGCGGTGGAATCTAATCTAATTACTTATATAGCGCCGTTGTCACAACGCACAAGGCATCAGTCGATGGCCACTTGAACACTTGAATTGAAATCGCAGTCATAACTCACAATCCGTTGGAGAAGCCTGGACGAATTTCAATACGTCAGAGAAATCTTGAACTACAATCACGCCCTGCTCTCATATATAATTAAGGCTCTCCCAAAAATGGACAATACATTTCTTTTCGGAAGACGACGAGTATAGCTCGATCTTCACGGGAATCAGGGTGTTTCGCGCCAACACCTTCCTTCAACCCCCGGGGGAAAGAGGAAGGAAGGGAGGGAAGGAAGGAGGGATGGAAGGAGGGAGAGGTGAAAGGCGTTGCTCGCGTGTGTGAAAACTGCTGATGGCCAGGAGCTGATGAGATGAGAAACGAAAACAAATCCAGGATCGTTGATATCACAGTCGCATCACTGCGATTTATATTGTTGTTGATGCCGTTAGTTACAGTTGCTGTTGCTAATGGTTACTGCGCTTAGGAGTGGTGCAATACGTTTCGCTCGGACGACATACGACGTCACCGAGGCATGCATTCGCCGGATTGAAGAAATGTTTTCTGTGTCTTTTGGCAAAGTGGGTTGCAATTTAGAAAAACGATTGCCAGTTAAACTTCATTCGTGTGTCAGGCGTTGAGAAACTGCGAAATGACTTGTGCCTATTCACCACAAGTAGATTAGATAAGATTGGATTGGATTAGATTAGACTAGACTAGAATGGATCTAATCAGGTAAGATTATATTAGATTGGATTGGATTAGATTAAATTTGATTGGATTAGATTTGATTGGATTCGATTGGATTGGGTCGGGTGGGGTGGGTTCAGGTCGGGTTCAGTTCAGGTCAGATCAGGTCAGATCACATGTCATCCTAGCCAAGAGTGAATACCGCTCTTGACAACAGGTTTTTTATGTTGTTGGGCCAATTGCAGGCTGTGGAATGCAAGTCGATCATCAGTTGCTCAAATAATCGATCACATGATCCATTGAACATTAGATCAAGTGATCGCCTGAAGTTTTCAAAGACAAGCAACACTGCAAAATAAAACAACTTTCAGCATCAAATGATCTCTCGTAGTATTGTTTCTCTCTGTCCCTTTTATCGCCTGACCGTATTTATCCGTTTGCCTTGTGTTTGCATCTCTTTCTGCCTCATTCCTTGACACTGTCTCTGTCTTTTATGCCTCATTCCTTGACACTGTCTCTGTCTTTTATGCCTCATTCCTTGACACTGTCTCTGTCTTTTATGCCTCATTCCTTGACATTGCCTCTGTCTTTTATACCTCATTCCTTGACACTGTCTCTGTCTTTTATGCCTCATTCCTTGACACTGTCTCTGTCTTTTATGCCTCATTCCTTGACATTGCCTCTGTCTTTTATGCCTCATTCCTTGACATTGCCTCTGTCTTTTATGCCTCATTCCTTGACATTGCCTCTGTCTTTTATGCCTCATTCCTTGACACTGTCTCTGTCTTTTATACCTCATTCCTTGACATTGCCTCTGTCTTTTACGCCTCATTCCTTGACACTGTCTCTGTCTTTTATGCCTCATTCCTTGACACTGTCTCTGTCTTTTATGCCTCATTCCTTGACACTGTCTCTGTCTTTTATGCCTCATTCCTTGACACTGTCTCTGTCTTTTATGCCTCATTCCTTGACACTGTCTCTGTCTTTTATGTCTCACTCCTTGACATTGCCTCTGTCTTTTATGCCTCATTCCTTGACATTGCCTCTGTCTTTTATGCCTCATTCCTTGACACTGTCTCTGTCTCTTATGCCTCACTCCTTGACACTGTCTCTGTCTTTTATGCCTCATTCCTTGACACTGTCTCTGTCTCTTATGCCTCATTCCTTGACATTGCCTCTGTCTTTTATGCCTCATTCCTTGACACTGTCTCTGTCTTTTATGCCTCATTCCTTGACACTGTCTCTGTCTTTTATGCCTCATTCCTTGACACTGTCTCTGTCTTTTATGCCTCACTCCTTGACATTGCCTCTGTCTTTTATGCCTCACTCCTTGACATTGCCTCTGTCTTTTATGCCTCATTCCTTGACATTGCCTCTGTCTTTTATGCCTCACTCCTTGACATTGCCTCTGTCTTTTATGCCTCATTCCTTGACACTGTCTCTGTCTTTTATGCCTCACTCCTTGACACTGTCTCTGTCTTTTATGCCTCATTCCTTGACACTGTCTCTGTCTTTTATGCCTCATTCCTTGACACTGTCTCTGTCTTTTATGCCTCATTCCTTGACACTGTCTCTGTCTTTTATGCCTCATTCCTTGACACTGTCTCTGTCTTTTATGCCTCATTCCTTCCTTGACATTGCTGTCTCTGTCTTTTATGCCTCATTCCTTGACACATTGCCTCTGTCTTTTATGCCTCATTCCTTGACACTGTCTCTGTCTTTTATACCTCATTCCTTGACATTGCCTCTGTCATTCTTTGTTGTGAGATGCATACAGAATAAGACTTGAACCTCGATCGGATATAAAAATTCAAGACAACGATATATTTTACGTATATATAAATCATGTAGACCTATAGACATGTGTTATTCTTGGCACGTCTGATTTGAGTAGTAAATTGCCTCGTCCATTATGCTTGTCATTAGGATGTCAGACAAAAGCTCTGAATACATTTTCTAAATGCAACCGCTGGTAATCGCCGCTGATTATAGCCACAGAATACAGCCGATGATTACAGCCGCTGAATATAGCCACTACATGTCAGTGCTTGAAAAATTGTTGCATCTTGCAATGCTACATAAGAGCGATTCGAAAGCATGCAAATAGACGTATATATAGTGCTAGCCAACATTTCGTTGAGTACATATGGAGTTGAGAACAGACGATACTTGTTTATCTCATGTTTTATTGCGTATTATTGTACGCAATACATGATTCACACATAAACGCGTTATATGTAGGCGTAACTGCAGTAAATATATGATAAGCCTATTTATAGCTTATATATGCATATCTGTTTTAACTAATTTATGTACAGTTCTGCCTTGAATAGAGAGTTTTCTTCAAGTGCTTACAATGGAATTTAGGCCTACTCTAGCCTAAGACTCCTAATAAGTTTTCTGGAACAAATGCACAAAAAATGTTCGAAATATATTGCATTAATGACACTCACACACTACACTGCTACACAAAGCTACTGTGAGGTCATTTATGTTGATGTAATGTTACATGATAAGACATTATATGGTTTATTCTAAGAACCTCTGTTTTGAACCCCCAGTTAACATCTTTCCTCCACCCGCCTCCAATTGACAATTGTCATTGTCTGAGGGAAAGCTATCCCTAGCCAAATTCTGAGGCATTTAACATCCCTCGACGCATATGCTTTAAGTGCTAACATATATATCCAACCTAACATGTAGACTGCGGACGAGAAACACATGCAAGAGGTTCCTAGAATACGCCATAAAATGTCTTACCGTATTACATTACTTCAATGTTAAATGACAACACAGTATCTGACATGATAACATATCACATGTATCTGGATCGTGTAAAATACATCTATGAGATCTAAACAGGTCGGTATGTCTGTGAAAAACTGGTCCCGAGTAGCGCATTAGTCTGAGAAATATGAGACTGCACGAAATGTAACTGAACATGATGATAAAGGATGAGCTAAAAGTTACATCATAAAGTTCTCTGTCGGGATATATAAGCGCAGGTCGTGATCCGTCTCGCCACCCAATACTCAGCTGGAATAATATACGATGGAAAGTCATGGGCGTCTGTTGCCTACCGCATAGAACTCGTGCTCAGGAAATTACATACGACAGAAACTCTCCCGATAGAACACAAATTCTGATACAAGGCGGTCAGGAACTTGTATGTATGTTTTTGTGCATGTGTATATATGCATTTATGTATGTATGTACATATGCATGCATGAATGTATATATGTAATCTACACGTGGTGCTACATATGTATGTATATATGTATATATGTATGTTAAATATATATTTATATATGTATGTATGTGCATGTATGCATGCGTGTATGCATGCATGTATGTATGTATGCATATACGTATGTACCTATGTATATATGTATGTATGTATGTACATATATGTATACATGTATGCATGCATGTATGCATGTATGTATGTATGTATGTATATATGTATGTATGCATGTATGTGTGTAATTTATTATGTATGTATGTGTGTACGTATATACTTATGCATAGATACTTAATCTATCGCCTCTTAAGTACCTCAGAAAGCGTGGCCTAATACAGGTGGTGCTAAAATAGTGGATCAGATGTAGATTTAGCCAAGAGCGGTTCTAGGGGCCATCGCAGTCGTATTCCTACCTGAGTGTTGAGGAGAAGTCACAGCACGAATGGCCTCAGGATATGCCACTGCACACCTACCCTTCGTTTCTTTCTTCCACTACCTTTCTATAGATTCAACGCGGGGTATGCCCCTCGGAGTCCGTTCTTCGATTCAGCTCTGGAAAATGTTCATTATAACGCAAAGTAATAATAATAAAATTAATAATAATAATAATTTTTCAGCTCCCTGAGGGATCATAAATACCTCGGGGCAAAAAAATAATAATAGTAATAATAATAATAATAGTAATAGTAATAATATTAATAGTAGTAGTTATAGTAATAATAATAATAATAATATAATAATAATAATAATAATAATAAATTTTTTAAATAATAGAAATAATCTGAGAACTTCTATAATGCCACTGTAATAATGCTCAAAGCATCAGTCGGTGGTCGCTATTAAGCAAATTCGTTGTGCGTCCGTTAGAAAAGTCAAGGAGGGAATCCCATAAAACACTGACACGGTGCTTAACACAGCGGTTCCAAAAGTCTAAAGACGGCGTTGCAAGGGGGACGTAATTAATTGATTAACTCTTTTATTGATCCCAAATTCAACATATCAGGTTACGCATAAAACGTACGGTTTGCCAGGATACAAAAGGCAAAAGTGGTGTTGCCGTACACAACTGTTACAACACCCTGTCTTTAGATTTACGTACTTATGTGGAGCTCTTATAATTGGGGCTACATGATTTTTAGACATCGTAGCGTGCATGCATGGATCATTGATCTAACCACTGCCCACAAAGCAGTAATAATCGCTTGATTGAGGAGATCGGTTGGTCCCTCGTTTTGTCACATCAACTGGTGCTTTTCATGCAGTGGCTCTTGGCCAATAGTCTTGGAACAGCCATCATAACTGTTTCGCCTAAGCCAGCTGAAGAAATATCTCCGGCTTATCTTAGTCACACGTTTTTCGATCTGCTAAACAGTCATGCTCGCATAGATACTTACGGACTGTTAAATGGCGCTATATAAACCATACAAATGTATGCAGTTGTCTATAATGTAATATGTAAGTGTTGTTTTTATCACCGAAGTCTATCTCTCTTCGTCGATCGACTCAGATGTCATCCGTAATCGTCCCCCCGTATCTGAGCTCTTCACTCAGTTCTTTCCTGTCCTTCATTTCCGGTCTACCTTTCCATACGTCCGGTCTTTTCAGAAGAACTAATCATATGGTTTCATGCATAAGTCAACGAATTAATACATTCACTCGCGGTTACATGCCACTATTTATACTCTTAGAGCTCGTTCCTTGCTAGTTTTGGAACAAATTGTTGCTTCAAGTTCTTTTGAGACAGACAGACGGACAGACGGATGGACGGACAGACAGACAGACATACAGATAAACATATACAGACAGAAAGGCAGGCAGGCAACAAGAACGAGTGTCTATCTGTCTGCTGTCTGTCTGTCTCTCTGTCTCTCTAGAAAGAAAAAAGAAAAAAGAAAGGAAGGAAAAAAAGAATGAAAGAACTAAAAAAGAACAGAAAAAAAGAAAGAACTCAATGCAGCACGTTTATATATGCTGGGAGCAACTCTAGCTAGGATCTTGTAGGGCGATACATAAATACTCGGAATGAATGAATAAATGAATCTATAATCGACAACGCCACATCAGTCTCTGGTTTCCTGTCACATTACCTCAAATGTGCGCATAAACAAAGACATTAAAGGCGCTTTCAACCTGAGTCTTGGATGGACACACCGTGTCCCTACATCTTGATCGGGATTTAAGTCAGGTACTCATAAATCACTCGTACTTATCACGGTGAGTGCAACTTCCCTTGACTGCGTCGTGGTGGCTCAATGATAACATGTGTCCAATCACCTGCTCCAGCGGCGGGACTTCGAATCCCGCTACGTCGTTTGAAACTCACAATTCTTGGTAGAGGAACTTGATAAGTTAGTTAATAAGGAAGGAAGTGAATGAGTGAGTGAGTAGGTAAGTAATTTGACGAGTAACGATAACTATCACTTGCTGGTTGGATATGTAACAGTTAGCTAAATTAAATTGACTCACTCCATAGAGTATATAGGTAAATCTCAGACGAATGAAATTGCTTTTAAAGACTCCCGATATGACTGATTTGATGACAAGATAAAAGCCGGGTGATACACGGTCTTAGTAATTGCTAATAAGGATGAATTATACTCAATCAAGAATTCTAAAGAAATGACTGTATTTTGTTGGTAAAGTGACAGTAAGAGAAAATGCATAGTCAAAAGAGGGTATTATTTGCAATAGGAAGACAGGTTACTGATGATAGATTTATTCTAGTCAAGAGTCGAATATTCTAAATACTTCATGTTTAGAACAATACTATACGAACAGATTATTGGAGGAGTAGAGAACCTGTGTGTGTCTGAAGTCTCGAATATGTCAGACAACCGTTGAGAAAGTCGCAGCATATCAACTGATCATGGATACATCACTAATATTATATTGTCAAATTAAATCCAAAGCAACTGCAAGATTTCTAATGGATGTTAATTAATTTTTTGCTTGAATGCTCAAAAATTACCAGCAAATGAAGGACATTACGATTATCGACTGATACTCTATACCGCCGCTTTTCAAGCTACATACTACCTTACTTTCACCATACTGCCGCTAAAGCAGCTGTTCTAGCCAGATCACCGTAAGCTAATAGTGCTTACTGCTTTACAAACACGAGGAAAGACGTCACAGCTCTTCCACGGATGACACAATAAATTAACGACTTGTGGTATCAACTTGCAACCTGTGGCAAAGGCGATAACCCCATAGAAACGGTTACTATGACGACCAGTAATTAAGTCGGTAAAGAGGACGGCGGGCGACGTTCATAATGAGCGTTGGCCTGGTTACTAATTATGATATGCGATCATCGCAAGAGTTATTTATTGGTGGGTTCAAGCTCAGATCAGAAGATTTAAGAGTAGCTTGAATGAAATAAGCGACTTTGGGGAAAAAAGAAGCCTACGGTTTCTAATTACAAAAGGATGCCCCTTAGGAGACTGAGCTGGCTGAAGCACCGAAAAATAAAACAAAGCTCATATTTCAGTGATTTGTCACGAGTTACTCAAATCAGTTGATCATCAGTTTAGTAAGGAAACTTATGTGATGGAAGAAGATATGGAGCCGATGGAGTTGAAGTCTTATGTAGCACACATTTGTAAGTGCAATAAATAAATAAATAAATAATTAATGAGCCTAACCCGTGTTCTCTTCCTTTTGTCAAGCTCATCGGTCCTAAAACCTGGGACAATTTCCCACCTGTTCCGAAGGATAAAGCCCCTGGACTTTCCAGTTCCATCACTTGCATGATCGAGTAGAACAGACATAAGCAGTGAAGAAAACATGCTTGTTCCAGAAGGGTTTGGACAAGCTTTAGTTGAGAAAGAAGAGAAAGAAGGAGGAGGAGGAGAAGAAGAAGAAGAAGAAGCAGAAGAAGCAGAAGAAGAAGAAGCAGAAGAAGAAGAAGAAGCAGAAGCAGAAGAAGAAGAAGCAGAAGAAGAAGAAGCAGAAGAAGAAGAAGCAGAAGAAGAAGAAGAATAAGAAGAAGAAGAAGAAGAAGCAGAAGAAGAAGAAGCAGAAGAAGAAGAAGCAGAAGAAGAAGAAGCAGAAGAAGAAGAAGCAGAAGAAGAAGAAGCAGAAGAAGAAGAAGAATAAGAAGAAGAAAAAGCAGAAGCAGAAACAGAAGAAGAAGAAGAAGTAGTAGTAGTAGTAGTAGTAGAAGAAGAAGAAGAAGAAGAAGAAGAAGAAGAAGAAGAAGAAGAAGAAGAAGAAGAAGAAGAAGAAGAAGAAGAAGTGCCTCTTGAGCTAATTCTGAGAGGCAGCAATTATTGGTATGAAATGTTAGCGATTTCATTTTCTTAGTCTTGCCTGCCAGCCTTCTCCCTCGCCGCCTGTTCGTCCCACCGACATTCTACGCTCAATATACTCAATTTGTGCCACAGTTTGCTACGAAGGCGCAATTGTTTCAGCTGGAACTCGTACTTTATCACTGGACAATTGATGGATATCGACGTCGAACAGTTGACGTTAAACATTTTAGTTCTAGGTTCTTCTGCTTTAAGCCAACTGGGACATTGAACCTTTCCAGTCGAACACATTAAAATGCACCTCACGGACGGATTTAATGCGCGATTGCCGACGGCGTCTACAGGGTTCCATGTTTCCTTCTGAGGTAAGCATGTTACTGGCTTTGAAAATTTTCTAGTCACGAAGTTGAGGTCTCGATTCGGTTGCTCTGCTGCTTCACGGAGAAACGCGGAACAAACGAACGAAGAAGACCTGAATTATCTCTAAATGACTTCCGAGAAATCCCTCGGGATAGGTTAGGGAGAAAGCAGGAGGAGAAGAGCGAACGGCCGCTAAGACTGAGGCAGGCAGACAGATAGAGAGACACTATCAAAGTCAGAAACAGCTGCAGACAGAAGCACAGATACAAAGACAGGCAGAAGCAGACGGACACACAGACATAGTCAGAGGCAGAAACAGCTGCAAAGAGGAAAAGACTCACAGATAGAGAGACAGGCACACACAGAAACAGCTGCAGTGAGATACCCACAGAGCTAAACAGGGTCACAGATATAGGCAGACATACAGGCAAACACAAAGACAGAGTCAGAGGCAGCGATGTAGGCAGAGGCAGAGGTATTGAAAAGTGAGGCAGATATAGAAATACATACAACGAGACCTACAGTCAAGCAGAGATAGACACGAAGAAGAAGGAGGCAGACAGGGAGACAGTAACAGGCACAGACATAGACAAAGACATCCTCGGTCGTATTCAGAGAGCAAAGACAATGCCACAGGATGAGGCAGAGACAAAGCAGAAAAGAGAAAGAAGTTCAGACGGAGATACATGGCGGGAGATAGCGCCTTAACCAAGCACAGATGTATGGGGACAGCATTGTGTAATAAATGTTTACGAGTTTCTATCTGTTCCTTTGTTATCACGCAAGTCCTAGGAGCCATCGCCAGAAGCTATAGCTATAGATAGTTCAACTGTCTTAAAAGAACGCTTATGCATAATCGTATATATAACAATATGAATATACTCGAAAACAAAGGGTTGGTTATTAGAATCAATTACTGTGAACAGAACATGTACGAAAACTCTTAAATTTTAGCACCAGTATTGAGAATTGTGGAAGCTTAACATGATATAACATTAACACTCTGCTCTTAGAGTTCTGAATGCGTGCAGAAATGGGTTGCGTAGCAGAGAGAGAGAGAAAGAGAGAGACAGAGAGAGACAGAGAGAGACAGAGAGAGACAGAGAGAGACAGAGAGAGACAGAGAGAGACAGAGAGAGACAGAGAGAGACAGAGAGAGAGACAGAGAGAGAGACAGAGTACATTGAGCAGAGAGACGAAATTAGAAATTATAATAGCACCGTAACTTCATTGATTCGATAAGACAAAAGTCTGATATGTAAAGATATCGATGATATCTAGAACATGGGCCTAGATATATGGAAACAGAAACCTAGATAAAATAAATTCCAGGATAAAGTGAAACAACGGCCTAAATCTAAGGACACAACCGCCATAATCAATGAAAATAAATTGCCTGAGTATGCAGTATAACTAAACAAATCCCTGGATACAAAGAACAAGATTAATTGAATATTGGCCTAGATATATGAAAAAAAGGCCTGGTTATAACAAATTCATTGCTTAAGAAGACCGAACGCAACAAATGATACGAGTGTTGCCCAATAAAACCCACCCTCGAAACGGCTATTCCCCGACCCAGCAAAAAATAGGCCTCTCTGCGTCCAAAGATCCCGAGACTTGGGATAACTGGAGCCTTTATCGAGTGGAACACACGCGGCTCGGTCTACTGGAAACAGGGAATCCGTCAAAGGCAAACATTCCTTGCACTTCACCGGCCTCCGATTGAAGAGCCCCTTGCTCAGCTGGAAAGCCAGCCATTCATCGTTACCATACATTACGACATGCGTTGTCCACAGTTCGAGAGGTTGCCGGGGAAAAGGCCCTCGACGAAATGAAAACAACAACATAATTAATAAAGGGGTTGCAACATCCCACAATGCTCAACGGTTGCGGATGTAAAGCTAGAGACAGTGACAATAAAAGCTGCGTGCGTTAAGTCGCGTCCCTTACTGGCTGCAATTTATATAATAACACTCCCACTTCCAGCCGGCCGTATGTGTAATTTCTCCAATTTATTGGCCCACGTTGTGGATTCATTGGGCCCGCATTAAATGATGTAGAGGCTGACTATAGACGCTCTTTGGAAGTAGGAGTGGTATTATATAAATTGCGGCAAGCACAAGTGTAGCGCACTATAATTTGTATTTACCGATTCATACTGCAAACTGTACATCTGCACGAACAGCAGTAAAGTAAATCAAATGCATGACACATTTACAAAGGTAGCATTGATAGACGCTGCAGAGCCTAAGCAGGTGCTTCCTATGCATGACAACTGGATTCTACGAATGCCCATAGACCAGAGGCCATCACACCCATAAACCAGTGTGTTTAGTGTATAAAGCAGCGCAACAAAATGCTAATTCCGATGACAGACTTCTCTTTCGAGCTTACCTGCTAGCAAAAGTCTACATGTTATTGCCTCTTGAAAAAATACGTAAATTTATAAAAGATAATGTTGTGTACAACAACACCATATTTCATCATGACTGGGTATTTTTGAAAGTGAATCTATTCTACAAATACTTACCAATTTTATTCAAGTACATATGGGGTGTTGAAAAGATCTGGGGAAGACAGATCTAGGAAAATACTCTTTGGTATTCGTCAAGTATTATAACGCGACAAATTTTGCAATCTAGGGATGTCTAATTCTCATCTCAACGAATATTGATAGATTTCACAACGATGCTTCATAGATATATCATATACAAGTGTATGTGCATATATATAATCTTGAAAGAAGAGAGATCTATGATAGCTACAATAAGGGGCGACAGAGAAAATGAAAATTGGTCACATAATGAGAGGTGACTCACTCTTGAAAACCGTAATTGAGGGCAGAATGGAGAGGAGGAGGAGGAGAGGAGGAGGAGGAGGAGGAGAAGAGGAAGACCCAAACAGATGCTGCTGGGTTGGATGATGACGGACGGATACAGCAGACTGAAAGAAGAAGCTCAGCACCGAGAGGAGTGGCGTCATCGGGCGTTTGAACCTGCCTATGGGCAGAGAACCAGAAGAAGAAGACATATACATCCGTGCATCTCTGTATATGGAAGTCTGCATACCATAATACCAAAAACGACTGCATGGATGGCTATGATTTACTGGCTGTGCGATACGGTAGTCTAATCGGTAGCACGCTTGGTCGGTTATCGAAAGATTGCGGATTCGAACCAGCTGTATGGACTCCGTGTAACGACCCTGGACAATATATTCGCGCACACTTGTCTGTAATCAAGCAGTCGGATTTGAAGCTGCCATAAGCTGTGCACGAAGTTAAACAACAAGTCCTGCGAAGCCTTACTTACTTTACTTTGTACCTTTACTGGTTGGTTCAATAGTTGTAAACGAATGACTGACCCACCCACTGAAGCTTAAAATCTTTTACTTACTTTCTTCATTTTACACAGGCCCTTACAGAATCAACCTATCGGGTAACATTGATCAATGATTCATTTGAATTCTGTCCGAGACATGCCACTTATGACTGTCCGCTGACACAGCTGTCCAGCATTTCTTTGTCCACTGTCTGTTTATTGGCATTGAATTCGATAGACAGTGTACCTTCCCTAGAACGGACCCGATGTTATTGCCAGAGATTTAATCAAATATTAATGGGGTACAATCATTTGGCAAAAAGCCACGGAAGGGTAATGTTTGCGCCCAAACAATTGGGCCAGAAAGAATTCCGTAATGGTCAAGGTGTTCACCTGCTCACACACACTAAGCACTGAGAGTGAAACTAGCAGATTTTGTATTTCCTGCAATTAGAAACTATCTCCTGTCTCAAATCGATCTCGATCTTTTGGCATCTTGCCTCTATGTAGTATGTACATATATTCCAATTAGTATTCTGGCATGCAACTTAGAACGCGGTATGAATGTAACTAACACTAATGCAAGGTAAGGTAAAGTAAGACAAGGTAAGAGTAAGTCCAGCAAAGTAAGGTAGGATAATTAGGGAAAAGGAAGGTAAGCTGAGGCTTTCCTTGTCTTACAGTAGTAGGTCACTTATTTGTTAAAAGTTTCTATCAAGAGTGGAGATGCGATCATTGAGTAAATAAGTATGTCCGTCGGTTGGGTGAGGAATTTTGAGAGTAATGTAAGACAAAGATTATATACATAATGGATTTCAGTCGCTAAAAGAATAGAGGCAACGAAGTCTAAAAGCTTGCTACCCAATCTATTTCAGACTGAAGGACTGACGACGACAAAATGTCAGCATTGCTTTGTTAAACTTCGGTGCGGAAATATTGATAGTTTAGAACTCAAGCCATGGACTTTCTACTGCAACTTTCGATGCAATATATATCGGTGAATGCCATGTTTATTATATAGCGGCAATATTGAAGGCATAAAGTACAAGTACATCTCACAGGCATGCTAAGAATAAGTTGAGCAATTGGTTTCAATATTCAACTTGTTCAAAGGCGTTCATTTAAAGGGTGACAGTTTCTTATGGTGCAAAATTAACCCAATTCCTTTTCAGAAACCCAAACTCAATGAAGAAATTCGTAAATGTCAATTCTAAACGCTACAACAGGTTTCATTTTTGACAATTTTCCGAAAATACTCTGTCATTCGTCAAGTATTATAACGCGATAAATTTTGCAATCTCGTGATGTCTAATTCTCAACGAATACTGATAGATTTGACAACGACGCTTCATAGAGATATATATATACACACACACCATAAGTGTATGTGCATATATATAGGCTTGACTGAGATTGATGAAATTCCGGAAAAAGCAATTTTATTCTAAGCGAAGACCAGCTGGATTTTTGCACAATATATGAATGACAGATTTCGCGATAGCTGATCAGGCTTTTGTGGATTTGCTACTGCAGTAAACCCTCAGCTGTAGAGGACTCGCGCCACGCTATACGCAGAAGTAGCAGGGTCTACACAAGGAACTATAGTTCTTTTGTTCATCACTGTACAACGTCAGTCTTTGTGTTTCAGATACTACAGCCGCGGAAGCTTATACAAGCCACGCCGAATCTCGATTAGAGGAAATGGAAGCAATTGACACGAAGAACTACGCAGGCGTTTTTCCTGTATAGCCACGCATTATATGCGGATACTTTCACTGATTGAAGTCCTTAAGTTAATGAGAATTATGAAAGCGTAATCACGGACATCCACGCATGACGCAAATCCCTGTAGTCTGCTTGGATGTCTGCTCAGCATTATAGGTGTATGTATGTATGTGTGTATGTATGTATGTATGTATGTATGTATGTATGTATGTATGTATGTATGTATGTATCAGTACACTTTATATAGCGAATTGTAATACCTCAAAAAACGCGGTACACATGACTATCTAACCGATTTAAACAAGTGCGTTTTAAAACAGTTTTAAGCTGTATGCGGAACGGATTCAAATGCAACAGTACGTAAATGCAATGGCAGACTATTCAATGAGGATGATTCAAAAGATGAGAGAGCACAATGAGCTCGAGCTGAAGTATGGAAGCGCGGCACCTGCATATCCCCGCAGGCTGATCAGCGGCTGCATATCTCCACGGGCTTATCCATTCAATAAAATTGTATAGGTTTATATATGCATATATATATATATTCAGTGGATACAATCTTGAAAATATGTTTATATGCATGTATATTCATATACTTTTATATACTTATATATATATTTTTAATACGCACATATATAATGGATACACTTAGCTATATAAATATATGATGCAACGCCATATGAATGAGTAGATTTGTCTTTATATACGAGGCCTATTTTATGTGTAGCCATAGTTGTGGCCTATATGCCAAAGCAGATGCTCGCATACCTTGGCACATGTTCATTACATTAATGTAACGGTGAGGAACGAAACACATCCAAGACATGCTATCGATGTGATGGGCCTCACGCGTCGGAACTGCACCGACATACATCAGGATGCTAATGCTGCAGTTGCGCTCTGCTGCCCGCAAGGATATCCAGGTGCTGCTCTTTCACACGTTAACTCGAAGCAATTCATCCTATCTCCTCTATCGAAACTTCCTTTTGTAACAGTCTTCTCCTAGGAAAATCCACTTAGCTCAACCTTAATTTACACTTGTTATTATTAGCTAGATATCCGTGGATGCAAAGCTTTTGAAGGACGCTATATTGAATGTCCATACATACATACAAACAGATATACATACATTCATATATACATGGATACATACTTCTATATATATGCACATGCATACATACGTACAGTACCTACATGGATACATATATACATACATGCACGCATGCAAACATACATACACACATACACATAGGCCTGCTACATACAACATGCATGCATACATGCATACATACCTACATACATACATATATATACATACATAATTACATACATACGTATATAAATACACACATGCATGCATATATACATACATAAACACATAAATGCATACACATATACGCATAGGTCTGTTACATACAACAAACATGATCACACACATACATACATACATACATGTATACATACATGTATACATACATGTATATTCAAGCAACCAAAATTCCTAGCAGAAAAGCTTCAATTTCAGGGCTGGATGATAAGAAACGCAACACCGCAATTTGAGCGTCTAACGTAGCCTTTAAAGGCTGCGTATTATCTGCCAGACAGACAGGCAGACAGACAGACAGACAGTCTGTCTGTCTTGTCTTTACTTGCGTGGTCTGTGTGAAGCGCTTTTCTAGTAATGGTCGTGTCTTATGTACATTATGGTAAACCCATATGTCTTCAGCAAAACCAGACTTATAATCGAGCTACAACAACATTAATTCGGATTTATAATGATCCCTAGACTTTTATGAGAAGCAGAATCAGTTGTGTGTATGTTTGTCTGTATGTCTGTCTATCTGTCTGTCCGTCCGTAAGTCTGTCTGTCACTTTCTCTTTCTCTCTCTCATTCTAGCTCATTCTCATTCTCTCTTATCCTAGCTTTCTTTCTCTCCGTCTCTTTCATTCTCTCTTCCTCTCTCGCCTTCTCTCCCCGCCCCGTAGCACACTCTGCATCCCTCCCTGCGTCTTTCTTTATATCCCTCCTTCCTATTTTCCCTTCCTATCCGTCTCTATCTCCCACGGTCTATCTTTCCTCTTTCTCTCTCCCTCTCTCCCTCTCTGTCTCTGTCTGTCTCTCTCTGTCTGTCTCTCTCTTTGTCTCTCTCTTTCTTTCTCATAGAACTCATCTTTCTGTCTGTCTGCCTGAAGATATCTGTTCACTTTTTTACCTACATGGCTGCCTATTTAGCTGAATGTTTGTCTATCTGTCTATCTGCTTGTCTACGACTGGAGATGTCTGTTCACCTTCTTGGCTGCATGACCCCTGTATAACTGCCTGTCTTTCTCTCTAATGACGCCGCATATCTGGATACTGGTGTAAACAACTCTTAATTATTACTGTGTATTCGAATTCCTTGGCTCTACCTTCTCCCTCAAAAGGCAAATGGATTCAATGAATGATGAAGGCCATGCTGTCTGTTGAAGGCAAATCTATTTTATGGAGTAAATGGATGAGAGCATTGTGATGACTCCAACTATTGCAAGATTATTGGAGGGTGGAGCCTAGGTGACTCACAGAAGTTCACATCTATGTATGCCTTAAGCCGCTCACATTGATCCATTCAGTAATGCGCTTGATCTCTTTTCTAACGATTGCAGGGTCGAGTCTGCTGAGCAGACTTTGTGCAAAGATCTCTGCAGCCAGACAGTAGACTTTGGTGCCGACTCAAGCTGCGAGTAAAACGCAATGCATTGAACTTTGGAAATGATCCATTGCCTGCTCATGGAGTAGGAAATAAACGCCACTGTGGAAGCTTCAGTCATCAAAGTATAGACAGTCTCTTATGTGTATGGTCAACATTATGCGCCACTCGAGTTGCGACCAAATTCATACTCGCATATACTGGAACATATGCACTGCGTTGGCTTATAGTTGGGGAACGAATAGCATTCTCTGTTCTTGCTGGGACAGAGTAGTTATAACATCGAGCCAAATCTATGGTAATTCCCAAATAATAGATATGAACGTAATATTCTGCTAATAAGGCAGCAGGTTTTAAGTGCGCGTTTGTTTCGGGATTTTCCACGACGTCACAGTGATGAGTCATCGGGTTGTTGACTTGAGTTCGCGTTGATCACGTGCTTGAGGTTCCTGGGTGCGTCGAATTGTCACGCATTGATTGCATGCCTCTGATTATTGGACTCATCTATCTGCCATACATCGAGCTTATACTGGGGTAGAGTGAAGTGGGCTGGCGCCGAATATATCAAGTGAACGCTCGCTATGGAAATATCTAGCTGACGTTGCGATGAGTCATAGGCAAGTCTAGACCTGTCCAGACTGGTCTGCTGTCGTGGCTAGAAAAGCTATATGAATCAGTCGCAAATGCATTGCTAAGAAAACCTCGAACAAGAATTTGCAGCGATAGTTTGTCGTGTACTCAGTTGATAGTTTGAGTTTAAAATGTCGTTGATACAAGCGTGCGTTTAGAAACTGTAAGTCTACGATTGAAGTAGGCTTACTATGGTCATTAATTAATTGCAGACATAAAAATCAAAGACTGAGTGTTTTTTCTATGCAACATATCGAACGAGTAGACAGTTCGAAGCCTGATCGATTGACAACTTCGGAAGATTGTTCACAAAAGATAAATCTTAAATTTCTAAGAGTTCTTTTTAGAATCCCTTGCAGTCTCAACAACAGTAAGTGACTAAATTCGTTGTGACAGATTTATTCTTCTGTTTGCTTTTGATCAATGGGTTCGAGATGTATGTCCACGCACGAGTTGTCTTCATCATCGGTCGCTGAATTGATGGATGCTGCCGGATACAGAGCCAGACGAACAGCATTCGCAACTAACAGGGCAATGCCATCGCGATATAATCCCATACAATATCTCCAATTGAAATGATGCAATTTCAGGCCACAATAATTCCATGAATACGTAACACAGACCTACATATACATATATAAATATAATATGTACATAGGTCTATATATAGCTACTATATAAAGATATTTGTGATATCCACATAAATTATTTAATATATATGTAATATGTGTATGTTTAAGGACGGCATACAAACATATATATACATCATACATACATGCATATATACATCATACATACGTACAGATACACATACATACATCATACATACATGTACATACATGCATAGTCACCGTAGCCTAACTTCTAGTTTCTCTGACCTATAGGAATTGGACACGGCTTCTCCAAAGGATAATGATTTTGATTTACAATTTCACTTGAAGCAACCATCGATTGATGCCTATGGCATTATGATCACGGCGCTATAGAAGTCATTATATTAGATTACATACATACGTACATGTATGCATGTAGATATCAAGATACTTCATATAGCGTCTTTCAAGTATCTCACAAAAGAGCTATCTGCCCTGGCCTAAATGGTGTTAATTGTCATTGACGATGATGATGATGATGATGATGATGATGATGATGATGAGTTCTCTGCCCGAAAGCAGGTCTACTGGCTTTATGACACCCGGGAATGAGATGAGTGAGGTGGTTTCCCGTTGCCATCCTCACAGACAATTGCAAGTGAGCAATTTGTCCAAGTTCGCTTCTCAGTGGCTTGAGGCAAGTTCGAACCCGCGACCGTCCGGTTACGAGGCACAGATCATACCACTACACCACCGCGTCCCACATTAAAAACAAAACTTCTCATTTAGCGAGCGTTGTTCCGATAACTAGAAACGTCACCAGTAGCAGACCCCAGCACACACGCTGAGCCCAACCAACAGGTTTCCATCCCACGTTGACAGATCACAACTTGTCCAGAGTCTGTGGACCGGGCAGCATCGACGTTGTAGAACGACGACGAGCAATGGCGTCCGAAGTACATTGAGCGCACCACCGTCCATCGCCGTCTCTCGTAATCCAAGCCATCAGGTCGATCTATGAGGGAAAGCTATTCGACTAATGTAGAAATCCTTTCTGGTAGACGGTCTAAACAGTTCCAAAGCCTCTCATCGCCTTTCGACGGCGTAGATAGGTCTGCAGGCGTCAACCGCGACCGTCAATCTGGAACCTGTCATCCCTTGAATGTATAATGGACTTTCCAACAACAAGAAGCGTCAACACATACATACGTACATACACATACATACATACATACAATATATATATATATATATAGATCAATGTACTATATTCTCTTTCAAGAATATATCATGGAATATTGTATATATTATTGTATATTATTACTCTGTTTCCGTGTATGTTTTCCGGTTGTCGGTTTTTTAACGGTGGCGGAGGAGTTAATGAGAAAAATTTCCATTTCAGCCTGAAAATTAGATTGTTTTTTGCAACATATGATTCTTGGACGAAATTATTTGCAAGGCAGTTCAATCATTCACGGATTTCTGTTGCCACCAAACGTCTGAGATGTTTCTTCAAAGTCCAGTTTACTCACGATTCCCGATTTAGCATCTGCCTCCAGCAACACAGAACACTTCCAACTCTTCCACCCTCTTTCTCTCCCTCTCCCTCCCTCTCTCCCTCCCTACCTTCCTCCCTCCCTTTCCCTTCCTCCCTTTCTTCCTCATATTTCCCTCTCCCTCTCCATCTCTCTTCGTCGATCACTCTGTCTCACAACAAACACATTTATTCACTTTCTCTCTCTCTCTCCCTTTATATATATATAACTTTCTATCTATCTATCTATCTATCTATCTATCTATCTATCTATCTATCTATCTATCTATCTATCTATCTATCTATCTATCTATCTATCTATCTATCTATCTATCTATCTATCTATCTATCTATCTATCTATCTATCTATCTATCTATCTATCTATCTATCTATCTATCTATCTATCTATCTATCTATCTATCTATCTATCTATCTATCTATCTATCTATCTATCTATCTATCTATCTATCTATCTATCTATCTATCTATCTATCTATCTATCTATCTATCTATCTATCTATCTATCTATCTATCATCTATCTATCTATCTATCTCTGTCTCATTCTCTGTCACACACGCATTCACTTAATCATTCTCGGTACATAGACAGCGAAAAAGACGAAGTATGCAGGTCAGGTGACTGGACGGCGAAGTCTGAGAATCTGGTGAACTAAATGACTAGGAAATTTATCCGAAATCAGTCATAATCCGAAATCAATGCGTATAAGATAGACTTGTTCTAAGTTGCTCAGATTCACTTCTCGTGTGGGTTATTGTCACTTGCTTGAAATATTTCAGATTTGCACCAGAAAAATTAAAACAAATTTTTGGTGCAATTTAATCTAATATAATCTAATGATTTCTATAACTCCGATAGCATAATACCCATGACATCAAACGATGGTCGCTTCAAGGCAAAATATCAAAAAAAATCATAATCCGTTGGAAAAGCCGGGTAGAATTCCGACAGCTCAGAGAAACCAGAAGCAAGGCTACAGTGGGAAGGCAAGTAGTCTTTAGTTTAGACCTGAATGACACCAAAGAATTGACAGAAAGAACAGAACAAATCTACAACAGGTATACTGGCTTCCATTCGGACTTTGTCGAACTCCAGACCAAGAAGGGCCACTGTGACCGAAAATTCTCGAACTCGGCGATGCAGTGGCGAGAAAGAGTTTTTGGTGGACCGTCCACCGCGGGTAGGTTCTACGACCAACCGGCTGGTTAGTGAAAATGGCTGAAAAATGACTTAATGGCCTGCGGGAATCCTACCATCTACCCCGAGACTGCCAGTCGAAGGGCGTAACCGTGTGCTGCAAATGTTGTATTCGACTGCCATCATTCCTCTTCCACAGTACAACACGGAACATTTGTCACCTGTGGATGGGACTCCGTTAGATGGGTTCTACATGTGCACGAGTACCCACCAGGGGTGAGTTTTCCACTTATTTACTTATAGGTAAGACTTTTGTTCTTAACGAACTTAACATAACATAACTTAGACCTATCTCTATCTTCCTATCTTTTCCGCAAGCTTTCGAAGATCGTATCACTAGTTCTGGGACAACGGGCCGGGAGCGCCTGCATGAATTTTATCTTGAAGTGGCGCTTTATAAGTTTTTGATCACAATTACAATTACAGTAGCGGGGTAGGACCTTTTGGAGGTATTTAAATAGAGCTACGAAATGTTCAGTTACATTACACTACAATGTTCGGCGCAGTAGCGCATGATTTGTGTGCCCTGGAAAGCGCTAGATGCCATTCCCCATTGCACTTTAGGTTCCCTTCCCCATTGCACTTTAGGTTCCCTTCCCCATTGCACTTTAGGTTCCCTTCCCCATTGCACTTTAGGTTCCCTTCCCCATTGCACTTTAGGTTCCCTTCCCCATTGCACTTTAGGTTCCCCTCCCCATTGCACTTTAGATTCTCTTCCCCATTGCACTTTAGGTTCCCTTCCCCATTGCACTTTAGGTTCCCTTCCCCATTGCACTTTAGGTTCCCTTCCCCTTTGCACTTTAGGTTCCCTTCCCCATTGCACTTTAGGTTCCCTTCCCCATTGCACTTTAGGTTCCCTTCCCCATTGCACTTTAGGTTCCCTTCCCCATTGCACTTTAGGTTCCCTTCCCCATTGCACATTAGGTGCCCTTCCCCATTGCACTTTAGGTCATCTCTATCTGGGCAGATCCTACAGCGATTATCAAGCAGCTCTGCGCAAGCTGCTCGAGTACAGTGCTCAGCTGGTCATCAGAGGTAGTTTGTACTTAACTGCCTCACTTAATTTCTTGTCTGTTTTATCTGACTGTAGCGATGGCCGTTTGCAGGGCTGTCTAGGTACCAATGTACTACGTGCTGCACGTACCACTTTGGCTAAGGGAGGAGCCTATCTGCTTCGATTTGTTTTGGTTCTACTCTGTGTGAACGGAAAATGAAGCCGTAGAATTGCTCCAGTTATTAATGGAAATTGTTATTCAACTATAATCACAACTAGAAGAATTTGGTTCAATGATTAAAACCTTAATTTAGATATGTGTAAAGTCTAATTTATGTTCGAAATGTCCTCATTCATCATCACGGCTGGTCTCAAGGCGTGCAGGCCACGGACTTATGGCAATATCAATTATAACCAGATGGTCGCCATTTTCCAAGAGAATGTGTTAGACAAATGATGTTTCCGTGTCTGTTTAAGCAGAGGCTGTTAATAGTTTACATTTAGTTACCATTAATGGTCACGCTTAAACCAGCTTTTTTTATTGATTGATAGACTCTTTTACTGATCCCAAGTTCGACATACCAGGGTACACATAAAACATACAGTTTGCCAGGATACAAAAGGCAAACCCCGAAGGGACCAGGGTCCCGCTTAAATGGGGTCATCTATTAACCTCATTAATGTAAGATGGCAATCGAAATGTAAACAGAGGAATTATCATCATATAAGCAAACTAGATAAGCTGTGTACAATTCGTACACAAAAATGAAACTGAAAATAAAACTATGTACAAGTCCAGTGCACTAGACGGTCCCATAAAAAACTCAAAAAGAGAAAAAAAACTAATAGTTTGTATGAGCAATTCAATCTGCAGTCAAACAGATTATATTAAATAGTGTCGCATCTGCTTTTCTTTTTATTTATGTAGTTAGAAAAAGGAGAAGGGAAGTCTCATAAAGCTATTCCTAATAGGCAGCCATGGGTATGAAGTTTTACCGATTTCTCTTTCTTAGCCTCGACATATGAGGGCGAGTGGCCAGTCCTCTCCCTCGTCGCTTGATCTTCTTACTGACAGTGTACGGTGAGTGTACTCATTTTAATGCTGAATTCGCTTGGTGCTTCCGTAAATGATGCTCGGTCCACGCGTCTAACCACAGACGGTTAAGTTGTTGGTGGCTGGTTGTGTGGGCTCTTTGGAAAGCAACCCGTGACCAGTCCATGATCCGAGATCATGTCTAGAAGATCGACACAGACCTCGTCAACATCCGGGTCCGAAAAGGCGATGGCTGTGACGTCTAGTGTACCATCAAACACATGACTAGCTCATCTGACGTGTTAAATAATAATTATTAATAATAATAATTAGCAACTTCTAATGCGCCAGTGTCTAATGCACAAGACGTCAACCGATGGCACACCAAAACCAAGCCACAATCAGGTCGATATTCAGAAGGTCAGTCCGCACGACAGAGAGGCAGCCTATGGTGGATAAGCAATTTGAAACAGGTAAGTTTTAAGTTGAGAAAAATCTAGCTGAAGGACGTGAGCTGTTCTTTCAGTCGAATGGTATCCGGATGGGGCGCATATTGTACTTGCCTTGTCTTGTCTTGACTTGTCTTCAACTGTCCTCGATCCGAGGATTGGCTGCTCCGCGGACAGTTCTGTGCCATCTGCTTCTGTCATTCGTTTCTTGTAATAACTGGTCGAACGATAATTCAGTCCAAGGCTTGATGTTGTCTATCCATGTCATCTTAGATCTTCCCTGAGCTCGGGATCCAGGAATTGTGCCTTGGATGATCCCTTTCTCTAAGCAGTCTCCAATCTTTCGTAGCACATGTCCGAAATATGACTGCTTCCACTTTTTAATTAATCTGACCAGACTCCTCTCCACTCCTGCAGTCTCTAGGACCCAATCGTTGGTCTTCTTGCCAGTCCACAGTACTCTGAGAATCTGCCGCATGTGGAACAGGAATCTCGAAATGTCTTTCTACCCTGTCGGGCATTTGGAGCTCGACCTTTGATCAGTGATCACTACTATCGCGCACCCCATTTCTTGAACAATAATTTAAGGGAGTTCGCTTTTATCCGATCACAGCTTATATAGACCGCAAGCCAGCCTTTCTCTATAAGTAGGCTGGTAAGTTACTTGGTTTACTAACGCCTCCATCGAAATTGCTTTCTTGATCTGTTGATGACTCCTGCGAAGTTCAATAACCGGGTCACAGCATTTGTTCTGCAGTGCAATGACTTGAGTGCTTCCACATGCCTGGATCATGATCCCCTTTTTAACAGAGGCGTTACAGCGCTTTGCTCAACTGTCGAGCGTAGTAGGGTTCTGTGGACGTTTTACACAGAACCAATTCTGAGGCACTTCAATCTTGACTTGATAGACATCGGATTAAGCATTTCCTTCCAGGCATATTTTGTGTGTCTCTTTCTTCCAGGTATATTTTGTTTGCCTCCTACTTCCAGCTATATTTTGTTTCTCGGGGTCATCTATGACTCCAACGGAGTAAAGATAAGCCCGATAAATTTTGATGTATTATAAACTTTGTATTGTATTAATATCATCGTCATCGTCAAACTCATCACCAACAGCACCATTATCATCATCATTACCATCGTCATCGTCATATTCAATATTGTTATCATTGTTGGTGGTGATCGTAGTGCTATGGTTGTTATTATTATTATTATTATTATTATTATTATTATTATTATTATTATTATTATTATTATTATTATTATTATTAATGTTATTATTATTAATGTTATTATTATTATTATGTTATGACGCCGATAGTTTTGTATATAGTTTAACTCAGTCAGCATAATCTAATCTGATTTGAATACTTCTATAACGCCACTGTAATAATGTTCAAGCATTATTATTACTCCGATTAATCCAATTGTTTATTTTGCGTATTGATATGCGATCTGTGGCGTGGGATAATGTTGCAACCCGAACTCGAACCACTAACACAGTGTAGATAGGTTGATATATTGCCAAAACAAAAGCCTTGGTACCAATGAGGACAAAGCGAACTGCGTAGGGGCCGTGTAGAGCGCCACATCTCCAGCTGTTGCAGCTTTCACAAGCCATCTCTTTAGTGCCGTAAAGCTTAATTTGTATGTTCCGAGGTCGAGCATCGCGCCCAGCAGACTCCAAGTGCATTCTTGTCCGTCGTTCAACCATCAGCATCCCAGTGCTATTAGTTTGCAGCACCAGCAGCCGTTTGTCGCTCGTCACTATCGCCTGCTGTTCAACAAGATGGCGATTCTGCCCCACGCTCTACGCAGACGTCTCTTTCGGCTCACCATTCCATCACCTCTTCCTTATTATCCTTCTCGTGTTCCTTCCCATTCTCCTCCTCAGTCTCTTTACTTTCTTTATCTCTCTCCTCCTCTTGCTCCTCTTTTACTTCCTCATTCTCCTCACTTTTCTCATCTTTCTGCTCCTCGTTCTCTCTCTCGTTCTCCTACTTCTTAGGATTTGAAGTGTTAGCAACTTCATTTTCCCAACCACGGCATATAAGGGCGGATGGCCAGTCCTGTCGCTCGCTGTCTGATCTCTTCATTAAAACTGTAGCAACAGTTCCACTGTTTAACGACGTCTTATGGCACTAAAGGCCGTTGACGTCGCCCTCCGCCTTTATCCAGGCTTGGGACTGGCATTACACGAGAACGGCAGGGGCGTTCAGTGCAATCATCTTGGAGCTGAGTTCGCTAGGGTGCAAGTGAAGTAGAAATTTGAAACATCCTTCTGTTCTGGCGGTGGTTTGATGCCCAACCATCAGGCTAACCACTAAGACTATCACGCATGTCTGAAGTAATACAAAGCAAAGATTAATAAGTATAAAGAAAGCACGTCAATGTGATTTGTAATAGGTACGCCTGCCTATCGACATAAACTATCAGACGCAAAGTCGTGGCTAGAGAAATCGAGAATAAATCTTCGTTACGGCGTCGACATAGGAGAGCAGGGAGACAGTCTCGTGTCACGTTTAATCACGCCTGCACGACAAGATGTGAAGGCTGGCGCCCTAGCCACCTGGCGTGTTGCAAAACAAGGATTTCGTTTCGGCTCTGCTCATTCCAACGTCGGAGCTTCGTGACTTATTAGGTGCCTCACGTCAGCTTGAGCCCATCGTGTCTTTCCCGTCTTGGACAGTCCTCTCGGGACATGCTTCCGCTGCGCATCCGTTGTGTTGCGTTTGGCTTCGTTCAGCAAACATTTCATATTCGCTTTGAACGCAGCTGTTTTGATCAGTTAGGTGGTCATGAGAGCAGCCAATATGTGAAGTACCCAAGAGAAGTTCTATTAGTGCCATAATACATACATACATACTTACATACATACATATGTATATATATATACATACATACATACATATATACATACATATATACATACATACATACATATATACATACATATATACATACATACATATATACATACATACATGCATACATACATGCATGCTTACATACTTACATACATATATGCATGCATGCATAAATACATATATACATACATATATACACACACATATATACATACATATATACATATATTCTTGCATACATACATGCATACATGCACAAATACATGCAAATATTATATATACATACATACATGCATGAATTTGTACATACATACATAATGCAAACATACCTCGTTTGACCTATTCCTGGCGCCAAATAAGGCAACAGCAGATGTTGTTCCAAGCTCACATAACTGGCCAGTAAAGGGTCACCTTCTGACCGTCTGCTTGGAACAGTCCTCCCTCCCATGTGCGTCTCATTTCATTTGACTCAGCCTAATACATTTTCAACCTAACTAGGGTCTCATCTGTTTATATCAGTTGGACAGTCATGCGTGCAGAGCTTTTCAAACGTCCTTTAAAAGGCGCTATATCAAGTGTCTTGAAACATACTGTACATATAAGCATGCTGTGTTAGAAAGAAACACCTTTTTATGACTTCACAGCAATTTATATAGCGTCTGTAAGAAAAACTGTTGCTAGAACAGAAAATGATCAGAGGAAGCAGGCAAGGAAAAACATATGAGGTGTTCGCATCGTCTGTTGAAAACATTGCATTGTTCATTATAACCTATGACCTCTACATTGTTCATTATAACCTATGACCTCTACATTGTTCATTATAACCTATGACCTCTATCTCTTCAGTCTTTAGACCTCATGACCCTGGAAAGGGTACTCCACGAATACAGTGCAATACAATGCAATACAGTATAGTGGAATACGATACAATACACTAAAATATAATACAATACGACAAGACACTAGACTACATTACATTAAACTGCAAAACACTACAGGGAACTGCACTACACTGAACTACACTATTATGCTATGCTCTGCTATGTTATACCATACTATACAATGTTATGATATACTATACTATATTATGCAACGTTATGATATGCTATACTATGTTATAATATGCTATGTTATACTATGTTATGCTATCCTTTACTATGCTATGCTCTGCTATGTTATACCATACTATACAATGTTATGATATACTATACTATACTATATTATGCAATGTTATGATATGCTATACTATGTTATAATATGCTATGTTATACTATGTTATGTTATCCTTTACTATGCTATGCTATGCTATTTTATGCTCTGTTATGCTATGCTATGCTATACTATACTATGCTATTCTATACTCTACTATACTCAACTATGCTATGTTTACTCTCCTTACTATATACTATATACTATACTATAATATGCTCTACTATGTTATGCTATACTCTAATATAATAATCGTTATCGTAATCGTAATTCCGAGATTTCTACAGCGCCCAACGAAAGCCGCACGGCGGGAACCAGCTTATTCACAGGCGCTCAGTCGAAACAAAATCGATAGACAAAGGGTACTATACTACGCAGTGTAATAGAATTTGACACAATACAAAATCTCATTTCTTCAGAGACCAACGGAATGATTGGCCGACCACAGTAGGCTTCGACGCTTTGTAGCTTGAATAAAGCTGTTCGTTTTCTCGTTCTTATTCAATCGGTCCTAAACGTTCTCAGAGATTTTGTCTGAAGTATTTGCCTTTGGACGCTTGACTCAACGACTTCAGTCTGTCCAGATCTGCGCGAAACAGTCCAGTCTTGTCCGGTTCAATCAAAGTCCAATCGAGTTCAGTACCATAATTTGAACTAACTTAATATAAAGGCGCGTTGGAGCGGGATTCTACCCGGAATTTCTAGATCCCCTGCGAAACATTTGATCTAATATCACATTCCTCTTTGCCCTGCTTCAAAACAACGTCTCCGCAGCGCTACGACTTTCGAATACATCAGCAACAATAACAATTTGTTTTTGCGTGTAAGACATATATATATATATGTGTGTGTGTGTGTGTGTGTAGGTCTTCGAGGTATCATAAAAGGCGCTAAATAATTATATTAATGATGACAAGAAATGATTAGTTGAGGTAAACATGTCATAAGTTTACGAGGCTTCTGTTATTGTCGACATAATTGACAGTTTTTTTATAGTTTCAGCTACAGTGAAAGTGACTTTTCATTGTTAAATGTAAATGAACATGTTTTTCCATAGCAAACGTATGGCCTCGACTCTGCTCATTTGTCAGTGGATTTATTGGGGGGGGGGAAATTCTTCAGCTCCGATGTCAGTTTGAATGGAAGCAACACCATTTAAGGTCCCGTGTACTGGCTGTGCAAGCCAGAGATTAAAATCTTTTAAATATAGTCACTATCGGTTTACGAACCGGCATCCTCACGCACAGAGGCGCCTTGACGAACGCCTTCACCAATGTAGCTAACTAGGTTTACGAAATGTTAAGTTTAGCCAGATGA
This sequence comes from Norana najaformis, assembly GCA_964023275.1. Lineage (NCBI taxonomy): Eukaryota > Metazoa > Annelida > Clitellata > Crassiclitellata > Hormogastridae > Norana > Norana najaformis. Next base: position 8,756,687 of record OZ029927.1, read on the forward strand.
ACTGTTTGATGACAAGTTAAGCACTAATCTAATTTTTAAAATATTAAATTAAAAAAATTAAACATAGAATTTAATCTAATGATTTCTATGGCGCCGTGATAATATCGCACAAGGCACCAATCTATGTTCGCTTCTAGTAAACCTTTAGTCAGAAATTCAGAAATCATAATCCGTTGGAGAAATTTGGTTGAAATCCGACAAGTAAAGAAAAAGCATAGCAAATGTAAATGTTTTTCTATGATCGTAATCGTAATCCCAATCAAATATTTATAAAGCGCAATTTCAAGGTATACTCATCACCAGACTCGACGACACAGAATCACTGGGGAACAAGTGGGTCTTCAAGCGCTTGCGGAAGAGAGAGGGAGAAAGGGTGAGAAGTTCGTGCTGCAGGTCACCAGGCAGTCAGTTCCAAGATCTAGGGCCAGCCATAACAAAACCCCTGCGTTGAGCCGTGGCTGTTCGAGCCAATGGGACAAGCAAGTCACCCTGATCCGCCGAACGGAGCAGTCTACGGCCGGGGACACAGGAGGTCAGAACACAAAGCTCCCTTAGAAATACTTTCCCGGATAGGCAGCTATATAGCTATTGCGGCCGTATAGCCTCGTCTCTGCTAAATTTTTAATGAATTTATCGGGTAAGATCCTTCACCGCTGTCCGTTTGATTGAGTGCCACGCAATTTAAGGTCCCCGTTTACGGGCCTTGCTAGGCCTAGATTAAAACCTCTGAAATTCAGCCACGATCGGGGTATGCAAACCGGCATCCTCACGCACAGAGGCGCCTTGACGTGAGCATAATAGTAATGAATACTCACGTAAGTAGACTTTTCGATAGATATCAAGTTCTAAGAAAACTGAAGTTGCAGATTCGGTTCAGTTGAGCTCAGTTCCACTAAACCAGTTGCGTTCAACTGTTTCCCTAAAATTGAACAGTATTTGTCCGATTTACCTATAGCAACGTTCAAAATCCTGTCATCTAGCGGTAATATTACGCTCGTTTGCCTATAATTAGAAAGTTTCTACGAAGCGTCGACGAAAGGGTTAAAGGTTCAGACAATCGCTGCGTCGGGCAGCAATGGCTATCTGCATGCGGTAGTCCACGGCTCAGGCCTCGTCTATGGTCGACTCTCGATAATCAGCAATTGTCCGCGATGAACGCAAACACGCTCAGCGCTGCCTTCTAAGTTGCGAGCGTGAGCCGAAGCTTCAGGGCCGGGTTTCGAGGCCACCGGGCGACTACGCGGCAGTCAAACTACATGTAGACAGCGGGAGGAGGCTCCTTATCGTTCTTCGCAATCGCTGGACTTCTCGACTGAACATCGCCGCCTCGAGCTGCAATACAGCAAGCCGAGCTGAAAGCGGACTGGGTCGCGTATCTCTGGACATCTCTGCGCTGCTTGCGTGTCGAAACGCGTCCTTATCGAAAAAACTCACTTCCGCTTTCATTGGCCCTTGTCGCAAACGGAGAACTTTTCGCGAGTGATAATCGCATCGGGCTGAATAAGATTCAGTGGTACGGCACTTGGAAACAATTCATACACCGCATTAGGCAAACACCCTTTGGCGCTAAACATTCTTTGTATCAGGTGCGGTATGATTCCTTAGAACGATAGTGGCTATGCACAGAAACGTTGTCTGTCCTTGATGCGATACACCCTAATGCATCGGACGGAGTAAGAATTAATAATTGGTAAAGCATGATTAAGAAAAAGCTCAACAATTGTTGAGACTTAGATACGAATGTGGTCGTAAGATAAATAATTAGTAGCAATCAGTACTTTCCCCGCTGTGTCAAGACCTGTGCGAAATTGGTAGTACTTAAGTACACACCATAAGTTGATAGAGTAAGACTAAGGGATATTAGGTAATTAGTCAAACTTATAGCGCCTTTAACGTCCAGGAAGCACACTGCAATTACACCAGAAACTCATTCTAACATGAATTCTAATATAAAACGGTCAGGGACTTGGAACCCAAAATTAGTTTAGCTATAGACAATAAACTCGTTAAAACAACGACCTTGTTATAAAGCGGTACTTGAATTGGCTCCCAGAGACAGCGATATAACGAGTTTCCAGTGTAGGGACAGTAACAAGTGGTCATCAGAGGCAGACCGCCATTGCACTGTGACCATAGCAACCACACTGTTGCGTTGCAAAATCATGCAATGGAATGCATATGACGCGGTGACCGATTAGTTGAGTGCTCGCCTAGTAATGTAGTTGCGCAGATTCGAGCCTTGCCTGAGATAATCTCTGTTGACAAGGAGCGAGGTAGCCGACTGGTTAGAGAGCTCCGCTTGTGAAGGGGACGGTTACGGGTTCGCGTCTACCCTGAGACGGTTACAGCGTAGGGACCTTCCACTCACAATTACTCAGCGCATCTGTTGATGCTTATTCAATAGGTAGTGGCGCTTAATAAATGCAGAAATAATAATATTACATGTAATGCACTTTAAGCAAGATCTTCAGGACAATAGTTTTATGCCAAAGTAAAAATAATAACTTCTTTTGTCTCATTCGGAACGTGGGAATGCGCTCGCTTTCCGCTTTCACCCTTTGAGCCGGCGATAGACGAAACACAGGGTCCTGGACAAAGGGCCAGTGCATCACAGGACGTGTCGTTTACTTTCCACTTACTCAGTACCAGATTATACCGCTTGGCGTCAAAGAATGATCGTAACCCATTTAACGCATTTAATGCCTAGCCCTTACCTAGTGTGACTATATGAATTTAAGATATTCTATACGGCTTACAGGCTTTTAATATGGTTGATCAGATGACTGTTTTGTAACATATTGGTGCCGTAAAAGTCTTGAGACATATTCACGTGTCACTACACACATGATATAAATATACACTATGCGCGTGCATGCTAACTAGTTTTATATAGCGACCATAACAATGTCTCAACACGCATACAAACATACATACATACATACATACATGCATGCATACATACATACATGCCAATCATCTTGATATGACGGCGTCTTTAAATAAAGGTTACACATATACATACATGGATGCATACATACATACCCACATGCACACATACATAAAACATGCATGCATGCATACATACAAGCACACATACATATATATATATATTCATGTTGTAATTTCTCAGCCTTCATATAAATTTAAGCATTCAGTTTAAATGAGTTTTATCTCGGAGAGACCCTTCATTTGATTGTTCACCAAGCTAAGATAGCAATAGAAGGAGATCCCATTGTAGACTTGTCTGGGACCTGTGGTCCCGCTGGTCCCAGACCAGTCTACAATGGGATCTCCTTCTATTGCTATCCTTGGATGCGTTGTTGCGAGATTGATATATGGACCTATACTTCGCGTTGCAAGTAGGTTGCGGTATATTGTGTGTTCCAATTCTAACGCTGGATCTTGAAATTTTGGATCAAAGTTATTGGCCGTGATATATCAGAAATCGCGTTGAACTGGCACGCATTAAAAGGAGGTTTCACTGTAAAACTTAAGTATATAATAATTAATAATAGTCACTTCCCAGAAGCGATCCCATGAGCCCGAAAGGTACTCAGATTGGTATACATAGCATATCTTCAACATCTTTTGTCGTACATAGCCTATTTCTGGCCTGCCATACTATGTATGTGTGTATGTATGTGTGTAAATCTATATATATGCATGTATGGATGCAGGGATGTGTGTTTGTAGCTAGACACTTAGTATATCGTCTTTGAAGTGCCTCGCAAAAGCGCTACTTACACTAACCTAAATGGCTTCAAAGTCGTTAGGAACAGAAACTTCATCAGTTTAACAAACAATGCTTAAGTAGTCTACCTCGAAAGGTCTTCACGAATGGACCCCCAGTTAGCGCTCAAGCAGCAAATTCTCACTCTGAATTGATACCTGGCGCCATACTTTATAAACGTGAGGTTGGTCTACGCCTGTGTGGTAAAAATAAAGTTGTTTTTGAATACTGGAATATGGCAAACAAGTCCAATATATAGTCCAGACGCTTCATGGTGACCAGGTTTATTAAATCGTGGACTGCATATAATCAATTTCATGAAGGTGGAGTCAATCTCTTAAATGTATATGTTTTTTTATAGCGACCGTATGGCCTCGACCCTGCTCATTTTGCAACGAATTAATCGAGGGAGATCCTTCTCCACCACTGCCCGTTTGAATGGGCGCCACGCCATTTAAGGTCCCAGTGTACGGATCGTGCTAGCTTTAACGCTATTGCCTTCCATAGTACTTTTGCTTCACCAGATCTTGACGATTTCTAGCCGTTCCAGAATGTTTTCAATCTCCGGAGAATTTTTTAATTCCTGAGTGGTTATATATCTCGGGTAAAAAGCAATAATAATAGTAATAAGACAATCAGTCTCATCGCTAGGACGAAGCTTCTTCCCCCGGTTGACAGATGGTGTTTTATCACAGTCGACGAGTCGCGAAGCATTAAAACGAGTCAAGGGCGTGAAAACCAGAGATGAATTGCCCTTAGTTAAAATACAAATTGCCAAGTTAGTGGTGGATTGCGGCCAATTACGGACGAGGATCAAAGGATGCTGCGGAATGGCTTTCAGTATGGATATTCATTGGCCCAGTTCTGTGCATTTGTCAGTTCTCTAATGTCATTCCCAGCTAAACACGCAAACGCCTTAAAAGATGTCATTATTCATGAATAGGTCGTTCTCTTGTCACATATCTAGGCATAAATAACCAATATATGATATGGTCTGGGTAAAAATATAAATTAAACCTGATATAATCTGTGACATCTTATCCCGTCCTATCTAATCTTACTTCTCTATCGCCGTTTTAATGACACGGCATAAATCGATGGCGCACCAACGTATCTCAGTTCTAGTAAATGCCCCGAAGAGATTTATGTGACGGGGATATATTTAGTTGTTCCGTAACATTTATGAATACCCAAATAGGCTACAACTACAATTGCACTCCTGGAAAATTGCTCAACCAAACAATGTGCTCTTGTACGACTGCGAGAAGTCAAATCAAATATCGAATCCAAAATTGTAGTGTCAGAACAACCGCTTTTTCATACGACCACACGCCATGGTGTTAACTTCAAAAGAAACAGTTCTAGTGTAAGTAAGTAATCTTTAATCGTTTATTATTTTAAAATTATGCATAAATAGATAATAGTTTAAAATCAAACTTTAGGACCTATGCACAATTCTGCGGGGCACGGTGGCCGATTGGTTAGAGTGCTCGGCTTGTAACGAGTAGATTATGGGTTCGAGTCTCCCCTTAGACCGTTACTGTATAGGGTCTTTGAGCAAGTCCTTAACTCACAATTGCTCAGCGCCATCAATTGATGCTTAGTCACTAGATAATGGCTCTTTAAAAATTCAAAACTAATAATAGTAGTAATAATAATAGTAGTAGTAGTAGTGGTAGTAGTAGTAGTAGTAGTATAGATAAAACTTAAAGCTTTTGTATTTGAGCAATATGAACTATGGCCTAATCGTCGGACTTCCTTGGGTAGTAGCCTAGTGAAGTGCAAGCAGGGTAGCGTATTGTGTGGCGATGTTATGGGATGCGTATATTGTGATATGGTTTTGTACGATGTTATCAAAGCCATATAACTGATGTAGTACGTTTGGTATAATCGGAAAATTTTATAGCGCTACTTTAATTAGCCTCCTTACGACGGACAGACCCATCAAAAGGCTAAATGAGTTCCTTCAGCCATTCCTCTGTTGTCCATATAAACAGCAGTGCAAACTGATTCTTACTGCGATGTGTGTTGGAGACATAGAAACCCAGAAGACACATTCAGTCGAGACTGATTAGCGTAACCCTGGGAGAGATGTGCTTGGTCAAAGATCGGGAAATCGAACTCTTCGAATAATTGCCGATTCGAACTAATTGGGGTTAGAAAGTACTAATTGGTTGTCGTGTGCGATCCGTGCTTCGTGTGTGGTCGTCAACCGGGGAAACGGCTTCTGGGCTGGGCGCCCAAGCGTATCGTGTGCAAATTGGATTTCAATGGACAGACTAATCTAGGAAAATGAACATAAGGCATAAACAAAGGCCATCTTGACCGCCAAACACTTAGCTAGTCCTCAGCATTGGTTATCAAGAGGGCATATGGTCGGTAGGGGGTTCGAATCCTATATATCGCAAGGGATATTTTCTTGGTGATGTCCACTGCTCTGCACTAGTTGAAGATATCGCCTGAGTGTTATTTGAACGCTCAAGGTACGAAACCAGAAGTCCTAGAACGGGGTCAGGGCTTGTAACTTTGTACACTAACTTCCAGACACCAGTTTATTCTTCTTGCTGACAGAGGCACTTGTGCGCAAACAACTTTCCCTGAGTAGCTACATATGGTCCACTTAGCAGATTCCTATCCGCAGTCGTTGGATAACAGATCCAGCAGATGTATATCTGGACTGGAGCATAAACCCATGCATGGTTCTACCATTGCACAGCCGCACTGCTCTGTTTTATGCGGCTGAAGATATCTTTCAGGTCAGTCGCATAATACACACAATAACGCAGCATTGTGGTCTACATATGAAAAGAAACACTGACGGTCTGCAAGATGCATAAAGATAAAACGATTAACAGCTATCGACAGGTATGCATATACGAACACACATACATAAATGCATACATACATACAAACATACGTACGAACATACATACATACATATATACAGATACACAGACAGACAGGCAAGCAAACAAAAAACAAGAAGACCCAAAAGTACATTAGTTAGATGTTGATCAGCTACCGGGTTCGATTTCTTTAAGATTTCTTCGATAGTTCCTCGTGCGTTATAAGTCGTGTAAAGAAATCGTAAATCGTAATCATCTACGACGCAGCGTAACAGCGTAAACGATGAGCACCCCTTCACGTAAACAAAATTTGGTAAACAAAATAGGATGAACAAAATAGGATAAAGAAAATATGGTAAACAAAATAGGAATCTTGCTAAAATTAAATATCGCGTGTTCTTACACATGACATAAGCGACGATGAACGTCTGAATTTTGTCAAGGCCGTCGAATTAGTTACAATGCAAACAAGCAACCGGAGATTTTACATGGTTCTGGAGTCGAGAGATGGCGCAAAAGAAACGCAGTTTAACATTCTAAACGTTAATCAAAGACTGCAAAAACACAGCTTTTATTACCCGGCAAGCCAGTACATTAAGGCCCAGGGGAGCGCATAAATTACACCCGGTTGAGAGTCTCTGCAAAAGGAAAGGAAGCAGGTTATGTGGCCGGGTGATGTATAGACTCGAAAAGGAATTACAACTGTTAATTTGGTCGTCCTCGTCTCGCCGCCGCTAGAGGACGCCTTTGAGTGCTACTGACATCCTTCTTAATGGCGACGCATGCTTGTCTAGACCAAGATATCGGGCTGGAATGTACGCGATGCGTAATGGCGGCGTCTTGCTGATAGACCCGGGTGTGCGCAGGAACATGGCAAAGGTTGGCGATCCGCATGTAGTCAGAGGGTGTGCTGATAGGTGACTAAGTGCGACGTGATGAAGGGAAGCCCAGGGTTGCCTAAATGCGATCGAACAGTCTTTTATGGCGTTCGGCCGAGGGTTTTATTTGTGAGAAAGAAGATAGCTCGCTCCGACGAGGATGCGCTGAATGACACATGGAAGGATGAAGCGTAACCTAGTTCCATGAAGAAATGGGAAGCAGGAGGCAGCGAAAGAGGAACAATTTAACGCTGAGTGGGTTTGACATTTGACATTGTAAAGCACCTTTGGAGTAACTTACTGTACTACTGGTGATGCTGTATAAAATGTAGTGATTACAATTACAATTTGAACTGTAGCAGTGATGCTGGTCTCTGGGTAGTGAAAGTGGTAGAGGTACGGTTAGTATGAATTGCGGTAGCCTATTTCACGTGAAGTAAGAAAAATCTAATTATTATTATGAGTTACTGCAAGGTAGGTTAAAGTTAAGGTAAGAGAAAGCAGAATGTTAGGCAAGATACCGTAAGGTAAGGTTAGGTAAAGTAAGATCAAGTAAATTAAAGTAAAATAAGGTTAGAGAAGGTAAGTAAAGCAAGGCTTGGTGAACTGAGGTAAGTTTAGGTGATTTAGACTAATGTTAGGTTAGGTGAGGTAAGATAAAGTAAGGAAAGGCAATGTAAGGCAAAATGAGGTATGGTAGACCTAAGGAAATCGATCAATACATGCCTTCATAAATAACAAACCGGCTTTTTAGACAAAGACGAAAACACGACCAGTGGAAAAATTTCCTTAGGGGTTGAGTGGCTTGACCGCGATTTGTCATTTCGAACACGAGCCGAAAATCCTATGAGATAGTCATCAACCATTATTCTGAAGTTGCAAAAGCAGTAACAGGAGCATATTAGTGGGATGATGACGACGACGAGGAAGAGGAGGAGTGGAGCAGAGGAGGGAGACAGAGAAGAAGACAATAACACGAGAACGCTTCCTATTCATCTATCGTCTTTAGAAAATCTACACAAAAGCTCTCGCTTGCAATGCAGAGCAGACCGTAAATGGCGAATTTGAGAGAGTCGAGCGTCAGTCTAATGGAGGAGACGATCCCAGAAGAATCAGACCGCAGAAGGTGCAGGACACACGTCATATATTGTCCGGTTACAGACCTAAATGTCTTTGACCGACAATCAAACATTTGGTCTACTGGGTCTGTTTTAAAGGACCCAGCCATCTTGTCGATTTATTTTTGGTTCCAGTGTCTCTGTGTTAAAAGATCCATCTAACTGTTGGTCTTACTGATTTATATAATGTTCAACTAGTTGCCGCCAGATTGTTGGCAATACCAGGTTACTCTCTGGGATATAGTCGCGCATGCTACAGTACATGATACGTGTACATGGGCGATACGTTGGCCAATGTCTAATACGACTGCATTTCACCTCTACTCCGAGGTTCGAATCCTGAAGTATAAGGTGAAATTGACAATTCATTGTAAAGGAAAGGATGGTCATCCAATCTCTAAGGATATGTCGTCCAGTGTTTGATTGCTGTTGCATACGTAAGCATCTACACACTTGATGTAGAGCATTTTAATCACCTCTCAAAAAGCTCTGCCATCGCTAGCCTAAGTCGTGTAAATTAGTTAAGAACTTAAGTTCATCTGTACTTGGCTAATGCTGAGATAACCAGAAAGTCATCACTGGTGGGCAACTGCATTCATGTAGAGCCCAACCCAGAATCACATAACATAGCACACCGTATCATTCCACAACTTAGCATAACATAACATGTCACACCATATCATAATATAACGGGGGTTTTAACCGGTTCAGAAGATTTTTAATTTGTGTTAAAACCTCTGCATACTTCTAGCTTAGTTTATGTTGTTGAAAGGGTGTGTACTAAATAGGTGATTACTAATCTTGCCTTACCAGACAACAGTGTTCTATAGTTACACCGATGCCTTCAGTTTTCAGACTCTCCTGAGAGGTCATGCGAAACTTAGCCTGGACATGGGAACCTTCTTGTAGGTATTGATTCTTGAAATCAATTCTGCTTCATTTCTGATAGGACTTCACCAGAAGAAAATCCCTGAATACCCAAGAGAGTCCGACTCTAATACGATTGTCTTGGTCCGGAAGTCATGTACCTCCGTCACGCTGCACGTCATCGGTCAGATTCGAATCCCGGTGAGGCCTATGAGATTTCCTCTCGAACTAAAAATAGGTCTACAAACTTAACGAAAGTTCATGTAGCAGTAAAAACGTGCTTGTCTGAGTATACAAGGCCTACGCTATGTAATAGAACTAAGAAGCAATAATAACTAAACAATATTTAATTAATATTTATAAATTTTATCATGTTAAATTTAAGGGACAGCTCATTGCTTTCAATTATCAAACACTATAATTATTATTGTTGGTATAAAATAAAAGAATTTTCATGTAGTAGTTAAAATGTGCTCTTATGTACTTAGGCCATGCAATTGCGCAAAGAAGCAAATTAGCAACACGTTTGATGCGAGATAGGTATTAATTACTCAGATAATCTAAATCTAATCTTTGAACTTCTACAGCCATGTTTTCATAATACACTCGACTTGAATCAACGGGAGTCCAAAACAAATTCAACATCCTGTCAATTCCAAAAGTCAGTCTGGTGACAAAGTAGTGCAGCCTACGGATATAAGCCCTCTGTCAAAATTAGAGTATCATAGACGAGAATAAAATGGGCCAGCAAATAAAGTAAATACGTGTGAGTTTGGCAGAACATGTTGAACACCAGATGTTATAGGCCCCTATCAATATTTTTGACATTTTCAAGCATGAACTTTGTGCTTCGTTTACGTAAGATACTGATCAATAGAAACTTCAAACAATTTTGAGGTGGCAGCTTGAGTGGCCGCTTGATATTTTACAACGATGTTCACGCTGACATTAGGAATGTGCTTAGGCCTACAATCGATGTGACCTGAATTATGTGAAATACAATATTAGGCAATTTAGGAGACAAGTTATTGCTTTAGAAGAAGAACATTCAACACAAGTGATAAGTGAAACTTGTCTGTCTCATCTGCAAATGGAATGAAATATAAGAAAACTGATTTGTTGCATGAGTCACCATCATCAGAAATAACCATTTGTGACATTCAAGAGCGTCGGCACGGTTTTGAGAGTGAGCATGGCATGGGCCAGTGACCGATTTTTAAAAATGGGTCTAGTAAGCAAGTCGTCATCATTTTATTTCGCAGAATAGTTTAGGTGACCTTGTATTATGAAGTCTTCACAATGTGCGGTAGGGTAAGTCGACGTCAACGGCCCTGGTAGCCATAAGATGTTAAACACTAGAAACTACTGTGATCTTGTATGGGGATGACTTTCAACACCTATTCTTAACTTTCTTTCCCAGCAGGCCTTTTGTAAGCCAAACCCGAGCTTAGGCACGCCTAAACCTTTTATTTTTAATGGTGAAACGTAGGGACTAAATGCGCATCTGCCCCAGATTTTTGATTGGGGCCATGACCTCCTTCCTCCTTTGCCAGCGCTCTTGGTGACATTGGAGTTAGTCAGTCAGTCAGTCAATAGGTCAGGCAGGCATGCAGGCATGCATGCATGCAGGCAGGCAGGCAGGCAGGCAGGCAGGCGGGCAGGCAGGCAGGCAGGCAGGCAAGTTTTACCCCCTCAAGCGTTGGATGTAGATGCAGCTGAAATGAAGACTGTTCGCGGTTGGAGTATTTTAAGATGGCCAACACATTTAGGTCTGTGGATGCTATTATTTCTGCGATGCTGGATAGGCCCAGCTTCGTCGAGTCGATATCACTCCATCTCAATTCCTGGTCATTAAGAGCGGCACAACTGAACAAGGCCCTACTCCCATCTACCGTCCATCCCCGGATAAACCCATGGGAAGCGCGTCCCAATATTTTCCAGCGGTTAATTGCCTAATCAATATATATTACCCGATCGGCATTTTACGGGTGCGTTTTATAGCCGCGGCTTGTTGACAGTGGGCGCGTTTTTCTTTCAACTTCCACACAGATCCTGTACATATTGTAGAAGCAATAAACTGGGGAAAGCCATCCAACGCAGAGGCCACGGAAAACAACGTTCCAATCAGAATCTGGATGAGGATGAAACTTCTGTTGATGGTGGAATAAGCTGTGATGATGATATTTGTTTCTTCTCAACACTTATCTACGCTCTAAAATAATGCAGAATTGACGAGCTCATGGAATCCAATCTATAAGGGCACTCATAAATACAATAAACACATTTGTACTGCATATATGCGGCTACGCATAACTCGTATCATTTAACGCGAGTTCTTATATAAGTGGATTAGGTGCAGCCAAGGACCCCGACATTTACTAGGTCTTATGCGTACAACTTTATTCGTAGGCAACCTCGTCATACTGTGGTCGTAATATTGCTCCCAATGGTTGCTTTATAAGCAGGTCCCAGTGTACAGGGCATCATCTAAATATATTATATAATCTAATGACTTCTATAGCGCCGCTATTATAATGCATAAGGGTTAGGGTCGTTGGTCGCTGAATGCAAGTGAAATAGCTGTCATATATATGGCAAGCAGTTGGAGAAAATTCGGCGGAATCAGAATCCAGTGGGTCAGAGGAGACAGAAGTTAAACTACCAGAGGAAAGTTGAAACAGATTAGATCTACTCAACAAAGATTCAGACCAGCCACTGACACTACGTTATAACCCGACATATTATACACAGAAACAGGCCAAGAAACATTCTCAGCGTATCTCAAGTTTCAAATCCGTCAGACTTCGATGTTACACGACACTTTAGAGATTTCCAAAAGAAACTACAATAAATATCCATGCACACGCAATTTGCCTCCACGTTCACACACAATCACATGTACACGTATTTAGGCCTACACATTTATTTATTTATTTATTTATTTATTTATTAAAGCACTTACAACGTGCGCAATGTCAGTACAGCTGACAATGATGCGCGGACCCCTGAATCTGAGAAGCAGAAATGTCTTGACATCGTCCTTAATTGTGACGCATGCTGGTCTAAACCGAGATCCAAGCACAGGACGGATTGTACGAGATAAGATAGGATTGAGACATTTAGATCGGATTTGATTAGACGGTGTCATTAGTCGATCGCTTGTGTTCAAGGTCACCATTTCAACTTCTCTTCGTCAAATCTGCTTGTATTTCTGAAACTGTGCGATCCTTAATAAACACTTGAACCGTTTTGTCTCTGATCTCAAATATTTGCAGTATTTTCTTCAACATTCACCATCGTGAATTATTTTAATCCTGTATGACTATGCTTCCGAGCGAGGTTCTCCGCACAATTTAAAGAAACTTCTATCTGTCAACATCCGCGCTTCCTACACTGTCAGTTGGAGATGGCAGACAACGATGCCGACAGTCAACTCTTGTCAGTCGACGACTAAATAGTGTCAATTACTTGTTACCTGGAAATCGATTTCGGAGAAACCTGAAGGAAACTGAAAGACGAACAAATATTAATTAAAAGGCGCTATAAAATGTTCACAGAGATACATGGACACCGACAGTGGATTACAACGCGTCTAACTCTTAATTGTAATTAGAGTGCGACCATAAATTTTCCTGGCATGTCCGCTGTACAAAGAGCGGATAATTTTCTAAATGACTTTGTAACTCACTGAGAAATCAATTCCTTGCGCCATAAATAATTAACCTACTCTAAGTAATTACATTCATTTATTAATCACCGGATGCTTTTTCGCTTCATTAGTTAATTAATAAAAAAATAAGTGAGTACAGAAGTAAATTAAGAGATTAATATATAGCTTTTGTCAACATAAAATAAATGATAAACATACACAAAACATGATGAAGATATAGGGCAGTCCCTTAAGCGAACCCCAAGAGGCAGCCGTGGGTAAGAAGTGTTAGCGACCTCATTTTCTTAGCCTCGGCATAAGAGGTTGGTGTTCAGCCTTCTTACCCGCCTGATCTTTCAATGTCATGGTCAGTGTACTCATTTTATAACTAAGTTGCTAGATGGCGCAAGTGAAGCATAAATGTTGAAACATCTTTCTTCCCCCGGCGGGGATTTGAAACCCCGACCCTCACAAATAATCCCACCAGGACAAACTTAAGATGAGCTTCCTCTGACCAAATGCTCGTTTACCAAGGACAGTTCTAGCCCAAGGTATGACCAGAGAAAGACAATCAGATGACCTTGCAGAATAATGGTAAGTCTGGGGAATAAGGATTGATTTCAAGTACTGTGGTTGGCCATAGTTCAATGTTTTATAAACTGTAAGTCCTAATTTGAAACAAATCCTTTGCTGAACAGGAAGCCAATGTAAAGATTTAAGCACAGGGGTTATATGCTCATATTTAGAAGTATTTGTTATAGTACATGTCAAAGTTTCTGAGAAACCTATATATATATATATGTGTGTGTGTTTGTGTGTGTAGGTGTGTGCCCGCCTAAAAACGGTGTTGTTAAGTAAGTAAGTAAGTAAATAAGTATTATGTATGTATGTAAGCAATGCATTTGTTAACACGCCATATGTCCATCGATTGAGCGAGGAATCGTAGGTGTAAATTCTTGTTTTCTTTGTAGAAATATATATATATATGCATAGAAGTTGCATCAAATTATGTATATATAAATATGTTGCATGTATACACGTTGCATACAGTTCCTAGATGTCTACATATAGGCCTAATTAGGCCTATGTATGTTGCAAGGATATCTACTGCATATTAGATATGCATATATATGTATGCATTTGTATGACCCTAAAATGAGAATATATGTGTTGCATGTATGACGTTGTATAAAATTCTTAGATGTCCATATTTATGTATATAAGTGGCAGGGATATCCACTGCATATTGGATATGTATATGCACTAACTTATATGTATGCATTTGTATAAATCTAAAATTAGGATGTGTGTGTGCGTGCGTGTGTGCGTGTGTGTGTGCAGATAAATTTGATTTAAGAGCTGTAATACGCATGTCTACTTTCACTAGTTCTTTAAGGTAGAGCCTGTACGTCTATTCGCACTGCCCCATGGGAACCACGTGCTTGTCATTCACCGATCCATTCCTCTCCGTCGCCAGATGTCGCTAGGGAACACAGACGAACCGGACGTCGTCTGCCAAGCGGAAATGCTATTATTATAGCCGGCGATAATGACAGAAGCAGTCGGTCTTATCAGAGTCACGCGGGCAGCCTTTCGCGCAGAGGCGTGCGCCAAAGGAAAGACGACAACGACGATAATGAAGGAATGAGGGAACAAACGAACGGGACGAAGGATCGGTCGATGTACACATACAGGGAACATCCGGCGAAACGGCCACTAGTTGTCATGGCAATGCCTCATCGGAAAAAGACGTAGACAGATGGCGACACACACAGGCAGACTGACAGATTGACGGACAGAACAGACAGATATGTCATCTTTCGTCTCATTGCTTGTCTGTGTTTTGTTTGCTATTTTCTGCCTGCCAGTGTGAAACACAGACACACGCAGACTGACTGACGCAGCCAAGCAGGCAGTCATTTCCAGTTACTGACTGAAAGAACGAAGAACGCGAACGAGGTAGCGAGGGGTAGATTTAATTAATTCATTAATTACCAAATAATCAATTCATGATTAAATGAATGAATCAATAGACCAATCATTGAATGAATGGACGAGACTGAGAAGAAAAAAGGAAGCGAAGGCAACTGGGAGAAAGATTGGACAGGATCTGGAAGAGCAGTAAGAACGGTTAGATAGAATGACAAGACAAGAGGCATAGTGTGTATGTGTGAGAGAGAGTGTGTGTATTTCGTTTTTTCATTTCATTTATTGCTCCACAGAAAACAACAGCATAAAATATATTACGTAAAAATTCGTGTGGGATACAACAGGTAGACCCAGAAAGTATACGATGTTCCGCTTATTTAGGACACCTACATCATATGGAATGCTATTTGAAATGACGAATGATCAACTTAATAGAACTATAGTCCAACTGGACCTTTGTAATAAGAACCAACAGGCTTAACTAACAAAATGAATTAATTCATATACACCCATTTATTGTGTTCATTCAAATATGCACGTATATAATGTTTAAACAATGTTATATTGGGCGGAGTACGAATGTCTTGAGAGAGTGAAAGAAAGAGAAAGTGAAAAAAGAGATAGAGAGAGACAGACAGAAAGAGAAAGACAGACAGAAAGACAGACAGAAAGACAGGCAGAGAGAGTAATATAGGATCAGGAGCGATATAACCCTTTCGTGAACAGGAACTGCAATCCTTTAAGGATTAAACTCAAACATATCTCCCCCTAAACGTCCTGGAGGATCTGTCGGTTGATGTGACAACAGGACAACAGCTAATCGACAACAAAACAGCCTTTGCGTATAGCATGATCCCGTGGAATCGAACCTCTATTCTTACATCTTACTGCCCCTTCCCCTTCTTTAAAGAAGTGATCAGCAACCATAAGCATAATTAGAGGTTTGAGTTCGATTTCTGTTTCGTAGGAATCTTTTAAAATGATGAGGTTGCGATGTTTCGCATTAGAACTGAAAGACGCTAAGCCTACATTGTATTCATATGTGAGTGTATGTATGTATGTATGTATGCATGTCTGTATGTATATGTGTGTATGTATGTATGTATGAATGTATGTATGTATGTATGCATGTGTGTTTGTATGTACGTATGTATGCATGTCTGTAAGTAAGTATGTATGTATGTATGTATGAATGTATGTATGTATGTATGCATGTATATATGTATGAATGTATGTATGTATATATACATATGTATGTGGGCATTGGACCGTCCTTCCGGAACAGTCTTCCCCTAAAATGCATGCTGTTCCGCCAAAGAAACATTTGTAACCTATCTTGGATAACCCTGTTTGTTTCTAATTATGCCTTTGTGAGATTCTTAAAACTTTGATATAAGAAATTAATGCATTATTTAGCTGGTTAAATATGTACGGCGTAAGGAATTGATTCTTTATATAATAAGCCAGATACATAGGCCTACATACATACATACATACATACATACATACATACATACATACATACATGTATAAGCGCAGTCACCGAGTGTTACAGTTAAGTATAAATGTAAATGTACACGTTTTTCCATAATCTGTAGGGACCCTATGGCCTCGTCCCTGTTCATTCTTCAATGAATTAATCGAGTGAGATCTTTGATCACCGTTGCCCGGTTGAATTGACGCCACGCCGTTTAAAGTCCCCGTGCACAGACCGTGTTAGCCCGATATTCAAACCTTTGAAATAAGCCACGATGTGGGCGCGAACCGGCATCCTCACGATCAGAGGCGCCTTGACATACACGTGTAGCTAACCAGACCAGCAGTTAAATGGTCTATTAACCTTGAATGTAGTCTTCTTACTCGGATTTATGCTACTGATTGCAAGTACTCTAAGATCCGAAACCTAGGCTTTAGGCCTTTTTGACTCATTCACTGCTTCTCGCAGTAATGTGTGTGTCTTCTCTCATGGCTCGACAAAGTGGTTAATTAAACGGCTTAGCAGACTCCTTCAGTGCACTTCGAGGTGGTTTCTGAGAGTTGCTTCATGTAAATCACACTTGGCGGTGAGTCTCTTCATACAGGTCATTAAAATGCGTTTCTTAACAATGACTCAATGTTATTATTATGCCTTGCCAAGAAAAGAAAATAGGTACCAAGAATTGACTGAGTCAATTTGTCTGTCTGTCTGTCGGGCTGTCTATTTAGGTCTATCATTTGTCTCTCTGTCTGTCTGTTTGTCTGTGTGTCTGTCTGTGCGTCTGTCTGTGTGTCTGTGTGTCTGTGTGTGTGTGTGTGTCTGTGTGTCTGTCTGTCTGTCTGTCTGTTTCTTCAACGCTGACTACTAAACCGTTGTTTTAGTTGTCATTTCAATCGTCAGCCATAAGATGCATTGTCGCTGTTCAATCGACTTTCATCCAAAGCCCTTTAAAATGGCTGAAACTAGAAACTTTGCATGGCTTTCTATCCATGTATGGCTTCTTCATCGAAAGCTGAAACTAGAAGCATTGCAATGACTGGCTTTCCCTATACACATGGCTTCTGCAACCGAAACTCAATCAATTCATACCAACCAACTCATTACGGCGTTGTCTTGAATTGTGCTGTTTCGCAATCGTAATCGTAATCCCGAGATTTCTACGGCGCCCAACGAAAGCCACGTCACGGGCTTATTCACAGGCGCTCAGTCAAAACAAAATCGATAGGCAAAAGGGTTCGGTTCCAGGTCAAGATCCAAGTCAGGCAGAGAGACAGCGTGGTAGCTACGGTGGGTGGTGTAAACTTGGGATTGGAGCAGAGAGAGAGAGAGATAAGAGGAAGAAGGGGTGTCAGGATAGGATGTTCTGTGTTGGTCCTACTTCAGTTTACACTATATACTACTCCACTTGGCTGAACACTCCCTTATAGCTTTCTAGTCTACCCTTTGTGTGCAGACAATATCCAGTTCTTCCTTTTTATTTGACAGTTCCACGTCAGACCATGCTTCTACTGCAGCCTCTCACTTGTCCACTTCCTGCATGAATGTTCGTTCTACTTTTGTCTCTCCTCTTCTCTTCAAATGCCCGCCTTTCTAACCAGTTCTTCCCTATTTGTTCTCTGACCCTATATGCTCAATTGCTCATCCACCAACCTTTCCATCCGTCAATCTGCCCATCTTTCTCTCTAGATCTCTGTATTTCTGTCTTTCCGTCGGGAATAGGAATGACTCATGCAGCTGATGCTGCAGATACGACTTCGCATTAACAAATGCATTACTTATTTATTTATTTACTTACTTACTTACTTACTTACGTGCTATGTTTTCTGGGATCAGAGCAATTAGGCGTTGGATGATGAGATCTGGATCGGCCACTGGATCTGCACGTTGGCCTCCTATGAATCCTATCTCCACTGGGAGTTCCTCTCGCCCATCTCAGGCAAAGACGATTACAACTGATGAATCATCCGCTGTCCCACCTCATAACCTTCGCATTGCCATGACCTTGAACGCCACTGCCTGCCTGCCTGCCTGCCTGCCTGCCTGCCTGCCTGCCTGCCTGCCTGCCTGCCTGCCTGCCTGCCTGCCTGCCTGCCTGCCTGCCTGCCTGCCTGCCTGCCTGCCTGCCTGCCTGCCTGCCTCACTGACTGACTGACTGACTGACTGCCACTTGTGCACCGAGACAAAGACATACCAGCTGGGCAGAAATACTGGGAAGAAAGATACTGCGACAGGCAGGTGACAGACTACCATACGCTCCAAAACATAAAGACTAATGCGACGGATACTCAGACGCTGCAGACAGGTTGAATGTGAAACACCCAGGATGCAAAGGGCAGGCAAAACTGCTGAATACCAGACAGAAAGGCAGACAGGCAGGAAGGACGACAGACGGACAGACAGTAAGGACGGACTAATGGACGGACAGACGGACGGACGGACGGACGGAAGGAAGGAAGGAAGGAAGGAAGGAAGCAAGGAAGGAAGGAAGCAAGGAAGCAAGGAAGCAAGGAAGCAAGGAAGGAAGCAAGGAAGGAAGGAAGGAAGCAAGGAAGCAAGGAAGCAAGGAAGGAAGCAAGGAAGGAAGGAAGCAAGGAAGGAAGGAAGGAAGGAAGGAAGGAAGCAAGGAAGGAAGCAAGGAAGGAAGCAAGGAAGGAAGCAAGGAAGGAAGGAAGGAAGGGAGGAAGGAAGGAAGGAAGGAAGGAAGGAAGGAAGGAAGGAAGGAAGGAAGGAAGGAAGGAAGGAAGGAAGGACGTCGACTAATGAACATGCCAACATCATAGGAGATCATAAAAGGATTAAAGCGCAGCGCCGCTCCGAAAAGCACGACAGCCAAATTAGGAGCAATTAATATAGCGGCAGTGGCTAGTCTATCTTCGCAGCGGCTTATGCTTGGCATTATCCGCTGTTCCAGCGTCTGCTGGACAGGGCAGTTGACGTAATAAAGGAGGTAATAAACGTCTAAATGACTACGCTGGCTTTCAAGAGGAATAGGCTTTACGATTGCTTATCTGCTAGGTGGCAAAAGATTATGCAACATACATTATGCCTGAATCTGAATACATGGATGGATGGTTTTATGGATGGATGAATGGATCTAACTTTGTGTAACTATACATTTTTATAGCAATTTTTGCACGTATTAACACAGTTATCAAGTGTAACTTCATCGAGGATGTCATCAACTGAAACGTCATCAAGTGTCACCTAATCGAGTGTGGAACTGTATTCAATTCATGGTTACGCTTCGTCGAGTTGCTGACGAAAATCTCGCCTCCGGGCAGCGAGATCTCGTTGCGTCTTAAAATGCTTAATTCCGGCGAGAGAACTTTGTCAACAGAATCTGATATTTTGTATGGAAACACGGATCCAGTCATCTTTTGTCATCGATGTTTTCAATTAGGACGACAGACAGCGGTTTTCTGCCCAGAATATATGACGAAGCCCGCATCAAATCATACATTCTCGGGATAAATATTGCATTACTTGCCCCGGGGATGTTCGCGGACGTACGCTAATATTATTAGAAAGATTTATTTCTGACCCGCTTGATCTCGAACCAGAGAATCGACGTAGCGACAGCAGCCAGTGAGACCCATAACTTTTTATCAGTTAAGTTAATTTTTGTCGATCGATCTTGAAAGCACGTAGGCGTGTATGTGATGCACATGAGGAATTACCAGCGCCATGTTGAGTATGTCTGCATTGTCCTGCAGCCATAGTGCGATTTTATAGCGCATTTATCAATGCGTTTGTGCAGGAAAATTTGATTTTATGTTGTTATGATGCCAAATTATCACAAAAATTTAAGACTAAGTGGGAATATTGTGCAATAAGGAAAAGCGGAGAAAGAGTGTAAAAGTAGTTTTTAAATTCTTCCTTGTCCGTCTGTCTGTCTCTCCATCTCCTTGTCTCTCTCACTCTCACTCTCTCTCTCTCTCTCTCTCTCTTTCTCTCTCTCTCTCTTTCTCTCTATATATTACTTCGCCAGTTGATACTTCATAAATGGATGATCGAATAATAGTAGGTTCTGCGTTATAAGCAGAATATCTTTTTTTCAAGAAGAGTTTACAATTAAGTGAATTTCTATTTATCTAATCTAACTACTTCTTTAGCGCCGTTATCATAATCCCAAGGCATCAGTCGATGGTCGCCTCAGGTCAAAATCGCAGTCAAAAATCATAATCCGTTTGAGAAGCCGGGTCGAATTCCGAAAGGTCAGAGAAATTTTAGTTTCGTTCATAGGTTCCCTTCCTCTTTCAGTCATCATATTGGTTTATTAATTCTTTGCATCATTATCTTAAGTGTACTATTATTGCATTATTATAGCACCCTCTTAGTAACTCTTGAAGGCGTTAATCTCTATCGAAATGAGTTCATAAAGAATAACAAGTTCTCCCAAAAGAAAATTGCTCAGATAAATGGAAGAATCACCACTTCCATAGCGGGCTCTCGCCTTCACGTAGAGTCCAACCAACGTAGTCCGATCCAGAGTTGACAACTGACATCACGTTTAGGGTTCCTGATCCGTGTTGCAAGGAGGAAGAGAATGATGACAGCTGAAGGAAGTCTGCAGCACACAGCAATGCTCGCCGACTGACACTCTCTCGCAGATGGTTGAAGACGCAGCGTCCGGTAAACATTGGGCCACCAGGTCCATGTAGTACAGGGATACGTCAATAAACGGCCGATTAGTCGTTGAACCTCTCAATGTCTGGCAGTCAACACCACTCCATAGACCCGTGCATTACCGAATCCGATATTTCCTGGTCGCAAACGGTATGTATAAGTCTGGTAAGTATACGTTTTCGACACTGTTCATACACTGTTCGTACTGGAACCAGTCTGCCTTTTATTATCATAGGTCAGCCAATTCAAAACGAGGGTCGGGCTTCGATGATATACGACCAAATACCGTCCCAGATCCCATGAAATCCAAAGCATACTTTGGAAATTACTCCAAAATCCCGACTCAGACTCAGAAGAAGTTCGAGTATACGAGAATTATGGACGAAATTCAACATAGAGCTAATGCATCAACATGAACAAGATGCAAAAACAACACCTAGCGAGTATTAGAACTTTGTTTGATTCATTGATTGATTCAGTCAGTGATACACTTAATGATTCTACGATTCATCGATTTATTGATTCACTCATTTCCTACATGAAATTCGTTTGAATGGCGTTAGCACTGACAGTTGTCATTGTAGAGCATAGGCCCTACTAGAAGTATTTCGCCAGCCAGCTTTTGACATTGTAAAGCGCCCTAGAAGTAGCCTGCTACTTAAGATGTTACATAAATTGTCGTCATTACATTACATTACACGATTCCATATAGACTGTCGTAGTTAAATAATATTATAACACAATATGCTGAACTTCGGTGCGCCATTTATGCCAGAATTATAAAACATTACAAGGTCCGAAAGAGTTGGGAAGAAGATCTATGATAGCCACAATAAAGAGACGACTGCGAAAATGGATTGGTCACATAATGAGAGGGGACTCACTCTTGAGAACCGTAATTGAGGGCAGAATGGGGGGTGGACAAGAGGAAGGTCCAGACAAATTGGCGAACTTTCACACTGCTCCATAAAAGATCCTTTGTCGTTCGATCACTATATAAATACAGAAAATTGTAACTTTTTCAGTTGATCAAATTATCAATTCTGCTAGATTTCCCCAAAAGTTGTGGATCTGTATTCTGAACTAATTAACCATAATTTTGTATTAAGTTGTCATTCAGACCCTGTTTTACATTGTTCATGACCTTTATTATATTGCTGTGTGCATTGTTGTAAAGTGTGGGCGTTTGATTCATGCTAATAAAAGAATACTTAGATGCTGCTGGATTGGAAAGACGGACGGACACAGCAGGTTGAATGAAGAAGCTCAGCATCGACAGGAGTGGCGTCATCGGAGTTTGAACCTGCCTGAGGACAGGGAACCAGAAGAAGAAGAATTAGAAGAAGAAGAAGAAGAAAAAGAAGAAGAAGAAGAAGAAGAAGAAGAAGAAGAAGAAGAAGAAGAAGAAGAAGAAGAAGAAGAAGAAGAAGAAGAAGAAGAAGAAGAAGAAGAAGAAGAAGAAGAAGAAGAAGAAGAAGAAGAAGAAGACAAGGTTTTGCTCATCGACATTAAATTTCATTCCTGAAGCGACCTGTCTGTATACGACACATTTATTGAAATGACTTACTGAAACATCTACAGAGTTGAAGTCCATCATCAAGTGCCCTGTCGTATTAACACACCTGAACAGGTAGTCGAAATTAATTGCAGCGGTATTTTTAGACGGTACAGAAATGGTTGTGCATGTTGTCCTACCTGCCCGAGATCAGTCGACTATAGTTGAGAATATGCCGTGTTAATTATAGTGGATTTCAAATGAGCGCCTCGGGCACTGCTGTGCATGCAACAATCAGTCCCATCTATTGCTCACTGTTGCTCAACCGTATGAAAATCCTATTTCTAAAGCGATGTGTAGGCGGCATAAGACTTAAGAGCAGCATTTAATTGGCTTATGCGTGTGTGTATGAATGTATGCATATATGTAGGCTATATATGTATGTATGTGTGTATGTATGTATGCATGCATGTATGTATGAATGTTTGCATTTATGTATGTATCTATGTATGTATGAATGTATGCATTTATGTATGTGTGTGTTTTAACTGATCTCCAGTGGTCTCCGTTTACGACATACTGTAGGCCCTTTCTCTGGTTGTTTACCCGACACGGAGTATACCATCGGGAGCAATATTCAGTTCAGTCAGACTATTGTTTCTACCATTTACTATAGTAGACCCAAAGGCAAAAACTTAGGATGGGACGACGTGGCATATTTTCGCCAGGGTCATAGGACCCTGTGAAACAAAAACTATAAATATTCCGAATATCGTTATGGAGACAGGTCAAATGGGGGTCATGAGCATTTATTTGCGGTTAACGTCACTTTTGAAACTGAATACATTTGAAATACATTTTCTTGCATGAGTTCATCATAAAGGACAGCACTGTGCGAAGTCTTCAGTGTCCTAATTCAGGATATCCAAATGTTGTCTGTGCTTAGGTTATATCTACTATTATAAGGCTATTATAAGTGGGTGGTGTAGTGGTATGGTGTGTGCCTCGTAACCGGAGGGTCGCGAGTTCGAATCTGCCTCAAGCCACTGCGTAGCGACCTTGGACAAGTTGCTCACCCACTATTGTCTGTGAGGAAGGCAACGTAAACCACCTCCCTCATCTCATCCTCTGGTGACATAAAGCCAATGGACCTGCCTTCGGACAGAGAACTCATCATCATCATAAGCCTATATTTCAGTGGAATCATAAGTGGAAGACCTAATCCCTACCTTAGTCCAAGGCCTATTTGTAGTCGGCAGTCATACTGCATGATATTTCATTCTGTTGATTTCGTCAATGATTTTAAAGTGAATTCTTACGAGTCTTGTGATAGTATTATAACATGTTCATAGTATCGTAATCACTTCATACGGCCTAGTAAATAAAAATGAAATGGGTCTTTATGTATTACTTACATTGTGATCTAATCTAATCCTATCTGGAAACTTCTATAGAGCCGTTATCATAAATCACAAAGCATCAATCGAAGGTCTCTTCTAAGCAAAATCGCTTTCCAAACGAAGAATCCATTAGACAGAATCAGTCGAGGTCCGATAATACAGTTTAAAGCAACTGTGCCCAGTTTGCATATTGTCCGTTTGATCTTACTCTACCCGATTTTTAGTAATGTAAATATATATGTGCATGTTTTCTGTAGCGACCGTACGACCTCCACCCTGGTCATTTTTCAGTGAATTTATAGGTTGAGGTCCTTCACCACCGCTGCCCGTTTGAATGGGTGCCACGCCATTTAAGGCCACCGTGTACAGATCGTGCTAGCCCGATATTAAAATCTCTTAAATAAGCCACTATCGGTATGCGAACCGGTATCCTCACCCACAAAAGCACCTTGACGTACGCTTTAACCAATTTAGCTAGCCTGGCCAGTAGTGCACTTATTACTCCACTCTATTTGACTTTGTAAGGTAAAGTAGGACAATAAGTGCATTACTAGCTTATTACACGACTCTTTTAATCACACATCCTGTGATTGAAAGAGTCGTGTAATACTCAGAACTCTTGGTGTCCATCCTGAGGAAACCCGAGAAACTCCTGAAACCGGCCAAGTCTGATAAAACACAGGCAGCGACTTGACTATGACTTGAATCTGGTGCGCCATCGGTTGATGCCTTGTGTATTAGACACCGGAGCAATAGAAGTTTATGGTATAAAGTTTGTGGTTTATGGCATAATCCTTTTGTCCCTAGGCAATACCTTAAGCCAAAAACTTTTCAGTTTATGAATGCCATTATTCAGAATTTTTGGCAGACGTGCATTGAATTTGGTGCGCCATTAGTTGATGCCTCGTATTATAGCTGGACACTCACATAGCTCCTTTTAAACCCTAACAAATGCGAGGTTTTACAACAGATAAAACCTATATGTAGCACTTGTGTGTGGACCAACCAGAGACGTCCATAATAACACCTAGCACAATGTTAATATCAAAAGGATATCCGCTTTCTCTGCCAGGGCTTTATACTGCTATTCAGTATGCGACGGGGCTTTTCAAACGATCCTTAGTGACGAAAACTCCTTAGCAACGGTGTTCGATGAAAAAAACTTACCTATAGGCTAATCCTCGTGTTTTCAATGTTGATCTTGGCACGATTCCGAGACCGTCGTTGAATCGCGGAACAGAAACGTCGCTGACAGTTGACAATGAAGATTTGGCGTGCATCTGGCGAGTCGAAATATTAGATTTGAAGCGAGCCGCTCGGCTGACCAGTGCAACAATTCCGGTAACGAGAAAGACTGTTGAGCTCCATATGTTGCCGCGAAAAGCTGTAATCTCATTGACGTGTTTGCAACCGTTACGTTGACCGCGACTTGGAGCATATGTGACTGGCGCTCGCCTCTAGGGTCCAGCAGGCTCGTTCGAGGGAAGGGAATGCCGGTTTTTCGTCGAATCTTTTCTCTACAGTCGTAGTCTGCCCCTGAGAATGCGGCTGTTTTTCACGCCAGGCTTTTGCCGTTCGCGTTAGCACATGTTCACAGGTGTAGAAAGATCAAGTAGCCAATAACAATATATTCGGCCCTGCGGAGTCCGTAAGAAATATCTTCACACGTTCAGGCAATATTATTGCCGGACAGCTTGACATTGAAGGCGATCTGAAAAACTAATCTCATTAGGGGCATCGTTTGCCTCTATGCGAAGCTGCGGATCCTCGAATTAACCATAGAGTAGGCACAACGTATGGGGGCCACGCCGTTAATGTCGCCGTCTGAAATCACGCTGCGTGCAAGGCGTGTGTCGAATCGTGAGAGAGACAATGTCCGAACGGGTTTGCCTTGCGTGTACAGTGCCAGTGATGTGTGACGGAGTGCCTGGAAGCAGAGTAGTAGCTGCTACATATCAGCAAACTTATACTTGTGTCTTGACTTCGAATCCTGCCATCTGTAATGAAGCTCCTTCTCCACTATTTCAGACCGTCTCTTTCTGGTTATTCATTTTAGCCATATGTTTCGCTCTTCTGTATACCTCATCCCCCTCTACCGTAGCCAACATCATATCGCATTCCATTTCACAATGAGAGCTGCACTGTCACAGATTCCAAACCGTTACCAGAGAATTTGTCCAAATGTTGAATTTCCATAGTCTATGCATGAACTTCAATATACTAGTGCATGTAATATGTGTATGTATGAATGCGTGTATGTGTATGTGTGTATGTATGTACGCATGTATATATGTACGTGTGCATGTATGTGCATATGTATTTATGTATGTATGCATGTATGTATGAAAACATAAATGTATGTATGTATGCGTGCATGCATGTATGAATGGCTGGAGGATAGCTGGATGGACGAAACTGATGGACAGAAAAATGGCTGAATAGAATGACGGATGGATGCCATCTGAGAATCTAAAAGGCGCTAAAACATAGCTGCCGAAGATCTCTAAACAGGTGCGTGTTAGATAACGTCTGTCGAGTTGCGCCAGTCAGAACAATATGCATATGCAAAGGAAGATTTTTCCAGAAGAACGAAAGAGCACATAGCAAAGCACGTGTGCACATTGTTCTATCCGCAACAATATACCAGTCCGGCGCAAAATCGATAGTAACCTATATAACAGTCCTATTTATGATTTATGATATAGGTCTACATTGTATAGACAAAGACGTGGAGAGATATTATTAGACAGACAGATGCATAGATACACAGAGACAGAGAGACAGAGAGACAGAGAGACAGAAAGAGAGATACAGAAAGACAGAGAGAGAGAGAGAGAGAGAGAGAGAGAGAGAGAGAGAGAGAGAGAGAGAGAGAGAGAGAGAGAGAGAGTACAGCGTACAGCAGAATCTATAAAGTCGACATTATAGGGTCTACTGTAAGCTGCATATGAGGTATTCATATATATATATTATATATATAATATATATATATATATAAAGGCTTGTACTGCATATAATAATGGATACGGATAAATGCAATCCAGCAATTGATGCGACAATTCATCAGAGCACGGGGGTGAGAGGATCTTGCACGATGTCTGCTTGACAATGAACCAACAGGAAAGCTTATGTATACAGATGTATATAGGATACTACTAAGCCAACAAAAGGCGCCTTCTCCCTTTCTTGTCTAAAGAACGACTGAGAATAAACCAAATAAAGATTTTAAAGAAACTATTGATTAGACCACTTAACTTATATTGAGTGTGGCACATTTGATAACAGCGTCTTTCCAGTAGCTAGAAGCGTGCAAGCCTAAGCTCTCCCCGTTTTCGTTTTATCTTAAGCCCCTAAGTCGGTATTCAAAGAACTAAAAAATACCGAAAAACGAAGACAAAACACCTACAAAACCGGTTACGCAGAATGCAAATGACAAACTATTATTTACTCCGGAGGCGAAAATCTGTACATAACTTTGGTGGGGATGGCTCGGCAGCACCGATTTTGTTTGCATTTTTTGTTCGTTATGGAGGGGGACAGTAAGCATAAATGGGGGACAGAGACTACACAAATATTCATAATTCATCAAATGCATACAGATTACAGAGTTCATATGACGTAACGAGTACAATTAATATCTAGATTCAAAATAAAGGCTAAATAAGCCGAAACTGCTAATGACTTTTAGTTATGGATACAAACAGAAGGTTTACTGTATGTTTTTATACAATTTTTTATACATATTGTTGCAACTAGGTTAAATTTTTGAACACTTCTTATTCACAGTTGGTGGTTGGGGTAGTGCCAGTGAACATAAACGTCATAAATGGGGAGGTATGCCATCATTCATTTTGTAGTTTGGTACCAAACAAATTAGATCCTATGGTGGACCTGGAAATAAATGTGCAAATCAACTTCTATGTGTCAACAGAATCAATCAGGTGTCGATGAGTGATGCAGACAACCACTGAATTCAATCTTGTTTCTGTCATAGTGCTTCTTAGATATGTCTTGAGCCTTCTGAAAGCACTAAAACTTCTTTCGGCTTCTGCAGAAGAGGCAGGACATACTAGGAGCAATGGGACAAGCTACTCTGTCTCAGAAAATTCTCCTCGAATTTCAGGGACCATTTCCCCTAAAAACACCAGTTGACAGTTTTCACCGGACGTTTTCTAAGAAATAGTGGCAACTGTAGCTGAAGATCACTTATACACAACTCTTTGTATGGGGATAGCAGGTCTACATGCCCATCAGTAATACCCGAAAGTAGAACGTTTTCAAGTGCCTTGTAGGCACAAAGCCCAACCCTACCTCCAAAACGGTGCCGCAGATTCAAGATCGCAGTATCAATTAACATGAAATAGACCAGTCGGTAATGTTCTGTACATGTCTGAGCAATGAATGTTTCTGTATTCGTGGCATACTTCTTCGGAAGTTTACGCTGTCGCGGTACAGCAATGGATTCCAAGTCAAGCTTCTTTATAATGGCAATTGCAGTCTTGCATCAGACCATCAAGTACAGCATCGTTGCGAAAAGAAATCAGTTCTTCAATGATATCGTCAGCAGCTGCAAGCATTCCATATACAGTCTGATACGTTGACTGCAATGAACGGATGAGGCTTTCCAATGGTGGAAGAATCTTTAGAGCCATCTTTAATCCAAACAGCATATTTCCTTTTTGCAAACTTACATGTAAACCAGATGCGCGAAGATGATACTTTATCATGCGACGTGGCGGCTCGCGCATCTGGTTTATATGTAACTTTAAGCCTCACAAGCCATCGTGTAGGACACAGTGGTTTAGTTTGCTGTACCTGCTGATGCTTCAACGATTCCAACAGACATGAATTATTTAAACTAAAAAATGGTTGTTCAACAAGGCAAAGAAACTGGAACAATGCATACACGCTGCAGAAAGCATGGGAGACAGTGCTTGGTTTAGCACTGTCCCCTCTGATGTCCCCAATAGAAGTTTTAACTTCGGGGGATAATCCCCAGTCTAAACTCTGGGGGCAGTCCCCATCTGTCCCTCCGTGATTTCCGCCACTGATTTTCCCTTACACTTATATTTTAGTTCACTAGCTATAGTGACTAGATTTAAGAGATTGTAATATCGGGCAAGCATACAAACGGGCAGCGGTGGCGAAGGATATCACCTGATAAATTCATTGAAAAATGAGCAGGGTCGAGGCCATACGGTCGCTATAAAAACATATACAATTACATTTGCATTATTTTGCAATTGCATTCTGTATTAACGTTGCAATAGAGGTGTTTGTACAGTAGGGAATGTGTAGGGTCTTAGGTCTGTAGGTCGTGAGGTTTTTATGTTTTTTTGCGTCTGTAGGGTCTCGAAGAACGCTAATTTCGGCAAGAAACGCCTATGTCCAGAAGCGATTCGTGTTTTAGTATGAATCGTGCTCCATGGTGTCCGACGTGTAAACAAGATGGCTGCGCAAGGCAGTCTGCCCGTTTGGTTGTTGGATGGAAAGGAAGAAATAACTAAGAGCAAGGTGGCTTAGGTTTGATTGTTTGCTTCGAGAAGTTTTGTCGAGTTTTAAACTAGCCACAACGTGAATAATTACTGCTTTATTTGTGTTTTTTGTCTGCTTTTACTACTTAATTGACTTTGTCACGAGTATGTGTAATTGGAAGCATTACGGTATATTACAAACTCTAACATTAATATCTAAATAAGCGCCGGCAGACCACGAAAGCATACTCTAACCCTCCGCTTCCTATTTTACCTCCTTAATATAAATATATGGTTTTCATAACTTAATGTTTCCATTAACTGGTTTTAAGGGGATTGTTGAAGAAAAATGGAACTCTTTTATAAAATGATTCGCAGATTAAAAATTTAATTTACGATGCTAGACACTGATTTTTCTCGTGCGTTTTCATGTAGGAATGGGACAATTTTTTGCAAGATCTTTATGATGCCATCCAGCAGCAATTGAACGAAAGCCATGTTCAGCTCTTCACGGATTTATCAGAAGCAGAGCGCAATTTGTTCATTGATAAGGCAACACGAGCAATTAGTGATGGTCAGTAAGACTTCATTTAAGATTTCCATATTTTCAAATCAAGCGTTGTATTGTCGTTGTCATAGTCATCATTAAGGACACGGTCATGAAATCATGATTATTATTTGATTATATTTATCTGTATATTGTACCACAGTCAAGTAACCTTGAATTTATTATCTTTTGGCAGGCTTTCATTTTACTAATCCAATTACTTTGCTAAGTTTGTGATTTTGTTTGTTATTTTGTTTGTTATTTTGTTTCATTTGCTTTTATTTACACATTTAAACATTTATAATTTTCAGATTCGACTTACACCGAGTTGTTTAATCGTGTCTCGAAATCTCTCGATCGGCAGCTGAACAACGAAATTTCCCGTCAGCTGCTTGAGGATTTTCCTGTCAATACCAAGACAGATTTAGTGATTGAAAGTGCACAGGATGGCATTGTCAGTCTACTTAAGAAATGGCCAAGTATGAGATCAAAGCTGATTGTCTGTTTCAATCAGCCTCTTTCAGATGTAGTACGTCCAGTTGCATGGAAGGCATTCCTCGAAAACGGAAAAGGTATCTGATGCATCAGCCTTTTGAATTTTTGATTGACTTTGTTAGTTAGATGCTTATGCAGCAAAGCTTCAAGAAAACTTGTCACTGGAATTCCAGTTAGGGGTTGTTCATAAATAATGTCCATAGAAGACGACCTGCATTGGATCCTCCCTCATCCTGCATTTGTCTGCATTTTGTGTTACCCTCCCGTGTTCTCCTTTGCAGGCATCTGCACTACAATGGAATACTAAAGCCACATAATTAGGCTATTCTGTTGATCTTGCCGAGCTAACTGTGGTACGGGGTGGGGTACTTTAATGCTGTCACATCCACTTTTATTAGATCCAATGAAATGCTGACTGATGTCTGACTGAAATTGGTGTTTTTAGGCACAGGCTGTACTGAAATAACTAAGTACCAAATTTAGATGTAGACCAATGCATTAGGCATAACCCGCCACCCCCATTGTTCGCATTTGAGTGACCCCTCCATCAGTCCTCTTTCTGGATGTCCTTAATTGATGATGTTTTTTTTTACTATGTAATGGATGACCCCTTACAATGTAATGGATGACCCCTTTCAGTGTTGTGGAAGACCCCTTACTATGTAATGGGTGACCCCTTTCAATGTAATGGATGACCCCTTTCTATGTAAGCGATGACCCATGTCTCAGTAATGGATGACCCCTTACTGTGTAATGGATGACCCCTTTCTCTGTAATATAACTAAAACACGTCATTGAAATTTTAATTGCTTGTAACCTCAATACAACCCATTACTGGAAGTCTCAGTAATCATAATTAATTGTAAACTCAAGATTTATAGAGCACCCAGCGAAAGCTAAGTCGCGGGAATCAGCTTAAACCTCATTAAAACATGATGTTTGAATTCAGATTATTATAAGTTTGCTAAAACTTGTTACTGGAATTCTAAGAACCATTTAACATGACTATATTCAGATGCCTTACTGTCCCTCAGGTTTTATTAGGGTGCTAAAGGTGCTAGATAAATGTGCTAGCATAATAAAATATCACACAGTCCAGTTCTTCATCACAAGTTTTCCACTTAACCACAGTTTTTGATCTTTGTCATTTTTCTTTCAGTTCGAAAACGATATATGCAGATTCTGTCATCAAACCCTCGCTCTGCCATTTCATTGCTTGACCGTGAAATTTCAAAAACCATTGAACACGTAATTAACATGGAGCCTAACTGTGAGGATTTCAAAGGATCTATTGGTAAGTTTTTAGTGCAGTTACAGCCAGCAGATGCTGAAATGAGCATGGTAAAGAAAAGATGATGATGATGACGAAGAAGAAAAAGAAGAAGATTAGGAGGAGAGAAGGCAGAAGAAGAAGAAAGATCAGAGCATTCCTGTAAGCTGACCCTGAGATGCAGCCATGGGTGTGAAGCATTAGTGACTTTACCTGCTTAGTCTCGGCACTCGACAAAGGGTGGCCATTCTTTTCTTTCACTTCCTGATCTTCCTGCTGACATTGTATGGTCTTTTTACTCATTTTACAGCTGAGTTTGCTAGGGGTCACAGGTGGAGCAGAAATCACGTTTCTGACAGGATGGGAATCATTTTAGATGATTTTTGTATGTCCTTGGTACTTTTTACAAGTTCACATTTTGAAGTTACAAAGTCAGCCTTGGATTCTGTACTGTGTTGGTTGGTATTCAGACACCTTCTAGTGAGGAATGTCTTCAGGAGGTATTTAGAAGCTGTACTCCATCTTATTTTAGGGAGCCAGATCTTGCCTTTGCCCTGCTGTGCAGTGACCAAACTTCCATGGTGCAGCATAGAAGCTTCACTGTGATTGGTCCATCTTTCTTAAATAAATTGCCTTGCAACCTATGACATGAGCTCTTTGTCTTTCTTTACTCCTATTCTGTAAGCACTTGAAAACCATTTTGTTCAGTCGTGGTTTTTGTATTATCTGATCAGTGGCACCTCTGATGAGTCTCTCATAAAGAGGCACTATATAAATCTGTGATAAGAATTGCAAAAATTACAATAAGGAGGTGTTATATATAGAGATACATCCACCCTGTGAACAGTTGCTCACTGTTTACTTGAATGATTTTTCTGGATTGATATAGTTATACAAGACTTAATAAACATGAAAATTGCTTTACATTTTCAGCATTAATCACCAGAAATGAGTATTTTGTGGTAACGAGCAACACACTTAAACATGTTAGATGTATAGAATGAGTTTAATGATTTCTTGCATATGATTTCTGTAGTTTTAAAGATCAAATCTTGCATTAGATTTGATTTAAAACAGATTGTCATCAGAAGCAGCGAGAAAGTACGTTGTAAAGAAATCCTGGCAATCTCCGACGCAACTTGAAACGTTACAATTTTCGTAATTATTAAAAATGATGTAAATCTGCTGTGCATTGATGTGTCTGTTTTCAATAAACTTGTAGGAGCCTTTTATGCTATGAAGGCTGTTATGTCATACTTTCATGCTACGAATCGACCAGCGACGGAACGTCTGCCAGATGCATTCTTTTATCTTATTGTGCCTTTCGTCATTCTTGAATTGCCAAATATTTCTCGGTGAGCCATTGTTATTTGTCGTCAGTTTCTGGAACCTGTAGGCCGTAAAGAAATCTTGTCCAGCCCACCCTGAGTCAATAGATATTCAATCATGATAAAAAGAAGAGCAGTGTTTTAAGTCCATCAAAATAGCTAGTCAGCTAGTCATCAATATGAGATATTTGCAACTTCATTCTCTCTTCGACAGCATGAGGGCGGATGGTCAGTCCTCTCTGGCACTGTGTGATCTCCCCATCAACAATATACATTCGAGGTACTTGTTTTATAAATGAACTTGTTCGGGGAGCTAGTAGAACTTGAAATATTTTCTATCCTGGTGAAGATTTGAACCGCCAACCTCTTGGTTGACAGTCCAGCATTCTAACTGTTAGACTCTCATATATCTTTGGATAATAAGGGCACAAAGAAAGAGCTCCTGAAGCATACTTGATAATTGCAAAACAGTTAAATTCATCTAGTTTTATATGTGACACATCATGTTTTGATATAAGGAAAGAACCAGCTTCCAGCCGAGTTGTAGCGTCAATGATGGAAGAATATTTCGCTTTGGTCGCTAGTCTTCCGCGATACATTATGGAAGTCATGAATGAGGTAACGAAATGCAAATCTTATTCTTCTGCTACTGCTAAGCATCTTCTATCTTGAACTTTATAATGAGTCACTTACTTGATGACTTACAGCCTTTGGAACATTCATTGTCCTGTTGACTAATAAGTTTACCAGCAAAGGCACGTTCTTCAATGTGAGTGTCTGGTTGTAAACAATTTATTACATTTTCCTGTTACATTACTTCCTGTATGATAGGAAGAGTCTTGAAGCTGCTACATCATGGTATCTGATTTGTTTGAAGACTCGCCTTGTATGAGCTGAGTGTGAGTTTGAGCCTCCTTGAGATGCTTGCTGTGTAGGGACCTTCCTTGAATAAGTCCTTAACGTACGAGGCTGGTACTTTCTCAATAGTAGTACTTGATAATTGCAGAAATACAGAAATGTATAACATTATATTATTGCCTAAAATTATTGAAGAACTTGTTGCTTCTCAGGTAGCACTGTATGTAGATTCTAGTAATTTGCTCCCAGTCAATCAGTCAGGTTTCAAAGAAAAACCGTTCTACTGAGTCCCTCTTGGTTTGCCTGCTTTCTGACATATACACTGTGTCGGGAAAAATTCCAAGGCTTTACGGTAAATATGAAAATAATTAGTAAACATTAATCGATTTTTAAAATTCCAAAAACAGTTTAATCCTGAAATATATAATTACCAACAAAATTCTTTGTAATTTATTAACGGCCCCCGTTTAAAATTACGTCACAGTGACGTATTTGAATTTTATATTTTGTAAAGAAAGTTGCTAGAAAAATGGCGTTCAGCGAGGAAGACAAAATTGTTATAAAATTTTTACGCCAAAACAACAATTATAGTGCAAATAATATTTCAGGATTAAACTGTTTTTGGAATTTTAAAAATCGATTAATGTTTACTAATTATTTTCATATTTACCGTAAAGCCTTGGAATTTTTCCGGACACAGTGTATTATACGATGGATAAGGCCCAGGTTACCCTTCTATTTGATGTCAGTGATCCTTTTGACATGGTCTATCACAACATTTTTATTTGCTGATTTTCCATCGCATTTGGCATATCTGGAAAGCCACATGACTGACTTCACTCCTTTTTGTGCTCAAACCCATTGGGCTGCCACCCCCTTTGGCCTGCCACAGTGTTCTGTTCTTGGCCCACTGCTTGACATATTGTATGCTGTTATTCCTTTTGAAAGCGCTTCAACAATGCAACATCGCACTTTTCAAGTGGTTGGGCCATCTGCTTGAAATGTCCTCCCTCTCAATCTGTATGTTCTTCTGGCTGGCAAAGCTGCATGCACCTGTCACCCATGCATGGAAATTGTTCACTTTTGCTAGGGCATGGTTGGAAGCACCTCTGGGTATATATGTTAAATGATGTTATATAAATGCTGTGAACAAGTGAACGGATACCCATCCCACACACATGTTTGGACAACATTGAGACAACATTGTCCCCGTTTGAATGTGCTGGCTGGGAATTGAAATAATGAACCCAGATGATCTCTAGAATAGAAAAACAGCTGGTTTTCATAAACATTTTGTCATACAACAGTACGTTTTTAGGTAAAATTGTAAAATGATCTGAAAATTCATAACTTATTGTATTTCTTAACATTCTGTATTATTTTATATAAGCATTTCCTTTGATTTTTTGCAGGCTGCCGAAGACCAAATTAAGACATATGCGAACCGTGTGGCAGATCATCTATCCCGAATTAATCCAGATTTAGCTGTTGCCATTAGCAATATATTTGTTCCAAGAAGTGGTCAGTTGTTGTTTAGTCATTGTTTTTCATTCATTGCATAGGCTTTTGACAAACTTGCAGACTGTCTAAATACCTTCGCTCACTTGCTGTCTTGCTCGCACCCACTCGTCCCCACTCACCAACTGGCTAATTTGTTTCTATATTCTTCATTTATTTGTTCACTCTTAAGTTCATTCTGTCACTCGTTCTTTTATTTTTTCTTTCGTTCACATTTATAAGGTCAGTCATCCTTTTTTAATAGTGATGCCTAATTCTTGAATGACTAGTGCTCGCTTTACAGCTGTTGCAGACATTCCAGTTAACACTTGATCCTGGCATTTCATTGGCCATCCAGCTTGCCAATAGTTGTTACACAGTCACTCTATCTTGAAGGAAGCTTGAACCCACGTACTCCACGTTACAAGGAGAGCGCTTAAACCAGTTGGCTACTCTGTTGTTCACTGTTAACTTCATTCTGTCATTCATTCACATTTGTAAGGTCAGTCATGATTTTTCCATAGTGATGCCTAACTCTTGAATGACCAGTACTCGCTTTACAGCTGTTGCAGACATTCCGGTTAACTTGAGCCTGGCATTTCTGTGGCTATCCAGTGATTAACCAGACCTGAAGATGAACTACTGTGAGGACTCTATCCAGCATTCATGCGGATGCATTAGAACCTTTGCTTCCCCTCCTAATGACAGAGGAAGTCATGCATGAACAACTTGCCAAAGGTTGTTACACAGTCACTGTCTTAGTGAGGCTCAAACCTGCACACTCCATTTTACAAAGTGTGAGCTCAAACCAGTCAGCTGCCATGTTGCACATACATTTGTTTCTGTACAGCAAAGAATTTGTTTCAAATTGGGACTTACAGTTTATAAAACATTGAACTCTGGCCAGCCACAATACTTAAAATCAGTCCTTATCCCCCAGACTAACCATTATTCTGCAAGGTCATCGGATTGTCTTTCTCCGGTCATACCTAGGACAGGACTAGAACTGTTCTTGGCGAGCGGGGTTTTTGGGTTACTGTCATTTCCTTCTGAACTTAAAACTTACCTTTTTCAAATTGCTTACCCACCATAGGCTGCCTCTCTGTCTTGTGGACTGACCTTCTGGATATTGATCTGATTGCAGCTGGGCTTTGGTGCACCATCGGTTGATGCCATGTGCATTAGATACCAGTGCATTAGAATTATTATTTGTACGCACAGCCATAGGATTTCAACGCATTTAAAATGATACAGAAGCGTGAGGCTTTAGCAGGATGCCATCAATATTGTTGTTACATTGCATGCATTTGATTGCACTGATAAATTTAGTGAGAACAAAATGTTGACAGAGAATATAGTGGCTACGGAGGCTGGCAGTCGGGCAGTCCTTGATGATGTCATACGAATTCTCGTTAAACCTGTCATTCGAAACTTGTTTGCATGTAAGTGTAGACTGAGTCTATATATGTTCTCGCTAAGTTAATCAATTTCTGTTGATTTTGCTATTGTATGAACTGCGTATAATTGACATGGTTATGCGTATATTAGAATAAGCGTTTGCTGATGACACCCAACTATTCATCTCTTTCTCTTCAAATTGTTTCAATGAATCTACAGATCATCTTCTTTGTGTGGTTAAACAAATCTCCTCTTGGATGACATCTAATCTCTTATGCCTGAACCCATCTAAAACTGAATTCATACTTATCGGCCTATGTGACCAGCTCAAGAAAATTCCTGACCCCTCTATCTCCCTCAGCCTGGACTCTGCCTCCACCCACACCTTTAATACTAACTCTTCTGTCCGTAATTTAGGTGTTATTTTCGACCAGAACCTTACTTTTTCTGATCATATCACCCATCTTTCCCGCTCTTGCTTTATGCATATCCGCGACCTTCGCAGAATCCGTCCTATGCTTGACTTCAAAACCGCATCTATCATTGCCACATCCATAGTCCATGCAAAACTTTATCACTGCAATTCACTTTTCCTCAATATTGACACAACCCAGATAAATCGCCTACAAGCTATCCAGAATGCTCTCGCACGTGCTGTCACCAAAACCCCCAAACACCATCACATCACCCCTGTTCTCAAATCACTGCACTGGCTTAAAATACCAGAACGAATATAGTACAAAGTCTTATCCCTCACCTACAACACACTTCAATCCTCCCAACCCTCCTATCTTCGTCAATTATTTACTATCCAACCACTCCGTTCAACCCGCTCCTCATCTGTCCTAACACTTCTTCCCCCTCCCGTCACCTCATCCTTAAAATTTGGAAATCGCTCGATAGCCATAGCTGCCCCACCCCTTTGGAATAAACTCCCGCCAGAATTGCGACAGTTGTCTGGTCAATCATACGAACTCACCAACACTTCACCTCTTTCAGTTTCTGCGCAGGTCTTTCACTCAAGACTGAAAACACTTCTTTTCCAGAAATCTTATCCTGATTCTTCCTCTTATCTCTCTTCTCGCTTCAATTTCAAACAGAATCCACCGTAGCCGTCCGACTGTCTGAGTGCCTGACTCATGGATCTTGACCCTTTTGCCTATCGATTTTGTTTGACTGAGCGCCTGTGAATAAGCTGGTTCCCGCGACTTAGCTTTCGTTGAGCGCTGTAGAAATCTCGAGATTACGATTACGATTGACTAACGTGATTACTCACTTAAGATACATGGCCGGCTTAGGGCGTTTAAACTAATCAAAATAGCAAGGCCAGCATAGGCTCTAAAAATATACTAATTACGGGGAACAATGAATGGGTTTCTGAACTATTTTTACGGGTGATCAACGTGGATGTTGATGGATTGTTTTATTCGCAATCTGCCAAAGTTTGCGAGTCACTACGAAGGAAATTTCAAACTGATGTTTCGATTGCCAGCCAATCGGGATTTTACTTGGGGGATTTTCGACCAATGGCGACACGTTGCCATTGGAAGTCGTCAGCCAATGAGGGGGCGCAGTGGACGTAACTCCTTATCCTTAGTAAACAAGCGAGCAGACGAAGATGTCAACGATGGACTCTGAAATCGCTGCAAATGTGGGTGAAAGTTGCAGACGACACTTTCGGCCAACCGTTTGACGATGTCGATTCGCGGTGAAAACCGTTGAAGAAGTTCAGTTCACGGCTGGATTTTGGGCAGGAAGGTCCTCGTTACGATTCAGCGTGACTCCGAGAAATAAGTGATCAGTTGCGGACTTGTCAAGTCGAACTGTATTCTCGAATAATGAGTATATAAAGGCTCATGTGTTACGGGTTCTTCACCTGTGTTTCGGTTGCGAACTGACAAAGTGTTCGTCAAGAAACTAACGTCAGGAAGTCGTGGATTAATTCCATGTAAGCGCGTTGAAACGGACTTAGCGGCGCGAGTTGAAAGTCTTCGACTCTACAGTGCAACCACATCTCGTCAAGGAACATTCCTTCGGACGATTGCGATCGAATCGGGTGGATTCTAATCCTTGAACAGCAAGGAATTCGCTCAAAATACCTTCTACGAAAGACTTTTAACCAATGGTCTATGAGGTATGTCGGCGTGGTGAAAGGAATCGTTTGTGCAGAGACAGCTAGGGGTGAGTGACTATCTTACCCTACTGCGTCGATGCCAGCTCACTGCAATTCTCAGTGAAACTGTTTCAGACTTCATCCGAGTCAGTATACAGGGGAAAATGGCCATCCAAGCTTGTGGGTGGGTAGTATTAAAGATCTAGGCTTGATAAGAAGCTGGCCTTAATTAAGCATTAATTAAGACATTGAACTACATATAATACATTGATTGATTTGCAACAATTGACTTTGTTCATTATTATTCAGTCAGACATTATAATACAAGATGGTAGTGGAAAAGTACGAGCTATTGTAATATCATTACAATTTCCGCTAGATATTACATGTTGATTTGAGTCTGACCTATAATTATCATATCAGGAGACTAAACCCCAATTAACATGTGTATCTACTTACAGCTTAAACAAGCTTGTAGGTACCATGAGGTAATGTAAAGTGACTGCCATCTATAGTCACCAGATCTAGACAAGGGAGCACAAGACAAGGGGGTTACAGTAAGTAGTTTTCCTTCAGCCAATAATTTTAATTTTCTATTGTTAAAGTTAATTTTTTGTTTAATTTTTTTGACTTCTAGTACTGTTTTCACAAAGAATTGTTGCATTAGAAGAGCCTGTAAACTCAAATACACACATCACACATACTGTATTGCCTGTAGAAAATTTTACCATAGTTATGAATATTAAGATTTTATTGTAGTTATTTGTTATATATTGTATAATATTATTGTTGTTATAATTGTCAGTTTTTTATGTCATTTCTCTTTCCATTGTGACTTTGGTGTGCCTGTGATTTTTTGAACAACATGTTTTGTACTCCAAGTTTAGATCATATATTGATCCACACTAGATTATATAGTGATCTAAACTGGATGAGATATTGATCTACCCTGGATCAAACATTGATCCAAAGTGGATCATAGATACAAAATCAATCATGTATTGATAGAAACTGAATCATATATTAATATAAACTAAATCATATACTGATCTAAACTAAATCATAT
The DNA here is from genome assembly GCA_964023275.1 of Norana najaformis. Classification (NCBI taxonomy): domain Eukaryota; kingdom Metazoa; phylum Annelida; class Clitellata; order Crassiclitellata; family Hormogastridae; genus Norana; species Norana najaformis. Next base: position 8,796,748 of record OZ029927.1, read on the forward strand.
GTCAAACCAAACTGGGTGATATTGTAAAATGAACTACACTGGATCATCTGTTGATCCAAATGGGATCGTACATTGATCTGAACCAGGAGGGCATTATATGTATAAAGTTAGAAGTGTCCTGGTTATTTTTTGCTTTTTTCTTATTCTACTCTTTCTTCAGGTTTAGCCAGTTTTAGATACTCTTCGTAACTAGATGTGCTTTTTTATCTCGCCATTGGGTCATCCTCTTTTGTTTTTAATTGTTAGTCATTTTTCTACAAACCTGCTTGGCTTTCTGTGTCAGGTCAAAGTTTTTTTTATATTTAGGTCATGTCAACAGAGACGTTCTGTTATACATCTGGGATCAGTATGTAATTGGGTTGGACAGCCCTGGATTCATTGATGACTACCTGCCAGCCATCACAGCAGTATTCCTCTCGCTGCTCGGAGATAAACTGAAAGCTGTAGGATCAGTAAGGCCTACAAATCAGCTGCCAATTTGCCAATAATGGACAGAATTTCAGAGATTTATTGTGGATATTTAGGTCACTAGAAAAAGCATGTGGTGTCTTTAATAGTGTAATGATTACACTTCAGATTAAAACAAAAATGAAACTTCTTTTCAAAAAAACTGCAGCAGAGAGAAGCTGGCTGCCACAAAGTACATTGCCTACAGCTTGTATGGCAAGAGGTTAAGTGATGATGTGGCTTTAGCCAGTCAGGTAATCAATCGATTGATTTACTTATATAATGCTTAAATAACTTTTGAAACATTATTTTTATCAAACAGTGCTTTTAAAAATATGTCTGATTGACAGAAATGTTCACTGAGAGAAAGTGTCTTGAATTTTTAAGCAAATAGTCCATCTACTAGTTCTTGGTGTACTGATTTTGAGTGTCCAACTCTGCGGAGACGTGGAACAACAGTCGTTACTGCCGAAAGTGAATGGTTCTACAAAACCATCACAAAGTCTTTGTTAACTTGTGTAGCAAATAAAGAATTGCTGGAGGTGTTCTTGTCTTCAGCTCAAAGATCCTTGTAAGCTCAGATCCACTTATCACCTGTTTGCATTGTGTTTTAGCCTGAAAAATTGGAGATGTGCTTAAGGACGGATGGCAGGAAGCTGACTGTAGCTCAATTTCAGTATGAGGTTGTTGTTCTATTCTAGCTTATTGTCATTATTACATTCATTTTTTCATCGTTGGCTAAGAGCAGTAGTGTAACTGTGGCCCCACCACTGCAGGGGACCTGGCCCAATTCTGAAAAAGAGGAGGCCCATACTGAGCCTAATGAAGTATGAGTAGGCACCAGACGACCAATCTGAGTAATCTACGGGGCCTGAAATTTGACATATTTTTTGAAGTGAATATCATATGATAGTAATAGCAATAATTGAATTTGCTAGATTTTTTGTTGAAATATGATGCTGCATTTAAACAGATTTATTTTAAAATGTTTAGCTGTGGTAAAAAAAATAATAAATATTATTCACTTTACATTACTGGTATATTACAGCTGTTTATTCTTATGCTTTTTTGTCTTTGTACAGGTGAACAAGCACTTTTACAAAGACCTTTTTGCTCGATTGAACCATGACAACCGATCCACGCTACCAGTTCTTGACCCAACTCAAGGTTATCTTCTGTTTATGAATATTTTCAAATTATGTTTTTGAATTGATTCACTTTATCAAATGTTAATGAATGTTGTTTATTTTGAAAGTGAGCGCACCTCAAGTGAATTTCATTTGTAACATCTAAATAAGAAATGTTGAGTAGGTTGATTAACTCGTTTCATACTTGTGTCCTTTAATGTTAGGTAAGACCAAATCGATTTCTGGACACTGTAGCCACTCCACTCCTCTGGAATAAACTCCCGTCAGAATTACAACAGTTATCTGTCCCATCCTACAAACTCACCTACGCTGTATCTCTTGCAATCTGTGTATAGGTCTCCCACTCTAAAAAGTGAAAACACTCCTGTTTTGCAGATCCTATCCTGATTCTTATCCTTATCTCAGTTGCTGGTTCAATTCTATTCACTGTAGCCGTCTGACTGCCTGTCTATTTGCCTAACTCTTGGATGTTGAACTGGAACCGAACCCTTCCTGCCTAACGATTTTGTTTTGACTGAGCGCCTGTGAATAAGCTGGTTACCATGACTTAGCTTTCGTTGGTCACTGTAGAAATCTCGAGCTTTGATTACGAATGTAGCTCGCTCAGAAGTGATCACAATGATGATCTCTTATCTTCTGTTTTAGCCAATACTTCACCATGGGTGAACTGGTTTGCGCCAAGTCAAATTCCCAATCACATGAGCTCTGAAGAGAGAAAGCGTGTCCGAGATGAAAGAGAAGCAGAAAGGCTTCGACTGCTACAGAAGAAGCGAGAAGAACTAGAAAGACAGAGAAAGTAAGAAACAATGCTACCTTGCTACTTCACTAGAACTCAGTATAAGTAGAACAGAAAACTAGATTAGTGATTCACTAAAAGTAATCATAATTCTGAGATTTCTACAGCACCCAATGAAAGCCACATCATGGGGACCAGCTTATTCACAGGCACTCAGTCAAAACAAAATTGATAGGCAAAAGTGTTTGGTTGCAGGTCAAGATCCAAGTCAGGCCAAGACATTGTGACAGCTGCGGTGGGTGGTGTTTGGGATTGGAGCAGAAAGAGGAAGAAGGGAAGTAAGACATGAGTAGGTAGTTCAATGCCTCTGAGTAGTTTCTCATGAAGAGGTGCTTTGCAAATTGTGATTACAGTTATAGTTGTGAATTACAAGTTTAGCGCTTACTAAGTAGGATACAAATTTAGTGTGTATAGTAAGATGCAGTATTAGAGTTTAGGTAGGACACAAGTTTAATGCTTATGTTGGACTTTTAGTCTGAATTTAATTTTAAAGCAATCAACATTTTTATTACAGGTGTGTAAATTAGTTTAAACTTTCCATTAATGAACTGCCATTTCTGAACTTATCTGGAATTTTTTTCCTAATGTTCAGAGAGGAAGAGGAACGAATCTTCAAACAGCAAGCTCAGCAACATAAAGAGGACAAAAGTCTCCTAGAGGAAGAACTGGAAAAAGTAAATATGGATTGGATACAAAAGATACAAAATTGATAGACAAAATTAATTGAATATACAGATTCAAAATTGATTGAAAAGCCTTCAGATGTAAAAGCTAGTCTCATCAGACATCTTCGGTTCCAAGCTCCAATAAACTCTGAAGTGATGCTACACGGAATCAGTTAACTGATCTCAACAATGCATTTTTAGGCAGTTTGAGAATGTTGTTGAATGGGGTAAAATGTACAAGATATTGTGTATGGTGCAACAAAACCTAGGGACTTTTGAATTCTTAAAATATTCTAATTTCATTGGCTTGTTATCAGATTTTATTTGTTGTTTATATCTACTGTTTAACTCTTTCATGTAGGAGCATTATGGAAACTATATTTGTGGGTTTCCAGTTGTAAACTGCTCTTTTTTATCTATTCTTAATTCTAAAAACTTCACAAACAGACTTCCAAGCTTAATCTGAAAATTTAGATCTAGTTTGGGAAATGTGTGGCGTTTTCCAATACTGATATGCAGTGAATAGTTTTCTGGAAATACTGTAATTGCTGTGAGTTGATGTCTTAGTATTATTCACTGGTGCCATACAACTTAACTGGTGCTATGTATATTATTAATCACTGGTGCTATATAAATACTGGAAAATACATAATGATGTTTATGGTCCTCCTGCCACTTAAGAGGGTGCCTTTATAATGATGAATATTAATGAAATGATGTTCAAACTTTAACAGTCTTGAATTTTCTGTTTAGGAACGAAGACGTCGACAAGAGATGGAGAGGTCAGCTGCAGAAGAAATTGAAAGACTGAGGCAGGAGATCGAAGAGTTGAGACGATACCAACTGAGAGTAAGTGCAGATGGACAGAGGAGAGGCAGCTGAGCTGGGGACAACTTGCTTACCCACTGTAGCCTAGCTTCTGGTTTCTCTGACCAACTGGAATTCAACCCGGCTTCTCCAATGGATTATGATTTTGGATTGCGATTTTGACTTGAAGCGACCATCGGCTGATGCTTTGGGCATTATGATAACGGCGCTATAGAAGTCTTTAGATTAGATTAGATTAGGACTTGCAAAACAAATGGGTTGGCACACACATGCCTAAGCGCAAACAAACAATCCAGGACAGGCAGATGGGATGAGACTTGGTAGATTTGCAGAGGACAGGCAGATAGGCAGAGGACAAGCAGATGGGCAGAGAATTGGCATATGGGTATATGACAGTCAGATGGGCAGTGGGCAGGCAGATGGGTTGGGAGAAGCAGATGGGCAGTAGACAGGCAGTTGGGATGAGAATAGGCTGATGGACAGAGGACAGGCTGACAGAGATAGTGAAAAAATAGATAAATAAAAAGTTTAATCAGTGAATGGAAGACCAGTCAAAGGACAGGTGTGAGACGAATATCTGATGTAGACACACTTTGAAGTAACATAAACCAGGTAACAGCCGACATTTATTTGGCTTGGATTATTGTCTGTTCTGCCCCTTATATATCTGGCAGATCCAATTCCAAACACCATCCACCATAGCCGTCTGACTCTTAGATCTTGACCTGGAACCAAACCCTTCTTGCCTATTGATTTTGTTTTGACTAAGCGCCTGTGAATGAGCTGGTTCCCATGACTTAGCTTTCATTAGGTGCTGTAGAAATCTCGAGTTTACAATTTTTTATGATTACAATAGTATGGTGGCATCTATTTGAATCTATCTGTAATGCAAACAGTTTCATATTTTAATGGTAGCTATGTAAGAAGGTGCAAAAATTGAAGTTGTCAGCTTTGAATACTTAATCTTGTAGAGACCTCCTTCAGCAAACAGTTTGACTTCAGCTATCAGGTAAACATTTTGAAATAAAATTCTGTTTAACTGCAGCATCACACTTCAACAAAGTATAATTTGGGACTTTTCACATGCGGAAACATGCATGCACTTACACACGTGCACATATACTTACCAGTAATAGTAGTATCCAGTGTTTAATGACGTCATATAATAGTAAGAACCAGGGCTGTTAATGAGCTACAAGTGAGGAATAATTGTCTTTGTCACCAAATGCTACATGTGAAAATCCTTCACCTTGTGAGCCTTACCGTGTTTGATGGAATAAAGGACGAGTTGTTGGCAGTGTGGACCAGTTGCAGGCCAACTTGGTTGATAATTCTGGGACAACCATTGAGCGACCATCGACTGATGCCTTCGGCATTTTATTATGTTGGCGCTGTAGAAGTCTTTAGATCAGGACAGTCTCTGTGTGGTAGTGTGGTAGATGGATGACAGTGGGGATGGAAGTAGAAAAGAATTTATGGTATTCTAAGAAATTCCCTGATTGATGGACTGAAGAGGCAATTGTCTTTGAGGAATTTTAATAAGGGTATGGTTCCTGGGGTTTGTGGTGCTTCAGTTTTTTTCACAGGGCGACTACTGTGATTGGGGCAAATTGCTTGAAATTGTTTTAAAATGCAGTTTTGGCTATAAAGAGACTTTAAACCTCTAGCACTGTTACACATAATTATGGCCATGACTTGAGCAGTGTAAAGGTGACCCTTCACATTATTTTGACCTGTATTTGTCAGAACATTTATATAGCACCTTTCAAGAGCTGTAATCTAACAAATCATAGCTTAGCTGGGAATTATAGCTTAACTCTGTCAACCAGGAATCTTCTTCAAATTCCCCATCTTCTTCTATTTCCTTCCCCACTGTTACTCTGACATACAGCTTAGCTAACACATACTTAGCTAGGAAGGATTGGCTATTAAGCATTCCAGATTAATTTTCTGCAGTTCTGACACAGCTTATGTGTCTTCTTAACCACTTGAAACCCTAGTTATGTTATGTTATGTCATGTTAACGACTTTTGTGTGAAAAAGAAAATTTCTAGATTATCTGCTAGTACTAGGTTGCTTTTCATTGTATGTTGGGAGTTTATTTCCAAAGAGGTCTCAATGCCTTAATAATGCACCTATTTATTTTGTTCCTTTTATATTTTGTGTAGTTATGTTACATATTAAATTAGTTAAAGAGAAATAATAAAATATTCGTCTTTCAGTCACTACTTGATTCCTCCACCACCATCTGTTGCGACTCCACTGCAGACCACAAAGATCCTGGAAGAGCCGGAACCAAACATGTCTCCATTACCACTAACACGGGTGGTGTCGCCAGGACTTGTGGGAAAAACGCCAGAACCATCGAGTCTTCCAAGAAGGCAGACCACAACTGCTATACTAGACTTCATGACTAAGGTCTCCCAGAGTTTCCACAGGGGTCAGTTAGTTCATATGCTGATGTGTCATACATGTACTAATTAGGTACTAACCAGTTACTAACTAATTAGTAATAAATGATCTTGCTGAAGAAACCAGAGCTGGCACAAGATATACATTGTAGTAATATGCATATAGATATTCTAGCTGATAGTAAGCATATAAATATATATATATATATCTTGAAATATAAATCTTATGTATATATGCATGTATGTATCGAGTAAGAAACATGTGTGCTTATTTATCTGCTTTGATTAATTAATTGCATTAATTAATTGTAGTAATGTGAACAGATAAAAGATTTGATATATGCAGGTAGATACATGTGTGTATTCATATTAAAGCAGTACATACATTGCTATTTATAAATATTGTTCCTATGTATATGTTATATATAAGCAGCTACATAATATTACAATGTATACTTCTTTTTGGCATGGCTTTTTCCCCTAGCCTGTTTGATATATTTCCCTTTCTCGTAATCACTGTTGGATGCCGCATACCCATTGCGTTAGATCCTCCTCCTAAAACTTCACCTCAGTTTTTCTCAGTGCTTTCTGGCAGTAGGCGCCCAGCCGGCTCAAGGTGTTTTGCATTTCAAAGAGTCATTCTTCTGACCTTTTCGTTTCAGTGGCTGGTGGCGAAGGTTATCAGAAACTCGATCTTGACAACAGCAGCAAGGAAGCCATCGTGACTCACCGAAACGACGTCAAGCAGGCAGAGGTAACAGAATCAAAGGCTTTGGCAAAGTCAACGGAAATTGCTTGGCTAAATAAGAAATGACTGAGAAAAAGGGTTGACCTTGTAATCATAATCTTTAGATTCTACAGCACCCAATGAAAGCTAGGTTGTGGGAACCAGCTTATTCATAGGCGCTCAGTCAAAACAAAATATGTATCCATATATGCACAATAATTGAGGTTATTGGAACACAAGTCAAAATAAGTTTTCAGTAGCATAGCTAAGTGACTTGTATGTCATGAGCTTCAGGGCAGTTATGAAGTAAAAAGCAGTGAGACAGTGAAGAGCAAATGTCTGGAGTCACAAGCAGTTGGAAAGTCTCTCATTTAACTTATTTCTGCAATTTCTTACTCTGAAGAACTTTGAAAAAAGTAGTAACTAATTTAATGGAGAGGTGTTCACTTTTTAGGAAATAATTATTTAGCACCTATATAAACCTCATTAATTAATTCATTGATTTATGAACAGCCGAATGAACTAGTGAAGGAATTAACAAATAAACAAATAATTAATAGATTTGAATCCATCTGCTGTATTATTTGTATTTGCTTAAAACAGATTGAAGTGTTTGGTCATGAGCTGAAACCGGGTGAGTTTGAGCGTCTGCCCAGAGAACTCAAAGAAGAGAAGAGTAAGGAAATTCTTGACATCATTCGCCAGAGGATCACAGATCGCAGACGACAGAATCTGCGAAATGGCATCAGGCGATGAAAAGATGGCAAGATCTTCTGTAGGGGTATTTAAACTTCCTGATACATTGAATGAATGAATGAATGAATGATTGAATGGACAGACGGACGAGTGAACAAATAAACGAATGAATAATTGTTGACTGTGATAAAAAGTAACACATGATTGTTATGAAATTAATGTATTTCTGTTATGTTTAAATGATATAATATTTATGTGAATTTGAAAGTAGAAATCAGAAAACTAAAAAAAAATTAAATGATGAAATATGACAGTCTGTGGGACGTCTAGGGTCTTGTCTCGGCATCTTGGCCATCCTTGCCCAGCAAGTAAACTATCTGAGCAAACCTATATAGGACCAATAAAGATGCAACAATAAAGTTTTATTGTTGACCATTGAAATTTTTCATTCGTAACTCTCCGTTTAAATGTTATTTAGAAAGTTTTTGGTCGCCGGAGTTTTTGTTTAGAAAGTTTTTTGGTCGCCGGAGCTTTTGTTTAGAAATGGTCACCAGAGCTTTTGTTTAGAAAGTTTTTCGTCACCAGAGCTTTTATTTAGGAAGCTTTTGGTGGCAGGAGCTTTTGTTTAGAAATGGTCACCAGAGCTTTTATTTAGAAAGTTTTTGGTCGGCAGAGCTTTTGTTTAGAAAGTTTTTGGTCGCCGGAGCTTTTGTTTAGAAATGGTCACCAGAGCTTTTATTTAGAAAGTTTTTGGTCGGCAGAGCTTTTGTTTAGAAAGTTTTTGGTCGCCGGAGCTTTTGTTTAGAAATGGTCACCAGAGCTTTTGTTTAGAAAGTTTTTGGTCGGCAGAGCTTTTGTTTAGAAAGTTTTTGGTCATGAGAGCTTTTGTTTAGAAAGTTTTTGGTCACCAGTGCTTTTGTTTAGAAAAGTTTGGTCACCAGAGCTTTTGTTTAGAAAGTTTTTGGTCGCCGGAGCTTATGTTAACTTGCCACGTGATAAGTGCAGTGGCGGATTTAGCTATGGGTTGGGGCGGTTCGCACCCTCCCTGGCCCTCTTAGTTATATGCCGGCGCCCCTCAATCAGAGCCGTGTATGATGGATTTCCAGAATGTGGTGCCTCTCTGGAAATGCTCTTCCCACTTCACACAAGCAATCTTGGAGCCACCAGTGGATAAGTGCATTCTGTCTAAAATTATCACAATGGGAAATAAAGATCCGTCTATACACTAAGTAAATATTAAGCAAACGCTGTAAATTGAGGAGACGTGGTCGAACGTCCGATTCTGACTCACGTGCTGAAAGAAGTAATAAGTTGATGGAGAACAAAACAGCGTTTTTCGTCTCTGCAGGATGCCACTCCTGAGCAGCGTTTATTTGCGGTCAAGAGGCGTGATTCTTCGTCTATTATGACCGACGAAACAAACTCGGACTCGATGTAGGCCTATATGATCATCTATGGACCGTGTATATCGTGACTTATTTCAGAGGTTTGAATCTCGGGCCAGCACGGTCCATACACGGTGACCTTAAATGAGGTGGCGCCCATTCAGTCGGACAGCGGTTGTGAAGGATCTCACCCAGTTAATTCATGGGGAAAATTAGCAAGGTCGAGGCCATACGGTCGCTACATAAAAACGCGTACGTTTACATTTTACCTGGGCTGGAATTCATCCACTCTTACTTGTATAGAGAATTTAATTGAACCGGAGACTGACTTTCTACCCGAAACTTTCAAGAATTCCGTTCGAACCTAATTTAGGCTGAGTTTAGTAGCTTCCAACACGCGGTTATCTGTATATCTGCGAAGGTGGGAAATCGGCTGAGGGTGCACCTGAATCTCGCCTCAAGTCCCAGTTGGTTGGAAGTTACTAAAGTGAGCCCGGTAGATTTCGAGAAGGTCAGAAGTTAACGGAGCCTCACAGTAGGCTCCGGAACTCCCTACTATACTCATAGAAGTGGAACGCACCCAGGTTGGCCTAGCCGGGTCGGTCGGTCGGTCGGTCGGTCGGTCGGTTTTCCACCGCTTCTTCTAGGGCGTGGGATGCCCGAAATCCGGTTTTCGCAAGAGAGCAAGGCGCCACGAGGGCCTCCCAGCAGCGGCCGCTGATTGCTCGTCGACATTCGGTCGATTATTCCCGCTGCTTGCGAAATTATTTTTTCCACTTCCCGCGGCGCCTGAAATCGAAAATCATCCTCGCCTTGACTTCACTTTCCCCGTCTTCTTTCCATCTGTCTGTTTCTGTGGTTAGATCTCATGGATCCGGTCGAGATCTGGACCGAGAGATGGACGGTTAAGCCTTCCTTTCCCTACCCCATGCAGTTCGACGGGTTGTTTATTACGACGTTTTTCATTAACGAATAGTCAGTGCTGTCCTCTTTGCCCTATAAGACAGGCTTTTCCAGACGCACTTTCGCACTACTCCAGGATTTTCCACGATTAGTGGGGTAATACATGGAAACTACTTTAAGTAAAAGTATTACTGTAAATGATGTGTTGTTTTCGGAGGCTTAATATCCTCGCCAGAGGCTGGACTTCTCCTAATTACCGATCACGAACAATTGAAGGAGCTACGCATAGATAGCCGGGTAAGTTAATACATTTATAGTATAGACTGCGATCGTATTAAACATGAGTTTGCACTCGGAAGCTATTTGTTTCGGTATTTGTTTTGTCGTTTTTAGCGGATTAAGTTTTGGCGCCTGTTGCGAATCTAAGCAGACGATAAGCGTTTCGTGCCTAAAGTTTCAACGAAGGTGGCGCCGATAAAAGATAGTTTTGTATCGAAAGTTGACATGGTCTGCTCCACGGGCGTTTTTCCTCAGTCGCCGTTAAAAAGGAGGAGCTTTAAACTCTGTTTCGGGTGACGATTGGTCGAAGATCGATTTGCAAATCTGTCACCCTCAGGTTTACATTTTTGGTGTTTGCCAACTGGGCGCGATACAAATTTTCACAAAACAACTACGACGACAATAATAATAATAGTAGTAGTAGTAGTAGTAGTAATAGTAATAGTAGCAGTAGAAGAAGTAGTAGTAATTGAGCCGTTCCGGACGAGTTCTCATTTTCTCCAGACATTTCTCAAATGTTAAGGGATCATATCTATCTATGGGCAAAAATAACAATAATTAATAAATAATTCGTAAAATAAATAAAAATTAAAAACAATAATAATAAATAGTGACAACGATAAAATTAATGATCTGCTGATAATGATGCTTATAATAATTATTATTATAATTATAATAATTTAGTTAACTTGTTTACGTCAATGTGAGACGTGGTAGAAAGTTATAAACAGCCTTGTTCTACTTCTCCATGTGGAGTTTGTGCTAGTTTTATTGTACTGCTGTTAGGCTATTGTAATCTGTGCAGTCCGCTGACGTCGGCATCTTCAGCACCATATGGGACGAAGAATCGGTCGACTTGTGCTGATAGAATCGTTGGAAACTCTATTAAGCCTACCTATCTCTCGAAGTTTCTGCTGTCGATCATGACTTACTTCTTCAACGATTATATTCCTTATGATACTGCCCTTCTTTGTTTCTGGTCTTACTTGTCTTCCAGCTACTTTCTGCGAAAACTGCAAGTCATTGTTCACAACCTTTCCCTGTCAACCTGAACACAAACCACGATATCAGCTGCTCTGTCTCCTCCGTCTGGTCTTTTGACAAACAGACGATGTTTTCACGTCGTATCTTTGGACAATCCCTCTGACTTGACGCAGCCGTCGTAAATAAGCTGGTGCCCTGCGCTTAGCTTCAAGTAGCGCCTGAGCAATTCTCGACATTACGATCACGATTGCTTCGGGTCTCTTAATTCACCTGAACGTCTCTTACAAACCTTGTAACAGGCTGCGTTACCTTCACCCGATCTCACCTCATTCACCATAGCTTGCCTCGCCTAATTTCACCTTGCTTTACCTAATGCGACCTGTCTACGACTTCATCGAACCTTAATATACCTTACCTTACCATCTGACACTGTCTTCATCGCGCATGACAATCTGCATCATAACGCGTCGTATTTTCAGTACTAAGTGAAGGCATCGGCTCCCAGGACTCGAGTAAAATACAGCAATGTTTGTTTCAGCTAGAACGGAAATATATTCCAGTGTATTTCTATATAGTACAGTAGAATATAGTAGGGTACAAACCGTGCAATACAGTAAAATGTACTGAAATGAAATGAACGTAAATGTTCACGTTTTTCTATAACGACCGTATGGCCTCGACCCTGCTCATTTCTTAGTGAAGTTATGGGGTGAGATCCTTTATCGCTGCGCGTTTGAATGGGCGCCACGCCATTTAAGGTCCCCGCCTTGATGAACAAGCTAATTCATTTTTTCTAACCATTTCGAAGTCTAATCCTCAACTTGATCGTGCTAGCCCGAGATTCAGATCTCTGAAATTATAGGCACTGTTGGTATGCGAACCGGCATCCTCACGCATAGAGACGCTTTGCATTAACCAATGCAGCTAACTTAGGCAACACATTGTAATAATACGCTGCAATTCAAAACACCACACAACTTCCAAACTGAAGCGTGCATTGCATATGACAGTGCAACTTATATCGAATACGATGGCAAACGGGGTTTCGCTCAATTCGAGAATACCAATTCACAAGACACTCCCGGAAATCGATTCCAGGAAGAGAGTAGCCTCTGCAAGCTAATGCTTTGAAATCGCCTCTTGCATTGGTTCAATGCCTGATCTGTAAGCAGACGTAGACCGTTAGGTTTAATTGCTGTAGCTCTGAAGCATCGTGCATCATCTGTCTCTTGGATTTTTACCTGAAACCGAACACTTTTGCCCGTCGATTTTGTTTTGACTGAGCGCCTGTGAATAAGATGGTCCCCGTGACGTGGCTTTCGTTGGGCGCTGTAGAACTCTCGAGATTACGATTACGATTTACAAAATCATTGTGTGTTTTGGAATATATGTATTGGAGGATTAGACTGGGTAAGAATAAAAATAAATTAGTATTTTCATACAGACGAGTAACCCCATCTTACAATTAAATGACGATAATTAATAATTATAATTTATTATTTGCTTTCCCAAATCTAAACTTGGGTGCGCGATGGTCTGAGCTGCGAAAGCAGTAGTCGCAGTTCAAATCCATTACGTTGCCTGGTTAGCTCGGCTTGCGTAAGGTCTGTACTGTTGGTGGCAAGATCAGGTGGCGAGGGACATGACTGGCCACAGGTCCTTAGTCACAGGTCCTTATAAGCCGAGGCTAAGAAAATAAAGTCGCTAACACTTCATACTCATGGTGTCGTTATTCATAAACTCCTCAGAACTGCGACAGTTAGGCGTATCTGACCCATCATACAAACTCATCGATGCTCCACTGCTTGCAATTTCTGCATTGGCCTTTCACTCAAATAGATCTGGAAACATTCCTATTTCACAGATGCTATCCTGACTCCTTTTCCTCTTCTTAGCTCTCTCCACTCCAGTCCTAAGCATCACCCACTGTAGCAGCCAGGCTGTATCTCTGGAACATGGAGCCGAACACGTTTGCCTATCGATTTTATTTTGACTGAGCGCCTGTGAATAAAATGGTCCCCGTGATGTGGCTTTCGTTGGGGGCTGTAGAAATCTCGGGATTACGATTATGTTTACCATACTCGTGATTGCCTTCTTATTCTCAACATGAGCCAAGTTAGCGCGGCACTATTTTCATCTGGCGAATGAAAGCGACTTCAGCCGTAGCAGATTGCGGCCGCAGAGGTAACAGTAACGTGTCGCCATCTGGTGAATATTGGGTTCACCCTATAATCCATCAGTAGCATAGCTGGCCTTAACTTGGGCAGATGCACAGGTTCTAGGACCTTCTCAACTTAAGATGGCAAGAAACTTGATATCCATGGGATTAAGATGGCAACTTATTCCTAAAAACTTAAATTCAGTACTTTTATAAAATCCCTATCTCGACTCGTTTCCTTCTTATTACCTCCACCGCTTGCAATTTCTGCATTGCCAGTTTCACCCAAAACTGAAAAAATTTCTCTTTCACTTATCTTATCCTCACTCCCCTTTTCCTCTTATCCCTTTCCGCTCCAATCCCAAACACCACTCACCGTAGCTGCCACTCTGTCTCTCTGCCTGACTCTTGGCTCTTGACCTGGAACCTAACACTTGCCTATAAGCAAAGTTCGACCGTACGTTAGGGCAGAAGATAGCGTACGCGTACGGTACGTAATTTACTAAAAATAATAGCGTACGCCGTACGGTACGTTCGTATTCCGTACGTATGAGCAGCCTTTAATATTAGTTGCTTCTCGTGACGTCACATTTTTTCTCTCGTCATTTTCTCGTCGTTTTTTTTCTAGTCTTAATTTTTGTTATTCTTTGTTAATTCTATAATAAAAAAAATATTTCGACTAACACGTAATGCAGAAAAATTAGAGTACGCTATTTATTAATTTAGCCAAAAAATAGCGTACGCGTACGGTACGCATTTCAGCAGAAAAAATAGCGTACGTTCCGTACGTACGGTCGAACTCTGCCTATAAGCTTGTCCCCGTGACATGGTTTTCTTGGGCGCTGTAGAAATCTCGGGATTACGATTACGATTCCTCCAATTCCAAACATCTGCCACCTACCTGTCTGCATCTCCACCTGCTTGACCAGTGGATTTACAAAACTTGACCATTCCTGGCTCACCAATATTGTTTTTTCTGGCGCCTATGATTAAACTGTTAAACTAGCTTTCGGGACGCTGAGGAAATGCAAAGATTAATCGTAATCGTAATCCCGAGATTTCTACAGCACCCAACGAAAGCCACTTCACGGGGATCAGCTTATTCACATGCGCCCATTGAGAACAAAAGCGATAGGCGAGTGTTAGGTTCTAGGTTAAGATCCAAGAATCAGGCAGAGAGACAGCGTGACAGCTATGGTGGGTGATGTTTGTGATTGGAGCGGAAAGAGGGATATGAGGAAGAAGGGGAGTGAGGATATGAACTGTGAAAGAGGAATGTTTTCAGTTTTGAGTGAAAGGCCAATGCTGATTAACGATAGATTAACGATAACGATTCAAATTTTCTTAGATTACTTTTCGTCGTCACCATCGGCTTCAGTTAGAGTAACTTAGCCAGAAGAACTGATACTCAGTCCCTTTGTTCTTTTGGCGTACGACTTATAACGCGAAATAAATTTTCCGTTAAATTACATTGCATTAGGAGAGATAAGAAGATGCATGTATGCGTATGTATTTATGCATGTATGTATGCATGCATATGTGTATGTATGTATATATGCACGCATGTAGGTTTGTATGTATTTGTGTATGCATGCATGCTTTTATGTATGTATGTGTCTATGTTTGTGTGTGTGTATGTGTGTGTGTGTGTTATTTACAACAAGGTAATCGATGTGATAGCCAGACCAACATCTGCTGAAACTGTCGTTAAGTGGTCTAGACAGTGTCAATAGTTGATAACGCCAGATACGGAATTCTGGATACATATTACCAAAAATTCCTTCTCCAATAGCTCCCCCTCCCACCCTCTCAACCACCCTCCCTCCCTTCGGATATCTTCATGCCTACTTCCTTCCAAGCCTGCCTTTTTCTTTCTGCCTCTATCCCTATCTGCTCCCTTTCTGTCTGCCTAGCTCTCTGTCCCCCAGGCTGTCTGCCTCTGTCCCTGACTGCTCGCCTCCCTGCCTGCTTCCCTTCCTGCTGGGCTCCCTCCCACCGTGTCTATCTCCTTCCTCCGAATGGCCACTCTGTCTTTCGCTGCCACCCACGTTGTTTCCCTCGAGCAGGGACTGGTGGCTGTGTCTTCTTACCATTGAGTGTCTATCTCATTGTTTTCCTGCCCGGATCGAGACCGTTTCCCATCTCTTCTAATTATCCCACCTTCTTCGCTGGCGCAGCGACCGCAAGTCCCGTCATCCATCTTACTTCCTCACCCTGTCAGGGACCGGCGCGTTCTCTCCTTCCCTTCCTCCCTCGCTCTTCCTCATCCCTCAGCCACCTATCCTTCTCCCCCACTGCATTCATCTTCCGTCTGTCTGCCCTGCCTCTTCCCTCCCCTTCCCCTATCCTTTTCCTTCCCACCTCTCCGTCCCCCTCCCTCACCTTCCCTCCCTTTCCCTTTGTCTGTCTGTCTGTCTGTTTGTCTGAGGCGTTCACTTGCTCTACATCTTTTTCAGTATTATGCATGTCTGTCTGTCTGGTTATCTGTGTGTCTCTCTATCATATATATTTATGTATGATGTATGTATGTATCTAGCTATTTATAATAACCTCGCAGAAACCGGGTTATCTGATAAATATAAGATGGTGCGATTTGATTCGGTTTCAAAATGTTTCTAAAGCAGTCTCTGTCGGAAAAGTATGTGTTTTCTGAGGAGGTTTGTTCCAATTGAACGGTCCAATATACTAGAAAGCACGATGGGCTCGCGTCGTGGTAGAGGAGCGAGGAACGATCAAATCCGCATTAGCTGCAGAGAGCAATGTTCGGGCTACCATCACTATTCACCTATGCGTGGATGCAAATGGTTACCATCCTTGTTCGCCCATGCGTGGATGCAGAGGGTTACCATCCTTGTTCACCTATGCGTGGATGCAAAGGGTTACCATCACTGTTCACCCAAGCGTCGATGCAGAGTAGAGTGAAGCCGCTCCAAGGACTGTCTTAATTCCATGGGAGGTGCTTAATCTAGTGAGCAGGATGTCATAGTCCACAGTATCGAATGCGGCGCTGATATGAGAGCATATAGCGTGAAATGTCCGATATCTATGGCACCACAACTATTACAGACGTCAGAAATGAGTCAACGCAGAACTGTCACAGTCGAGTGGCTTTTTCCTGAAGCCCGACTGTAGCTTTGGCATTAGATCGCGTGATTCCAATTTTCGCAACATCTGCCGTTCAGCATTAATTGCTTACGGATGAAGTTTTTGTTCTTAACGGACTTGAGCAATAGATGGGATTGAGTTTGCGGCGCTTGTGTGAGGTACTCAAGAGGCGCTATGTTAAGTGTATGGACGCATGTATGTATCAGTGTCTGCCTGGATCTCTCTCTCTCTCTCTCTCTCTCTCTCTCTCTCTCTCTCTCTCTCTCTCTCTCTCTGCCTCTACCTCTTTTCCTACGTCCCCTGTCTCTATGTCGTTCTGACACTGCGTCAGATGTTCTTATTTTTTCTCCTTTGCTTTCCTTTCAGTGGCAGTCTTCGAGTTTCTCTCTCTCTCACTGTCCCTCCCTCGCTCTTCCTCTCTTTCTCTCCCTTTCCCTCCCCTTTCCCTCTCCCTCTCTCTCCCCTCTCATTCTCCTTCTCTCTTCATGCCTCTCCGTCTCCCTGTCTTTCTCCATTTCCCTCTCCTCCGTCTCTTTCTTTCTCCTTCCTTCTCCCTCTCTCTGTCATCCGTCCGTCCGTCCGTCCGTGCGACCGTCCTTCCGTTAGTCCGTTCGTCCTTGCCTACGTATCTGTCGCATATGGTATAATTTAGAGGAGCGAATAATTACAGTGGCCGTCGGTCGAACTAAAACATACAGACCGACGACTTGGCCATCGTCTGATTGGAAATCGGCGGCTGGGGGCCGAGCCGACCACAGCCGACTCCCTCCCTTCCTCCCTCCCTCTTTCTCTCCCTCCGCCAGATTAGATACAAATTTAGGGGCGCGCATCCTCTCCGGGGGAAGCGAACCGACATCAGTCAATTTCACACAAATCCTGCTCCGGGCAAACCTCATTACAATATTAATAGACATTCGATAAGATACGACGACGTAGCGGAAAACAGCCGGACGGAAGAACAGAGAGACAGACAGACAGGCAGGCAGGCAGGCAGACAGACAGACGATCTGGCTTCCTATCCTGGATTATAATCCGTGGATATTCAGGACTCGAGCGCCGGATACACTGCCACCAGATGGATGCCCGGATGAATGGCTGGATGGACGGAGCAAAGGAGGGAGGGATGGAGAGGAAGGAGGGAGGGGTTGGATGCCGGTGGGTCTTTTGCTTCGTGAACATACGGAGCTGCGTAGCAGCCACGGATTTAATCCCTAATTTCCAAGCGACGCGTTGCAGGATTAGTTCGGTCCGCGTCCACTTTGGTCTGTCGTCTAAGCGGTCGGCTCTCGCCACCGATGCAGACTTCGGATCCACGCCGCACGTGTCCGAGGCTACAGGCCGCACGCGCCACCGCTAGACGTCGCACATGTCGCGCTTATGCAACGCACATGCCAACGGTTGGGCGTCCATAGGTTTCATCTGCCGAGGTAGAGAAACGACGGCGCAGATCGGATGCGCCACTTTTGTATACAAGACACGCCAGTTTGTACAATTGAAATACCACTTGGTACCGGAGACATACTACTGTTGAAACGGGCATACCAATTTGTACGATGAAAATACCACTTTGTGCCGTTGATGATAAACCACTGTGTAAGACTCATGATGCCAGTTTGTGGAGCTGGAATACCACGTTATACCGTCGATATACCACTTTGTTCAGCGGGCATACCTGTTTGTACAATGGAAATACCACCTTGTAAAGTGGACACACGACTGTGTGCAGACTGAATGCCGGTTTGTACCGTCGATATACCACTTTATGCAGTGGTCTTACCACTTATGCAGTGGATATATCGGTGCACGCAGCTCCATTACTGGCCTGGTATATCAAGGCCCCTCTGTGCTTAAGGATCCCGGTTCGCGTCCCAGTCGCGGCTTATTTCAGAGATTTGAATGTTGGGTTAGCACATCCCGTATACACACGGGGCCCTTAAATGGAGTGGCGCCCATTCAAACGGGCAGCGGTGGTGAAGGATCTCACCCGATAAATTCACTGAAAATGAGCAGGGTCGAGGCCATACGGTCGATATAGAAAAACGTGTACATTTATTTTCCAGTTTGTACATGCCGTCTCTTGGTTCACGACTTGTACAAACTCCCACTTACTTACTTATGCTAACTGCTTAACCGTAAGCATGGGGCAACACCCGGTAAAGCTCTTAGACCTGTCACGGTATCCGACCCATGTCTTCACCCAAACCAGGCCACTTCACACACGCACGCGCACGCGCATACGCGCACACGCACACGCGAACACGCGCGCACAACTATCCAAATAATACAAATACACAGAAATTCTCCTGCCAACATAGACGCTATAAAGACCAGAGACCAGCACTGACGGCTGACATTACATGACATTACAGCACACGAGCACACCAACGCCCACCTATATAAGCCCCTTCGTCCAACAAGCATAGAGACCCTTTGGATGCAAATATCGGCGGCGGATCTATCGGGCCAATCGTGCGAGCAGAGCCCGTTTTCCCATCTGCCTTCTCATTAGCGACATCCTAATTGACTGATGGGATGCAAGTTCGGCGCAAGAGCAGCTCCCCTCTCTAACTCCATCTCCTCCCCTCCCCCCCCCCCCCCCCCCCCCGAAGCACCTCTTTCTTCCCCCCCTCGCTGCTAAACCAGTTCTGCCGATTAGCCTAACCGAATGATGGCTTCATTTTGGACCAACTGCTTCGGCAACTGGCAAGCAATCATTCGCCGCCTTAAACTGTTTTCCTCACGCGATCACAGCCGACCCTTTAAGGCTAATATCCGCCGCTCACGGCATTCCAAACGACCCTCTCCCTAGATACACGATTTTGTGAAGCATGTGTCCATCGTGGCGTATTGTATGTGTGTATGTATGTGTGTGTGTGTGTATGTATGTATGTATCTGTGTATGTGTGTATGAATGTATGTATGTATGCACGCATTTACGTATGGATGTATGTATGCACGTATGTATGTGTGTATATATGTATATATCTATGTATGTATGAATGTATGTATATATGCACGTATTTACATATGTATGCACGTATGTATGTATGCATGTATGTATCTATGTATCTGTGTGTATCTATGTATCTGTGTATGTATGTATGTATGAATGTATGCACGCATTTGCGTATGTATGTATGTATGCACGTATGTATGTATGTATGTATGTATGTATGTACGAAGGAAGGAATTAATGATGGAGTAAATATACCTCTGTATATATGTGAGGCCCTTGTTTTAGCTCGCAACTGGTGACTCTTCTAGTCATCTGGGCAATGTTTACCAATGGATGATTGTTCTGTTCTTAATGACAATTAACATCGTTAAGGCTAGCGCAGAGTACCTCAAATTGGTGTCTCTTAAAGAGGCGCAATACAAATTCCTGATTACGATTACAATTATGAAACTTAATAAAGCGTAATGAGGGAGTGATGCCGTAATATAATAATTTGCGCCAGCACCATTTTCCTACTTTTCTGTTTCATAATACGATGAATCGACAGATGACTGAGAGCAGTGATGCCACGGCCTTTAATTAAATTTTGAATTCGGGCGACTTGTGCTTCTTTTGGGTTCAGCCTTTGCCACACGTGTCATCCATCAATGCAACCTCCCTGTTATGTAATTTACAGTCCTTGGTGATCAATAAAGCATCTGCTAGAGGAACTGAAGTTGTTGGTAAACTGATAAACTGGATGTTGATGCGTTCAGTTTTAATCGCAGAAGTCGGTCAATTTTCTTCCTGCGCTCTTCTTTATCTGCATCCTTAGTCACTTTCTCTCACTCATCTTTATCTGTCACTCTCTCTTGCCTTTTTAAAAGTGTTTTTATCTTTTTCAAATTCCTTATCCGTCATAGGCTGTCGCTTTGATCTTCTAGATATTGGCTTTGGTGTGAGGTTTCAACTGCATCCAAAGAAAACTACGTTGCAGGAACCAGCTTATTCAGAAGCGCTCAATCAAAGCTGATTCGCTAGGCAGGTAAGATCAGATTCGATTCCAGGTCAATCAATACCCAGGGATCAGTCAGGCACACAGACAGTAGGGTGGATGGTGTTTAGAATTAGAGCGGCGAGAGAGGTAAGGGGAAGAGAAGGAATGAGGATAGGTTTTGTGGAAGAGGAGGTAAAAGAATGGAATTGTTCTCCTTTTCCTGCTTCTTTGCATGCAGGGGCTGCTTTTCCAATTGACTCATTGTTTTCCAATTCTTTATTTTCCAAACGTTCCCTTCCTTTTTTAATTCCTTCCTCCTCCTCCTCCTCCTCCTCCTCCTCCTCCTCCTCCTTCTCCTCCTCCTCCCCTTCTCCTGCAGAGGCTGCTTTTTCAAATCGACTCATCTTTCTCCAGTTACTTTCTTCCCTCTTTCCTCATCCAAACATTTCTCTTCCTTCTCTTCCTTCTTCACTTCTCCTCCACTTCCCACTTTTCCTCCTGCTCCCTCACAGGCTGCTTTTCCAATTGACTCATCCTTTTCCAATGCCTTCCTTCTTCCGTTCCTTATCCCACCATTCCTCTTCCTCCTTCTCTGGCTGCCTCTTGTCCTCCTCTTCCTACTTCTCCTTTTCGTGCAGGGACAGCTTTTCCAATTGACTCTGGCGACGAAGGAGGACGAGGAAGGGGGTGGCCTTGTTGGTTCTTTGGCTGAAGAGGCGCCTCCGAAGATTCACAGGTTATTTATCGTCGATCGATTTGTCATAGACGCTCTGGCCATCGCTGCCACGCTCCATCGCCTGATTGGCTGTCCCCGCCGCCTCTTGACTGATTGATTGCCTCCACCTGGCAAGGATCACGCGTCCCACTGCCCCTCTCTCCTTCCCTCTATCTCCCTCCTTACATCTCCCGTCGGTCCATTTTCTTCCCCACCCCGTCATCGTTGAACCACTTCGTTCCTTCGTCTGTCCATCCGTCCGTCTGTCCCCTCAGTCGTCCGCTGTCCGCCGTCTGTTCGTTCATCTCCCCTCCAATTCTGCTTACACGTACTAATCCGTCCGTCCATCCATCTGTCTGTCCATCCTTGAGTTCGTCCGTCTATCCTGCTTCTCTGTTTTCCTTCCATCCTTCCTACTGTTTAGCTTCTTTCTTTTCTTTTTTCCTTCGTGTCATTCTTCTTCCTTTCCTTTCCTGTTATCCTGCCTTCTTTTATCTTTTCTTTATTCCTCTGGGAATTCTCCCTTCCATCCTTCTATCCTTCGTTTCATCTTCTCATACGTCCTACATTCTTTCCTTGTTTCTCTCCTTCCTTCTATTTGTCCTTCATTCTTTCCTTTTCATCTTTCCTTCCATCCTTCCTTCCTACATTTCATCTTACCATCCGTCCTTCATTTTTCATTATTTCTTTCTTTCCTTCCTTCCTTTCTTCCTTCAGTCTTTCCATCAATCCATCTTTCCAGACACACACAAAGACACACAGACACTATACACCAAATATACTCAGACAGGCACACTCATACAAACATAGGCACGAAGAGAGGGGCGTGCACTGGCAGAGGGACTACAGAGACATGCGCACTGACAAAGACGGAGCCAGAGATACAGACAGAAACTCGTAGAGACAAATCATCTAGAAACTGTACCTTGAAGCTTAAAAGATGTACGTGGAATGCATTCCAATTTCAATCCAATGACTTAGGTTTGCTCAACCGCTCTCAGTGACCCACCACATATACCCTATGTATGTATGCATGCATGTATGTATGAATGAATGTATGTGTGTATGTATGTATGTGTGTATATAAGTATGTTTGTGCGTAAGTATGTATGTATGTATATATGCGTATTTATGTATGTATGTATATATGTATATATGCGTATTTATGTATGTATGTATATATGCGTATTTATGTATGTATATATGTATGTATGTATATATGTATGTATGTATATATGTATGCATATATGTATGTATATATGTATGTATTTATGTATGTATATATGTATATATGTATGTATGTACTGTATGCATGTATGCATGCATAAAAAATGTATAAAACATGCAGATCTAGGTCTCAGTTCAATCATGAACAAGCGTTGATTAAATCAATATTCTTTTCAAACTTAATCTACTGTATACGTCATTGGAAAATATTTAGAATCTAAAGATTGATAGAGTAAGGACAACACAAGACGAGGCGGACACAACAACTAAGGTGAAACGAAATGGAGAAGTCAAGGATATAATACAAACTCGAACAACACGACACGAGACGATTGAAACGAATGCAAGACGACTAAGATGGTTGTTAAAGTGCGTTGCGCATAACTCATTTTCAAAATAAACAACTCAATACATTGTCGTCAACATTATTCCGAGGATTTAAAATCTGTACTGGCTCTCCGGGCTTCTCGGTAGCCAGTCCAAAAATTTTGAATTCGCTGCCCAGTTCAGTTCCTCCTGCCAGTTCTTTGACGTCATTCACGTCTTAACTAAAGATGCATCTCTTTCAGCTTGCTTACCCTCTGTAGCCTGGCTTCTGGTTTCTCTGACCTATCGGAAGTCGACCCGGCTTCGCCAACGGGTTATGATTTTTATTGCGATTTTGACTTGAAGCGACCATCGACTGGTGCCTTGGGCGTTTTGATAACGGCGCTATAGAAGTCTTTAAATTATATTAGATTATGAAGGAAAAGACAGTCCTTTGAGGCTAACCCCGGGAGTTAGCCATTGTTATGAATATTCAATTTTTCTTAGCCTCGGCATATAACAAGATCAGGTAGCCATATCCGACCTACGGCGTCGAATTCTTTCCATCGACACTGTATAGTCGATGTGCTCATTTTATAGTTTAGTTCGATAAAGGGCGCTAGTAGAACATATCCGTCAGTTAAGCGGAAATTCGAACCAGCGACCTCAGGGTAGACAGTTCAGCACGCCATCCGCTCGACTCATCTAACATCGGCATCAACACGCCCACAAACCCACACATTGTCAAACACCTCGTGCCTGCATGTGATGCTCACTATCGGTATAAATAAATAAATAAATAATGTGTTGCCAACTGAATTATCAAAACAGTTGTTACTTGCAGTTCTTCAACTGTACCATCATGCGTATACTCTACAACATTTGTACTTTAAATATAAATATGTAAATAAACAAACAAATAAAAACATAAATAAACAAACAAACAAACAAATAAATAAATAATAAATAGCCAAGTGAATCATCAAAAGAATGCCCTAATATAACTAATGCATTTGTTAACATTTGTTACTTGAATTAATTATACCATCATGCATAGCAACAAATGATTTATACCATCATGCATGCATTCTCTACTGTATACATAGGCATTATACTCGATTACATAGTCAAAGCTCTTAGAATACACTAAGATCTTTGCTATAGTTTTATGATATAAGTATTTATAGTGTATAGTAACGGCGCTATAGAAGTCATTAGATTACTGTAGTAAATTTTACATTACAGTTGGCTGCTCGTGTGAGTAGTTACAAAGAGGCGTTATATAAATGTCTGCCGACATTCTTTATGCTTTTATTTGTTTAGAATCCTATCTTCATGGCTATCCATTCGCCTAGCATTTATATAGCGCCTAGAGAATAGTAATAGCGAAACGTAATAGGTGCAATGCGTTAGCACTTGGCGCTGGGTCGATTTATGGCACGTCAGAATCGGCCCACGGTGTACGTTTTGGGGGCCTTGATGAAGGAGTGGGGGTAAGATGGAAGGAGCGATAGAGGGTAGGGTGGATGGGTTCGGTTGGGGAAGGGGTCTGGCTGCTCGCCACCATTATATTCGGGGAAGATTATCTGCGCGGAGGCGAGAAAGCGTGGCCTATGAAGCAGTGCGCTATAAAAGATGAATGAAGCGTGCTAAATACGAATGTACGTCTGACTGTCGCTGTGTTTGTGTCGGTCGATTTGTCTCCGTCTCTCCCTTGCTTGATGGCTTTCGGTTCTCTGTCCGTCTGCCTGTCTGTCTGTCTGTCTCATTCTCTCTGTCGCTTTCCTTCTCGCCCTTCTTGTCCTTCTACATGATCCTCTGCTTGTCTGTGTTAATCAGTCTGTTGATAAACATATTATCGGATAACCATATTACATATTATAATCGATGACCATATTACCGAAATTTCTCTTCTTTTTCTCTATTTTTCTCTCTCTTCTGCATACCACATCTCGAATTTGTTGTTCTTTTCCATCTCATCCTCCAGCTCTTCCTCCTTTCCCAGTCAAGCTTACTCTTCCCTCATTTTTTCCTCTGTCCTCTCCTCGTCTTCACTCTTTATCTTGATTTCTCTATTCTCTCCCTTCCTTCTCTTCCTGCTCTGCTTCCTTGTCTTCTTCCATCTCTTCTTCCTCTCTGTAGTCTTCCGTCTTCTCCTTTTCCTGTCTGTAGTTTTCCTCCTTCTCCTGCTACCCCTCCTCCCCTCCTCTTCTTCCCTCTCTTCTTATTCCTCCTCTTCCTATCTTCCTCCTGCTCCTCGTTCTAGTCCTTCTCCTCTACTCTGGCGTCTTCCTCGTCCTTTTCCTCCCTGTATTCCTCCTCTTCATCATAGCCCTCTTCTTCCCTGTCCTTCTCTTCCTCATCCTAACCCTCCTCCTCTTCTTCCCTGTCTTCCTCCTCTTCCTCCACATCTTGCTGTTCCTCCTCGTCCTATCTCTCCTCCTTCTCCTTCTCTTCTTCTTCCTCCTCCTGCTCTTCCCCTTCCTTCTCAGAACTGCCTCGAAGGAAGAAGATGCGCTTGCAAATCATTGCCCCGATCAGTCGCCATTCTAATTGAGTTTTTCTTTCGTCTGCCACAAATTCTCCGGTCAGCGGACAAACGGACAAAGGAACAGACGGACGGACGGACGGACGGAAGAAGACAGAGGAGAGGACAAACGGGTCGAGGATGGAGGAGTGGATGGATGGAACAAAGAAGGGAGAAAGAAGACAGAGCGACGGATGGATGGATGGAGGCCGTTGTCTTGACCATATCGTCAGCAGATCGATTCAGGCTACCCAGCGGACCTTTCATCCACTCCTCACCCCTCACATCATTCCCCACCTCAGTCCTTCTCCCGACCCCAGTCCCTCACCCCAACCCTTTGCCAGCCATGAGTTGACTTCTGAAGGCAAGAAATCAAACTAGATAAGAATTTATATGAGCACCATCAACGTATGTTATTTATACTATAGTTTATATAGCGCTGCTTTACGAAGTACGTGACATACAATAAAAGGTCGAGTCAAAGGTCTACGTTAGAGCTTAGAATTGTGGGTATGCAGGGAACATAAAGAGCTAACTGATTCCGCTGTCATCTTGGTTTTTTCTCTTGAAGCCTTGCAAGTGAAATTGGGTCAATGGAAACGTGCATAAGAACTGACCAACAAATACACACAGATACACTGACACAAATATACACACATGCATACACACGTGGGCTTATAGATGCGCGTGCGCGCGACACATCGTTAGTGTTTCTTGGTCGAATTGTGGAGCTACATAAATACAACATTTCGGTATATACAAAACCTGAGGCTGGACAGAATAGCAGATAGTAAGAAAATGCACACAAACGTCCAAGCACTACAGGTGTATTAGATTAGATTAGACTAGACTAGATCAGACTAGATTAGATTAGACTAGACAAGACAAGACAAGACTAGATCAGACCAGACTAGATTAGACTAGACTAGATAAGACAAGACTAGATCAGACCAGACTAGATTAGACTAGACCAGACTAGACCAGACCATATTAGATTAGACTAGATTAGATTATTATTAGCCATCTAATACCATTTGCGCTCAACGCCACGTATGCTAGCTGAGTCAGCTGTCCATTGTTTTGAATAGACACTCTTCCCGTAAATATCAGAATACATTATCCATAAACCTATAACCGTCGGGAAATTATACCTTACCTTAGCCAACCTTATATTAACCTCTAATCTAATCTATTCTATTGTATTCTTGTTTCGATTATCAAATCAGATCATATCTAATCCAATCGAATCCAATCAGTTTTAATCTGATCTGATCTGATTGAATCTAATCTATTCTTATCTAGTCCGGTCTAGTCTCGTCTAATCTAATCTAGTCTAACCTGATCTAGTCTAATCTATTCTAATCTAGTCTGGTCTAGTCTAGTCTTTTATAATCTAGTTTAGTTTAGTGTGGTCTAGTCTAATCTAATCTAATGACCTCTTAGCGTCGTTATCATGATGTGCGTTAAGAGGTATGAGCCGATGGTCAACGCAAATGAAATCATAGTCGAACTTTGAATGCAGTCGAGCCTCGATATGCGTTGGACAACTTTCCAGGACGCATGGCTGATTCAGCGGCGCTCAGTCAAATCAAGTGGGCAAAAGTCTGGTTGTGTGGTCAGTTTCGGTGTCGGGTCAGAATCCGAGGTCAAGCGAGGGAGACAGCTGGGGCGAAAACGAAGCAACGAGGTGAACAGCGACCTGCCAAGAGGGAGTTTCGATCGCAATCGCTAATATAACATCTGGAAAGAGTGGAAACGAGATAGCGAGACTAGAGTTATCCGACTTGTCCCGGAGGCGACTGGATTCCATCCATATGGCTCGTTATTTTTCGAACGCCATAAACTGCACAGAGCTGGCCAGACGGAGAGACGCTGTACAATTACGAGAAATCTCATTTCTCGTTTCCGCCCATCGCCCTGTTGGCAGCAGCCTCTGCATCGATACCCCTCTGTCTACGTGTTCCATTCCCCGTCCAGTCCTTCCATCCCGCCTCTCTTTCCCTCTGCCCCGCGACGCCGAACTTTCCGCCCACGACACATCAACGAGACCGGCATCAATCGCGTCTTAATCGAATGTGCCTCTTCGACGGACCGCGCATTCTGGACAGAGTCCTCCTCCTCCTCCTTCCCCTATTCCTCCTCCTCCTCTTCTTCCTTCTCTTCCTCCTCTTCATCCTCCTCTTGCTATTCCTTCTGCTTCCTCTCCTGTTCTTCCTTCTGGTGTTTTTCTTCTCTTCTTTCTATTCTGCCTCTCCTCCTGCCACTCTCCTTTTTCAGTTCCTTATAATTTCCATCCTCCTCCTCTTCCTCCTTATCTTCCTCCGCCTCCCCTCCTCCTCGTCCTGCTCATCTTCCTCCTTTTCCTCGTCTTTCTCCTCCTCTTCTACCTCCTCTTCCTGTTCCTCTTCCTCCTGCTCTCACTCCTCTCCCTCTTGCTCTTCCTCCTCTCCCTCCTGCTCTTCATTCTCTTCCTCTTCCCGCTCCTCATCCTACTCCTCTTCCTCCTCCTCTTCCTACTGCTCTTCCTACTCCACTTCCTGCTTTGCCATCTCTACCATCAGAAACCACATCACCAAGCGCACGTGTCAATCCCACCCACCGATGCCTACCCCACCCACCGACCAGCCACCCACTCAGACGAGCCCCCACTGCAGCAGCGGCCGCCGTCGGAGCCCAATTCGATTACCCCGGACTGGGTTATGGCACCGGTCGTCGTAAGACGCCGGGCGAGGCGCAAACGGCCTGCGCATGCGCTATAAAGTGTCATTTAACGATAGCACCGGACACCGTCCGTCGAACAGGACCCGCTTCCCATCGATCCTCCCATAATCAGACCCCAGGGAACCTCTGTCGACGAGGCCCGGTTGGCCAGTGTGAATCCAAATCAGACCCCGGCGACAACAGTTCCCTTAAATGTTGTGTATGGTAGACGTCACCAGGACGCGAACATTTGCTTCTAAAAATAGAGGTGTGTCCATCGGTGTCGTTTGCTTCTTTCCTAGAAATCATGTTTTATTATCGTCATCGTCGTCGTCTTATCGTCATCATCATCGTCGTGGTCGTCGTCATGATCCGTTCCTGACGCCATCCACTTGGAGGCGATAGGTGCGAATTAATAATCCCCATTCTTTCCGGTCATTTGTCAGATCCAATGCTCTTATTGGTCCAAGTCTTATGTGCGGCACGGTGGTCACTCGGTAACGAGTTTAGTCCATGATCATGCGGTTGTGGGTTCGACTTCGTGTAAAGACCTTGGGCAGGTTGTTTGCGCACATCGTGCCTCTGTCACCAAGTAGTATGATTTGGTACCGGCGTAAACGGCAAGTCCTGCGATGGTCTGGCCCCGTGACCAGCACCTTGGGATTCGTTCTTTGCCGGCGCAAGGGCCTAACGAAGAGGAGATGAAAGCCTTCCCTACGTCTCACTTGTGGGATATGGGATACTTTACCTTTACTTTACTTATCATGTCTTGGTTTATATGTTATATCCAGCTTGGTTTTCTTCTTCCCTTGTTTCTTCTTCCTTTGAAAGTTGCATGTTGTGCATTTTATGGAATTCGATCAACAGGTGTTAAAATTTCCACTGGAGTCTTCGCTGAACGACTTTGTCTGCAGAGTTGTTTGGATATCTGAGTACTGTATTAATTCATTAATTGTAATTGTTTGCAGTCTTGAACTTCCTGCAATTTCCCCATCGGATTCATTTCTACTGCAAGCATTTTTGCATCTTGCTTTTTCATTGTCCAGCAGTCTGATCCGTATAGGAAAATGGGTTGTACCATCGTCTCATATATTCTTGTCTTGGTTTTTCTGCTGTTCCCATACATCTCCATATCATGTTCATTTCCATGTTCTCTATGCTCTTTATGTTCATTTTTCCAAGTGCTAGCGATGTTGTACCAATTCCCCTTTGTTGGACCGTATGATTACTGACTACTTGGGCTTATATTGTTCCACTTTGTACAACATCCTCAAATTTATCTATCAAATTTTCCAACAAGACAACAGAGTACTCTACAGATACTATTTTAAAACCGGACAACATTTCAAACGGACTAGACCTCACACGCATGTTACGTCAAATCCGGTCTTGGCTACCAAAGTGAGCAGAGTCGGAACCATCTTCGCCTGGAACAGAAAAGGCTCCACACTGGCAGCCAGGCCGGTCGGTCGGTCGGTCGAAGGCCCTCAGCTGTGTACCTCTGTAGGCCTATACGAGCGAATATACAGCGGTGTAATCGTCACGGTACATGCAACTCCGCGACCTGGAAGGGCAATAAAAGCTCGACGGACGCCGGTTAATTGGCGCGCCAACAGGATCCGGGTGACCCCTTCCGAGAACAATTTGCGCGATCAACAGTTCCCCGAAGAGGGAGAACGACCGCCCCTACACAACCGCCGACCACGGACAGACCCCTTCGGACCGAGCCCGCCTCTCGACCGCGAAAGCATTCAATCGCTCCCTACACTACACACGTCCTGGTCCCCAAATGCAGTGACGCTGGTTGTAATGGCGCTGCTCACTATCCGAGCCACCTTTCGCACGACCCTCGCTCGTCCACCCCTTGTTCGTAAATCTGTCCGGCGCCTCCTTAACAGCCGTTTCGTGGACAGCGCGGGAATTGAATCGGAACGAAACGATCGAAAGTAAGAACCACAAAAGGAATTTGAGTTGACGCTATAAATAACTCCCATCAACACAGACAGACACACACATAGAAACACAACAAACGGACACTCTGAAATGACAAACACACAGACAAAATCAGACAGACACACAGACCGACACACAGACAGGCACAGACAGACAGACAAACGAACTGATGTACACAGATGCACTAAAAGACAGACAAGACATACAAAAGAACTGACAGACACAAGCAGACACACCGACAGATGGACGAGCAGAAACACAGCAATACTAAACTGACAGAAAACGATAAAATAAAAAGGTCGGCGAAGAAGACGCAGTCAAATTGAAAGAGATGGAATAAAACTTTACAGGGGACAACGAGTGAGAGGGAAAGAGACAGAGGCAGAATCAAAATGAAGGACAGAGAAAGGTAGACATATGGAATGACCAGCAAAAGCTTTAAGAATATAAACAGAAAAGGCAAGAAAACAAGGTTAGGTCGAAGAAAAAGAAATGGTGAAAGAGGCCGATTAGAGGCAGCTTCTAAATGGCGTGTATCCGCTTGAGTCGACGCACGTCAGGCAAGGCAGTTCGTGACCTTGACCGCGTAACCTTCGTCCATCTTGACCCCGTGACCCGGAAGCCACTTTGGCGTGTTATCTTACGGCGGCCGCATTTCGACTGTCCGCTGCGTCGGATGCGAGTTCTTGCTATTCTCGGCCATTTGGGTCATCGTCATTGTCCATCCAATGTCCATCCAATGTCCAGTCGGTGTCCATCGGTTGACCAGTGCGGTCGGTTCGAAACATCTGCTTGCGAATGACTTCGTCGCTCTAATATCTGTCGCCTTGATATGGCGGTGCGCATGGTAACACAAAGAACCGCTTTTCCCTCCAGCCTCAGCAGCCGGTGATGAGGGAAGGGAGGCAGAGAGATATGGGCGGGGCAGGGACACACATAGCCGCAGGATTCCATCCGACTGAGAAGCAGACGGCGCTTTGATCCTGGCGCCAAAATCAGTCGACAGATGCTCTAATCGCAAAACAGACGATATCGAATATAATCGAACAACAGAACAACGACTATTATGATGACGATTTTAATAATAATAATAATAATAATAATAATAATTATTATTATTATTATTATTATTATTATTATTATTATAGTATAATTATATTATAATTATTATATTACTACTACTACGACTAATAGTAGTGGTAGTAGTGGTAGTAGTAGTAATAATAATAATAATATTATTATTATTATTATTTAGAATAAATATTGCATTAACTTCTAATTAGCTTGAAGTTTAATAATAATAATATTATTATTATTATTTAGAATAAATATTGCATCAACTTCTAATTAGCTTGAAGTTTCATAGCTGAAATGTCGGATGCCAACAAAACAGGAAACAATAGGAAAAGTGGTTGAAAATCACAATTATCGAGAACTGTCGCTGAATCTTCGACACAAAAGCATTGTATACAAGGTGCTGCTGGAAGTCGTGAATGTAACCATAGAAACCATCTCTGCATCCTTACCCGTCGACGCCGTTTGTCGCATCAACTCATCGGCTGCTATCTCATCTCATTGTCGTCCTTTTCCACAGACAATTCCTCGTCAGTGCTCTGTCTTTGTCTCCCATTCAGTCTATCCTTAATTTTCTTATAGCTCATTTTCTATTTTCCTCATTCCGTCTAACCTCGTTCGCTATGCCCATAATATTATTTTAGTGTGTCCTTCAGTCCCCCTCTCTTCATTCGTTTCTCCCTTCTGCAGACCGTCCTTCGTTCAGCCAGTTCTTCATTCTGTATGTCCCTCGACTAGTCATCTCTTTCAACTTGCTACCCACCGTAGACTGGCTTCTGGTTTCTCTGACCCTTCGGAATTCGACCTGGCTTCTCCAACGGATTATGACTTGATTGCGATTTTGACTTGAAGCGACCATCGACTGATGCCTTGGGCATTTTCATAACGGCGCTATATATGTCTTTTAGATTAGATTAGATTAGTTTACTTTATTCTTCCTGTCCCTATTCGTCTGTCCCTTATTCAGACCGTCCTTCATTCCGTCTGTGCCTTAATCCGTCTCGATTAGTGTGTTCTTTATTCTGCCCGTCTCTTTTTTATTCGTCTGTCTCTTTTTCAGACCGTCCTTCAGTGACGCTGTCTCTTGTTCGGTCTGTCCTTCGTTTAGTCCGTCTTTTATGCCTCTGTCTATCTCTCATTCGTCAGTCCCTTACACAGACAGTCGTTCGCATGGTTTGTCCGGGTCTCTGTCCGCACGCGGCTTACTGTAGGTCTATTCGCTTCCGTTATGCTGTCGCCCAGACCATCTTCCTTTAATAATAATAATAATAATAATAATAATAATAATAATAATAATAATAATAATAATAATAATAGTGGTAGTAGTGGTAGTAGTAGTAGTGGTAATAATAATAATAGTGGTAGTAGTAGTAGTGGTAGTAGTTACAGTTGGCTTATTATTAGTAGCAATGTTGCCTGGAGACTCGTGGAAATATCTTGTACCGAAGCACGCTCTCTGTGACAGCATCTAGACACTTATTCTCTCCATCGAAGGTCATATCGACCACCCTTTTATCACCAGACAGCCGATCCATACGATACTCCTTTCCATCCTCACTTCTTCCCACAACCCGCAGTTCACCGTTCTCTCTTTCCCTCTCCCTTCCTAGTTTTAACCCCCTCTCCCTCACTAGTTTTCCTTCGCTCACTTCATTTCTTCCTCATCTCCTACGTCGCTCCCTCCTTCTGATTTTTATCAATGCTCTAGCAAGTGAATCTTCACTTCTTATTTCTCACATAACTCAACGGGCGCATTTTACGTCCCCTCCCTCCTACCCTCCCTCCAAGCCCCCTCCTTGCCTCCCTCCCTCCTTCGTGCTCTTCCCTGCTTGCCTTGCGCCGACATGCGCGTGTTGGCGGAAGTGGCAGCGATCGCTTCCCGTTAGGATCTGGCGGTCGTTTGCTGACCCCAACAACTTCATTAGCGGCGGCACCCTGACCCCGTGGCCAATAAATTGCGACGGGGGTAAGCCCCCACTGGCAGCCGGGCGCCCGCAATGGCTTATTCATTGTTTGGTCCATCGCCTTCGCTGGCCGCTCGCACCAGCTGCAGCACCAGCAGCAGCAGCAGCCCATCCTGCCTCCCTCCGTTTGTCCATCAGTCTGTCGTAATTCCAAGACGCATCGTTGGCATCGCTCTTGACGATTACTCTGACTGTCGCCCCTTGCGCTGGTTCCCCGTCTGCTCGTCTCTCGTCGTCGATTACGCTGGTTCTCCGCTCTGATTCTTCTGGAGGAGGAGTTGGCCGCTTAGTTCTGCAAGTGTCTTACTGTTCGCCCTTCTGCTCGTGTGTGTGTGTGTCTGCGACAGTCTCTGTGACTCTGTCGTGTATGTGTTCATGTTTCTGTCTGTGTCGGTTTGTTTGTATCCTTCTTTGTCCGTGTGGCTATGTGTATGTGTGCCAGTGTCTGTCTGTCTGTCTGTCTGTTTGTCTGTCTGTCTGTGCAAAAATGTTACCAGATTCGCCGATCATGTTCCATTTACGCATACGGGTTGCAAAGAGGTTTTGGGCCAATGCATGAAGTCCACGTGCCGTATACGATGTACAAGTTGCGTTGTAAACTGTGCACTAAATGCAGAAAAGCAAGTGGTAACGCAGAGTTTAGAGGATCAGATGGTAATTAGGTAGGTAAATAATCAGGTTGTTAGGCAATTAAGTCCGTACAGCATAAGCGCCGACAATACTGAAGCTGATTCATTGATCCACGTATAATTATTTATTGAGCTGCGTAGACTGAGTGGACATCTATTTCTGAGAGAATGCCGGTGATCGTGTCACGCTTTGTACAGCCCTGCAATGTTTACATCATGATATGAATGATGTCACGTTGCAAATGACGTCGTAACCGGTCACACTGTATCTCGGACTGTCTTCTCTGCATGACAACCACAACATCATCGCCATACCAACAGCAGTGATGACGAAAGTTGTAGTTTGGTCTCCACAGCAAACGCGTTCTTTAGCGCGGTGGATACGTGCTGTGACGTGGACGAAAGAGGAGCCCTTTTCTTTGATGTTGTGCTTGTGCTCTGAGGTCGAGGGTCAACGTGATTTAGGTCATGGTGCAGACATCAGCCATCTGGCGAATGCCCGGGGAATCTATTAGGATATGTTGTAACACGTTCGCTACTCATGGCAAAGGTTCTACTCGAAATATCAGCGAGAACCCTCGCGAGTCTTCGCGAAAAAGAGCGGCGATCAACAACGATGAAAAGCAACTGCAATCATCATTATGGTCATCATCATTGTCGTCTTCTTTTTCTATATCATAAATAATCGGAGAGAGGAACGGAAGGAAGCAATAAAGCAAAGAAGGATTGATTGATAGGCAGATGGATAAAAGGAAGAAAGAAAATAAGAATGGTTAAAGGAAAGAAGAAAGGAGGGCAACGAAGGAAGGAAAGAATGGTAAGTAGGAAAGAATAGAGGGGAGAGGGAATAGGGAAGAAAGGAAGGAAAGAAGAAGGAAAGAATGAAGGGAGAAAGAGGAAGGGACGAAAGAAAGAAAGAAGGGTTGAAAAGAAAGAAAGGAAGGAAGAAAGAAAGATGGAAAGATGGGAGGAAGGAAAGAATTGAAAAGAGAGAAGGAAGAAAGAAGCATATAAGAATAGAAGGGAAAGAATGAAGGGAGAAAGAGAAAGGAAGAAAGGTAGAAAGAAAGGAAGGAAATAAGGAAAGCAGAAATGAAGAATAGAGACAAGGAAGAAAGGATGGAATTTGAACGGAACTGGCCTTGAGTCAGCGCCCTGGTGATTTTCATTAGCCTAACGGCGTGTTCCCGTACACAGTGCCCAGGCAGGAGGTACGATCGTTGTCCGCGCATCCGGCCAATCGGCGCTGGCCTCTGCCTCGGACCCCGCTGCTAATGAAATCAGAATTCTCAGCATGGGAACCTCATCACACCAAAGCACATAGATGCTACCCCGACCCACCAAGCCCCTTCCTCTCCCTTCTATGCGTTTCGAGGGTCCCTGAGCGGTCTCTTCCATCCACTCCTCATATACCACACGCACCATCTTCCTGGCACGCACACAAT
This sequence comes from Norana najaformis, assembly GCA_964023275.1. Lineage (NCBI taxonomy): Eukaryota > Metazoa > Annelida > Clitellata > Crassiclitellata > Hormogastridae > Norana > Norana najaformis. Next base: position 8,831,752 of record OZ029927.1, read on the forward strand.
CCCATGCATATTAAATATGCATAATGATAAATTTCTGTGATTACGATGAAATGCGCTAAATATGTCATGCTATTAATTATTGTCCTGCAAGCGTTCTTGGCTACAAAATACTATCTGAGCGGGTGGCATAAAGAATCAAAACAGACACAGTCTCCAATAGATAGTCTCTCAGAGCCTCTTAGAAGTGTAAATATATAGGTTTTATATAGCGATCGTATGACCTCGACCCTGCTCATTATGCAATGAATTTATCGGGTGAGGTCCTTCGCCACCGCTGCCCGTTTGAATGGGCGTCACGCCATTTAAGGTCCCCGTGTACGGACAGTACTAGCCCGCGATTTAAATCTCTGAAATAAGCCACGACCAGGACGCGAACCTGGATTCCTCACGCACAGAGGCTCCTTGGCGTACGCACTTACCGATGTGGCTAACTAGGCCAATAGAAAGACTGTACTTCCAAGTTTCTGTCAACAGTCTAACAGTCAACAGTCTTTGATTGAGACTACTTCTAAGCAGTCGCTTTAGGTGTCTCGTTTCCCATGGATCACCTTAGTTTACAAATAAACATATATGCATACATACATAAATACACATACATACATCTACATACATACACACATGCATACATACATATACATACATACATACATACAGTATATATGGATCTATAAGAAAGGCAATGTAAAATAATATAATCATATCTTACACAGGGACAACATATTCATGTAAATTATCGATATATATATATATACGAATATATATGCTTATATATATTTGAAGTTTGAAGCATGCATTTAATTTTACACCCGATCAACAGGCTAATTATGCATATGCACACATATGTAACGATATATATATATACACACATGTATATGTATATATATATACATATATGTATATCTGTAAAGTATGTATATCTGTATATATGTGTATCTACATATATATACAGATATGCTGAGTATGGTTTTTTTCTTGAGGTTTTGGGTTTGGACACCATGTCTATGTATCAGCTTACATCGAAGCAATAAGTCAGCTTGAAGTCGGCTGCAGCGCTCAGTTCAAAGCTCCTCATCGGGGGTCACGAAGAGGTCACAGGGCATAGGGGTATATACACGGACTGCCATAACTTTCTTCGGCAAGCAGTGCCATCGCGTATTGTCGACTCTTGAAAATCGTATCTGGTTTAATCAGACACTAATGTGATTTTGGACAACTCATGCCCGCTGTTAAACCATGACGATCGGTGAGTGAGTGAGTGATTGAATGAGTGAGTTAGGGAGTTATTGAGTTAGTGAGAGTGAGTGAGCCAGTGAGCGAGTGAGGGAGTTAGTGAGTGAGAGTGAGTGAGCCAATGAGGGAGATAGTGAGCGAGTCAGCGAGTCAGTGAGTGAGTCGCTCACTGACTCGCTGCATGTATGTATGTATGTAGATTTGTGTATGTATATGAGTCAGTGAGTTAACTAGACACTTGATATAGCACCTTTTCATTACGTTACAAAATCGTCGTCTGAGAAAAAATCCAAATCCTTCATTCGAATTACGAAGGAGGGGTCATCAAAAAAGTCCCACTTAGATTCATACAATACTCAAAAACTGCCGGCTATAATTATACGAAACTCGTGGCACTCCAATGTTTGTTTATAGCAGACATTACTTTGAAGAGTTTGTGTGCTCTAACGATGTTATATACTGCAGAACGGCGGGCTGTATTTCAGCCACGGCGTTGATATATCTGGCCAACAGGTGTGGCGAGTAATGATATCCGATCACGGAGGGGGATCTCGCTGGAACCGAGTCTTAGGACTCCATGATATCATCGCATGGCGCAATCCATTCGTTTGGCACCTGGCAGTTGTTAAAGGAACATTTGAGGCTACTATTAACAACGGGAGCGCCGTCGGTGTATCTGACCCTGCGACTGAAGAAGCCTCGCACTTTCGATCGGCTCCCCTTTCTCGTTGATACGAAAACGAATTAAAGGTCGGGCATAACAAATTAGACCGATTCGCACGCTCGCCGCCGACTGATGTAACCCTAGCTCGCTCACTACGAGTGGCAAACCTTTGCCTCGCCAGTCGACGTCTCGCAAGCTACAGTTGGACATGAAGCAGGAGCAAAAGAAAAAGCACAATTAAAGTAGGAGGAGGAGGAGGAGGAAGAAGAGAAGGAGGAGGAGGAGGAAAAAAAGAATTAAGAAGAATTAAGGAGAAAACGAAGAAAAAGGAGGAGGAGGAGGAGGAGGAGAAGAAGAAGAACAAGGAGAAGACGAAGAAGAACAAGAACAAGGAGAAAGAAAAAAGACGAGGAAGAACAAGAACAAGGCGAAGGAGATGAAGACATAGACATCTTGAATATTAATTAGACTGCTGATTCAATGATACAGCTTTGACCAAACTTCCGGTTTGGGTTGGCCGCCATACATCTGGCAGAAAGTTCTGTTTTGCGAAAGAAGGATTTGTAGGAATTATTATTATCATCGATTAATACAGATATTTACAATGGTAGCATCATGTTGTGCGTATAACTGCACCAATCGATACGCGAGGGGTTCTGAAGTTCGATTTTATAGGTAAGCAACTTTTCGATGCATTGCTGTGTGCACATGTTATCAAAATTTCATCGCGTTCGCTCAGTTTTATCTTGCGCATCACAGAACGAATTTCACAACTTTTGGTATATAATACAGATAATATAACAATAATGTAACACAGAAAACACTCCTTTTCCGCAGATTCTATGCTGATTCCTCTTCTCCTTTTGTATCCTACAGATCCAATTCTAAACGCCACCCACCGTAGCCGTCTGCCTGCCTGGAACTAGTCGCAGCTGGTGACAGTGTTTCTCAGAACACGCGCGACGAAGACTCTTCAGACTAGGACTCTTGGATCTTAACCTGGAGCCGAACACGGCTTGCCTATCGATTTTGTTATGACTGAGCATCTGTGAATAAGCGAGTTCCCGCGACTTGGCTTTCGTTGGGTGTTGTATAAATGTGGAGATTACGATTGCAATCATAATAATAGTATGACTGGAACATCTGTATTTATCACTGACCTTATTTTGTTTCTGTAGATTTCCATTAAGAAACAAAGAATTAACCAAACAATGGCTGGCTGCAATAAGACGTGAGAAATGGCAACCGAAATCAACAGACTTCATCTGTTCGGAGCATTTCTCGTCTTCCAGCTTCCGGATCTATAAGTCCCAAATGAGGCTAAGAGAGGATGCAGTTCCAGAAATATTCAAGTTTCCTGCCCATTTAAAGAAGGAGATACAATGTCGTCGTGTTCTTCTAAGAAACACTGTGTCACCAGCTGCAACTACAGTCTCAGGTGCTGGTCTCGAATGTGTGATGCCTCCATCAACTTCTGGTATGTCAAGAAAACATCCTGATAGTTCAGTTTCTATGACTGATCACAGCTACACGCTTACCTCGAGTCCTCGTAGCATCAAAAGGAAGTATGAGGCCCTTCTAGAAAAGGAAACGCAGCAAAGGGTTGGTATAGCAAAGAAACTCCTGGTTGCTCGCCGCAGATTAGTGCGAAAAGAAATGAAGTTGCAAACTATGAAGGACATATTAAAGGAACTCAGATTACGGACTGACATTAACACCTCTTCTGTAGACCTGATTGAGCGTTGCTTTGGGCAGATTCCGTGCGAGATGTTAAGACGGAAGCTGTACTCTTCGGTTCAAGAACCATACAGTGATTCCTTGCGATCTTTTGCCATGACTTTGCATTTTTACAGTGCGAAGGCTTATGATTTCGTTCGCCGCTCTTTTCGCGAAGCACTTCCACACCCTTCCACAATTCGGGCTTGGCATACTGCAGTGGATGGACGTCCGGGGTTTACAGCTGAAGCGTTTGAGGTTTGTTTCTTAACTCTAATAAGGGACATCCATTAAGGACATGTACACAGAGGAGAAGACTAATGCAGACTAATGCAAAAAGGGGGTTATGCCAATGGGGATGTTCACATTTGGTTTTGGTATTTACAGTTATTTCAGTACAGCCTGTGCCTATAGAACCAACTTCACTCAGCCAACAGACAGTCTGTACTGCATTGAGTCTTATCGGAGTCCCTTTGCTGGACACAGTAGTATCAAAGTACCCACCCAGAGTTTGCTGTGCAGGATCAACAGGGTAGCCTAAGCTAGGCCTTAGTACTCCATAAACAAATGTAAACGGATGGGTGATAATGCCAAATATAATGTCAAATGTAATGCCAAATGCAGACAAGCAGCAAACAAACTGAAAAGGAGCCATGGTGAGTGATGTCTTCCCCTAAATTTGGTATTTAGGAAAAGAGATAGCATTCAGAATAATTAAATATTTATAGCATGCACGTTAAACAATTCACCTAAAGAGGTGAAAAATAGCCTGCCATTCACAAAGTGAGTCTTCAAGAAGTTTTACAGTTTGAAATGTGATCAGTTGAGTAGATTTGAAGGGGATTATATGAGGTTTGAGTGGTTACATTTTGATTAAAGAATGCATGTATCGTTTCTGTGTCTAGTACCTTCGTCATCAGAGTTCGTTGTCAAGTGGTCCGGTGCTCTGCAGCCTCATTTTCGATGAAATGTCGATCCGTAAGCACGTCCAGTGGAATGGCAAGGAGAATGTGGGCTTTGTTGATTTGGGTACAGGAATTGATGATGACAGTATACCTGTAGCCACTGAAGTTCTAATGTTCATTGTTGTACCATTAAATGCTGCATGGAAGATGCCAGTAGCATACTTTCTTGTTGATGGACTGGCAGCTGATGTAAAATCAAATCTTGTTCTTGAGGCCATTAACAGACTTCATGCAGTTAATGTCAGAATTGTTGCATTAATTTGTGATGGACCAACTACTAATTTTGCTGTTGGTTCAAAACTTGGTGCTCAATTAACAGTTGATAACATGAAGTCATATTTTATTCATCCTGCCAATTGCTGCTGGAAAGTTCATATTATTTTTGATGCTGCACACATGTTGAAACTGGTGCGTAATACATTGGCAGAGAAAGGCATTTTGACAGACCAAAATAATAAGCAAATTAGATGGCAGCATATAAAAGATCTTTACGAGCTTCAAGATAGAGAAGGTTTAAAAGCAGCAAACAAACTGAAAAGGAGCCATGTTGAGTGGTACCAACAAAAAATGAAAGTCAGTCTGGCTGCACAGTGCTTGAGCAGATCAGTGGCAAATGCACTAGAATTTGTAGGTGAGGATCTAAATTTGCCTCAGTTTGCTGATGTTGCTCCAACTGTGTCCTTTATTCGAGTTATTGACAGACTTTTTGATATTCTTAACTCAAAGAATAAGTTTGAAAAAGAATTTAAGTCTGTATTAAGACGTGACAATGAGCAGTTTTGGCGACCTTTTCTGTTACAGACAGTTGTTTATTTGTCTACTCTGAAACTTTTTGGACTCCCACTTCATCAGACCATGAGAAAGACAGCAGTCCTGGGCTTTTTAGTTACAATAAATAGTGTTATTGCCTTGTTTGACGAGTTTGTGTCAACAGGTGTTTTGGCATATTTGGCTACATATCGTTTAAGTCAGGATCACATTGAGCTGTTGTTCAATGTTGTTCGCTCTCGTGGGCGATGGAACAACAATCCCACAGCAGGTCAGTTTCAAGCTGCTTATAGGCAGCTGCTCATGAAGCATGACCTCAAAGCTAAGAGCACTGGTAACGTGGTTGCTCAGGAGGATTTGGTTCTTCTGCCATCAGTTGCGGTTGTTGAAAACCGTGAGGCCTGCGTGACTACTGCAGAGATTTTAAAACGATGTGGTTTGGCCCAAAGTGACATTAATATCAGTGATCATGACTATGGTGTCACTCCGAATCAAATTCAATTGTCTGAGTTCAGTGAAAACATTGTGACCTATGTAGCTGGATATGTTTCTCGCAAACTGTGTAAGATACTTGCATGTGCAGGGTGCAAATCATCCTTAATTTGTAGTTCCAAAATTGTGGAGAACTGCAAACTGATTAATCGCAAAAATGCTGGTGGTTTGTTGTATCCCAGCCAGTCAGTTGTAACTGTATGTAATGTTACTGAACGTTGTATTCGTTTTGTGTGTGGCCGAGCAGGTAATTCGGTTCCAAAGCAACGGAATTTGCGCCTTGCTTTGCAGGTTGCAGTTTTGGAAAGAATACAGCATTCTCATTTGTTCTTGGATACAGCTGATGATCATTCATGTGTACTTGATGTTTTTGAAAGCCATATTATCAATCTCGTACGTTTAGTCGTCAATGAATATGTGAACATTCGTTTTTATGCTATGGGTAAAATTTTTTCTGATAAATTAAGAGGAAAAAATCTTAGATTTAACAGCAATAAGAATGTATTATTTGCTCACCAGTAAAATTTTATGTCATTCTTTTACGTCTGGTTGTTTGAAGGGCTAGTATTCTTAAATGTTTAATGCCAGCTCATTCGGCTTACCCAGAAGTTCTTTGCCTTTGAGTCACTGTTTGTCCGTGTTTTCAGCTTATGTATAGAACATGTATAATTATAGCTTTCTGATATTCCTTTTTCATGTTTGTTATCTTTGCAAATTACTGTTGTGTATGTACGTGTATATATAAGTTGTATCAAGAAGTTCAGAATTTCTATTGACTTGATTTTTGTTACTTGTGATTAAAACTGCTGTTATGACCAAAAAACAGTCAGAAAATACTTGTGATTTAATTAAAGTCCTTAAATTTTGATTTTAGGATAACCAAAACAGCAAACTAAAGTGTCAGCATTGTATGAAGTAATTCTTACCTATGACATTATGTATAGGTCTGGCTCATTTCACCTCAAGGCATGAAGTGACCAAATTTAAGAAACACGCACACAGCAAAATGTATACATTTGTCTATAGTATTGATTCAACTCTGATATTCATTTTGAGAGAATTTATATGGCGAGATCCGTCACCACCGCTGCCCGTTTGAATGGTTACACGCCATTTAAGGGTTGTACGGCCGTGGTAGCCTGAGATCCAAATCTGTTACATATAGCCAGCCCACAGTCGGTACGCGAACCGGCATCCTCACGAAGATGTAGGGCAATGAAGTTAGTGGCCTTATAGAACTGTACGGACCTCAAGTAGCAATAGTTCGCTTTCGACAATCAAACTTGTACATAAGTACAATAATTCACGCTAGTGAACTTGTTATAGTGACAGTAGACCTGCTGAATAAATTATAAGTTTAGAATAAAGGGGGGATGAGGTTGCTAAATTTATTCTTTAAACTTAAAACGGTAATGAGCATTCAGTTGCTTTCTGCCAGATGTTTACCCACAATTCCCTGAATGTCTTTGCGTCAGTTTTAGCTCGGCTAGACCAAGGCGTTCAGCAGTCTAATTAATATACATGATGTCTATGGATGAAGACGAAGAATTACAAGAACAAGGAGAAAGGAAAAAGACGAGGAAGAACAAGAACAAGGAGAAGGAGCAGAAGACGAAGAATTACAAGAACAAGAAGAACAAGAACAGTAAGCCAGTAAACTAACTCAGAGAGGCAGTCATGGGTATGAAGCGTTAGCGACTTCATTTTCTTAGCCTCCGCATATGAAGATAGGTGATAACCGTATCAGTCGTTTCCCATGCCGCCTGATCTTCCAACTAACAGTCATTGGGTGTACCTATTATTAAAGCTGAGTTTGCTACTGGAACAGAAATCTTGAAATGATTTTTTTCCTGGCGGCGATTTGAAACACAAAACTTGCGGACATAATACACATATAAACTAAAGACTGGTCTCTTTCAACTTGCTTACCCACCGTAACCTGGCTCTGCTTTCATCGTTATCAGTTTCTGAAACCAGACATTGGGGACGGTGGGTGACCTCCATTTTTGAGTAGTCGAGTCCAATACTTTTCAGTATATCGTATTCGGCCTCCACACTCCAGTACCTCATCCCGTCCTCTACGTTCTCTAGGTCGTCTGGATCTATTTGTTCCTCTTGTTAAGTCCTCGCTTGCTCAGCAGAGGGCTTTTGCTGTTGTTGGCCCATCTCTATGGAATGGACTTCCGCTATCGTTTCGCGGAAGGGTCACTGTTGATGATAGAGCTCAGTCAGCTCGTTGTTTAAAGACGTTCTTATGTCCCCGGGGTTCTCATGCTGGAAGCACTTCTGAGTAGTTTGTTCTGTAAGAAGCGCTATATGACTTATCAAAAACAATATAATATCAAATACAATACTATTTTACCAAGGCTTGCTATGCATTCATCTGTAATGCCTCTCCAACATATTCGTGGTGTAGCCCCTCCTTACGTGGATCTATCTTGCTAGGCCCATCAAATAAACTCGGCGCCAACAACACGTATAAAACGTTTCGCTGCCAAATGGCATTTAATTTTTAACCAACTACTATTTCTCAGAATTCCATGGACACGACACTTGCGTGTAAGAAAAACTGCGCTAGACATACATAGGCAGCTTCCGCCAGGGAGAAGCGAGGTGCATTAGGGGACGTATCCGATATCCAAAGTTCGCATACATGACCCGTAAATCCGCAAAAACTATAGGGCGCGTTTTATGGCCACATACCAATTTACGTTATAAGTCATCTCTGACTTTCAGCGACCCGTGTGTTAGTCTTTGGCGCCTGCATCTGTCAATCATTGTGAGTCATTAGCACGATGATGATTCTAGTAATTTTGATCGGTAGCTTCACATTATCATCGTCGTCGTTGTCATCCCTGTCGTTGTAATTGTAACTGTTGCAGGAGAAACTAATCAGAGGCGCTTGTCGTAATCATCAACATCATCATTGCTATCATCTTCTTCTGCTTCATCATCATCATCATATTCATCATTATCGTAATGTGTAATTATTGTGATCATCATCATCATTGTAACATGTAATTATTGTGATCATTATCATCACTTCATCATCATCATCATCATCATTGTAACATGTAATTATTGTGATCATTATCATCACATCATCATCACATTATCATCATTATCATAATGTACCTCTCTGTCATAGTGGACTGACCTTCTGGCTATTGAGTCGATTGCGGTTTTGACCTTTGTGTGCCATCGTTTGATGCCTTGTGCATTAGGCAGTGGCGCGATAGAAGTTACTAATTGCAACTACACCAATAAGAGTAAATTCAGTTATAACTACACACTTTCGTGGTTTTTGTTGATCCTATGGTTATGATGAAGAGGAGAACGACGACGACGATGATGAAAATGAAGACGTGCATGATGACATCACGTGACATGTACTAGACAGAAATGTTATTCTTGGCATAACAGTTTTACAGAAGTACAGTTAAATTACATATAAGCCTACATTCTACTGTTTTACATAATTAAGCCTATATCTCTCTGTTTTTACATGAGTAGATCAAATCTCTCATCGACATGGGACATAATTAGGGCTGTGTCTTATCTTTTTACATAAACAGGCCTATGTAGTTTTATTCAACAATGGACCATAAGCATCTTGCAATATTTACTTCGCTCTATGATATTACCATTTTACAATAACATTACATATAACAATTTTTACATAATTATATATATAATAGTAGTAGTAGTAGTCGTAGTAGTAGTTGTAGTAATAGTAGTAGTAGTAGACGTTCCAGAAGTCATTTTTACTAGTGTATGGCTAATGTTTTCTCGCCTGAGGGAGAATACATGTATATACCTCGGGTAAAAATAACAATAATAATTATTATTGTTATTATTACATATTACAGTGTTGTGTGTGTTGTTTTGACACTGCATGTGAATTAGTTTAAAGGGATCATCATCATCAACAACAATGACAACGACATCATCTTCACCTCTTCCTGACGCCAGTCATTCTTTGTGGTCATTTGTCAAATTTAGTGCGGTTCTCATGTTTAGTACTTGTTATGTCATCGTTTATGTCTTGTTATGTCATCGTTTATGTCTTGTTATGTCTTCGTTTATGTCTTGTTATGTCATCGTTTATGTCTTGCTGTGTCTTTGTTTATTTTTGTCTACACATACCTTACTGTTTTCTATAGAATGCTTGTCAAAACCGATTATTATTTGACTGTTTTGATCACAGATGGTCAAAAGATCAAAAAGCTGTCTCACTCGAATAATTAATTGACATGTATGGAAGGCAGCAGTTGGGTGGTCTCCGGTCGGCACCTTTTCCGAAATTGATTCTCCGTTTATAATAAGTTGTTAATTTCGCTCTAATTGAATCAAATAAACTGGTCAGCTCGGTTGATTATGAATCAGCAACACGTCTGCGAGGATACAGACATGAGAAACGGATCCCAGCGAGAACGGGTGACAAGTTAAGGGGAGGAAGCCAGAGAGGGAGAGATTTGGGGCGATATGGAATCGTTCAAGCTACGGTGATAAGTACCATCTGGGGCATAAAGAAGCAGCAGTGATTAATGCCGAGTTCTCGTTTTTCCTCCCTTCGTAGACCGTTTCCCCTTATCGCTAGGTCGACTTAAACATACATCAAAACACTTCTGACGACAAACTAGTACCCCCCATAAAAAGACACGTCAATATGATTATAAATATTCACACAAGTCGTTCTGCTTTGCATGTATGAATGTACAGTGGGTGTATCTGGCTGTGTGTAGTATATCTTGAAGCGGATTTCGGGCCTTTGAACCGCGCAAATGAACCGTGACGTTCCTCGGTTCGCCGAATAAACTTTGTTGTATCCCGTGCGCGGTCGCTGGGGCCCTATTAAGAAAATTTTCGCGGGTCTCGTCTCTTCGGGGTCACAGATAGTACCGGCTCCTAATCAGGAACAGTCCCACCGGCAGAGCGGAGGAGCCCAGGGGAAGGGTGGAAATGGCTTAGAGATACGGTGGGGAGAGAGTTCCAGTGCAGGTTATCCACCCGTTATCACTGGCGAGGGCGTGAACCGCACACCCTGTAGGTGTCTTATGGAATCAACCACTCTATATATAAAACAGGGAATGTTTTATATGTATATAGGCCATACGGTCGCTATATATATCATTATATTCTATAAATATATGTATGTATATATTCGCCGGTATAGGTGCGTCTGCGTAAACTGGTAATTTGTAGTGAGAGAATTTTGCTTTGAAAAGAGATAATTCCGCATGGAGCTTGTTAACAACTTAAGGTTTTCAATTAAAAAGATATAAAGAATTATGACGACGAGGTTGATGTTCTGTTGCTGATGATGATGAAGACGACGAGGAGGAGGAGGAGGAAGGTGTCTTTCATGCTTAGCCAACTGTGGTTTACCGTTGTTTGGCATTGTAAGTTTCATATGAAGCTGAGCTGAAGGACCTCACCCGATAAATTCACTGAAAATTGAGCAGGGTCGTGGCCATACGGTCGCTATAGAAAAACGTGTACAATTACATTTTCAAAAGTATATGATTGCAATGTACAAAATGTAGATTAATACATTACTTATGTATCCTAGGGCATTTATGGCCCCCTGTGATACCTCCACGTTGTATATGTATGTTTGTGTGTCTGTGCAATGTTATACCCAGAAGTTGAGAAGTTGACAAGGGACAAATGTACTTTCTTAGTCATCGAGACTTTTCAAGACCAAAGACGACTTTCACGTCACAAACATTTCTCACCCCTTCTTTTTTACATTTCGACACATCTGAACCGGCGTCAAGAGTTGGAAAAGCATTCTGATGACTTCAGTCATTCGTCGTTTTCGGTTGAGTTAAATCCTCCATGGAGTGCGCGATAGTCTAGTGGTTAGCATGATGGACTTTCATGAAGTGGTCGGGGATTCGAATCCCAGCCAGGACATAAATTTGTTTCGAAATTTCTGCTCCCCTTGCTTCCCTACCCCACTCAGTTTTAACGAATGGACTGACTGTACGCTGTCAGTGGGAAGATCAGACGACGAGGGAGAGGACTGGCCACCGACCCTCGTATGCCGAGGCTAAGAAAAAGGAAGTCGCCAACACTTCATAGCAATGGCTGCCTCAGGGCTAGCTTAAGAGACTCTTCCTCTTCTTCTTTTAATTCCCAGGTTTCCCGAGGAAACTGGCTATTTTCCCCATGTGCTTGCCATTTTTCGCGACTCTAGCTTTGGTTTTCCAGTTTTCTTTTTTTCCATTTAACTGTATCCTTTTAACATTTTCTTACTTTAGAGTTTCTGGGGGTAGTCTTTGCCGAAACTGAATGGGGCCAACTCTGCCTCCACCCCTAAAATCAAATGGGGTAATGGTCGCATTGGCCTCTGGATCCGCCCGTGTGTCTATTCTTGTGCATTTATGGTTGGGTATGTGCTGCTGTGTTGTCTGCGATGTATGTTAATCTAGTCTATTGACTTCTATAGCGCCGTTATCATAATGCCCAAGGCATCAGTCGATGTTCGCTTCAAGCCAAAATCATAATCCGTTGGAGAAGCCGGGTCGAATTCCAAGAGTTCAGAGAAACCAGAAGCCAGGCTACGTTGGTTAAGCTAGTTGGAAGAGATGTATCTTGTGTTCAGACCGGAATGACATCAAAGAATTGACAAAACGAACTGAACTGGGCAGTGAATTCCAAAGCTTTGGACCAGCCACCGAATATGTCCTCTTTTAATTCCGTTACTTCGGTTGTTCTTTGTTTCTTCTGTCGAGATCCTGGTACTGGATAAGTCGTGAATGGATTGTTCCGGTTATTCAGTGGTTCTGTTGTCCGTTATCTTGTGTTTTACCGTTGTCCTTTGTCTCGTTGTCTTGGTTTACGCGTTGTCTCCATTGTGCATTGTCTGAATTATCCGTTGCCTCTGCTGCCCGTTGCCTCCGTTGCCAGTCGTCTCAGCTCTATGTTGAATCGGTTGTCCATTGTCTCGGTTTGCCGTTGTCTTTTATCCCGTTGTCTCGGTGGTGCATTGTCTGAATTATCGGTTGCCTCCGTTGGCCGTTATCTCAACTGCCTGTTGCCTTGGTTGCCAGTTGTTATCTTCGCTGTCCATTCACTCCGTTGTCAGTTGTCTCCGTTGTGCGCTGTACTCCCCTGGCCTTTTGTTGATGGGTGGTCCGTGTGGCTTTGTTTGTCTTTAGCCGACAGCGGCGTCGTCTGTGTTTCCTTTCGATTCGTCGAGATCAGCGTATTAGATTCTTACGCCGCTGGACTCGACCAGCATCTGTCACGTCGAACCGGATTGAAAGAGGAAACCACAACGATCCGTCGCTCCCTATCCCTCCTTCCTGATCAACACTTATCCAGCTTCAAACCCCCTATAGATAGCGTGATCTAAAGTTTCCACGTTGTATACACTGTCCGTACTGTAAGGTAAGACTACGTGATGTTAGGAACGAAAGCTTGTTCAAGGAAACTGCAGTGTGACAGGTGGTGATAGGAATGTCGTCTTCTAAATGGCACATCACTCGTCCACTCTTCACTTTCTTTATCAGAGTTCATTACTGATCTTGAGCTCGTATATTTGCCTTGTCTTGTCTTGCCTTGTCTTGTCTTCAACCGTCCTCGATCCGAGGATTGGCTGCTCCGCGGACAGTTCTGTGCCATCTGCTTCTGTCCCTCGTTTCTTGTAATAACTAGTAGAACGATAATTCAGTCCACGACTTGATGTTATCGATCCATGTCACCTTGGGTCTTCCCCGAGCTCGGGATCCAAGAATTGTGCCTTGGATGATCTCTTTCTCTAAGCAGATTAGAGACAAGTCTTGGGAATCGGTACACAGGGAAGATAGCAAAGTTGGCTGAAATGTAGAATCTTTTATACAGTTAGTCCAGTCTTGAACATTATTCGCTTTTCTATATGGGCAGCCAATGCAATGATTTTAGGATCGGTGATACGTGTTCATATTTTGGAGTTTTATTGATAGCTCTTGCCAAGATATATTGGACTATGTGAAGCCTCATCAAGTTAATTTTTCGATCCCGAGCTCGGGGAAGACCCAAGATGACATGGATCGATAACATCAAGTCGTGGACTGAATTATCGTTTGACCAGTTATTACATGAGACAAGAGACAGAAGCAGATGGCACAAAATTGTCTGTGGTGCATCCAATCCTCGGTTCGAGGGCAGTTGAAGACAAGACAAGACAAGTGTATGCCTGTGAGCCTTCTAGCCACAAAAATATAAATCGTTGTTGTTATCAGACATTGCTTCAACTTCAGCCACATGGCGGCGTTTAGTGTGAATATGTGATATCCATTCTTTTCAGTAATTTATAAAATCTAGCGGTTTTCTAAAGTTAGTCCAAGTCTTGTTATATCTTCGTTTTCTCTTCGTCAGGACAACCACATCGTGTAAAATCCAAGTACTTACCTACCAGCTGGGTAAGTATTTTACTACGTAGGCCTACATATACTGGTCAAACAATTTCCCTGCAGATGTCAAAGATTTTCTTTTACATGCCACAAGTTGTTTCAACAAGTTCTGAACTGTGTACTAGCGTCTAGAAATCGTCCTCGATTCCCCTGCAGTCCCAAGTGGACAGTACTGGACGAATCGCTCCCTAAGCCACCATTAATGACCCGCTTTCCGCTCAGCCAGACCGTTCTTCCGGCGTTGCTCCTCTCCACCGCTCGGCGGCGCGAGATCTGACGTCTTTATCGGCGCGATCAATATTTCAGCTCGACCGATCGTAATGATTTTCATATTCCACGCTGTAAGATCGAGGCGCCTGAATCATCCATCCCTCCGACACCGATGCACGCGCCGCCGGCGTTAATCCATGACGGGGTCCGTAACGCCTGTCCACAGCGTTCCGCCAGGCCAGCGTGACGGACGAGCGGTGCCCACCGATCCGGTGCAGATGAATGGACGCTCGAGTTTGAGTCGTCGTCGGCGCGAAGTGCTTTAGCGGTCGCGCGCCGCTGCGTCCGTCTCGGAGACGGACCCCGGAAGGGACGGGCTCTCGTCGGCTGCGATGACCCGAGGAGGGACGGGCGTCGAGGCGTGTAACTCGCACGGGCGCCCAGCGCTGTCCATCGATCTCGCCTTGTTGGCACCGATTCCAGTTGCACTGTGTAACTCGACGGAAGCGGAAATGCCGGATGCGTCGGCCGCGCATGCGTTTAATAATGCAGGCGTAACAGGCGATTTGTATAGCGCCTGTGCGCGGAGAGCAAGGATGCCGCTGGTGTTTATGAGTGTAAAGGCTAGCTTGGCTTTAATCTGTGTTACATTGTTAGATGTAATGTTGTAATAGGAGTGGTGAAATAACCTTAGCTATAGCTTCTTCGGAAGGTTCTAAAAATGCGCTATATAAATATGATGCGTCGTGAGAAAGCGGAATGATGATGATGATGAAGAAGATGATGATGATGATGATATAGTTGCAATAGTAATTTTAAAAAATACTGACTATAGTTAGTAACAGCAGATATGTGTTGTCAAGACGAGTATTTGTTTAGACACCTTTGAAAAGCAACTAAGTCCGCAGTTGCGTTCCACCTCTGGCTTACCTTACGTTGGATTTTCCAACGAATTTATATAGCGCCTTTTAAGAACCTCTCGAAGTCTAAGTGATGTTGGAGTTCGTTAAGAAGCAAAAGTGCATCCGTTCCCCGATCGCCCTGCATCCCAACGACATCACCCGGCGAGAGCCGAGCTATCGGAGCTCCGTCAGTGATCTTCAGCACAAGCGCAATCGTTGAGGGGCATAACATGCATCAAATGCTGCTAAGAGAGAGAGAGATTCTTTATCTCTGGGAAAGGGACAATCGCACGGAGACGAGTAATAGTTTTGGAGGTCGACAGTGATTGCAAAGGCAAGGTTAGCTTGTGATGCACGTCTCTGTCTGTCTGTCTGTTTGTCTGTCTGTCTGTCTTTGTCTGTCTCTGTCTGTCTGTCTGTCTCTCTCTCTCTCTCGGCCTTCAGTCTCCTCATCTCTCAAATTCTATAATAGCTCTTTAATCTACGCGGTGCCAACTCTTTGAAACGAACTCCCAAAAAACTTCCTCCAGTTCACTCATCCCTTTTTCTCACCTGTCAGTCTGAGCACTTCTTTGTTGCCCTCTCTTTTGCAGCCTTCCACATGTGACTGAAAACCGAACTTTTTAAGTTATCCTATCTTGCTTCCGCTTCCGCACCACCCGATGACCCCCATCACCATCGATTGGCAATGTAGCACCATCTTGTCTCCCGGCTTTACCTCCCGGAATCTGACTTGGCACCGGCTTTTATGTAGCGCTATTTTATGATTTACTCAAGTGACCCAATATAAATTTTCGAATACATTCGATTAGATTACCAAATAGTACGCTTGGTTACCACAATGTAAACGAACGTGTTGGCCATTCGGACAATGAGCTTACGGCACCAAGTGTGATTCTATCGTCGCCATTAGCTGGCGGCCTTCTTCCCGCGGGGGTTGCTTTAGGGACGGTTTGTTGGGGAGGAGGCCGCGGGGTGTCTGGGTTGCCCAGGCGACAGTGATAAACGTATGCATCGTCCCAAGGGACAACTCCATATCTGGAGAAATTGTGAATTATGGATCCCTCGGCTGGAGCTAGCTATGTTACTCCCCAATGCACCCCCTCCGTGTATCCCCCATTCCTACTTCTACGGACCCCTTCTCTGACCACAGCGTCCCTTCGCCGCCAACCCCATCCCACCCCACCCCACCATAAAGTCTCAGCTGCAACATGCCGTTCTAATTATAGATATCGGTTCACCATATGCAAACGACCTATTTACACAAATTTGAGTCTTATATTCAATCGTTTAACTCAAATTGGCTATAATCTGAGTCAAATGTTGCCCATTTCGTATTTATCTAACTCAGTCTTAAAAATAGACTAGACGGACAGACAGACAGACAGTCAGTCAGTCGGACAGACAGACAGACACGAACCATGGACGGACGGACGGACGGACGGAAGGAAGGACAGATATGGATGGATGGATGGGTGGGTGGGTGGGTGGGTGGATGGATGGATAGATGGATGGATGGATGGATGGATGGATGGATGGATGGATGGATGGATGGATGGATATGTACTGCACTAACAGAGGAAAGGTCCAGCTTGTCAGCTCTTGGGCAGCTGATATTTCTAGTAAATTGCGATAAGCGCATAGTTTTCTGCCACTTCGTCTCCTGCTCCACCCGCTTTTCCTATTCCTCCTGATATTCTTAATCCTCCTTCTCTTCCTTTGCTTTCTCTTCTTTCGCTTCCTCTTCGTTTTCCTACTCCTACTGTTTATCCTCCTTATATTTCTCCTCCATCTGTTTCTCCTCCTCTCTTTTCTCTTCTCCCTCATCTGCAGCTCATCTTCATCCTGCTGTTCCTCCAATTCTACCGTTTTCCAGTTCCTCCTCCTTCTCTCTCTCTCTCCTCCTCCTCCTCCTCATCTTTATCCTCATTTATTCCTCCTCCAACTCATGTTCTCTCTTTCTTCCCACCTCCTCCACCACCACCTACTGCAGCCATTCTATCCAATCCCTCATAAACTTATTCATTTCCTTCTTTCTCAGCCCCCTCTAAGTTCACCGCGTCCTTCAGATCTTCTATTCAATCTCCTGCTCATTACTATCCTGCCCTCACGCCTTCCTTTTCCTCCTTCAGCTCCCTTCCAGCCACCAACACCACCTACTGTTTCTCCTCCTCCTCGTCGTCCCCCTTCTTTCTCTCTGTCGACCTTCATACTCCTGTTTTTCTTCAGCTTATGGTCTACCAACTTCATCCATTCTTTCCTCCACTTCCTCCTCCTTATTCTCCATCTCCACCGTCTTCATATTCCTCCTATTCCTCCTTTCGCTCATCCTCCTATCACTCTTACTCCTCCTATTCTCGCCTCTCCCCATCTTTTTTCTCCATCACTGTCTTCATCTTCCTCCTTGTGTAGGGGATGGGTGCATATGGAGGAAGGGGTGGAGGCAGATGCCATTCCTTCCCGCTTCCACTGCCTCTCCTCCTCCTCCTCCTCCTCCTCCTCCTCCTCCTCCTATTCCCACTATATACCAACATCACCATCTTTATCTTCCTTCTGCTTCTCTTCCTCTTCCTTCTCGTCCTCTTAACCCTTCTCCTCTTCCTCCTCTTCCTCCTCCTCCTGCTTCTCTTATCCTTCTATCAACATCTTTATCTTATTCCTATTTCCCTCTTCCTCTTCCTCCTCCTCCTCCTCCTCTTCCTCCTCTTCCTGCTCCTCCTCTTCCTCTTCCTCCTCCTCCTTCTCCTCCCTGTCCTCCTTCTATCCTCCTATCCCCAGTGTTTCGCCGCAGAGACCCCGGTGACCGGCGGCGAGTTATGCAAGGCAATCAAGGCGAGATAATTAGAAATGTTCGTGTCAGCGTGCAGGCGTATGATTAGGATGTCAGACATTGTTTGGCTCCAACACATGGACGCCCGCCCGCCCGACCGACCGACCGACCGACTGACGGACGAGTCCACAGTAGCCGCCGTAGCCACGCGATCCGATCGCCCGGCTCACAAGCCCCGACCGACCGGCTTCCCCGCGAGCCCGTCCTTCCGTCTGTCTAGACTGCCGTGGACCCGTCGCAGCTAACCGAGAGCATCGGGAACGCCAATGCCTCGACCGCGAAACGGGATTATGGCTTATCGGATTAAGGGACCACAGGCGGGGAAAACGCCCGCTGGAGGTATGTGCAGGAGCCGCGGCAGACGTCGGGGTTGGCCAATGATAGAACGCCGACGAAGTGTGGAATGATTTTTTGAAAAGATTCGCTTCGCCTAGGAACGCAAATCGATGCGATTTGCACGAAAGCCCGGCTCGATTTCGGTTCAATTTAATGTGATCCCGTCTAAGCCAATCGATTTTGACTGAATCCTGTACACTCTGATCTTCTTTAGTTCAGTGCAGCCCAATTCAGTTCAATCCAATCCTGTTCAGTCCAATCCGATCCAATTCAGTCCTATCCGATCCAGTTCGGCCTAATCAGTATAATGTGGCCCTATTCAGTCCAATGCAGTTCAGTCCGATCTCATTCAGTTTGGTCTAATCCGGCTCTGTTCAGTCCAATCCAGTTCAGTTCGATCCTGGTCAGTTTACAGCAATCGGATCATGCTGTATCCAATTTGATCCAGTTCGATCCAGTCCACTGCAGTTCAGTCCAACCCAATCCAGATCAATCCAGATCGTTTCCAATCGGATAGCACTCGGCGCACAGACTCATTTAAATGATAAAATCTCGTCAAAGCCTCGGCGTTTAAGACTAAAGATTCTATCGACAAACAATGATCAGTGTATGCGAAACAAGTCAGCAAACGTCGTCCTACTTCCCAAGGACTCTGCTGTCCAAACTTTCCACTTCGTGCTTACTACTGTAGGCAACTTGGCCAAGGCTGAGATCGGTCTGCTTACACAATCCTATTGTACATGCGTATATAAACCATAATACATTACAGTCTCTTAAGTAAGTAAGTAAATAAATAAGTAAGTAAGTAGGCCTAATGCATTTGTTAGCATCCCACATATCCATCGGCTGAGCGAGGAATCGTAGTCTCTTCTATGATCGTAATTATCCTCATTTTTATTCCTCTTCTTCCTCCTCCTCTTACTCTTCTTCAAAACTTGATATAGCGCCTTTTAACTACCTCACAAAGGCGCTCTTTCTTAATTTTACCCACACATGCATTACTCACTTACTAATTCGTAGTTTATGCGTCAGAGCCTCTACCGTAGAACAGTAATAAATTGTCTTTGCCGGGTAATACATTCATCGTTATTAATTGCTCTTCATGTTTGCTTTAACTCATATATATATATATGCATATATATATATTATATATAGCTTACATGAGGCAGATGTTTGATCAGGAAAGTACTCGCTGACGCCTGGCAGGCTGATGTACACATATATATGCATATGCAGTATATGGAAAGATACATAGAGTTACTTATATTGGGATTGAGAGAGAAAAGAGACAGACAGGCAGGCAGACAGACAGACCGACAGACAGAAGCAGAGATAGAAAGAGAGAGATGCCGGGATAACGGAACAAGAGCGATAAAAATAACACTGCTTCTGTGTTCTGTCACATAATCAAGACGATTAAAGGATTATATAAGCATACCTGCGCTGGGGTGTTTGTTTTTCCGAACAGAGTGGGGACGGGAGAAAGAGGGGCAAGAGCTTCCAAGGGGATGGACCCACAACTACTTTCGCATTGATCCAGTTTTCGTTTAGGCCGTACTTCAATGTCTGCCATTAATTGACAAACCATGTTCTTTTAGTAATCAAAATTTCCATGTCGGTTTGCGCCAAAAAAATTCTAATGGTCTTTTGCAGTCGTCAGCATATTTCTGATTATACCTTTTGGCTTTTGCGTTATTTTCAGTTACCTTTTTCATCTCTTTCCCAAACTCGGTAACCGTCTGAGGGGAGGCTCGAACCCGTACTCTCCGCGTTACAAGCCCCGCGCTCCCTCCATCCAAGCGGCTACCGTGCCCCACGTTCGCTTCTTATCTCGCATAAAATAATAATATGTTATTAGTATAATTTTCGGACAGTTTTTCACTCCTGGGGTTGGTGAAATAATAGTATTTAATATTGACAACGAAGACACAACTGACATAGGTATACTTCATTAATGTTATTGACCTTATCATTGTCCTGTCAAATCTCCAAGGTCGGACATCTGAAATATATTACACAATCCAACGGTAACATGATCTTTCTTGAATAAGACAGCTGTTCAGTTATGCCCGCGCTGACGGCTCACATGATCCATGACCGATCGGTAAATCGATTTTCACATGATCCTATATATTGTCACATATTTACACGCAGTTGAAATCGCATGATCACAAGAATTAGTATACATCGCAGTGAAACTATCGGCTTATGAACACAACACGAACAAGTTTCGCACATCATTACTGTCATGCGAAGACCATAAATAACACTTTGTACTAGATTTAAAATAATTAATTATTAACTGATTACCTACAATTAACTAAAATGACTAATTAATCACTCCTTGCTGCCTGTCCACTAAAAATAGTGTACACCGAGTGTTGAAACTGGAGAATTTTTCCCGATCGGGTTCCCAATCAGCCAGCTGACAAAAACTGACAGCGTGCACCCGATCACATCCCCGATCAGATCCCCAATCAGATTCCCGATCAGATCCCCGATCAGATCCCCGATCGGATCCCCGATCGGATCCCCGATCGGATCCCCGATCAGATCCCCGATCGGATTCAACCAGTCAGATCTTACAGGATTGGGTCAGTGTACGGTAGCTTTTGAGCGAAATTATAGAGATATCCTTGAATTACATGTAAATAGACTGCGGCATCCGACTGTATATTGTAGCAGTTATGTATTTTATTGTTTCTAGTGTCTCTAAAGCAACTTATGAACAACCCATCTTCGTGCATGCAGGCCCTATCAGAGTGAGGGCAAGCAGGACCATTCGGCCGGGGCCTTATATGGTAAGGGACCTCAAATTTACATAGCTTTCGTCACTTCAAAATAAGAAAGATATGTTCTTATTCGAACCAAAGATTTTCTATTTATGATTCGGTAACTAGCAACAAATCTTTCGAATTCTTTTAATTTAATTTATTATTAATTATTAATATGTATATCTTTTTTCTATTATAATTCACAATTGCGATTTAGCAGGCTTATGATGTGCTTCATGCTTCAAGATTGGAGCCCCGTATTTGCAGTGGCCCGGGCCTATCTGAATCTCTTAAAGGACCTGTATGCGTGTTAAATCAGAAATTCGCTCCTTGCTATACGAAGGCGCCCTTGGATCAAAGTCGGTGTTTTCTAATTCCACTGATTTAGGCGCTAATAAGTCAGAAGCAGTGCAAAAATATACAACCTGTATCGCATTTGAATGTGCAGTCTGAGTTGAACATTGGAAACTGAATAGGTCAAAGGTCACAGCTTCATCTTTAAGTTACCAGTTTCACTGAGTGCTGCAAGATGTATTCACTGAGAAGTGTTCAGAGAGGGAGATTGTTCTATAAAAAGAATCATTCTTGACTGTGTACATCAGAGCTTTGCGTATGCCGGTCCCACCTGCTGGAACCGTCTCTCTCGAGACCTGCGACTCAAGCTCCTCTCTCTTCCCCTCTCAGGGTTCCCCAGGTGCCTGAAGACTGTACTGTTTACCAGTGGTTTTACTTGTTTGGGTAGGGAGTGCCGCTGTTGAGTTTATTCTCTAAGAGGCGCTTTATAACTCTTAAATTACAATTACAATCACGTGCAAGACAACAAATCAGATCAGGTATAGAATCGCATAGACCTATGACTATGAACATCAGTAAAAGATGCTGACGATATTGTTATATAATACATACGTTTGGTATCATTCTGTTGATGGCGAGTATTAGATGATAATGAGTATGATCCCATTTATGATTATGGTCATCATTATAAATACGGTCATAATATTTCACAGTATTATCAATAATATTGTATCATGGTTATTATTATCATAATAATTATTAGTACTATTTCTGCATTTATTGAGCGCCACTATCTAATGACGAAGCATCAGTCGATGACACTGACCAATTGTGAGTGAAGGACTTGCACAAGGCCCTACACAATAACCGTCCAAAAGGAAATTCGAACCCATAGCCTGCGCGTTACGAGCCGAGAGCTCTAACCAATAGGTACCGTACTACATTATGAGCCGTTATGAATATGATAATTATTTTATCATCATAAATATGAGTTTAGTTATCATTATGCAGGAAAAACCGTTTGTCTATGACAGTTTTGAAGAAACTAGGAGAAAACGTTGCTAGGCAACAAAATATAACTTAATCGAGTATCTGTGTAGCGGACGCCATTTTCTACAGTCGCTAAGTTCAGCGATCATTTATCAAGCGGTCAGTCGATCATTTAGAGGCAGTTCAGTTTCACAATCAACAGAAGTCTGCAGACCACGTCACAAGACTTACGACAATGAACACAATCTGGCGAAAGAACGTAACTCGGTCATTTTTTTATTACGTGGTCTTCTGCTTGTCTGTATAGCATGGAACCAATCCAGTCTCCGGAATTGGAGTTGCGCCGGAGATCGAGAGTGGACTGACTTTGCACGTGACGACGGCAGAATGGTGTCGAGAGTATGACTGAGAGTAGGAGATACTCAGGCTACGGATTGATTAACGTCTTTGAGAGTAGATCCTCAGCGGATTCAAGAGTAAAATTATGTCGCCCAGAATAACTGATTTTTACGTGGTTTCGAGAGTATGATGTTCAGATCGGATTGGAGTGTAAGATCTTCAGAGTGTCTAAAGGATAAGACCTTCGGCGTGGTTTCGAGAGTATGATGTTCAGAACGGCTTCGAGAATACGATGTTCAACGCGATTACACCTCATCTGGTTTTGTGATGTCATGCTTGGACTCTTGGGGGCTACGGGATGGCGGGGCAATCACCATATCTCGGACGGCATGTCTGCATGGGGAGGGGGCGGTGGGGGCTGGTGCCTGAGGCCCGGGTAGCGGCCGAAGGGCCCGTGCAGCCCGACCATGGCGTGGTGTGGTAGGCCGTGTGCGCCGAAGTGGCCGTCGTGATGCAAGGCGCCCATCGGCGGCGGAGGCTCTGGAGATCCATTCGGACGCATTCCGAGGTCGCCGGGAAGGAACGAACCGTCATGCATCGGCTGACCTAAACAGACAACCACAATACCTTTTCCAATTTAATGACTGCTGATAATGAAGAAGAGGAAGAAGAAGAAGAAGCAGAAGAAGAAGATGATGATGATATGGAGCTTTTGGTAGACCTATCGGAAATCGACCCGGCTTCTTCAGTGGATTATGATTTTAGATAAACGTGGGCATTATGATAACGGCGCTATGGAAGTCTTTAGATTAGATTAGATTAGATTAGTAAAAGAAGAAGGTAAAGGAAGAGGAAGAAGTGGAGAAGGAGAAGGTGGAAGATGAGGATAAAGAGGAGAAGGAGGATGAGTTGGAGGAGGAGGAGGAGGAGAGAAGGAGAAGATGGAAGAGAAGAAGATAGAGCAGAAGAAGGAACAAGAAGAGAATGGCCACAACAATGACGACGACATTGATTATGAATTATGATGATGATAACGATGATGACATCGACGAAGATGATGAAAAAGAAGTGCACGGAATATGGACATTTTCGGATTCGTTGGATTTGTTTTTCAATATGTAAACGAAGCACGATACAGTATCAAAAGAGGTACAAGACAGTACCATTTAATGCAATATGAGGAAATCGCCCCTTCACAGCATTCCACTATGCATAGGAAATGACAGCTTCTCTTTCCTTTTATTACTTTATCCTCTTGTGCACTACAGTTTCTGACTTCAACGAGTATATGTTGTCACCCTGTTGCATTTTGTAATGTTGTCTAATTTTTACAATCCGTAGTGCAACGCTTACTTGTGCAACAGCGCAGTATTTTAGCCAACCTGTTAATTGCTTCTATGTGCGATACGTGTACAAAAATGCGTTAAGTAGATGTATATTGGCATGGAGGCCGACTGAAGAAGCTGAAAGGTGAATGAGCGATAATGAGGGTAGTTAAAGGAAGTGCTTGTCGGATTCCAATCTGTCCAATACAACACCGAAACACAGAAGTATCCGAGGGTTAGCGGCGCCCATGGCGACGCCTGGACTCCATTGCGTCAGCGAAACGAAACCCAAGAGGAAATTGCAGTTGTCAGATCAGTCAGCCAACCGTAAGAACAACTGTATACTCATGTCATGTTCGAAAATCATACTCCATCACACGCTTCTTATACACGCCCCAATTCCTCAAGTTACCCGCAACACGGGCGCGATCCGTAGCCGGCGTATCCCGTATCACGTACTCATTTCACGCACCAGCGCCACCTAGCGTTACACCGACAGCCGCCTGACGCAACCAGACTCGTCAAGGTTCGGCCCCGATGTATATATCCGCGCGCTTCTGTCGATCAAACGCCTGTTTACGCAGGCGTGTGCGTCCGACGCGCTTGTCAATCAATCTATTGAACACATGCGTCAAGTAGTCCGGTAAGATGTTTATTTGAGCCGACGGGACAGTTCCATAAACACGGAAGCGGGGAGAGGGTGCTGTTCGTCTCAGTTAGAGTAGGTCTCCTTAATAAAGTCTAAATAACCGGTAGACACAAGTCTGATTCGATTCCTAGAGGATGTAATGACGGCATTTAATCCCAGGAATTTAGACAGCTGGTCTGTATGCTGTTTGGAAAGTGAACGACTTGCGCTATCAGATTTCAAACTAGTTAATTCTCACTGGGACAGAACTTGTAGGCGGTTTGTAAGCGCACCTGTTCCACGGAGACAAACGGGAAATGCACCCAAGTTACAGAGTTTAAACAGTTTCAAGGTTAGGTAGTCTGAAATGTTCCCTTGTTGACGGAAGGGTTTCTAATTTTACATGAACTGTTTTTAATCCCTGTTTAAACACAGTATGACTAAGCATCCTTGCTAGAAAGAATTAAACATCAAGAGGCTGGATAAATGACAACATATACGCCGACATTTATACGTTTAGAAATCGTAGTCAAATTGTGGCCCAATACGCAAAAGATACATTGTGTATTAGACCCAAATTTGATCAGTTGCTGGAAAGATTTCAGACTGAAACTTCCTCACCTAATGCTAATCACACTTCAAACGGAAAACATTCTCGGCTTGGTTAACTCGCAGCCCAGACCGAAACATTCTCTGCTTATGTTGCCTTTCACTTCAGATCGACACTCATTTTAGCTCACGTTAACTCACATCTCAAACCGACAGAGTCTGAGCTCATGCAACTCGCCTCTCAAACCGACAGAGTCTGAGCTCATGCAACTCGCCTCTCAAACCGACAGAGTCTGAGCTCATGCAACTCGCATCTCAAACCGACGTGTCCTCAGCTAGTATTGACTCGCATCTCAAACTGAAACATACTTAGGCTATAACTCACATTTTAAAGCAATTGTTATCTTACGCCTGTCAAGTACAAAGGCTTGCTCCAAAATAGATTTGATAGATACTCAAATACTCATCGTCATCATCATAAATCATGGGCTCAACATCTGTAGGTGTCCGATGCCATGCTCACTATATTCCTCCACTGCACTGTCTTTCCAGTGCAGCGTTGCTCAGCTCCTGGAGTGATGGTCCTCACCATTCGATTACGTCGTCTACCCATTCTTTTTGGGGTCGTTCTCTTTTGTTTGGTTCATCCATCATTCCAGACACTAATGTCTTGATCTTCCTATCGTTGCTCATTCTACACATGTGACCAAATAATCTCAGTTTCCTCTGAACTACCTTTTGCATCAAGTTCTCTTTGAGATGTATCACTAAACACTAGTGTAACAAATTGCATTAATATAGCCACATCAATCATATACAGTTGTCTATTCACTAAGCATTATAACTGTGCTTTCTCTATAGTAATTAGACGAAATTTCTGGTAGTAGACAACAATGAATGTACCCTGGTATCCGGCATAATACTATTCTATTACTATTCTATTCAGGCACTGGCTTTATTTTTAGTTGTCTAAACTTCGTCGTAACATTACATTCAGCACAAACGCATTTGAGCGCCTCCCATTTGGGGGCGACTTCATTTCTAGTCCATTGGAAGTCCTGTACAGCCGATAATAGGCGTATTATCGCGATGCCGGTAACACGGTTTCATCCGAACGGCGTCCGTTTCGTCAATCGTCCTGCTAATTATGTTTTTCGTGCGGCAAAGGAAATCATCTGCAGGCGTTCTGTATGGTGGCACGACGGCCGTCTTACTCTGCTGGTCTTTGAGGGGTACTTTGGGCGTGCTAATGCGTTTTGTGGTCTTAACGCGGTATTATCGCTCACGGTGTTAGTCTTAGGACGACGCTGAGTTGTTGGATCCCAGGTGAAGTGGACAATGGCGGGAAATGAGGCATGGAATGGCACGAGGGAATGCACGCTCCGTTACCCCGACCCTCTTTCATTCTCCCTCGGACTGTGGACACAGAAGTAACCGTTGTATGCTAAAGATACAGGCAGGCAGGCAGGCAGGCATGCAGGCAGACAAACAAACAGACAAGCAGGCATGCAGACAGTGATTGACTGACTCAGTGACAGACACACAAACAAGGAGCGAGACAGAGACAGATTAGACGGAAGATAAATGAGAAACACAGAGCGCAAAACGACAAAAACCACAAGAAACTACCAACAAAGACCAACACAGGCAGACAGACATACAGACGGCGAAAGCGAGGGACAGACACGGAGATTACCAATAGCCTGTTTGAAAACGCACACACAGGCCTGTATGGCACTCGAGGGAACTCGCACTTGGGCTACGCCACGGGAGATCATCGGTCGGCGAGGCAGTCGACCGGGCAGACATCGTGCAGCGGCAAGGGACCCCGTTGAGACGGTCGCAGTTCGCCCGGGTCCTTCCAAATGGAATCTAATTACGGTCCCTACGCGTGGTCAGCGCGACCTCCATCCGTCCGGCTATTGTGGACATTGACCATGGATCTGAGAAGGAGGAAGGAAAGCGACGAGTAGGAGGGAAAACGGGAGGGGATGAAGGAAAGGAGATGGAGGAACGGTGTACTACTGAATGGAACAGGAAATTAAGGTGGAAGTCGACTGTTGTTTTCTACCTCAATGCAACTATGATACAACGATGGTAGGCATTTCATAGACACATACTATCATAGGCACAGATAGTTTGAGACTAATGCTGCATGTGACGCGTTGTCGTTTATTTATTATTTATATGTATTATTTTATTTATTTATATTTTACCTGAGGTAGAAATGATCCCCTTAAAATTAAACATTTTTCCAGAGAAAAAGTAAATTTTGGGAAGGCTAAAACTCGATCAGACGGAGAAAATCCCGCGGAAGAAGATGGCGTTAAAACGTTGCCAATGCAGTGGCAGAGACAACAGCTTTCTTTCGCCTCGTCTGTTATACGAGAGAGAGAGAGAGAGAGAGAGAGAGCACCCAAAGTTTATTTAATTATTGTTTACCCTTTCCTTTGTTCGTTCATTTACTTATAAAATCACTTATATATTGTCACTGGTCTATTTGCTTATTCATTTATTGTTTGCTTTTATTTTGTCGTTCTTTTATTTTTTAAATAATTTATTGCCGCTAGTCTATTTGTTTATTTATTTATTGTTTTCTCTGTCCTTTTTTCGTTCTTTTATTTTTAAAATAATTTATTTATTGTCACTAGTCTATTTTTATTTTATTTCCGACTATAGTCGGTGATTACCTGAGACCTGGTCGAGCAGATGCGACGTCCCCTGGTGACCGGAAGTTGGCGGAAGGTAGGTCATCGCATCCGGATCCGGAACCGAATGATGTCCGCCGAAGTAGTCGCTATAGCCTGGATATCCGGGATAGAAGTCGGCGTTTTCTATAGGAAACAGAACAGTTTAATATAGTACCGAATGGAAATTCCGATTATATGCAAAGTAGTCTACGTGTAAATTTGTGCTACGTCTGCGCTTCTGAAAGGTTTCTCTGAAGAAGCGCTTTAGCAATTATGATTACATCCATAGTTAAAATAACTCAAACTACTTTTGTCTTTAAAAAATTGTTTAATTTGTCTAATGACCCATTTCGTTGGTATTTCAAACTGACAAATGACTTCGGTTTTCTTGGTGACCAATATTTCTTTTGTCATCAAACACGACTGAACTCTGAAAATACTTTCTGCAAACCTTACAAATGACCAAACTTCTGGCCATGGGTTTATTGTCTGCATGTTCTCTATCAAACTGACCACGAGTTGTACAAGATTCTAATAAATATATTGCCAGAAATGGAATCTGCTGTACATCCAGGACTGCTTTACCAGCAATGTCTTCTGCTTTGATCCACTGAAATGCATGTTCTCTTTATGTCAGTCTATCTATCGGTCCGTCCGTCCGTCCGTCCGTCTATCCGTCTATCCGTGGGTCAGTCGGCAAACCAGTCTTCCACAGTTGCCCAGTCTTCGAGATCACAGCAGTGTACAGAGTGCTAAGCTCGTTCTGCTCTAGATACAGCTCTTCAGTACCAATCAGAATCTTGTCGTACACGATGCCCACCGTCTCTGATACGATGGTATTGTCAGACTTTCTCTAATATCTGCCCGTGTGTAATGTAACGGACAGACGCCGTTCGTAACAAAGAGGTCGCTCGGGTCAACAGTTGACGCTAATTCTCCTGTCTTCGTAGGATATAATTAACACGTCAACCTCTTGAATGCAGCCATCGACAGAATTAACCAGGCTAATTATTACATTGAAGGACCCCTGCAGGAGTTACGTTGTTTAATGTATTGTGATGTGAAAGAATAGTTTTATAATGCCTCTCTCATTTTTGCAGTCCACTTTGGCATTCGAGCAATTTGAATGAAGTGATATGACTAGAGAAAGAGACACACATACACAGAGACAGACAGAGACAGAGGCGGACAGACAGAGATAGAGAAAGAGAAAGAGAGTATGTGTTTGTGAGAGCATGAGTGTGTGTATAAATGTGAGGCTAGATGCACGTGTCTTTGTATGCTTGTGTGTGTGCGTGTGTGTAGATGAGAAAGTGCTTGCGTGACCAGCTCTTGACGAATACAGCATACCTGTCTATATGAAACCCATCTAGTCATCTATTCAGCGTCAAAAGATTTTCAACCATGGACTAGATTTTCCCCAGTATGTCTACCCCACATACCCAGAGCTTGAACCCGATATAACCCACTTCCTTCACACGCGACACCCAAACTTAACCAATTCGCCGTTCTACTCTATAAAGGCGCTACATAAGCGACAATTACTTTACGTGACCGGGCAAACAGCGACATAATAGCGCACTAACATCTGCAGACATTTGCATACAAGTCTAAACCGGATCCTATAACGGTGTTGCGACTGGGCAAGAGCTTCTGGCGCTACATAATCATGCAGTGCGCGCTTCCTTTCATTAAGGACGCGCGCTGGGCCGGGAATATAAAGGCGTTTCCCGGATTCCTGTCACAGAGGCGGTCTCGTTCGCGGTAATTCCTCGCATAATTTGCCCCATTAAAGTTGTCTCGGGCCGGTTTTGCGCTCCGCTTACGTCGGCGGACGTTACCGGGTCCCTGGAGAAGGACACACGGCGTCAGTAACGAATTTTGCTCGTGCCCGGCCGAGCCCCGAAACGCAGCGCTGGGATATTAATGCCTCGCGAGGCGCCGGGCAAGTGTCGGCAAGCCGGTACACGGGAAAAATTGCCAAGCGCACGGCGATGCTTCTTGCCGCGTAAACTGTCCTTATAAATTAGACCCGGTTGAGTTATTGGCGCTCGTTGCAAAGGGGTAAACTAGAGGCGGTGGAAAGACGTGGAAATATGAGCCAATGCCCGGGGTCAATTCTGGAGCGTCAGATCAAAGACGGACGCAGGGGCTCTGGTCAGTGCTGGACATTTGTTATCCGGATGGTCAAGAGCTAATTCAAGTGGCCGGCCATGGCGGAGTGAGTTAGCACGTGCGTGTAAATTCATTGCAGAGGAACTGAAAAACGGGCAAAATTGGATGAAAAGAAAGAACACAAAGGAATCAGAGGAATTTGAAAGTTGGTGAAGTGTAGGAAGCACAAATCAGCAAAAAACAAATGAAGAACTAGCCGGAGTTTAAGAAAGGTTAAATGAGTAACCTTACATTAATAAGGTTAGCTGGACAGAGCATGCAACAAACAAAGAGGTGCTTCAACAGGTGGAAGAGAAAAGATCTCTGATGGCTACAATAAGAACGAGACAAAGGAAATGGATTGAACACATACTGAGGGGTGATTCCCTTCTGATAGATATCATAGAGGGAAGAATGGAGGGGAAGAAAACAAGAGGAAGACCTAGACAAATGCTGCTAGACTAGATGATGGTGGACGGATACAGTAAACTGAAGGAGGAGGGCCAACAACGTCAGGAATGGTGCCATTGGATGTTCCAAAGTCTATTTGCGTGTTTGTCTAAATGTGCGTTTGTCTGTCTGCATGTCTGTTTGTCTAGTTCAATGCAGATTGCTGAATTTTCACTTCCGAAGCAGACGATGCATAGTAGTGGCTTAGTTGTGGAGTGGTGGTCATGGCGGTGCAGGTGATGGCGGTAAAAGAAGCCGCTTCTGATTCTGTCAAGGTGCAAACGCTGTTGAATCACAGGCCCGATGCGTTTGAGCCAAGGATCGCAATCGCGGCTCTTTAAAGACCGCGCTGGGATTAGACCACCGACCGATTACATCTGCTTTCATCGTCAAAATGTTCGGCGCTCGGAGGCGTCGGCGATAATGCTTCTATACATACGCTCAGTATCCAAGCACGACTCTGTATGCGCACTCTGCATCGCCCAGTGTCAAATTGCACACATATAGGGCCTGCATTGATCAAAATGACTGACTTGGAGTGCGGCGCAAATCCGATTAAGGGCAGCCAAGCGAGCGCGCTATCGCCCTGATCAATGAAGATGCTGCATCTATAGACCCGGCCCAAGACATGCTTATATTATTTCGACTCTCAGTCGAGGTATGTGCGATGTTTTTGAAGGCATACGAGCTGTCCGCACAGCCGGTATTTTCTTTCCACGAGCGACCAGCTTGCCCGCAATATGGGGCGTGAAATTATTGTCGGCAGCCGGGTAACCGTATGGGCCCAGGATCTGCAGAAGGTGACGTTAAGCTGAAACGCAAACATGCCTCAGGCATGCCGCAGGTAACACCTTTTGCGAACGGGGTTGCCCGTCCGGAGCGCCAAACTAAACACATATCGGTCGAGCGATGTTGGCGCTGTTTGCAAAGTAGCTGCCGACAAAGTTTCCGACTTGAAAGGAGGCCCTGACGCCGACTGCAGAGGGCGACAGAAAGGCGACCTGTTTGCCCGACAAACAAGATTAAGATGGCGGTCGCTTTGAGGTGAAGGACGCGGCTGCAGGCGACGGCAGTTGGGTTGAGAATGATGGAGGCAAGATTGGGGTGATATGATGACGTCCTAAAAAGGGATAACGCAGCAAGTCAAGATAAAAAAGTCGCTATATACCTTATACCTTATAAGGTAAGGTACATGGTAAGGTATGTATGCATACCTTACCATATACCTTATAAAACAAAGGTATATGGTAAGGTATGCATGCATCCGGATAACAGTATAGCGACTTTTAAAAACCTCTCAAAGATACGTAAGTTGAGGTAAGGTAATTCAATGCAAGGCAAAGAAAGGTAAGGTAAAAAACAAAATAAGGTAAGTTTAAGATAAGTTAAGGTGAAGTCATCATCATCGTCATGATCCATGGGCCAAGAGCCCGTAGATGTCCACTGCATGCATTGTCACTTGTCTCCACAGTTCCCGATCTTGTGCTGTTCTTATCAAGGCGTGCAAGTCTTGCTTACACCAATCCCTTATATCATCTGTCCACTCCCTATTAGGCCTTCCTCGTCTCCCATTTCCGTCCATAATTCCCATCATCATGCTTTTTATTTTTCTACTGTCATCCATCCTGCATATATGTCCAAACAAGCGTAATTTCCTTCTCATTATTACTTGTATTAGATCTTTTATGCTCAGTCTTCTTCGGACCTCCGTATTTTTTACCTTCATTGTCCAATTCAGATGTAATATTCGTCTATAGCAGTACATTTCAAATGCTAATATCTTATCTTTATCCGTCTTTTTGATTGTTCATGTCTCACATGCATACAGAGCTGTGCTAAACACACATGTTTTCAAGACGTTTAGTTTGGTCTTGTGGCTGATTTTCCTGCTTTTCCAGATGTTGTTTAGCCCTGCCATAACTCCTTTTGCCTTTACTATTCTTGCCTTTATATCTTTTGCGCAATCACTATTCCTTGTCGTGAGACTTCCTAAGTACACAAATTCCTTTACATTTTCAATCACCTCATCTTGCACTTTAAGGTGAAGTAATCAAGGCAAAAAATCACTGTGCATACAGCTATAAAGGTATGGAAAGAAGATCAATTCAGAAATTGTAAGCATAACAAAATGGCTCCTGTAAAAATTTAGCCATTTGAGTACTGCAATAAGGATATGGCTATAGAAGTGCGTCATTAGAATTATCGCAACAGAAGCATGGCAAAATAGAAACATGGGAAATGGAATAGGAATCAGAATAGAAGATTAATATGCACACGACTTGTAAAAACACCCAATTAGGTTAACAAAATGCGTAAAGTGTAGACAAACATATAGCCATCGTTGGCTTACAAATAAACCGTACGCAACACGCATTAAGAAAGCAGCAATAGAGACATGCACACAAAGTGAGACAGAGGCATTCAACAGACGGACAAACAGACAGACAAAGTCCGACGCAAGCAGGCAAGCAGACAGGCAAAGTCATTTGTTTGACAGGATGACAAATTGAAAGCAATTGCCCGAAAGCACCTGTCGCGTTGATATATGATTAGATCGGCAATGGCGCGAAGACTCCTCCGGGTCGTCTGCTCCCGACTCTAGGCAGCAGACGACGAACGCGCGCCAACTCGGCTGACCACGGGGCCACCTTGGCGCACCTGCCCCGCCGACTGAACGTACCGCAGGACATTAGCTTCTGCTGCTGCAACGACGACGACAACGGGGGCGGGAAAGAAAGACCACTCGCTGAAGAAAGGGGGAGAGAGAGGGCAGGAGGGAGAGGGAGAGAGAGGCAGGCAGAGAGACATAGAGGACGGGAGAGAAAATATCATTCGACAACAAAACTAATCTTTATCAAGCCGCGACGACATTACGCTATTCGTCATAAAAACATATAACATCTGGGGTATATATGTGCGTGTTACGTTATGATGATGATGATGATGATGATGATAGCTCATCAACAAAATGATAATGGCTGTCACTATTTTGACCATGACGACGACGACGATGATAATGCTGCTACTGCTGCGGTCAACATCATCATCATCATCACAAGAACAACAACAAGGAAATCAAGAACTCATCTAAAATATAGTTTGCGCTTGTTTTCGTGCCTAACTTTGAATGAAATTAAACAGCAACAACAATAATGATAATAATAATAGTAATATTAGCATTACTGGTAGTAATACTACTACTACTAATAAAAATAATAATAGCTTCTCGAATAAAAGTAATGCGAATAAGAACGACGACAATGAGGGAAAGAACAAAAAGAATAAGAACAAGAACCGAAGACATACGGACAAGTAGAGTTAGAGCGACAGAACGAGATACAAAACAGGACGAGAGAAAGTTATTAACGGTTTTACTTGACGCAGTGACGAGGTTACGTGTAAGAACATAATGATAACCATA
Organism: Norana najaformis; assembly: GCA_964023275.1. NCBI lineage: Eukaryota > Metazoa > Annelida > Clitellata > Crassiclitellata > Hormogastridae > Norana > Norana najaformis. The sequence goes on from OZ029927.1 coordinate 8,865,881, forward strand.
ATTATCAGCTATGATAAGCGATTTCTTCAGCAGCAGCAGCAGCAACTCATCGCATGTAAAGCATCTTCCGAATTCAATCAGATTAATTTCTGATGACCTGTCGGGTCTGGTTTCGACGAAAACTCGCCTCTTATGCTCAGCAGTTTCAGCAACTGCATGTCTGACTCTGCAACGGCGTTTGATACGCGCCGCGCATCCAATATTCGATGCCTCCATGGCATCGCTGTTAATGAGACCCGCAGTGCAGGCGTTTTCAACCAGCGGATATGTTTCCACAAGTCTATCTCTCCTCGTTTCATACATTACATATATATATATATATATATATTCGATTAGGATTAGATTCACATATATATGTATTAGATTTAGATGCATATACATACATGTATGTATGTATTAGATTTAGATCCATATACATATGTATGTATTAGAATACTGTATATATACATGAATTGAGGTGATACACTTGTGTAGGCCTTTATGTATACACTCGTATGTATATAGTGTTACGTTGTCTAAATTGTATGTGTATACAATTTTGGTACCTACGTGTGAATGACGTCATATATATCTGTATATAAATAGGTATTTAAATCACTAAATATACACGTGAGAGAATGTTTCATATATGTGAGATTTCCATCCACGCAGCCTCTGCAGTCAGAGTCGTTGGTTTTTCGGCTGAGCAGCGTTGGCCAAAAATTCCATTAGGTGTTCGATGACACGATCGGTGCGGGATTTTAATTAAAACACGGATCGAATTGCGCGACGCTATTATCTCCGACCGACGGTGAGGCGATTGCGGGGAAGGCGGACGAATATAGGGGGAATGAGGGTCGGTTCAAAGGGCCGGTGGATTGAACCCAGCGGTGGATCGTTGACCCGGGGTCGATAGCCTGACCCCTGTGGATGTAATACACCCCGGTGCAACATATGACTGCCTGTTAACGACATATGTGCGATATTTAATTATGCTGGGCCGTCGTTTTCGTGTGTGAAGTGGCCGCCGCTGACCGCTGGCAATCGTCACTTTGTGGTCAGGTTTACCCAGTCGATAGAGCACGTGGTGATCTTTGCGTGGTTTTGTGTTGGGTTGTTTGTGCCCTGTGTTTCGTACTGGTTGTGGTTTTGGAAGACGGATTTGCTTAGGAACGTCCACAGATTGATGCCTTGTGCGTTATGCTGTACGAGTTTCCCTGAGATTAGATTATATTGCATTGGATTAGATTTGATTAAATTAGATTAAACTGGACTAAACTAGACAAGATTAGATTAGATTGGACTGGAATGGACATGAGTGGATTGGATTGGATTTTTATATTAGATTAGTGTGTTTAGTTTTTCCTATATTCGCAGTTATAATTAAGTAAAGTTTCCTATGGTTTGTGTATATATGTATGTATGTGTGTGTGCGTGAGAGGGAGCGTGTTTGTGTGTGTGTTTGTGTGTGAAAGTCTATAGGTTAACCAGTTGTGAACCCGAGGTCGGGGTTCAAATCCCCGCCAGAGCAGAAAGTTATTTCGAGATTTCTGCTTCATTAGCGCCCTTAACGAACTTAGCTGTATCATGAGTACATTGTGGGAAGAACAGGCAGCGAGGGAGAGGACTGGCTATTGGCTATACCCGCTCTCCTATATGCGGAGGCTAAGAAAATGAAGTCGCTGCCTCTCGGGGTTAGCTCAAGGGACTGCTCACCATCCTCACCATCCTCCTCACCATCCCCTTCCTTCTCCCTCTTTTCCTCCTTCTCCTCCTCCTTCTTCTTCTCCTTCATCTTCTTCTCCTTCTTCATCATCTTTTTCTTCTCCTTCCCTCCTTTTTCTTCTCCTCCTACTCCTTCTTCTCCTTCATTTTCTTCATCTTCTTCTCCTTCTTCTTCTTCTTCATCATCATCTTCTTTTTCTTCTTCGTCTTCTTCGTCTTCTTCTTCTTCTCCTCCTCCTCCTCCTCCTCCTACTCCTTTTTAATATATTGTTCGTCATTACTTCCTTCTTCACGTAAATTCATTTTCGGTAGGAATGACACTCAACATTAAAGCAGTCTGAAGTGTGACCAGATTAAGATGAGTCCAGTCTGTTCGTCTTACCGACAAAATAGTTAAAACCCGGTTGTCCGAGTTCGTCGGCCAACTCTTCACCGGGTCGAAGGGCTCTGAGTCGCCGAGGGTTGCGAAAGAACTGTCTACGGACCCCGAGGGCACTCAGCTGCTTCATGCGCCTCTCCTTCGACCTCCGGTTCTGGAACCAAACCTACTTAACACGAAAAAGACTCAGAATTTACAGTAATATCAATAAATGTTGGGACAATAATTGGAAAAACACTAGATTTAACAAAGAAACCGAAAAACGAAGATAATTTATTTGCATCCATCGGCTTCAAATGGCTGGCATCAGGAACTGATGATGATGAGGAGGAGGACGAAAAGGAGGAGGAAGAGGAGGAGGAGAATGACGATGACGACGATAGTCAATGAATGTCGCTTTTACAATATTATAGTTGCGCACAATAGCTAAACAAGCATTAGTAAGTAAATTATATTTTGTCATTTGCAGATTGGTTTGTAAAAACTAGTAGTTTAAAATTTATATATTGCATCTTCTAGAAATTGAGTCGAATAACATCGATATGAATGAGCTAGTAGTTTGTAGTAATGAGTTAGTAACTCACAAAAGAATGTTTGAAGTACCTGGTCCAGCTGAGTGGAACTCTTTACCTGAATCTATTCGAAGATGCTCTTCAATAGACACTTTTAAATTAAATTTAAGACTCATTTATTCTCTCAGTACTATAGCTAATTATTATGTTGTAACGCGTCCTTTGAGTAAGACATTGTTTTATTAAGGCGCATTATAAATATAGGTTGTGTTGTATTGTATTTGATACTGAGTTTGATATCATCTGATGAGTTACATCTTATGAGGCAATTAAAGACATTATTAATTGGACACGGCAGCCGATTGGCTAAAGCGCTCGGCTTATAACGCGGAGAGTATACGGGTTCGCGCCTCGCCTTAGGCAGTCACTGTGTAGAGACCTTGAGCAAGTCCTTCACGCACAGTTGCTCAGCGCCTTATAGATGCTCTGTCGTGTGCGCTTTGAACTTTGGAAGGAGGGCAGTATCAAAATACAGTTTCATTGCATTGTATTGTAACAGACCTGCCTACATTCATGCAGTTAGACTTAAAAATGCATATCGCAGTTATACTATACTCTATGGTGTACTATAGTTTATGGTATTCCCAGTTCATCTGGCTTGTTGGCCGCTTGCAGCTGGCCAAGATTGATCTCTCCTCCTACGCCAGAGATTTCCGAATATTTCCTTCTCAGCTACGGTCCGGGATCTCGGGGTTGTGTTGGATCAGGAGCTTACCCTGTCTGCTCCTGTGAACTGGACTTATTACCACCATTTTTAATCAAGGATTTTATAGATGACTTAATTCCGTTCTTACACTTGCTATGTAATACCTCCCTGGGTCAGGGTTCACTCCCGGCTTCTCACAAACGTGCTGTAGTCTTTCCCTCTCTCAAGCGCCAGGGACTTGACCCCAATGATATCTCTAACTACCGACCTATCTCTAACCTTTCCTTCCTCTCTAAGCTTCTTGAAAGATGTGTGTCCGTCCAACTGGTCGATTACCTTGACTCTAACTCCCACATGCCTCCTCTTCAATCCGGATTTAGGAAGATCCACTCTACTGAGTCACTTATTACACGTCTCCTGGCTGACGTCTTTGGAGCTTTTGACCGTGGACTTGTTACTCTTCTTGCCCTCTATGATGTTAGTGCTGCTTTTGACACTGTGGATCACTCTATCCTTTTGGAGCGTCTAGAAAAATCTTTTGGCATTACTGATACGGCCCTTCTTTGGTTTCAGTCATTCCTCTCAGACCGCTCTCATTCTGTTATCTTTGGGCCTACACGTTCCGCCTGGTCCCTTATACCTTTTGGCCTTCCTCAGGGTTCTGTTCTGGCCCCTCTCCTCTACATTCTGTACACTGCCGACCTGGCATGGGTTCTCCTTCCCATGGGTGTTGCTGTCTATCAGTATGCAGACGACACTCAGGCCTTCGTTCATGGCCCAGCGGAAGCGGCTTCCTCTCTGGTTGAGAGTATTCTTGACGCAACATCTGCCCTTGGTCTCTGGATGTCCTCTAATCGCCTCCGGCTGAACTCTGCTAAGACCCAGTTCATCTGGCTTGGTGGTCGTGCTCATCTGGCAAAGATTGATTCATCATCCTTACGCCAGAGGTTTCCGGACATTCTATTCTGTTCCAAAGTCCGCGATCTTGGGGTTGTTCTGGATCGGGAACTCTCCTTGACCGATCATGTTAACAGTGTCTCCCGCTCATGCTTTTACCACCTTCGTCAGCTTCGTACCATCCGCCGCTCCCTCTCCTTTCATGCCGTTACTACTCTAATTCATGCCCTTATCTGCACCAGGGTCGACTTTGGTAACGCTGTCTTTGCTGGACTCTCACTTGCCAATATTTCCAAGCTTCAATCTGTTCTCAATGCTTCTGCCCGTCTTATTGGAGGCGTCCCCAGGTATGGCCATATAACTTCCTTTATACGGGACACTCTACACTGGCTTCCCATTTAGCAGCGTATCCAGTTCAAGATCCTAACGCTTATGCGTAATTGTCTCGTTGGCTCTGCTCCATCATATCTTAGGGACTTCTGCATTTCGGTCTCCTTGGTTCCAGGCCGTAGCACTCTCCGGTCGGCCTCCCTTGGACTTCTGACTGTCCCTCGTATGCGCACTGCTACAGCGCAGTCTAGAAGCTTTGCCTATGTTGGACCCAATAGCTGGAATCGCCTTTCCCGAGAGCTCCGGCTAGTATTCCTCAGTTTGTCTCTTCCGCAGTTTTGCGAGCGCCTGAAGTCTGTATTATTTGCCAGTGGTCTCACTGGTTCGGATCGGGAGCGCTTCTGATGAGTCTATTCTTGAAGTGGCGCTCTATAAATGTCAGATTACAATTACAACAGCCTCTCTCGCTCTTGTTTTTACCATCTTCATAAGCTCCGCACCATTCGCTGTACTCTTTCCTTCAACGCTATTTCCACTCTGGTCCATGCCCTTATTTGCACTAGGGTTGACTTTGGTAACGCCACTTTCACCGGCCTATCGCTAGCCAACACTGAAAAGCTTCTATCTGTGCTTAACTCTGCTGCTCGTCTCATTGGGGGCATTCCAAAATATGACCACATCTCGTCTTTTATTCATTCGCGACACTCTTCTCTGGCTCCCCATTCAGCAGCGTGTCCACTTTAAGATCCTCTCCTTCATGCGCAGGTGTGTTGTTGGCTCTGCTCCCCTTTACCTCATTGACTTCTGCACTTTGGTCTCCTCGTTGCCGGGCCGTAGCACCCTTCGCTCAGTCACTCAGAATCTCCTGTTTGTCTCTCGAATGCGCACCGCTACTGCCCAGTCCAGAAGCTTCGCCTACGTTGGTCCCACTTGCTGGAATCGTCTCCCTCGAGAATTGCGACTTGAGCTCCTTTCTCTCCCATTCTCAGTGTTCCGCAGGCGCCTGAAGACTGTACTGTTTAACAGTGATTTTACTCCTTCAGGTCGGAAGCACCTCTGTTGAGTTAATCCTCTAAGAGGCGCTTTATAAATCTCAAATTACAAGTACAATACTATACTCCTTAGTATACTGTACTCTGAGGTAAACTAAACTCTACTGTATACTACACTTCATAGTATACTATGCTCTGTAGTACACTATACTCTATGGTATACAATACTCTATGGCAAGCCTATACTATGCTAAACAATATATTATTCTCTGTGGTATACTACACTCTATGGCTTACTATATTCTGTGGTATACTATAGTCCATAATATGCTATACTCTGTTGTATAGTATACTCTTTGGAATACTACATTGAATTGTTGACTCGTTTATCATACAATTATATAAATACTTTGCGAACACAGATATCTACGGTGCTAACAATGCATAGGCCACATGTTCAAAGCTACATGCTTCCAAACTCCTCACGTTATGAATCGTTGAGCTCGAGATTCGTTGCAGCTGTGTGCCTGGAAAAATAGATATTAGTAAATGTCACCGAAATTAATGGAGCATTTTTCGTCCATATGGATCTCCGACTGTTGGTCTGTGAATCCCACGGGAGGGACGTTCTCCCGGATCATATTACCGCCACAGATCCATGTCTTCGGCTACCAGACTAACGTAGTTTAACCCGACCCAGCGTTGCCGCGTCTCTAATCACCGGCTGTCCATAGTCGGCGCACTGATAGGGCTGCGTCTATGGAGCGCCGTTGGTAACTAACTAACGCCCGGCTGACATGGGAAGCCCTGCGCAGGCCACGGCGCTGACAAGGGGTCGTGTTAATTTTTCAATTACACGCTAGAGGTTAAGGAGGTTACGAGGTGGTATGAAGTCCATTAACGGACTTGGCTGACTGCCAGCGACTGGCAGTGAAATGTCGTCGGCAGATTTGACTTCTCTTAATACACGAGCGTCTCGACCGCGGTCGAGTGGAAAGCCAGGTTGGTCGATTAGTCGAAAAGCCTGGGGTCCAGATTGCGCCGGAGTGAAAAGCGGATTGAGAATTTCTGCTTCGTTTGCGCCCTCTTCGATATACGATGGAAGGATGCGAGTGCTTGGGTTGTTGATGATTATGACGTTGACCATTGCTATGTTTGTGGGACGCGATGGTGTAGTGGTATGGGCTGTGCCTCGTCACCAGAGGGTCGCGGGTTCGAAGCTGTCTCAAGCCACTGTGTAGCGACCTTGGACAAGTTGCTCACTCACAATTTCTGTGAGGAAGACAACGGGAAACCACCTCACTCATCTCATCCCCGGGTGGCATAACGCCAATGGACCTGCCTACGGGAAGAGAACTCATCATCATCATCATCATTGTTATGATCATGATCATAGTTATTTTCCCCGAGGTATATAAATGGGCCTTCAAGATTTAAAATCGCCAGATAATATAAATATCATCGCTAGAAAACTGGCCATCACTATTACCAGTAGTAGTAGCAGCAGCAGCAGTAGTAATAGTAGTAACAGTAGTAGCAACAGCAGTGGTAGCAATAGCAGTAGTAGCAATAGCAGTAGTAGTATTAACTGACCTGTATGACCCTCATGTTGAGTCCTGTCTCTTGTGCCAGTTGTTCTCTGATGTGTCGCGTTGGTTTAGGAGTGGCAGCGAATGCCGCCTTCAGCGTTTCCAGTTGTTTGGCCTTGATCGTCGTCCTTGGTCCCCTCCTCTTACCGGCCGACGGATTGTCGACAGCCTCCTTGGAATTGTTGTTCTCCGCATCCTTTGCATCTTTCGTCCCCGCGCTCCCTCCTCCGCCCCCCTGTCCGCCCCCTGTTCCGGCTCCTCCACTGCCAGGTGCGTTCTCTTGGCTGCAGATAGAATCGATGCTACAGTTGCTGTCCGTGTTGTTCAGCTTCTCCTGTTTGATGACCCCCTGCAGGCCAGCCCCCGGACCAACCGGGCCCCCCAGTCCGCCCGCAGCCTCAAGGGCGCCGTCCAGTGTCCCCGGGTGACTCGTCTGACCGGGAAAGTGCGACGACAGCGGAGGGTTAGGGTTCGAAGCCAGCACGACGTGGCCAGGGGAATTGTTATCGTTGTTGTTCGTGTTGTTGTTGACTAGGTTGTTGTTGTGGCCGGCGATCGAGTCACGTGATGCGTCGTCATCGTCGTCGTCGTCCTCGTGGGTGCTGACGTCCTTGTCGGAGAACGTGTCCTCGGTGTTTTCGAAGGTCGAAGGGTCGACGTCAAGGTCATTCTCTTCGGGGTCACCGTCTACGAGTTCAGAAGAAAACGTAAGATTTTAAATCAATCTTAAGAAAGTAATGCCTATATACAAGCTAATACCAGACACTTGTGAGACGCGATGGTGTAGTGGTACTCATCATCATCACTAGACACTTGCGTAGTGGCCACAAAGCGCACTGCCGTTGTCTGGTTCTATAAAGAACAACCAGTGTATGGTAGGTTACACAAAACTCTTCGGTTAATACGGACAGCTAATGTGGCAAGAGGTGCTACACAGTCTAGTGGTTAGCTTGATGGACTGTCAATCAAGAGGTAGGAGGTTCGAATCTCCGACATGGAAGATTTCAAGATTTCTGCTCCACTTGCGACCCCTATTGAACTCTGCTATACAATGAGTACACGAACTATACTATACTTCCTATACTGTAAGTATAGGAAGATCAGATTGCGAGGGAGAGGAATGGTCACCCGCCCTTATACAGGTGTATACCAAACCAGAGAAAAATGAAGTCGTTAACACTGGACACATTATGTGTATGCTCCGTAGAATAATAGGTCTATTCATACTCTAGACTGCCTCTGTGGGTTCAAAGGTCAACTCAAAGATTGCTATAGCTTCAAAGCCATTCTTTATCTACTGTGTTATCTACTGTGTTATCTACTGTGTTATCTACTTCTTTATCTACTTCTTCATCTACTGTGTTAATCTAGTGGGTTAGCACAAAGCTTTTCTGTATACTGTGGCCTGTAGCGAGACAAGCAGTGAGTGCGGTCTTCTTGGGATTCAGACACTGACTGTGCTGCATCATATTATGCCTGTCTCAATTTTTTTCGATATTTCTTGAGGAAGCTAAATTTCTTGAGGAACGGTAACACAAAATCCAGCCAAATTATTTGGACCAGTTAAAGCACGAATTCGCAGTCAACTGAAGAAAATGAGACAAACGAATGAGACATCGTTATATAGAGCAAGACGTATCGTATTGCACTAAACACCAGTCTACTGCCTACACGCACTTCCCTGCCATAAATATGCAGACATTCATACATATGTATGACTATACAGATGTTTTGACATAAAGGACGAGAAGGAAGATACAGAAATAGCATAAAGATACTCGCGAGGATAGGAATTGGTCTCTGTTGGCAAACAAAAGCCAATAGTTCTTTAACATATATATGCATATACACGCGCAACACACGCACGCACAACACACATACACACACTGTGTTACTGTTCTTTATTTCAGTTGAAGACCAATATTATTGTTTTATCGTCCCACCATTATCAGGATTTTTACTTTATAAACTAAGTATACGCAACGCTCGCTTTGACCAGTTTCAAGAATCTGCGACTTTCCAAATATGCAAAATGATGACTCGGTCGGATACCCCCTGGATACGCACGCCCTGACTTGCATCGCTTACACGTGAAAGACTTTTGGTGGGGTTCAAACCCAAGCCGCAGAGGTGAAAGAAAAGCCGCGGCCACCCATCAAAGGCAACGCAGACGGTAATTGTTTTCAGCCGAGTGAATACCCGACACTGCCACGTGGTGCCTTTCGTTCATGGTCATTACTGATTCGCTAACCTCAAACCCATTGTGGACAAACGGGTACTTGTGCCTTCGCAGTCTTGACTATACACGCGTCCCTGTGATTTTGTCTGCCCCTGTCTTGCTCTACGAGGCACAATGGGGTGAAACCGTCTAAATTATTGGCGAAGGTAAACTAGACTTCCAATCTTTCTCTTTCAGAGATTTTAATCTCGCTCTAGCGTGGTCCATACACGGGGACCTTAAACGACGTGGCCCCCATTCAAACGGGCAGGGGTGGTGAAGGATCTCACCCGATAAATTCATTGAAAAATGAGCAGGGCGGAGGCCATAGGGTCCCTATAGAAAATCGTGTACATTTGCATTTACATCCTTATCCAATTCGAGAGGTTAATACGGAATCGGTGACGAAGAAAGTTAATTGAATAATCCTGTCACAGACCCTGTTTATAAGCGAGATGCGTGGTTGACTTACGGAAGTAATTTTACACTCTGGTGTGGGTGGTCGCGGCCGACATAGTGAATTTAACACTGAATCCTGTTATTGTTGTGACGGGTGATCGTTCTTGGAATGCCATGCCACTTGGCGCTCACTCAGCCTTCCATCCTTAATTTGTCGGTACATGGGTATCAGCGCAGGGTGAAGGTTAAAAAATTGTAACAGGGTCGTCGATGCGCCTCAGCCGAACGATCCTTCGACCTCAAGACTGATCCTGAGTTGCTATTATAAACTTAGTCCTCAGTCCTACCTGTGCAGGTATACGCACATCGGGCAATGCAGCTAAAGTTGCTATAGAAACGTGCTATAGAAATATTTGCTATATTTGCAATTGTTACCTTTACCTCTTACCAACGGTTTGCCTAAAGAATTTCCTCAGTATGGCAGTGTATCTATGCGCTGTGTGTGCACGTGTTCATGTGTGTATGCGCGTGAGGTATATATATATATGTATATGCATATATGTATATATATGTATACTATATATATAATTATATAGACGTCTTGTATCATATATATATATCGCTAACTTAAAATATGTTGGAAACACTCGGGCAGAATATATATGTATACACATGTGTATATATATCGTGCATATAGGCTACATATGTACATGGTATATTTACATAGGTACACATGTATATATATATATATAATACATATATGTGCGCATATAAGTATATTTATAGTCGCAGTGCATGTGTGGCTTGTAATTCATGAGTTTCCAATCATTGTGTGTTTCTGATGTGAGGACTGGATAAGAGAGACCCACTTCCTATCTGCGATGTGCCACTGTTTCATTTCCCTTGATACCCGTCTCATTAAAATCAGCGTCGGCGCTAGGGTACACGACCCAACCCACGAGGGGCGAGGGGACGACCGTCCCTCGGCCGGTCCTCGTTCCACGGACCCCCGGACGGGCAGGGCTCGATGACATTGCATCACCGATCGGAGGACGAGCATCGAGCGATAAGGCAGAAGTTAGGGAAGCCCGGACGGACGGACCCACGAAGGGGCAGATTCGATTCGCCGGTCGCGGACAATCGCTGATCGAATTTCATTAAGATTCGATTGGATAGAGTCGAATACTTTACGCGATGCTTCGTCGCGGGTCGGCTGCAACGGCGCCCTCTGTGTCTCCCTCTGGCGGGCAAATTGAATCCCGCCTGTTCCTGTCGCTTATCGCGAACGGGTCAGGAGTTTTGTCAATGCAAAGATAGCGAATCAGATCCGGGCTGAGCGTGCGGTAGGCCGACGAGTCAGTCACTTCTAAGCCAGGATTTGTCGCTCTCCGAGATCTTGCCAATGTATGTGTGTATGTATGTGTATGTATGTATGTATGTGTGTATGTATGTATGTATATATGCATGTATGTATGTATGTATGTGTGTATGTGTGTAGGTATGTGTGTAGGTATGTATGTGTGTATGTGTATCTATACATACGTAAGTGTGTATGTATGTCTGTATGTATGTGTGTAGGTATGTATGCATGTATGTATGTATGTATGGATGTATGTATGTATGCCTGTGTGTATATATGTATATGTGTGTATACATATATGCGTCCATATGTATCTATGTAAGTTTGTAATTATGTATGTCCGTATGCATGTATATGTATGTATATATGTACGGATGTATATATGTTCGCATGTATATGAAGGAATGTATGTGTATATTCATGTGTGCATGCATATGTGTATGTATATATGTATATATATGTATGTGCTTAGGTTTGTTAGTTTATAGTATATAGTTCTTGTCGTGCTGTACAATAACTTGATCCCGGGATTTAAGGTTCCTTCGGTTAAAGCATCATGTCATTCCAACAACAGACATTGTTTTCTTACTTCTTGGTTTCTTTTCTACGGCAACAAAAGGTCAAATTCTCTTTCCACAAAAGGTCAAATTCTCTTTCCACAAAAGGTCAAATTCTCTGACCACAACATGATTGGAACTCAGGGCGATTTGGTTTTAAAAGCCACCAGATTTGAATACAAGTAGTGTATATATACGCAGTTTCTATAAGTACGAGAAAATAAATAATATATTATTGGTAAATAAATCCATAAAAGGAGTTAAATACCATGGAAAAACATCAAAATGAAATTGAGCGAGTATAAGGGTTGACTTTTGTAAGACAACTGTGTATCCGCTTCTGCGTTCCAGCCCCAGATAATTTTGTTACTAAACTTGTCATGGATTCAACTACCTCCATCCCATTATTCAATAAGCTAATTAACCCCAGAACGAGGCGGGTGATTAACTTATTAAAGACTTTCCTCATCGAGCCAATCGATTGACCTTTATATGTAAAGTGTAAGGATAGTAGTTCCACAGAAGTGACGAAAGTCTGCAACCGGAATAACTTTCACCCAACCTGTGTATACGTTCCTTGCTTACACCTCACACTGATAGATACTGCACTCGATCAGTTGACACTGTGACTCTTACTGTGTCCCACACCCGCTGAGTGTTGGGCTCTCGGTGGCTGATTGGTCCAAAGCTTTGGAATTCACTGCCCGTTTCAGTTCGTTCTGTCAATTCTTTGATGTAATTCAGGTCCAAAATAAAGACGCATCTCTTTCAAATTGCTTACCCACCGTAGCCTGGCTTCTGGTTTCTCGGACCTATAGGGATTCGACCCGGCTTCACCAACGGATTATGACTTTGTTTGCGATTCTGACTTGAAGCGACCATAGACAGATGTCTTGAGCATTCTGATAACGGCGCTATAGAAATCACTAGATTAGACTAGATACATATATGCATGCATACATACGCGTATATACATATGGCCTACTACATACATACATGCATACATATATACATACTTATATACGTATACATACATTCATAAGTGCGCACGTACATAGATATATAGATACATATATATACATATGTACATAAATGCATATGTACTTCCATATAAACATATATAAATATATGCAAACATACAAAGTCCTGTCTACATACAAACATACATCCCTCATGAATAAACTAATTCATGAGTCAGTTGAGTAAATGAGCTGATTAGTAACTTCTGATGACTATAGAACTCGTGGGGGAAATGATTGCTCACGATCAAAATTTAGGCCCTATATGCGCAAATATTGGCCACGCTGCAATCATCAATCAATGCCTTACTATATGACCAAATACCGGGGGAAGCCAGTGAAGGCTTTCCAGTTTAATGATAAGCTTCTCAAAGCCAACCGCGTGCACCTTTCGATTCTCACAAATTAGTTTTAAAGCGATGCTCTGCCTGCAGGGGCAGCCCCGCTTATCTATCTCATTTTCAAAAATTTTCAAATAACTTTTAAACCACGAAAAAAACACCATAAAATACAACCAGGAGTAATAACGTCATTTACACTATGCACTGCGCTAGATAAATGACCTATTATTTCATTACGCATACATTATACTATATATTAGCCTTTATCTGTATTGCATTATGTAATAATACATTACATGTAATGATATAACCCTGTATACATGCCATCAGAATTGATGGTATACGGCAATCCTTGGATCTGCAGACAACTCTATCAGATAAAGGCGTTCAGCGAAGACTGCGATGGTTTGGTCATGTGGAAAGAAGGCCAAATGACCGAACCCCACACGATGCATTACATTCAAGATGCGAAAGAAAGAGAAGGAAGGAAGACCAGTACGACGCTGGATGGACAATATAACGGAGGAAATAACAAGACTTGGCCTAAACACGAGAACAACACTGACTTTGATAAATGACTGTAAAGAATGAAGATCACTAATTCACACTCAGCGCCGCCAACGGCTGTCGTCAGGACCTGATGATGACCATCATGGTGGTGGTGGTGGTGATGGTGTTGGCGTTGGTGTTGTTGATGTTGGTGGTGTTGCTGTTGGTGACGTTGGTGGTGTTGGTGTTGCTGGTGCCGTTGTCAGTATCGGTGGTGGTTAAGATGGTGGTGGTGTAGAAAAGGATGACGCTGACCATATAGATGACGATGGTGGTGGTGCTGCTACTGATGATGATGATTATGATGAGGATGAGGAGGAGGAGGATGACGATGATGATGACACTTGTACAGCTAAACTGCAGACCCATATATGGTCATGTAGGTCAGTGCTTACTTTGAAATTTCGCTAGGTAGTCGTCTTTACAGAGGAATCGGTTTTCGTCGAGCATGTACAGTTCTTCTCCGGTCGAGAGCTGCTTCCGGCAGACGAGACACGTGAAGCATTTCAGATGATAGACGCGAGATCTCGCCCGACGCACGAGCTCATTCGGCGAGATCTCCTGCGCACAGCCGCCGCATTTGGTACCGAACCTCCTGCAAACAAATGTGATGTAATGGGATGGGATGGTTCTGGTGTATTGTATTCAACTGTATTGTATGGCACTGTATCGTATTGCATTGTGGCGTAACGTGTATTGTTGGATAATGATGTGGCGGTCTGTCTGTCTGTCTGTCCGTCCGTCTGTCTCTCTGTCTGTGTCTCTGTGTCTGTGTATTTGTGTCTCTGTGTCTGTGTCTTTCTGTCTCTGTCTGTCTCGGTCGCTCGCTCGGTCTCTCTGTCTGTCTGTGTCTTTCTGTCTCTGTCTATCTGTCTCGCTCGCTCGCTCGCTCTCTCTGTCTGCCTGTCTCTTTCTCTGTCTGTCTCTCTCGTTGTCTCTTGAGGCAGAGAAACTACAGCAGTAACTCTAACGACCAACTCGATGTATCCGTGGCTCTACACAGTGACTACGTATGACAGACATAAGCACTCGGATTGTAGTGAAGTGATGTACCCCTTGGCAGTTGCGAAGAATGCAATCCTGTAACCGATGGACCACTCAGTAGAAGTACTTAAGTGCCTAGATAGGTATACACATTCACTATGCCAGTGCTCTGTCCTATTCTTACCTCAGTGTCCACCCTGATCGGAGTTTAAATCCTAAACAGAATTATTCTAAATTGATTAAACGCATCATTACTTTACTTCGTCAGGTCACAGTTTCATAGCATTTGAAAACAGTGTCCTCTGCACAGCGATTTATAGCGTTATACATAGAAATTTCTATAGATCGACATGCCTATATCCTGAGGCTCGACTGCATGTTCTGACGCCACTCCCAACCCGATGCGCGTTGAATATATCGCTCCTAAGCATCGCCCCAACTCTCCTCCGCCATTGCTTGAACCTTCATGGTACTAATCGAGCCCTCTCTAAAACCGTTTCAACATCAGTTTAGCTGAATTACATGTATTTGCCCCTTTCAAGTTGATTCTAACACTTATTAACATGTTTTGCTTGTTGTGCGGATCCAAATTCCTTCTCCTTCCACTGCTCAACCCTTTCTCGCCTCATTTCTCCATTTCCCGCAGCTTTACCCTTTCTCTTTCCTCGTCTCGCCGGCCATTTATGCCCTAAAGACGGCGGGATCGAATCGGATTCGTTCGGGTCGGTGTATAGCGTTATGTCGCCCTGACTCAATGAGAAGAATAGAGGGAAAGAGATGAAAAGGAAGACCTATAGGCAAATGCTACTAGTGCTACTAGACTGGATAATGATGGACGGATATGGTAAACTGAAGGAGAAGCCACAACAACGTCAGGAATGGCGCCATTGGAGGTTCGAATCTGCCCGGGGCAGAGAACTTGAAGAAGATAAGAAGTTACCCTAACGCGCGGCGACCAGCGCGCTATAAAGGGGGGAGGATTTTAAATACCCTGTTGAGTTTCGGTCTAGGTAAACGCCCCATCGGTAAACGCCCGATATGTCAAGCAGTTTCATTCTCTTTAAACCTAAATTCTAGAACCTGAGTAACTTCTGGGGTTGTTTAAACATCACATAAAGAAGTACAGTAAGGGAAATAGCGCAAGTATAACCAGTAGTAATGCCCAAATTCTCCTACAGTGAGGTTAAAGACGAAATGTTTTAAAAGTTCTGAAGCTGCCAAATATGGTGTAGTCCTGATGTTTGGAAATCCAGCGACTACGAGACAGTCCTAGACTATAGAGGCCTATGCCACATGCATGAAGTTCTTAAGTTACCCATAAAACAACCACGGCTTTAAATCTGTGATATGCTTCAGCATAATTTATAAAGGGACTCATGACTTCAGACCCCAATCAAATCACCACAAAGTTCAAAACCTCCGACCCACAAAGACGGAATCAACGCATAGTCTAATTTAATTTATTTTAATCTAAAGACTTCTATAGCGCAGTTATCATACCAAGGCATAAGTCGATGGTCGCTTCAAGTCAAGATTTCAGTATAAAATCATAATCCGTTGGAGAAGTCGGGTCGAATTTCGACAGGTCAGAGAAACCAGAAGCCAGGCCACGGTGCGTAAGAAAGTTGGAAGAGATGTGTCTTAAATTTAGACCTGAATGTTATCAAAGAATTGGCAGAACGAACTGAACTGGGCAGTGAATTCCAAAGCTTTGGACTGGCTACCGAGAAGGCCCGAGAGCCCAACACTGTTCGGGTATAGGCAAAGCAAGAGTCATCGTGTTCACTGATCGAGAGCATACATTAACACCAAATCCGCCGTGTTTAAATACACACATTTAATTCAGAAAATAAACTGAAAACGTTCGGTAACGTTTTCAAACTACTCGTTACTTTAACAATTACATTACCTTTCTTCTCACTATACAGTTCACGGCATGCATTGGCGGATGCGGGCTTTGAGAATTGGGGGATAAGTTTACAATGGTTGAAGAATTGTGTTGTGGAATGTTTCTGACGACCTCTGTTACTCATCGAGGCTTTCAGCAATGAAAGACCATTTTTTCAAGTAGCCAAAATTTCTGATGACTTTTTATTCCTATTTACTTTTGGAGCCGATTTCAAAGTTTCAGCTCACCGAAAAAAACGATATATTATTTAATCATCCGCCTTTTTCGACCGATTTTCTTCCATTTTGCATGATTTCTCGTTCTCTAAGTCCGTGATTTCTTATATGATCTCTGTTCGTGATGTCGCTCAAAAGTAGCACGTATAAAGAATTGAGCACCTTATTATCGCATTTTACCGTAACAAAACTTATGCTAAACTTAGCTTTAGGTTAAACTAACCTGCCTTATACAGCGTCACCTATGTTTACCATACATGGGTTTACCTTACATAAGTTTATTTTCCCTGAATTTACCCCTTGTGGCATCTTTAGACTTACTCCGGGGCAGATCAGAAAATCATTTACCACTTACTTGCTTGTGTCACGGATCGGATTGAAGCCGAACCCGCCTCTGAAACCCTCCAGAGGTCAGAGCATCTTCGAGGGTTGCAGAGACGTCGCTGGCCTAATTAGCTGCAGCCCACTGACCCGTGGTTTTTGAGGTCAGTCGTAAAGTTTCGCAGTAAGAGTTCAACAGGTCAAGGCTGTTAGAAGAAGTTAGGGGACAGTAAAAGCAGAGGTCGTACCCTGCGTATACAACCCCGTTGAGGTCAAGATTGAAACGGAGCATGCAGAAGGAGGCTGATCTATGGAAGGGGTGGACGTCGATATTGAATGGTGCACAGGTTGCCGTTAGAGGTGGATGAGGGGTTTGCAAGCAGTGGGGGCATGGCTTTGTTCAGAAGAACGTTCGAATGGGAACAGTCACTAGATGAGGCAAATTGCTGAGGGGCCACCCTTCTGCACCAACTGATGTGAAGAATAGATAGACAAACTGACAGATGAACACACAAACAGGAGGGCGGGCAAGCAAGCAGACAAACACGCACAGACACGCGTATATGTAGAAACACAACCCTTAAGACACCCGGACCAGACAAAGACACAGACAGGAAGGTAAGCAAGCAGACAAACGAGTACAGGCAGACAAAAGCAAGCGCCGACACAAACAGACAGATAGAGAGACAGAGATTCAGACAGGCAGAGACAAACACACTAGAGAAATCTACATACCGTACAAAGAAACAAGTAGACAGACAAGTAGTGACAGACACAGACAGAAACAGAGACAGGCACAGAACGTTAGAGGGACATTTCCGTAAGTAAAGTATCCCATATCCGACAAGTGAGACGGAGGGGAGGTCTTCACCTCTTTTCCTTGGCCCTTGAGCCGGCAATGGACGAATACCAAGGTCCTGGACATGGAGCCAGCGCATCGCAGGACTTACCGTTTACTTCCCAGCTTACGCCGGTACCAATTATACTGCTTGATGACAGAGGCGTGTGTATGCAAACAATTTGCCCCTGGTCGTTACACAGAGTCGAACCCGCAACCGCATGATCGTTGACCAAACGCGTTAACGATAGACCACAGTGCCGCACTCCATAGCGCTATAGTAGCCTAATTAGCGCCGCATGACAGTCGGACAAGCCCGGATGTATGAAGGACACAGTTTAGAAGCGTGTCTTACCGGAAGAAGTCCTGCCTGCAGTAGAGTTTTCCGTCCCTGGAAAAGCACCTCTCCGTCAGGTTATTCTTACAGTCGCAGCATTGAACGCATCCAGCATGCCACGCCCTGTCAAGCACATTCAAGAGGAACCGGTCAAGTATCGGCCTATCGCAACCCGCGCAAATGACCACCATTTCGACGCTGTCTGTAGATATATCCGTCACGAATTCCTCAGTTTTCAGCCAAGCGCCGAGGATCGTAGGTCTAATAAAAACACTAGTCTTTGGCGCATAAAACCAGCTGGGAACGCGCGTAAATAAATCCTAAAAGATTAGGGGATCAAGTCCTAGTTACTTGGAGCTGCGACGAGCCACTGGGCGGGCTCTTCCGCCGAACACATGGGAAGCAGGATGACGTCATTGATCCGGATTTGTGGCTGCGTTGCTGGCAATGCTCCCAGTCGCGGTCCGAGTCCATTGACGCGGCACCTCGGGTTCTTTTATACGGACGAGCACCGTTAGCCAAGCAGCGCCACACTTCGGCTTCGAGCTGCATAGGGTGCGCCGCTATCAGCGGGCGATGATCGACAGCTGCCCGGCACACGGTGAGCGTGGCTTGATGGCGCAAAAGGCGGGGCTTTTGCTGGCCAATCAGATCGTGTTGTCGTGTCGGAAACGGCGATAGAATCGGGTGATGGATGGGCGGTTGATCTCGGGCCGCGGTTGATGAGGGAGAGGAGAAGAGAGGATGCGGCGTGGAGCAGTAACAGCTGTGGAGGGGTAACTGTCGGTCGCGGGACGACGCAGATGAAAGCGTGAGGGTTGTCGACGAAGTCGGTTCACAAACGATGCTTCTCCTAACGGCATCCGAACGCTGCAATCTCACTACGACCGAGAGTCAACGATCGGTGACGTCAAAGACTGAGTCCGAACAGTGCAGACTACGCTTCTGTGACGTCACAGACAATGAGCGGGCAGTAAAAGCTACGCTTCTGTGACGTCACAGACTATGCGCGGGCAGTGAAAACTGCCCTTCTGTGACGTAACAGACTATGTGCGGACAGTGAAAACTAGCATCGGTGACATCACATTGTAAGTCCGCGTAATGAAAACTGAGCATCGCTGACGTCAAAGACAGTGTCCGAGTGCACTAGGGAACACAATAAGTGCATCGGGTATTTTTGGAATGATAGCGTATACCATGAATGCAGAGTGTGTGGCTGTACCAATCGATGGCACGTCGTGACATGGAGCTCCAGTGCTTCTTAGATTGCGCACCACAAATATGAAGCCTTCAAGTCGCTTAAGTTTCTCCAGTATAATAACATTTTGATATTACATAACGCATCCATACATGCATGCATACACACATACACGCACATACATACTAATATATATACATGCATACATACATACATACATGCCTGTGTACATAAGCAGCACATATCCTTAGTCAAATAGCTCCGAGTTCCATTTCTCGTTTGAATGTCGAGGAGCATAATTATATGCCTCTCAGTGGCAGCCAAAATCGAGTAGGCTTTGTCGTCCAATGGTTTTCATACAATTTACATCTGATTTTATTGCACTGCTTGCTTTGCATTGCATTGCATTGCGTTGCGTTACGTTATGTCGGTTGAAAGAGATAATGTGTGCATATTAGGTCAGTGTACTCATTTTATAACTGTTTTCGCCAGGTGGCTCTCGCTGAACATCATCTTGGTATATGTGTTTGTGGCCGAGTGTCATTCTGAATGTCTGCTATGTGTCTATGTGCCTATGCGTCTTCCTTTGTTTGCTTGATGTGTTATGTATTTTATTGTTTGTCTTCCCGATCGTGGCTTATTTCAGAGATTTAAATCTCGGGCTAGTACTGTCCGCTAGTATGGGGACCTTAGATGGCGTAGCGCCACTTCAAACTGGCAACGGTGGCAAAGGATCTCTCACTCCCCGATCAATTCATTAAAAATGAGCCGGTCGAGGCCATACGGTCACTATAAAAACCTATACATTTATTTTAGAGCAGATATTATCAGGGTGGGTTACACCGTAGAGGATTGTCCTTTTCTATAATCTATCAGACTTCCCTGAAGAGCCCGTGTAGGTTACATTATGTGTCGCTTGTGGCTGACTGTTAATGCGTTGTCAGAATTTTAATTGTTTAACGACATCTTATTGCTACCAGGGCCATTCACGTAGACTTTTTCTTACCTTACGTAGTCGCTTTGTAACGTTTTAATATTTCTGGTATTTCAAACACTTATTTGGCAGGTTGCGCGATAGTCTAGTGGTTCGCCTGCTGGACTGACTAGCGATGGGTCGGGGGTTCAAATCACGCCAGAGCTGAAATTTGTTTCCAGATTTCGGCTCCACCTGCGCCCTCTAGGCAGTGTATTCGTTATAGCTGAGCTATAACGAATACACTGACCGTACACTATTAGTGGGAAAGTCAGACGGTGAGGGAGAGGACTGGCTACATGTCCTCATATGCCGAGGCTAAGAAAAACGAAGTCGTTAACACATCATGCACATTGCTGCATCACAAGGTTAGCTTAGGGAACTGCTCTTTTTCGTCTTGCTCTTATTGTTCTTTTTGTTTTCTTGTTATTCTTGTTCATGTTCATTTTATTGTTATTGTAGTTGTTGTCGTCGTCGTTGTTCTTGATGGTGATGTTGTTGTTCTTTTTCTTCTTCGCAGTCTTCTTCGCATTCTTCCCTCCATACATACATACATGCATGCACACATGCATATAAACATACATACATACTTGCATGCACACTTGCATATATACATACATACATACATGCATGCACACTTGCATATATTCATACATACATACATACATGCGTGCATACGTACTTAGCACATACATTTAGTCAAATAGCTCCGAGTTCCATCTCTCGTTTGAATGTCGAGGAGCATAATTATATGCCTCTCAGTGGCAGCCAAAATCGAGTGGACTATGTCGTCCAATGGTTTTCATACAATTTACATCTGATTTTATTGCACTGCTTGCTTTGCATTGCATTGCGTTGCGTTACGTTATGTCGGTTGAAAGAGATAATGTGTGCATATTAGGTCGGTGTATTCATTTTATAACTGTTTTCGCCAGGTGGCTCTCGCTGAACATCATCTTGGTATATGTGTTTGTGGCCGAGTGTCATTCTGAATGTCTGCCTATGTGCCTATGCGTCTTCCTTTGTTTGCTTGATGTGTTATGTATTTTATTGTTTGTTTGTTTATCCACGCCTACGATTCGTCGCGCAGCCGATGAACCTATGACATGTTAACAAATGCATTACTTACTTACTTATTCTGTCGGGGATTTATAAAACAATACAACTAACAATACCACGGTAATTTTACAAAATTCAGAAGAGCACATCAAAGCGGGGCAACTGGACACGTTAAGTAAGAATTATACACAAACTGGAAGATATGAACCACGACTTCTTGGATCACAACCCAGCACTTTCACCATTAGGCTACTGCGCACAACCTGTTGATCTAAGACGCAAAAATGTGCGAGCGATTGCATCACGCCTCGTACTGCGTTGAAGAGTACTCTACCGCGCGTGCTTCGATTCTCTGTCGATTCCATAGGTGGAGCTCTTCACAGTGCTGGGTCAATCTTAGGACAAAGGACGACAGATCGCTAACAGACTGAAAGATATTTCTTGCATAGCTTGTTAAATGAGTTATAATCTTAAAACGAGCGCATGGATTTCTTCAGCCTACTGGTCAGGCCCCACACTCAGCTGTTCCGATTTGATTATACTCAGTCTTTCAATATAATCTAATCAAATGGGTTCTAATTTTAAACTGGAATTTAATCTGGAGTCGCTGTAATCAGTTTCTTTTACCGGCTATGGGTGTTAACTTCCGTCTCACGGAATAAGCCTTCCTGAAAAGACTGGGCTTAGCCCTGAGTTCAGTTGACCTGGCCATTTGTCATGTTTATGTAATTTGGATCTTCTCGCTCTTGTTCTTTCTTCTTCCCCTCTTATTCTGCTTTTCCCTCCTCTTCTTCCTCCTACATTTCATCCTCATCGTTCGATGCATCTCTCTCGCTCGTTCTCTCTCTCTCTCTCCCTCTCTCGCTTCTTCTCATTTAAATCCTTTCCTCATTGTGCTTCACATTCCTATTCTTATTCTTTTTTTCTTTTTCTCCTATTTTTTGTTTTCTCTGACTGTCTTTCTGATCAATCTAATTGTTCTTTCCCTTCTTCTTCCTTCTTCTCTTTTTCTCCGCTTCCTCCTTCTGTTTTCCTGCTTCTTCTTCTTTCTTCGCCACCCCTCCTGCTTCTTCTTCATTGTCCCTTCTTCCTCTCGCCGATCCTCTTCTGCTGATGATTCTGGTCCTGAAGGTGACAACTGTTGGATGCTCAAAGCAGTCGAGGCGACCACAGCAGCAGCAGCAGCAGACGCAGCAGCAGCCGACGCACCTCAAGCGTAGACGCTCAAGTCACGTCAAGACGTGAAGTGCTCATCAACAGCTTCCAATGACAGCCGTCTCTGTCTGCCTGCCTGTCTGCCTGCCTGTCTCTGTGACTGTCTGACTTTCCTCTCTCTTTGACTCAGCCTCAGTCTCTCTCTCGCTGTATCTTTCTCGCTGTATCTCTCTATCTGTCTGTCTGTCTGTCTGTCTATCTATCTATCTGTCTGTCTGTCTGTCTGTCTGTCTGTCTGTCTGTCTGTCTGTCTGTCTGTCTGTCTGTCTATCTATCTATCTATCTATCTATCTATCTATATTTGTCTGTCTGTCTGTCTATCTATCTAGCTAGCTAGCTACCTGTCTGTCTGTCTGTCTGTCTGTCTCTATCTCTCTATCACACACACCTACACCTACACACGCGCCTACACCCACACACACCTACACACATCTACACCTACACACCTATACATACACACAACACACAAATATATACATCATCATCATCATCCATGGGCAAGAGCCCGTAGGTGTCCACTGCATGCATTGTCACTTGTCTCCACGGTTCCCGATCTTGTGCTGTTCTTATCAAGGCGTGCAAGTCTTGCTTACACCAATCCCTTATATCATCTGTCCACTCCCTATTAGGTCTTCCTCGTCTCCCATTTCCGTCCATAATTCCCATCACCACGCTTTTTATTTTTCTACTGTCATCCATCCTGCATATATGTCCAAACAAGCGTAATTTCCTTCTCATTATTACTTGTATTAGATCTTCTTTTATGCTCAGTCTTCTTCGGACCTCCGTATTTTTTACCTTCATTGTCCAATTCAGATGTAATATTCGTCTATAGCAGTACATTTCAAATGCTAATATCTTATCTTTATCCGTCTTTTTGATTGTCCATACCTCACATGCATACAGAGCTGTGCTAAACACACATGTTTTCAAGACGTTTAGTTTGGTCTTATGGACAAATATATACACAAAACTAAAATGTTGAATCATTAATCTTTGTAAATATGGAACTTCAAAATCCTAAGGTTGATTGAAATGTAGCTAGAACTTCATTTCAAATGCTTTAAGTGAACTCAGCAGAGAAAGTGAGAAGGAGATGATGTGTCAGCCAATTATGTTGCCGTAAAATCGACGTATAAACTTTTCAAACTCTATTTCTATTTAAATAAATAAAAAACTGAAACAAGTCAAGACAAGATTAGACGTATATGACACATGTAGTCTCAGAGCAAGTACATCTCCCTTCGTCCTAAATCATATCAAGAAACAATGTGTATTTATATATATAAATATCTGTATAGCAAACATTATCATTATACGTGGTCGTGTTTATATGTTTATATTAGATACTGTATATATGTATATATTATGTAATATATATAAGTATATATTAGCTGTAGATATGTTATTGCGCTTAAGACACGTAGCAATTACCAATCTCTGATGCAAAATGGCCGGCGGGGAATGGCAGTTGGCGACATAGGTAATAGGCCGATATTCCTGCACACACACACACACACACACACACACACACACACACACACACACACACATACACACACAGATCCTGTTTAGATCCGCGGGATTCGGAATAGAGGAGGAAGAGAAGGAGGAGGAGGAGGAGGAAGAGGAAGAGAATGAGGAGGAGGAGGAGGGGATGGAGTGACAGAGAAGGAGGGAGGGTCTGAAGGGGAGTGTGGGAGAGGACGATGGCTTGGAGCCTTGTGATGTCCAGCAAGCGCCCTCAAACGACCGTTTACGCGCTGCTTAAGAAAGTTGATTAGATTAGAGGGGAAATCATCATCGATTGGGTCTTTGGTCGTCGAAGGAAAGAGGGTGGCAGGGCTCGTCCCAGGGCCACGGCAGACGCTGTTCTTTGGCCGGGGAAAAGGCTATAACGCCAGGCACAAGCAGGGTAATGACCACGTTTGATGGCTCACAGCGATCCCTCTGATGTATTCAAGGAGCAGGAGGAAGGACGGAATGTACCACTGAATGCCCAGAGGGTGTGTGTTTATAACCCGGGGCTCAGCTCGATCGATGCTATTGTCGGACTGAAAGCAGTGTTGACGAGAGCTATTGTTCCCTCTTCTCACAGATCTTCCTCACCTGTCTAAGACTTCTGCGATTCTGTTATGTAGATTATAGGTTCCAAGCGTCGCCCACCTGTATTGAGTTATTCTCTCCAACTGCTGTTAATTGTTGTTATTGTTATTGTTCTTGCGTGAACCCTTAGTGCCAGAGGTCACGGATTGAGCGCTTAAGCGATGTGCTTTGAAATCGACCAAACGCTGTTGCTGTGAAGGCATGCGCTCGAGTGGCATTCCTCTTTCACAGATCCTATCCTGACTCCCCTTCTTCCTGTTATCCCTCTTTGCTCCAATCCCAAACATCACCCACCGTAGCTGCTACGCTGTCTCTCTGCCTAACTCTTTGATCTTGACCTGGAACCGAACACTTTTGCCTATCGATTTTGTCTTCGCTGAGCGCCTGTGACTAAGCTGGTCCCCGTGAAGTGGCTTTCGTTGGGCGATGTAGAAATCTCGGGATTACGATTACAACAAGTAATCGCAGATCTATTGATACACCGGAGGAACAATAATATCAACCATACCGATGAAGATAAACGATAACGATAATAATAATAACAATAACAATAATAATAATAACCGGTAACACGAGATAAACCAGTTATCTTTTCCAGCGTATTGCTGTCACAATTCAACGCTTCAATTCTGTTGTCTTCCTCTGTACCTTTGATCCGCCAGATCTTGACGATTTCTAGCCGTCCCAGAATTCTTTATTCTCCGGATATTTTTTTTAATCCTGAGGGATCATATATACTTCGGGTAAAAAAGATACTACTACTACTACTACTACTACTACTACTACTACTACTACTACTACTACTACTACTACTACTACTACTACTACTACTACTACTACTACTACTACTACTACTCTACTACTACTACTACTACTACTACTACTACTACTACTACTAATAATAATAATAATAATAATAATAATAATAATAATGTATGTATGTATCTATATATGAGACAGAGACAGAGAAACAGAGACAGAGAAAGACAGAGACAGACAGACAGAATGAAAGAAAGAAAGAAACAGAAAGAGAAAGAGACAGAAAGAGAAAAGAGAGACAGAGAAAGGGGGTAGAGAAAGAGAGCGAGAGAGAGAGGGGAGGGAGGGAGGGAGAGAGATAGAAGGAGGGAGAGAAAGAAAGAGAGAAAGAGAAAGGGAGAGAGTGAGTGAGTTAGTGTGTGTGTGTGAGAGAGAGAGAAAGTGTGTGTGTGTGTGTGTGTGTGAGAGAGAGAGAGAGAGAGAGAGAGAGAGAGAGAGAGAGAGAGAGAGAGAGAGAGAGAGGCGTGTCTTCAATGTTCGGGAAAATGTAACGCTATCAGAAATAACCAGACCAAAGCGGGTAGCAATTGGAAGACTATTTTAGAAGGACGGTCCAAGAGAGAGATGCCTCAACGCTCCCAAGGTCATGTCCGATGCGGCTGAACGGAAAATCGAGTCCACTTTGCATCGCAGAACGCAGCACCTGGCGAATAGGCTGAGAAACGGGAACGCACAACTCATACTGCTTGGTGAAAGAGGCACGTGTGCGCAAACAACTTGCCGCTTTGGTCGTAACACAGAGTCGAACCCGCAACTGCATGATCATTGACCAAACGCGTTACCGATAGACCACAGTGTCGCGTGGGGCACTGCGTATGTCTTCTTCTTCTTTTCAACCGTCCTCGGTACGAGGGTTGGTCGCATTGTAGACGATTCTTTTCCATCCACTCCTATCCTCGGTTCCTCTCAGCAACTTCTCTGTGGCTATACCGGACCATTCGCTGATGTTGTCCATCCACCTCTTCCTTGGTCTTCCTCTTGCTCTTGCTCCCGGCACTGTTCCTTGCATGATCTCCTTCTCCTTCTGCGTATGTACAAATGGTTAATTGCAAATGTTTCTGCGTATATATAAATAATATATATGTATATATTGGTTCATTGCATATGCATCTCTACATTATACACTGTATATACATACATAATATATTTATAGATGAGTGTTTCCCTGTGAGTCGGGCTGTCGTCGTTCGCCGTCTTCTGCTTCTAATCGACTTGTCTTCGGCAGATGTTTCGTCCATCTCACCCACCCCCAATCCGAGAACTGGAAACCACCCTCCTTCTCCTCCCCATACCCTCCTCAACCCTCTCCTCTCTTTCCTTCCCATTCCCCTCTTCTGCCTTCTCTCCATCTCCTCGGCGTCGTCTTCCTCTCCTCATTCCTCCTCTTATTTCCACATTCTCCATTCTTCCTCGTTCTTTACACCGACCCCGTCATGTCTCCCTCTCCATCGCTCCGTCCTTTGGCTCTCGACTGACCGCGGGATCCCTGCCCCACCATGCCCACCTGTTAACCCTCCCCATCGTCTCCCTCCCTCCTTCCCCCATCTTCCATTTCCCCCTCAAAACACCTTCACCGCCTCGAGACGAGAGGAATTGTCAGCTGTCAACGGTCAACTTGACAATAATTGGTCAATCGCTGCGTCAACCGCCTGCCACAACCAACGGTCAACGGATGGATGGATAGAAGGAAGCAGAGAAGGAAGGAAGGATGGATGGATGGATGGACGAGATCTCGCCGCCGCCGACTGACGAATCTCGGGGCCGAGATCTCGAGACGACGACGATGGTCAAAGACGTTTGGATAATTGAGACGCATCGCAGTGCCAACAGGTTGCACGCACTTCTCTACCTACCGCGCAATACACACACACACACACACCTACCGCGCAACACACCCACCCACTCACCCACACCCACCCACACACACACCGCGCAACAAACCCACACACACGCACGCACGCACACACATCACACAATACATACATACATACATCATACATACATACATATATATATATATATTGTCGTCATAGAGATACCTAAGCCTAAGCCTGTATATATATATCTACTATAAAAGAGGCGAGAGCTTTAATAACTGATTATTGCTTTCGTATATATATTTTTATATATTTTGTATATATATTTTTTCGTGTGTGTGTGTGTGTGTGTGGGACGCGGTGGTGTAGTGGTATGGTAGATGCCTCGTAACCGGAGGGTCGCGGGTTCGAATCTGCCTCAAGCTACTGCGTATCGACCTTGGACAAGCTCACCCACAATTGTCTGTGAGGAAGGCAACGTAAACCACCTCACTCATCTCATCCTCTGGTGGCATAAGGCCAGTGGACCTGCCTTCGGACAGAGAACTCATCATCATCGTCGTCGTCGTCGTCGTCATCATCATCATATAAATATATATATATAATTAGTTATTAAATTAGCTAGTTATTTAGTTTGTTTGTAATTTGTAAACAGATTTAAACCTAAACAGCACCTTTTCAAGACAGACTCATCGGAGGCTCTCCCGACTGGACAACACAAAACGATGGATGGACAAATTGGTTTCCAAGCGCTTACAGATTAGAGGCAAAGGTCAAGGAGTTCATGTCGCAGACTACAAAACTTTCAGAAGTATTTTGTTGAGACTCTACCCGACAAAACAGATCTAAAACGAGAAAAGTAACAGAGGTCGACATACACACGCCGAACGCAATATGGAGGCCCCCGTTCGACTGTTAGCGCGAGCGCCAGTTACTACTGATCTTAGCAGAACAGATTACTACAAGTGAAACAAACTCAGTGC
Organism: Norana najaformis; assembly: GCA_964023275.1. Lineage (NCBI taxonomy): Eukaryota > Metazoa > Annelida > Clitellata > Crassiclitellata > Hormogastridae > Norana > Norana najaformis. The sequence goes on from OZ029927.1 coordinate 8,894,207, forward strand.
GAACAATCACGCAACCGGAAACCGTAACCTCGTCGAGCGAGGTCAGCACGCATGCGCACAAGTGGACAGTTTCATTGCCCGTGGATCGAATACGATTTTTGTCTGACGGCGCGAATGGTAGTTGACGTCAGCACGCGACTCCTGTTGGGTCGTATTTCCGTCTTTTCAGCTGCTGCTGCTGGCGATGGTGATGCAGTTGCCATGGGAATGATGATAATCTAGTCCAATTTGAGCAAAGTGCAGACACGTTAGGGAAAAGCGCGCGTTTTTTCTTCATAAAGAAGAAAGAAGGAGAAGATAGAGGAGAAAGAGGAGGGACAGGAGGAAGAGAATGAGGAGGAGGAGGAGGAGGAGGAGGAGGAGGAGGAGGAGGAGAAGGGAGGAACAGGAGGAAGAGAAGGAGGAGGAGGGTTACGGATAAAATGAAGCAGAGGAAGAGGAAAGGGTTGGACATGTAGAATCAGATATTCGACGATTTGGTTTGAATATGACACGTAGTTACAACTGGAGGCCCCTAGGTACAGAATCACTGGTTGGATCGGAAACTGTAAAATTTTGTCAGTTTAGTAACCCTAGGGTTGGGGTTTCGGATAAAATGAAGCAGTAGAAAGGTAGAGGGTTAGGGTTAGATATACAGCATCGAAACACTTAATTGTCTGTTTAGTAACCCTAGGGTTTGTGGAACAGTTAAGCCACGTTCGACAATGTACAACGCATACGTTCCGTATTCACATGTATACTGGACGCATGTACATGTATAGGCCTGCCCGCGTACACACCCCTTATCTGGCTTGAAACTATGGGTTCTGCGCTATATAATAATTTCATAAATAAATAATAAAATTACCAGGTCTCCTTTAACTTGTTAAGACTTCGACAAAAATTTGCTTGAATTCTTGGCATTCTGGATTGATTCTTGTCATAAATTAATGGTATTTTATAAATTTAGGAGATTAATGGGCGTGAAAAAAATTTCCGTTACATTCGCAGGTGGCAGACCAGTTTCTGGAAGTTCCATTGAGACAGCTTTGAATGATCCAATTATGTTCGCTAGATGGCGATGTTGAGACTTAAAATACCCATTAAATGAGAAATCTGTTCAAAAAGAAATTTGCGTTACACGTGTTTTTCACAATTTCGACAAATTTAATTGAAAATGAGACTCGATGTGGACTTATTGCTTACGGAAAACATCCACCGTCGTCAGAAATCGGGTAATCTTCGACCGTATCTTGAATTGTTCAACGCTGCACGATTCATTGACCTTTGCTTAAGCCGTATAAAAAAATTGTAAATTGTACACGTTTTTCTATAGCGGCCATATGACCTCCACCCGCGCACGGGTGAGATTCTTCACCACCGCTACACGCCGTTTAAGGTCCCCGCGCACGGACCGTACTAGCCCGAGATTCAAATCTCTGAAATAAGCCACGACCGGGACGCAAACCTGGGATCCTCACGCACCGAGGCTTCCTTGGCGTACGCGCTTACTGATGTATAAGCTCGACTGCCAACACGGCAAAATGTCTTCCAGAAAACGACTCAAAAATGTGACATTTTAAAAAGTTTCGATCGTTGCGTCGCATCTTGGTGGAACCGATCCAGAGTCGAACCTCTCAATTTTCTCAATTATGAAATTTTTGTGAAGGTACGCACGTCTATTAGCTCCCCTTCTTCATCTGCCAATGGCCATACACGAGCTGGTCACATGACTTGCACACATGGCTTGGCACCGAGCCAGTGAACGATATTTACAGGCACATATAAAGGGAGGAAGAGTGGCACATGGAGATGCAAGTAGAGAAACATACAATGGTTAACAGAAATACAACCAGAGACAATGCAGTGTGTTACAGAAACATGTTGATAAGAGCAAAGCAGGTAACCTGCGATTATTTATAGGTGCCGATAAATAGAGATACAACGATTTATAGAGAGGCAAAGAGACGCATACAGTGGTAAATCTAGACACGAGACTTCATACTATTTATAGGTGCCTATAAATAGAGTTACGACGATTCATCGAGATACAGACAGTCTCTAAACTTGAACCATGTCAAGGCCCACCATTCGAGATTCTTATGTACGTCATTGCCGGGTGATTAATAAGTCAGGATTTTTACAAAGAGTATACAACAAAATGTTTAGTGATGTGTATTTTAGTCACTAGCGCCATCTTGCGTTTGAAACTCTATCTTTGCGTTAAATAGGTCTGATTATGCAACCTTTGATTGAAAACAAATTTGATGTGGACCTATCCACAAGAAACTCGATTATGGAAAATTAAACTTTAGGAATAAAATTTGTGTTTATCATTCCTGTCTATTTAGGCACGAGTTTCTGGTATCTTATAAGAAATCTTTAGGCATAGCAGCCTGTCTGGCAAAAATGTCCCACTTTAATTTTATTCAGACATGAAATAACTAAGTAAACATACTTCACTTCCTGAAATTCTTCTTAATCAAATATCACAGCTATTAAAAGTATTTGGCTAAGTGACTCTCCTCTTGGTTGACTTGATTCAATTTGTCAATTGCTCAGATAATTTGCACTAATTGCTTTAATTCTAACATGAACCTTAGACATTTAATATTTGTCATTATTAAGCATACTTATAAAGTGTTGCTAATTACTAATGAGGCGTTTGTATTTTAAAGATTGTCTAATAAATAAACAACCAACGATAATAACAATGATATAATATTGTTTTTCTTGTATTGTCTTTAGCCATCTTCAATCCAAAGGTGGGCTGCACCATGAACCGGCCGTCTAAGATGTTTCTATCTTTTATTGTCCTCTGAATATAATATTAAAAATTTTCTAGTGTGGCGCTAAAAATATCTTTACACTTCGTATGACGCCATCAGTTAATGATGAATCATGACAATGTGTTGCTTGTGGTTTAAAAGTCTGGAGAAGTGTCGTTGTAATCTAAATTTTTCAGTATTTAGGCAAATCTGTTCTTGACATAGTAAGTATAAACGAAATCCTGGCTTCACTGAACGAAAAACTGCCGACGATGTCTGCCCAGGCTGGCGAAACGCGTACATTTATCAAAGGCAACACGACAAAATATGTGAAGTTGAATGTCGGCGGTGCCCTGTATAACACAACCATAGGCACTCTCACTAAACACGACAATATGCTGAGGGCAATGTTTAGTGGACGAATGGAAGTTCTTACTGACGCTGATGGTACGATTCTGTGTTTTTTACCAATATTTTGTCTTCAGTATGAAGTATAAACATCTCTTTAGACCAGTGAGCTAGGTCGAAGCTAGTCAACAGATGTAAGATGAAGCGTTATTATAGGGCTGAAACTGTTTTACCAGAGTGGTGGGTGATATTAATTAAACTGCCGCTTGCGGTCGCCCTACTTATAAGCTGTATAGCCACCCCATATTACTAGAGGAAGTTGAGTGCTGCATGCTACCGGAAAAACTATTGAATACACAAGTAAGTTATTTATCAGTAAGAAGTTCCCACGACGACATGCAAAGCCCCAGAATAACAACTCATGATTGTTGAAAGAAATCGCTGTCCTGGTGAGGTAGTTTCTTTTCCTTTTTTGCTGTTTTTGAAGGATTTCTTGCAATATTTACGTTTTATTTGTTCTATGCCGCAAGCAGACATTGCAGATGTTTGAGATACAAGAAGTGAAATATGTGTTTGACTGTGAATGGTTAGCCATGCATCTGAGGATAAATGAATGTTGATAAGACGTAATAAATGAGCTATTACCTTACCTCACTTTACTTACCCTGTATAAGGTATTAAATTTTAACTGTTTATAGGGTGGGTGCTCATTGATCGCTGTGGAAAACACTTTGGAACGATTCTGAGTTTTCTTCGTGACGGGAGCGTTCCTCTTCCAGAGACAAAGCGAGAACTGCTTGAGCTACAGAAGGAAGCCAAGTTCTACCTGATTCAGGAATTGTCAGGGATCATTGAGTCACAACTAAAGAACCAGCAGGAACTGGAACCAATCTGTAGAGTTCCACTCATAACCTCACAGAAGGAAGAACAGACTCTGATCTCATCTACGGCCAAGGTATTTGTAAAGTTGTATCACATTTCATAGCTTTTGCAGTCATACTCATAATGGTTGGACAATGAAGAATTCTTCGGCAAGGTTTGGTCTGGCACTGTGGATATATCACTGGCAAGCACGTGTGATACGCGTATTAGTGCTAGTTGAAAAGGTTGTTGGATTGCTGTTGGTGTGTTTGCAGTCAAGCTTTGAGGCCCTTCAATCCTGCTGAGTAGTTTCTGTAGGGGCATGTAAACAAGTGTGTAGCTGCAACTATAATCGTAATTGTAAACTCAAGATTTCTACAGAGCCCAACAAAAGCTGTCACCGGAACAAGCTTATTCACAGGCGCTCAGTCGAAACAAAATCAATAGGTTAGAAGTTTTGGTTCCAGGTCGAGATCCAGATTTGAATTACCCACTTGTTAGGGAGGGTTCAGAGGTTGGGTTTTGATTGAATATTAAATGAATATTAAGAGATTAACGTGCCAGACATAAAAAATAATGGTGATGTAATAACCTTGGAGAAGTTATTTAAAAAAATACTTATGGTGTAAGTTGCTGACTTTTTTTTAGCCAGTTGTGAAATTACTGTGCAACCGTCATAACAACAAGTATTCATACACAAGGTAATTAAAAGTAATTTATATTCAAGGTAATTACAGTTAATAGTGTCTGTTTGGATGCTATCAAAGCTATCATCTATGTGGCAGTGGTATTAAAACTTCTTAAAAATTTTGACAATGTTGCACCGAGTTTACTTGGTACATTCTTGCATATTATTATTATTATTATTATTATTATTATTATTTTAAATATTATAATAATAATAATAATTATTATTATTATGCATTTATTATATGTGCAAGGTCAGTAAATCTGAATCTGAGGCACAAAGCAATTGTGAGTGAAGGACTTGCTCATGGTCCATACACAGTGATTGTCTAAGGTGAGGCTCGAACCCATATTCTCAACATTACAAGCCGGGTGCTCTATCCAATCAGCTACCATGCCCAAAATACAGAGTAATTTTGAGTGTATTATCCATATGAAATTTGGTCAAGTTCCTGATTACTGGTATATGTGTAAGTAAGGTAAAGCTTCCATGCCCCATGAGGAATGTAGGAGAGGTAATCATTTCCTTTTCCTAGGCTCTTGAGTTGGTAATGGACGAATTCCTGGTTCTGGACATGGGGCCAGCGCATCGTAGGACTGTTTACTTCCAAGCTTATGCTGGTACCAAATTATACTGCATGGTGACAGAAGCACGGTGTGTGCAAACAACTTGCTCAGGGTCGTTACACGGATTTGAACCAGAAACTGCATGTAACATTGACCAAATGTGTTACTGATAGACCGCCGTGTCACATATGTGTCATGTTCTTTATTGATTGCTTGTCTTTCAGTGCACAGAATTTCAGATTTTTATGTGGGTCTGGCATTGTCAGCTGGATATTGTTCTGCACAACTGCAACATGGAATCTATGTTGTGGTTGCTAGTTGTAGTCTGTCTGGGAAATTCTAGGTTTTGATTTTTGTCTGATGAAGAACCGAACTTTTCTGTTAATTCTTAGCAACTCTGATGACAATCTGCTCAAGAACGTTGAATTGTTTGACAAGCTGTCATTACGGTTTAACGGACGAATTCTCTTCATCAAAGACGTCATCGGTAGCCAGGAAATCTGCTGCTGGTCGTTCTTTGGTCATGGACAGAAGATTTCCGAGGTGTGCTGTACGTCCATTGTCTATGGAACGGACAAAAAACACACGAAGGTACGACAGCTTTCTCTCTCTTTTTTACTACGGCTTTACCTGGAAGTGACCGTTGATTGATGCCCTGTGCCTTGTGATAATGATCCTATAGAAGTCACTAGATTAAATTTCAGTTACTTGTTTATTGATCTTCTTTGAGTTATTTCTATAGGACAGAGGTTGACACTTGCTTAGAAATGTTTTTCTTACTCATTAGGGCAAATTTTTTTATTTGACTTAAATGCTTTGCTTTTTACAGCTTTCTTCTTCTTCTTTCTTCTTCTCTCTTCCATCGGGCATGTGCCGACGATGAGGTCTGAACAAGATTGTCTTCACTTTGCTCTATCCTTGATTGTGTGTATGACGGTTCTCATGTCTGATCTCTTGATTTCCAAGTCTTCTCTCACATTGTCCATCCATATCTTGCTATAGTAAGTAAGTAAGTCACGTTTGTTAACACACCATATGTCCATTGACTGAGCAAGGAATCATAGGCACAGGTGGGTCACTGCAGTCAGACAACAAAAGCTAGATGATACAAGAAGGTCTTTAGCCACTTTATGAATTTGTCACCTTACCCTTATCCATAAAACATGATGCCCTAATGAACAGCGAGAAGGGCAGATTCTTTTGAATGAAACTGATTGTAAGCTAGCCACAGACGAGGACTTGCTGCACAATTCTTTCAAAAAAACTGTTTGTATTGCACAGGTTGAGTTTCCTGAGGCGAGGATCTATGAAGAGACGCTGAACATCCTTCTGTACGAGAACCGCGACTGCCGACCAGATGCCGAACTGATGCAGGCTACAAAGCACAACCCGAAGGCAACGGACAACATCAGTGACGACGAGCTGGAAGACCGTTCTGATTCACGAAACGATCGCGGCGCCTCCACCTCGCGAAGAAAATGACTAGTATTTCCCAACGGGTTTTCAACTCTGAGTCGCCGTGAGTCGAGCCCTCGTTTGTGAACCGTCTTTGCTGGTCGTTGTGGGCAATTCGTACATAATGAGTTGTAGTTCTGTGCTTATTTGAAAGTGAGATGTAGTCGCCCTAGTAAAATGTCAAAATATTTTTGCTCAAAGTCAGTTCAGCAACTTTTGGATGCTTGCTTCAGGCATTTCTTAAAATTACGTTCACGCAGAGTTTGTGTCGTCTGCTAGGGTTACTCTTAAATATTCTGTGGCATCCATTCAGGAATCTCTGAGGACATATGCTAGGTTAAAATGTCTACCTGCAGCTGCCAATCAGCCAAGAGAGACTTAAAAAACACTGACTCACGGTTGGCAGAACAACAATTTATTTGAGCCATTTCAGTGTAGCCACTCCCAAGCTTTAATCTCACCACTTAAATACAACACTTGCTCTAAGAATAAGTTTACTATACAAGTCTAAACATGGCATGCAAGAGTGAACGTAACTTAGTTGATCACAAGACTCAACTTTTGTGTCATTGTTGTGCAGGGTTCGATATGCTGTGTTACGTGAAATTTAAAATTCACTGCAAAGCTATACATGCCGGGTTGCATTTAAGCTGAAACACCTTTTAATCCTAGGAATAATGTTCAACGTGGAATGATGCAAAGGAGCACCTAACTAGGTATAACCTACAAATTTGTGAATAAATCCTGTTGCTGTGATGTCCTAAGATCTGTATTTGGCAGGTTGAGGTTGGCATTTAGTTTTAGGTAATGATAATCGAATTTACTCAAATTTTTTGTTAAATGCTAAGTTGTTGCTTTCGTTGTCTCTCCTAGACTTTACAAATGTAAAGCCGCCATTGTAAAATACAGATGTATTTAATTTCTTTGGCCATAAAGCTTGTGCGAAAAGAACTGAAATGAAGGTTTCATGGTCAAAGATTTCTTGATGGATTTTCAGGTTTCAGGACAGTGCGCCAATCTTTGCCAGTATAACCATTTCAGCCTGATGGAATATTACTGCAACCTTATGCCTGGATAACCATCGATAATGAGTAGGTTAGGGCAATGGTTTTAAGGCCTACCAAGCACCAAACTCTTCACAGCCACAGCCAGTGCCTCGAAATCTAGGCAACACTTTTTACCTTGGAAATTTGCATTCACAAATCAACCTACTTCAAGAATAAAAATTAAAGTACCAAAAAACAAAGAATTTCTTTTTCTCACATGTGATATAAAATTCTTATTTTGAAATTTGCAACAGTTGGCTCACAGTATTTCTCTTTCAGCTAACATCTTCTGCTAGCAAAGCCTAGTGCCATCAGAATAAGACTTATACTGTCTTAGTCTGTCTGCAGTGTGGTATCCCAATCAGTAACACCTGCTTAATGATCTAATGATTGTGAGTTAGAGCCTGCTGAGCAGACTGTGTGACAACCTTTGGGAAGATTTTTGCACACAATTGCTTCTGTCACTGAGTTTCGGCTGGGGGTCAAAGGTCCTTGTGGGGTTACAGGAGTGTTGGAAAATTGGTTTGCTGCAGCCTATGTCAGGTCTGGCTAATCGCAGCATCGTTCTCACTCCAGCATTAACTGATAAGTCTGCCACCTGTGTAGAGAGGTTGTTTGCCAGATGTAGGCACCTCTGAAGAAACACAGGATGACTTACGTTGATGTGTGGCCTGTTAGAGCAAACAGCCCAAGACAGAACATGTCTTGGCTTAAGCCACACCCGTTTTGATCCCACATTTTCAGTTCTTCAAATACACTATTAATGTAAAAAAGGTGAGATGTAGCGAGGCGCTCATCTGCTTTTTGTGGCCCAAGAGCCGGCATTGGACAATCTCTGGGTCCTGGACACAGGGCCAGTGCATCACAAGACTTGCCGTTTACTTCCCAGCATATGCCTGAACCAATATATACTGTTAGGTGACATAGGCATGGTGTGCGCAAGCAACTTGTCCAGGGTTGTTAGATGGAGTCAAACCTGCAACCGCATGATCATCGACACTATTAATGTATTCCTGGGTAAATGTAGATATGTACAGTGGCCCGGGAAATGTTTAAAAGTTGTATGAGCCAACCTCAGCCAAGTACAGACCTAAGGTGGATAAAATTAATTTGTGATGTAATATCAGTGTAGATATCAATGTACAGTATTATTTTTTATAGTATTAGTGTTTGTTCCGTGGCATAGGTAGGCATAGATATCTCCGTTGGCCAAAAAAGTTGTGTGAGCATGCTACTGCCTCGGCGTCACAGAGCCGAAACTTGTGTGAGCATCGGCGCCTTTGGCTCCAAGGCTCCCAGGCCTCTGGATATGTACAATCTTGCGTTCTGTCATAATGAATCTGTTTCTTCAAATTTGCTCTGCAAATGCAATATTGCATTTCAGATGTACAGCTATAGTTGCAAGGCAATGGATGGCACATTACACCATTGTAGCACTGGTGTGCAGTCAATAACTGTCACCACTCATTTAGATTGATTCCTAAATTTTAACAACCTGTAGCTTAATCGAAGCTGCACTACTATCGCTTATTGTCACAAAATGCTTTGTAATTTCAGTGTAAATCGATGGTCGGTATTTTAGCACGACATGCTTAAGTCTTTATTTCAACAAGTGCAAATTTTTCTCAGATTCCTGCTAAAGTATGATGATTTAAATGCAGATTAAAGTTTACAAAAGAAATGGTGCAAAGACTGGACAGTTACAGAGTTGCTGTTTGGAGCTTCTAAAATGGAGTTTAAATCCTGCTCTGCAAAAAACCACATGGCCTGAGGCAAGAGTGCTCTAGGAACACAGTTCCTAGTTACTTGGTCAAAAGCTTCCTTTAACTTACTTAACCTCCTTTAACTTAACTTATACACTTATTCACACAAGACCAACCCAGTACAAAACTGCAGTTGTAAGCAAACATTCCCTGACTTTGTACACCGTAAAGTTATTTATACACCCTTTAGTTATTTGACTATTTACTACTCGTGGTTCAGCCGACAGCCAACAAAGCTAACATAGTATTATACCAGCAGCTAATTTGTGTATGATATCCACATTTCAAGTCTGTCACTGAATCAAACTCATGCGGAGAATTCATCAACATTATGAAAAGCTAACCTAATTTATCAACAAACTAATTACAATGCACAAAACTAATGCTTTGAGAAATGGTGATGTTGACAGATACTTGTTAGCTTGCTATCACAAATGAACACCACAGTTAGTCTTGGTTCTATAATTAAAATCGTACTGATGTTTGGTCTGGTTTTCGCCTACGTCCTCTACTTGTTGGCAAGGCCCTGGCAAGTGGGGTGAGCCTGAATGGTTGCGAGCTGGATGATCGGCAGAAGAAGTTGAAACCCATTCTGAATGTAGGTGCTGCTGTTACTCGCTTCCAGGTAGACGTTTGTTATTGTCTCTGTCACTGGCTGATCAGATCCGGTCTGGAAAAGAAATGGAGACAGTACACAGCAATTGCTGAAAAGACACGGGCTTTTAAGTATCATGCTTCCTCAAATGTAGGTATTTATGTAGTCAAAACACTTAAAATAATGTCCTATAAGTACCTCACAAAAGCGCTGCATACCTCTTAAAGAAACTATCAAAGGCCTCTTGTCCAATCAAGAACAAGTTAATACAATCTGGTATAACCCGCACCTCGGATTCAGGTGTACTGACATAGTACACATTATAAGTGCTTTAAATAAATAAAATAAATAAATAATCTAACCTAGAAACCTATTACTGTAAATCAAGAAGCATCAGTCTAGGGTCACCTCTAAGCAAAACTGCATCCTGAAATCAAAATTCTTTGGACAGAACCAGAAAAGGTTTGGGAAGCCTTTGAGACCAGAACACAAGCTGCAGATGATAAGCAGCATGAAAAAGAGGAGAATTTAGCCCAGATTCGACTGACATCAGAGCATTCATTCATTCATCCTTCTATGTTAACTCATAATTTTTTAGTCTGTTAATGACAGATCTGCAGATGATGTTTTATGGCCAACAGAAAGATTCTTCTTGTTGACTGACACAATTACTCTGCTTTATTCTCTGACAGAATATACCTACTAGCATTCTGTCCACGTTAGATCTCATCTGACATTAACATTAAGAGTGCATCAACATTATTAACATAGGCTCATATTCCTATCAAGCAAAAAGAAACATTCTGCTAATAAACAGAAAAGATAATGAACTGAACTTGAAGCATACCACTGACGCAGTGAGGCAGCTGACAAACAGACTCGACTGCCAAGTGATTTCCTTGCAAAGCACCTTTGTCAAACTGAAATTTATGACCGACAGTTAGTTCTGACAAAGCAGCAAAATTATATTACTCAAACGTACATACAATACACCACCACCATCACCACCGCCGCCGCCAGTGACGCCCTATGTAACTTTGCTGGTGCCCAACTGAAAGTTTTATTTCACAGCTGAGCAAAGTACACAATTCTGGCTTCTGCAATAGATACTAAATTCGAACAAGATGGATATCTTAAATACCTATTCTTCTCCTGGCTAACAAGCCTCCTTTATCAACGACTGAAATTGTTCTCTTTAATTAAGACTAGGCTTGTAGAGCAGATACCGTAATATCTCGGCTATAGTGCGCATTCGTGTATAATGCACACCCCGAGTTGCAAAATTTATCCTAGTGTAAAAATCTTAGTACCTATGTATAATGCGCAGGGCGGATCTTCTATAACCAGACTAAGTTCGGCTTACGCCCGACTAGCGTATGTTCGGTACCTCCATGGGTATTCACCACGCGGTCTTAGCGCGCTACGCCTGGACTAGCCCTAGTCTGCCCGCAAGCAGATGCAAGTAACTAGTCTGAGCTTAATGAAAGAAAACAAAATGGCGGCTGTCATAATTCGTTGCGTTTCGAGGAAGTCTTCAGCGTCAAATATTGTCTAGGGCCCGTCGAAATCCACTCCAATCGTTCTCGGACAATGAAATTTATTCTGATTTTCGTTTTCGCCGTCACAAGTTGCTAATAATATGTGACTAAATGGCTGCCGACGTCGAATTCGCCACTGCGCCACGTTAGCGGCCTTTGTCTTCCGTGATTCATGTACGATATATTTAAAGCGAAATTTTAATGTAATTACTATTCAAAGAATTGGCTACTTGGCTATTTGCTAATCCATTGTATTGTATGATATTAATAGGGCTGATAATATTGATATTTCTTACGTTGGCCATCGACATGTTGCTTTCATTAATGCCGCGCGATTGGTGTTTCTAAAACGTCTAAGAACTTTTTTCCTATGTACAGTGCGCACCCAGATTTTGAGCAGATTTTATTCGGAAAAAAGTGTGCACTATACGTGAGATAATACGGTATCTTTGATTTTTAAGAGGTGTCATATAAAAGGCTTGAATGAATAACTGAACAATAGCTTTTATACAGCTTTAACTCAGCCACTCTGAATCTTAATTTGCCTCTCTTTTTTAAAATCTCTGTTTAAAAGAGATTTCTAGCAAAGCAAAAACCTTGCTCTTTCAGTTCTCTGACCATGAGCTTGGATCTCATCTGGAATAACTGTTGGAGCAGATGATTTGATGGGAGTCTCAGTAAACTTTACAACTCAATCTCATTACGTGCTAACTTAAGCAACTGCAAAAACCCGAGTTAAACTGAGTAATTACATAATTTATACAGGGCCTGTTCAAGAATCTGCTCAAAGTACTCCCAGCCCAGCTTTGGCAGAACAGAAGTCTTTAAACTGAGGAATATAGTTCCAGTATCTTCTCTTGCAATAGGGTAGGTAGTACATATTTACTGAAACGTGCCATGAAAGAAACATACTTTGACAAAGAGTTTGCCATTGAAGGATATAGTGTCATTGGAATGGTTTTGTCTTGCAGGATCAACTGCCCAGCACGATGGAAGTGCTCGATCGAGTAGGCTGTGAATTCCGCCATTGCTTGAATCGCCCTCTCGTGAACCTCCTGTAACACGGAACATTTAAACAAAACATCCAACAGATCTAAACAGACCTAAAAAGGTGCGTATTAAAATAAGTTGAAATGTTTCCTCAGCCTTTTATGGTAGTTAAGTTCTAATTTTGAGCATAAGACTGATCCAGAAAGATCCTTTACCAACATTTGAAATTGTTCTCTTTTGCCAGGGGTGGGCTGGTAGCACCTCTGGGTGGATATCTTGAAGAGGCACTATATAAATGCCCTGATTGAATGAAAGAAAGAATACCTTTGGGTTCCTTTCGGCTCCTGCATCTTCCTTGAGCCGCTTGTCGTAATCCGTCAGCCACTGTCTTGACTTTGCCTGACACTGTAGCAGCTTTTGGATGTTAACGTTGAGACTCAGGTGGCCGACATAATCCATCAGCAGCTGGTGAAAGTCATGGTCCATCGAATCATCTGACAACAACCCAGCGGTACATAACATTCATACGGTTTAACCACAGATAGCTCCAGAAACATTTGCAATCTATCTTAATTATCATCTTTTTAGAACTGTTTGATAGCCACATTTCAGTATCATTGTCTCCAACAGGTCCCATCTTAACACTACACATAAAGTAAAGTATCCCAGATCCCACAAGTGAGATGTAGGGGGAGGCACTCATTTCCTTTTCTTTAGACCCTTAGCCAGCAAAGGATGAATCTCAAGGTTCTCGACATGGGGCCAGCGCATTGCAGGACTTGCCGTTTGCTTCCCAGCTTATGCCAGTACCAAATTATACTGATTGATGACAGAGGCATGATGTATGCAAACAACTTGTCCAGAGTCGTTACACAGAGCCGAATCAGCAACCTCAAATGGGTATAATGCATACATACATAAATACAGTGTTCAGATATAACAAAATTAAGTACATCAAAATACAAGCCTTTAAGAGGTTAAGGCACTAAATAAATGACCAAATACATATAAACATCAACATCCAGCAATGCACCTGAGGTGATACCAACATCAATATCCAGCAATGCACCTGAGGTGATACCAGTATATAAATTTCAATAGTAAGGACAAATATCACCTTGGTGCCGATAACACTGCCTGTTGAGTGGGGTTAAAATTTGGATGGGTGACCATCCATGACATTAACACGCCCCTTGGGTCATTCAGTTGTCCATCCTTTCAGGGCAAGTACACAAGTACCTATGCAAGATGGGAGGTTAAGCAGGTGTCTTTTCATGGGATTGCTGTAGTCGTGTCTGCACTTCAGCCGAAAGATCCTTCGACTTCAGAAGCACATTTCTGAAGAGTTCCTGTACAGGCATGTGTTACCTTCAGCTCTATCCTTACCTTTACCTTGATTGCTCTGTGCATCTGTCATTCCAAACGTCACACCACTGGAAATGTCGACCTTACCATCATCATTCTCTGGACTGGTCTCCTCAAATGTCAACTTGATGCGGGTGAGGTCAGCCTTGAGGGCGTCAGACGCCTCTCTAGGCAGAATGTCCAGCAGACCTCGAACTTTTCCTTCGCTCATGCTCGATAACATCTCCAGAGCCTCCAACTGCACCAGACCTAACAATAAGAAACAAGAAACCACATTCTATTAAATTAAGACATTGTAACTGAAACAGAAATGAGCTCTTTTGATGCACAATTATTCAGTCTAGAACATACCTTTGGCAGAAAGTCTCTGTGTATCTGAACATTTGTATGGCACATTTATGAACCCCACAAAGACATGGCTATCTCATAGATCTGAAAAGGTGCATCTCAAGAGGACCAATGATTTTAATGACAGAATATTAAGGCAGCACAATGTAAAGGTGCAATTTACACAGCATCCCAAAGCAGATAAGATATTTCAGAAGCAGGACAACTTTAAATCTGCATTTACCTTGAAAGTCATCAAACTGTGCTCCGTAATGACACTTTCTCGACTCCAGGAATTCCTCTTCTTCTTTAGCTTTTTCTTCTGCCTCTTCTTTTGCTTCACGCAATGCCTGCAGAACCAAAATGCTCAGTTTTTATCACAGCAATGACCTCGAAAAGCATTCAAAAATAATTTCCTGGGACGTATAACCTAGGAAGCATCAAATATTAAACAACACTGTCCATGAAGACTATGATTATATGTGAGAAAGCACGCTTTTTAAAGTTTACATACATCTAACAAGTTGGCTTTATTCAGAGAGTAGCCATCTATATCTATGACAGGCTGGAGTTCAATCAGAAATTAAGTGCTTGAGATAACAGCCTGGCTTCCTACTAAACTTAAGTACCTGCAAACGGTTGAGTATATTCTGAAATAAAGTACCTGTGACAAGTTGGGTTTATTCTGGCGAGTTCTTTCAATGGTCTTCTTCAGTCCATGGTCACCCTCGGCAAGAACATCGTAAGTCTTTTTGCCGATTGTCTCCAGGACATCCAAACCACTGCTGACCACTTTCTTGCTCTACAAAAAGCCCATCTGTCAAATCAAACCAACTGCCTGTCTTCATTTCACCCAAAACATAGCTACTTTCCAGGTTTTTATACAAGTAACATAAAGGTAATGTAGCATAAGGTAATGTAATGTAATCACTCACTTATTACATGCCTCTATCAACAACAGTCACAGGCACTGAACCTGCGGTTGAAGAATTCTCCACAAGAAGAACAATGTGACAACAGCAATCAAATGAGTATTGCTAGCATCTACTTATGTGTGACCATGCCTTAGAAACCAAATCAGTTGGAAAAAATGTGAAAGTTGGTTTATATTGCATTGGAAGTGTTGAACAATTTGACAAACACCATGTTTTTATCACAAAGAGTAAAAAGGCATACATATTTTAACATTACATCTCTGCACAAATGTTTTCAAAAATTTTGAGTTAAAATTTAATATAATTTAGCTATTTAGTGCAAATAGATTCTTTATATGATTTGATTTGACTATTGATTCCAAAAGAACAGATACATGTCATGCATTGGGATTATTGGGATACAAATTGTAGACCCAAAAGGGACCTATGTCTTGCTAAATTAGGGCCGCCTATTACAAAACAATGCATGTGGCAAAATATTTTTTAGCAAATATTAGATATAACAAAACTAAAAAGAAAGTCTGAACTAAGAAAATATGCAAAATAAGTAACATGTGATCTTTTGAGTGATATATTTTGCCTCTCAGCAAAAATTAATGCACAACTATTTCTGACCTATTTCATGCAGAACTCCCTTCCGCATGCATTTCTCACATATTGATTTTACTGATTGTGGCCAAGTTATGTCCTTCATGGTCACATATGGCTCGACAATCGTCAATTTACACAACACACTGGGATTCAAATAAAGATGAAATTAAATTAAAATATTTACATTTTACCAATTCCTACCAAAGATTTTTTGTTAAATTTAGTAAATTAGTAAGTAACGAAAGCAACTGAGTAAATAAGTTCACTCTTCTGTAGTTTAATGAAATTGAAAGCACTCTAAAACAACAGAATGCTTCATAAAGTCTTTAAAAAGTTTTGAAATTCATTATCAAGATAGTTCATTCAAACTCAAAGACATAAAACTGGTCTCTGCCAGTAAACATTTCAGATACACAGATTTTATGCAACAAAAACCAAATCTTTTAAAGATTTTTAAAATAAGACTTTTTTAAAATACACTTTTAACGTATGAAGTGTCTCTGTTTGTAGCAGTAAACAAACGGATTCATGATCGGTGAATTTTACAAGACAGTGGAATCTGAACCCTGGAAGCAAAGATGACATATCGATGAGTTAGAAATGAAATTTTTTTAAATGATAAACTGTATCAGTTAATAATTTAAAATTAATTAAATTTGCCAGAATAAACCAATGTGTAATCGAGATCATAAGTGCAAGGTTTTTAGAAAACTTACAACATTCGTAGTCTGCTCCACTGTATGCTGCACAACAGATGTAGTCTTGTTCACCGCTTCACTAAAACTTGCACCCCATCCAGCAAACCAGCCCTGCTTTCCACTCTCGTCTTCCACCACAGTGGGCTCAGCCTCTCCTTTTGCTTCCTCTGGATCCAATTCGATTGGGTGTGGTTCTGGACAACGATCAATTACCTGATCGGCAGGTTCGCTGTCAACTGCACTTGAATCATCTGCAGCATTAAGAGATATAATTATCACATGATTAGCGCCTTTGAGAGCTTCTTAAAAGGTGCTATATAAATAGCCAGATACATACATACATACTTGATATATCAATACTTCACTTACTACTAGAGGTACTTAAAGCATTATTCCCATTCTGGTGAAGTGTCAGACAGTATTGTAATAATGTATTCAAGAAATTTCCATACCGAATAAATGTCATGCTTCAAAAATCAGAGAAATTCCAATACTGAAGAAATATCAGATTTCACGATATTATATCCCAAAACTCTTTCCATACCGATGAAACAGGGTACAGTATTCCAATACTGATAAATTCCCATACTGAAGAAATATCAGACAGCAGTTAAATATCATACAGTATTTCCATACTCATGAAATTCCAATAATGAGACAGTATTCTTATACTGATTACATGCAAAGGGCAAGGTAAGGAACATTTATTCTATGCCTCTAGCAACAATAGCCCAGAAATACTGTCTTCTGGGAACTAACATTGACACAGACATGCAATAGTAGTAGTTCCAATGTTTAACGACATCTTATGGGATCAAAGGCTGTTGGCATTGCCCTCCTGTTTTATTTAGGCTTGGGACTGACCCTACATGAGTATGGCAGTGGCAGAGTTAGGCATGTAATAAGGCTCAATTTATAAACTACTAATTTTTCCAACCACATTAATAGCTAAACACATAACGACTCCATTACCAGGTGACGGAATCTCTTCTGGTTCAGGTTCTGCGAGTTTTGACTCCACAGTTTCCAACACTTGGTGCAGACCCTCACCTGTCACATAAAAAATAAAAAATGGGTCAAGGTTCAAATGTCATAGGCACAGAAAATTTTAAACAAATTTTGTAAATTTTAAGCTATACCTAGACTGCCCATGGTCTCATCTGAAATCAGGTTTCAGATGAATCTTGCGGCTGTTTTACTGGGCCTATACCTACCAGAAGAGGTAGAGGGCTCTTCTGAAAGTCTGAAGAACATTTCAGAAGATGGTTCAGCTTAAATATGCTTCCGTTCCGTTCTCAGCCTTCCTCGTTCCGAGATTCGGCCGCATCATGCACAATGTTCCTCCAGTGTCCTCTGTCCTCCACCAGCCTGAGCATCTCCTCCATTGTTAGCCCAGTCCATGTCCTGATGTTGCCCAACCAGTTTATTCTCGGTCTTCCTCTTTTCCGTCCTCCCGGTATTGTGCCCTGTATTATCTCCTTCTCGATGCATGTTCCCTCCTTCCTCATGATGTGGCCAAAATAGATCAATTTCCTTTTCCTTACTGTCTTCAAAAGATTCCTCTCTACTCCAGCCGCTTCCAGTACCCACTCATTTGACCGCTTTTCCATCCACGATATTTGCATGATCATTCTTAGACATTTCATCTCGAACGCTTCTATCCTCCTCTCTTCCTCCTTCCTCAAAGTCCAACTCTCACATCCGTATAGTGCCACCGGCCATACTAACGTCATCAAGAGCCTCATCTTTGTTACCAGTGATATGCCATGACTTTTCCATATTTTTTTAAGATTTGCAGCCATTGCATATCCCTTTGCAAGTCGTACCCTTATCTCTGCTCCACAATCGCTGTCCCTGTCGATCCTCGAGCCCAAGTACATGAAAATATTCACCTGCTCCACTGTTTCCTGACCTATGCTGATCTGACACCTGGTCTCTGCTGTTGTCATGACCTTTGTTTTATCCGTGTTAATCCGCATTCCATATTTCCTTCCTGCTCTGTCTAATCTCTCAACCAGTGCTTACATTTCATATACACAAAATAAAATTTCTAATTTATATCTTAAATGTGATCAGAAATATATGGAAGTCTGTGAAAATTGTTGTTGCAAATGGTGAATGACTAACTTATAACAAAGGTGCCACGATCTAAGCCTTCACCATTCAAAAACTATATTAATACTTGTCAACGTATTAACATAAGAACGAGTGCTCGTGCAAAAGGTCTTATAACTCAGACAGACTAGTTTATACATTACCCTGAGTTCTACTTTCTGACTAGTATACTACATGTACTTACCAACTTGGGTTGTGAAGGTGCTAACAGATGATGAGGCAGTTGAAAAAACTGACGTGCCCCATGAACTGAAGGTGTTCCAACCCCATTCAGATGTGTCCTGCAAGCAGAATCACACTTCCAGCACAAGTCTGCATCAACAGTTTATCAAAAATATTTGTTCAAAGACAAATGCTATTAATACATGATGACAAAAGCTATTTTTATTTTTATTTCTGTATTTATTAAATGCCCCTAATTGTAAAGCCCAATTGATAGCACTTAGCAATTATGCATGAACAACTTGCTCATGGTTTCTACACATCAGCCATGTCGGGGAAAGCTCGAACCCACGCACCCAACGTTACAGTCAAGTACTCAAACAACTGGCTGCCATGTCACACAAAAAGCCATTAATCAGTATATAAAGGATGTCAAATTAATGCATGGCGTTCTTGTATTTGTGGTATTACCACAGGTCTCTTTAGTAAACAGAATGCCAATGTGACACAATTTTGTACAGCATTCCCACATGATTTCTGACTTAAAATTCTCACTCACCTTGACATTATCAGCCAGTTTTTCCAAAGCAGATTTTGACTCCTTTTTCTCAGATTCTTTACCACCGCTGTCTTCAGTCACTGCCTTTCCTAAAGAAGTTAAATTAATTAAGGACAAAACTCAATAGTTTCAGAATAGAGCATCAAAATTCACTTTCAATATCACACAATTACTTATGGCTGAAGCAGGGCTTATCATCAGGCCTGATTTTCGCCTTACTCAGGAATGTGGGAACAACAATAAAAATTTAAAAAAAAATTAAATAAGACAAGCCAATAGACAAACAGAACAACTAGTCATCTTCAAGGAGAAAAGTTATATCGTAATTGTAAACACAACTGCACATTTATATAGCACCTCTTAAAGAAATCTCCTCAGAAGTACTTCTAAGAAGAAGTCTTGCTGAAGCTCACTTTTGCTCATCATGACTATGGGAACAACAGATGTTAGCCTATTGTTCCCTTCTACAGTAATAACAACTGACCACATACAAGAAAACATCTGAAGAAAGAATTTTAATTTCACAAATCTAGCACAAATTTCAGTAAAAATCTTAATTATGATTTTCAATGAAAACAGCTTGGTCAACATCTTTCTGATCCAACTGGGAACTAGTGCACTGTGATTGCTATGGGCAACAACTTACCAACATACCAAATATTTTACCCTGGTACGTACACAACTCTGTCTTGTCCTTAGCAAACATTTACAAGCTCCTCAGATTTTCTTACTTTTGTGCACATAATAATACTTTAAATAAATAAGAATTAAATAAATACCATCACTATCACTGGAACTGCAGCTGGTCAGAGTTGGAGGATCTTCAGTCACAGCATCTGGTGTCTCTTCCTCATCTCTCTCTCCCTGCTTCTTCTTTGTTTTATCATCTTTCTTCACCGTAGTTTTGCCACCTGCATTCAGACAAAATACAGCAAGAGCACCAAATAAGCTGCTGGAAGGATTATAAAAAGGAAGGATTATATAAAATCGGAAGAAGGAAAAGAAAGCTGAAGAACATCAACATCACAGAAGGACCATAGCCAAAACATTTGATTTGATATGCAGTGGCTATATGTAAGCAGCTTTACCCCATCATGACCAAAAAAAATCAAAAGATGTACTTTTCTTCTTCCTTAGGCAGGTTGAAGAATCCAATGATGCCCCTCTTCTCTGTTCTGTGCCCTTTTCTTAACTTCTTTGTAGCCCTGTCTTCTTTCTTTATCGATCATCCAGTTCAACAGCGTATTCCTTGGTTTTCCTGGAACTTTCTTTCCCTCAATTCTTCTGTCAATCACTGTCCTCATGAGAGAATTTATATGCAGTATATGACCAATTCAGTTCATTTGTCTCCTCCTTATTGTATTGACTAGTGTCATTACTTCCTTTATCAAGTTCAACACTTCATCGTTTGTTTTATAATCCTTCCAGCTGATTTTGGCCAGTCTACTCCATATGTACTGATGTACTGCTTGACTGAAATAAAGCCCAGCATAAATCATTGTGTTCTGAGTTCATACGATACAGCACAAAACAAGAAAATACATCCAATGGATAGCAACACACAATCAGTAATTTCTGATAAAATAATGTAATAAATAATTTCATTAGTTGGCTTCATACCTTTGCCAGTGTCTTCATCTGCACTCCCAAAAGACACATCTTCTTCAGAGTCTGCCATTAAGGCAGTAGGGAACGAGTTTCAAATACAGCAACTGATTAGTCAGATTCAAGCCAATTCACTAGAGATGCAAAATAAAGACGTGTCAGTGTTCCAGCAGGCACTAGACTCTACTTAGATTTTATAGCCTGAAGGAGCAGTTCTATACCTCTCCAACAGCAAAAACTTGAAAGATTTTGGTTTTTTGTAATATATTAGATAAATGAAAAGTTCAATCACAACAGTACTTAATCATCACAGCTTAAAAACACACAAATCTATCAACACTTGCAACTCAAATGTATGAGCCTGTATTTGGGGACTGTTACAGAACCTCAGAAAATTTTATCTGATGATGATATGTCCAAAGCCATCAGCAGGAAAAAATTGGTGAGATTCGGTAACAGTCCCCAAGTCCCGTACCCAATCGGACCCTTCCTGCCTATCGATTTTGTTTTGACTCAGCGTCTGTGAATAACCTGGCTCCCGTGACTTAGCTTTCTTTGTGCGCTGTAGAAATCTTCTGTTTACATGAGTTTACGACTGCGATCAACACCCAGTCTAAGAGGCCACTATAATAGCCAAACAGTAAAAATCATAATCTCGCGATTTCTACAGCGCCCAACGAAAGCTAAGTTTAATAATACAAGCAGCAAAACAATCGTTTAAATTTGGTCACATTGCAAATGAAATCGTAGACTGCGGTAAAGCCAAACTTGTGATAATTATTTAATCCAATAAAATGACGCACCGTTAACGTCCAGCTGTATCGACCATGGACTAAAACATACGAGCATACGCTCACACGCTGCATATTCGTACAGAGTATGGTTGAAGTAGATGGTCACAGGGCTATGGGCCCTACGCACCATAGGACGTTGGTAAACTAATAATCATAATGTTAATTTAGTTTAACGCTGTCTATTCTTAAGAACATAAACTATTAAGTACTCTCCACTTCCAATTTCAACGACTTCCCGACGACAGTCAGTTCTATTACCGTAGAAAAACTACTTAGAAACTGCTTGAGGGAAGAGGAGGAGTCAGGATAGGATTTGTGGAAGAGGACACGTAATCCACAAGTCGTGTTCACGTTTGGGCAAATCAGCAGATCGCAACAGCGAATCAACGGATCTCCACTGATTCTGACAGGGTCTAGTTCATGGTTTCTACAGCGCCCAAACAAATCTAAGATGCAGGAGCCAGCTTATTCACAGCCAAAGCAAGATCTATAGGCAGTGTAAGGTCAGGTTCGGTTTCATGTCAATATCCATTCAAAGGTCATGCAGGTTAATAGGTTATACAGTCAGATGGCTACGATGGATGGTGTTTAGAATTGGAGCTGCGACAGAGCAGATGAAGTGGAGGAATTAGAAGAGGACTTGTGAAAGAGGAGTTTTGTCAATTTTGAGTGATAGACATGCGCAGGAATTGCAAAGGGTGAAGTGTTTGTGAGTTTGTAGGATGGGTCAGATAATTGTCGTAATTCTGGCAGAAGTTTATATTCTCGAGGAGTGGATCAGCTGTATAATATGGCTATGGAGCAATTTCCAAATGTTCCGAAAAGAGGTTACGGGAAACGTTAGGGTGGAAGAGGAATGGTTTGAACGGAGTGATTGAATTGTAATCGACAAAGGTAGGAGAGTTGGGATGATTGATGTGTGTTGTACGTGAGTGTTAGAACTTTGTAATCTGTCAGCGGGGCCCATGCAATTGCATATGCTGCATACTGGCTGATCCAGCGATGGTAACGCCAACAAACTGATGACTTCTTCAATTTAAAACCAGATATTACTGGGTGGGGACTTTCAGAGAGAGAGAGAAAGAGAGAGAGAGAGAGAGAGAAAGAGAGAGAGAGAGAAAGAAAGAGAGAAAGAGAGAGAGAGAGAAAGAAAGAGAGAGAGAGAAATAGCGAACAAGCGAGAGAGAGAGCGAGAGAGAGAAACTGGGCCAATTCGACTCCAGATTTAAAACTCGCTAGCCTAGTGTACACAGTCCGCGCAGTAGGCCTATCCAGTCTGAAGTTTTTCATCGGCACAATCTTTGGGTCTTGGGATATTGAACTATTGGGTGCAGATAATGAAAATATGTCTTTAAACTTTTAATTTATCGCCTTATTTGCGTCCTTTTGGATAGTGCTGTTCGGGGCGGCCGTACCACTTGCCTCCACTAATTATAGCATTTTAGGCGCTTATGTTTTCGCTTTATTTAAGCTCTGTATTGTGTTTAATGAGAATGCCCCTCTAAAGTATTTGAAATCGTCATAGATCAGATAAACGTTGTTATGATACTGCGCTATTTTTAGTTTGTTACACCGGAAGTAAATGGCCTCCTACAAAATGTCGAAGCCATCGAAGTGTTTTGGCTAACAGCGGTGAATAATGAGCGCTGCAGAAGTTCTCAGGTAGTTTGTTTCATCATTTGAAATGTTACGCACAGGTTTCTGATTCCCTGTAACGCCTATCACTGCTGATTCAGTCCATCGTTACCAAAGTTTTTTTTGCGTTGATTGCAATCTTCGCTAATGTTTAGCTGAATTATTTGTTTCGATTTGTGCTTTCGTATGTAGCTCCTCCATAAGTTGAGTGGCGAGCCCAGGCACGTAATGGTAATCAGGACCAGGAAAATAATCATTCCGTGGTTTGAGAATATGAATTCGATTGTGGCGTCCTAAAAGAGATGCCCTTTAATGTATTGTCATTTGTAGGTCACACGATACTCGTGTATACATCGTAAATAATGAAATTAATTTGTCTTTGTTTTGCTGTAATAATATTTCTTCGTGACTTGCATGGATTATTAGTAGACTAATACTGAGAGTGATAATGTAGGCATGTTTATGCTGCTTTTTACCATTAAAGTGCCTGCAGCATGTTTCATATTTTGATATATTTATTGACAAGCCTTTCTAGTGAGCCAAAGACTGTGGGGCATGATTCGAAAATCGTGATAATATGCAATATTTATTAACTAAGGAGCACATTTGGTAATATTTGAGAAACGTCCACTTGCAGTCGCCCTTCTGTAAGCAGTATGGCCAACCCCAGATTTTGAAAGTAGAGCACTGAACGCTACATAAAAGAACTATCGAACGAGGTAGATCAGGTCCCTTAGCAGCGGTTGGTGTATGGTGGATGTCATTTTGTGTGGAGTAAATCGTGAGCTTTAAAAATTCGTTAAAAATCGCTAGATTGTTTCCCCAAGACAGGAATAGGCGCTTTGGAGTACTTAAGTTAAGGTAAAATCTAATCTCTTTCTGTGTAAGTGAGCAAATCTGGAGTCTTGCTGAAGGTTCTTTGTCCTCAGTGATATAAGAGAAAGAACGTTGCTAGGGGACCTCAAGAAGGTCGCCTAAACTGGAATACTAGAGGGCCTCAAGGAGGTCGCCTAAACTGGAATACTAGAGGGCCTCAAGGAGGTCGCCTGAACTGGAATACTAGAGGGCCTCAAGGAGGTCACCTAAACTGGAATACTAGAGGACCTCAAGGAGGTCGCCTAAACTGGAATACTAGAGGGCCTCAAGGAGGTCGCCTAAACTGGAATACTAGAGGGCCTCAAGGAGGTCACCTAAACTGGAATACTAGAGGGCCTCAAGGAGGTCACCTAAACTGGAATACTAGAGGGCCTCAAGGAGGTCGCCTAAACTGGAATACTAGAGGGCCTCAAGGAGGTCGCCTAAACTGGAATACTAGAGGGCCTCAAGGAGGTCACCTAAACTGGAATACTAGAGGACCTCAAGGCATTTGCCTAAACTGATATACTAGGGCGTCAGTGTGAATGCGAATGTGAACTTAATTATAAATGCCGTATGGGTCAGAATCTGACCCTAACCCTAAACCCAACCCTAAATCCTAACCCTAAACATAACCAATTTTGCGGTCGATTTTTCGCGTCCTGTGCAACCATGTTCAGAAGCATTTGCAGTTGGTCAAAGTCAGGCAAATGACAGTTTGAATCTATTATTTTGTTACCGAACATAATGATGCTGTTCGTGTGTTTGCTTTGCAGTTTGTAACTCTTTAATTTCAAACAAAACGTTCATCCCAACAGAAAACTCAGATTCAACGTTTGCAGCCATTTTGACTGTTTATAATAATCACGTGAGAGTCTGCGAGATCTCGCGCAGTTGAGGCTCCCTAGTGCGCGCAATTACGAGGCCTCCTTGAGGTCCCCAGACACTTTGTAAGAGAAAATGCCTCAAAATGTAATGGAATTATAGTGCTTAAAGCAGGTGGAAAGGCACTGGAAAGGGAATTTCATCATGCGAGAAAGCTTCATATCAAGCTGAGGGCAGGTGGTGTGATGCTCTACATAACCATTCAAAATTATTCAAAGCGACGATAAAGTTACCCTTGAAATTCCATTAGCTGAGGATAGAAGCAGCATGACAGTCCCATGCGATAAAAGCAAGACGAAGCCATGGGTGTGAAGCATTATCGACTTCATTTTCTTAGCCTCTGTGTATGAGGGCAGGTGGCCAGTCCTCTCCCTAGCTGTCTGTGTAGTCATTCTATATGTGAGTTTGTTAGAGGGTCAAGTGAAGCAGAAATCTCAAAACATCTTTCTGCCCTAGCTGGAATTTGAACCTCTGACTCATGGGTTGATTTTCTAACGTGCTAACGACTATAATATGTTGCACATTCTGAGGACAATGAACGTTCTATTAAAAGATAATTTATTGTATTGGTTCTGACGATCTTTGGTGTTCGTTTTCGTTACAGACAAGCAGAAGAGCTCAAGGAAGCCGTGGCAGGTAAACAGAACTTTCCGACTTAGATGGAGCTGTGTTGTAATAATATTTATACTGCTGAAGTCATGATTTATGGCCAGTTGAGTAAACTAGCCTTTCTTGCACAGAGCATCGGTGCGCTGTTTCAGCAAAATTTCCCTTATGGGAAAATCCTCTGTTGCTCCCCTCCCCGTCTATCCTGTTTCATCTCCCTCTCCCTGCCAAGTGTATTTTGTTCTCATATTATTCACAAGATGCCACAGGAATTATCTTGCTTGTACTAAATCAGGGGCCACAACACACACGGCCCGCATACCCCATGCGGCCCGCTAATAGTTTCCTGCAGCCTGTGATGGTCTTGAGAAGTTTTCAAATAATTGACAGCACAAAATTGCACTTAATTATTTTTCCTTTTATTAATAATAAGGCTTGCTGCTTATATTTACTTACTGGTACTTTGTCTTTCTAGTATTAGAGTTTGCTGTTTTTTCCAGTGATTCTGGCAGTGTTATCAAAAGTGGATTACTGAGCATTTGGGTTCATAATGGTGTATAATCGTAGTAAATTAAGACCCATAAAAATGATCAGGGTGGAAGAAAGGGAAACGTTTTCTTGCTAATAAAATTCATGCCTTATCTCTCTGCAAACAGTTGCTGTTCCAAAACAGTGTTTCATGTGTCGGCACTATGATATGATGCATTATGTGAAGATATGAAGCAATCACAGGCAAAGTCCGAGAGGCAAATAGGAGTTTAACAAATTGCTACTTAAAGCTGGATTTGCAAAGCAGAGAAATTTGTATTTTTAAAAATCTTATTAAGTCTAGCAGTGTTCTTGTGTGGGAGCTGTAGTCTAAAAGTTGTCCTACCCAAGGACCTGACTCTTGAGGACTTTTTTGAGACATCTGAGCTAGACTTTTGTCAGGTCAGAACAACTGATTTCACTAGATTATCCAACTATGTTATGCAACTCTGCAATGAGGCTTTCTGGGCCTAGTATTTACTTATGATTGTGATATGTTTTAATAGTTTGTATGAATAATATTTTATTGCTTCTTTTAAGTGCTTTTTAAATTGATACTTTTGGACAAGATTAATGTACTGTATGTTTGGTGAGCAAGACTGGTTGAATTTTGAATCACGGATTTGGTTTCAGACACAACACGTAGCGCGAATGAAGTCTGGGTGTCAAGACAAGCACTTCAGGACAGTTACCAGAAGCTGCTGGTGATTGACCTTGAATTTGCTCTTGACAAGAAGGTGGAACAGGATCTGTAAGTGTCTAGGTTTCAAATTCTATCTAACCTCCTTTTTTTACATAGAATACACTGACTGGATTTAGTTTTTCTTCTGGGCATTTCAATCTTGGTTTGTTGCTGTTATTAGGTATTGCCATTTTACAGCCTTTCATCATTCCTCGTCCAGTTTGGTCCAGGTACTCTGAACGCAGTGTCGTCTGTCATCTCTGGATAGATACTTGTGGGTTGGGCTGTGTGTGTGTGCGCTCGTGCGCACAGGCGCATGTGTGTAAGAGCCCACAACTGGTGACATTTATAGTTATTTGAGCATTTCTTCCAAAGTTATGAATTTTCTGTTCATTTACTGCTGTTTAGGTTAGCATATTGAGCACCTCTGCTTAGTTACTCATGAAACAGTGCTATCCAAATTACTAATTAATATAATTATTGACATTTTACTGTTAAGGTCAGTGGCCTTCAAGAATAGGTCACTTTTGTGTCAAGAGTCGTCTAGGGAATTAAGTCTTTCCTGGCACATTGCTGCGGTTGTGAAGCTTAGTGATGCTTGGCTCAATCT
Organism: Norana najaformis; assembly: GCA_964023275.1. Taxonomy (NCBI): domain Eukaryota; kingdom Metazoa; phylum Annelida; class Clitellata; order Crassiclitellata; family Hormogastridae; genus Norana; species Norana najaformis. Next base: position 8,921,756 of record OZ029927.1, read on the forward strand.
GTTTGAAAGTTGTTGTCATCAAACCTTCTTGGTTATTCTGCAAAAGGCAGCTGCACTGGACTATTCCTTACTGACCAAAGCATTATTAATAATAATAATAATAATTACAATAATAATAATAATTATAATAATAATAATGAGACAATTTATATAGCGCCGTAGAATGGCCAAGGCAGAAGAAAAGGGTGCTGTACATGAGTTCAAAAATCAACAATAGTCATAAGATGTTAAAAAGATGCCTTGAGCCATGACTTGAATGTGTCCATGGATGGGGCATTTGTCACATGGTCAGGTAGGCTGGTGCACGCAGTGACAGAGAAGGAACATTTGCTGAAGACTGCGGGACATGCAGTTGATTCCTCAATGAGGACCGCAGCTGATATGTGTTCTGGTTGTCTGCTGTTCGAATGCAGAAGTCGGATATATAGTCCATTATAAGACCAATCAGAGCCTTTTATGTGATTAGGCACAGCTTGTAGGTGATCCCCTGAGGAACGCGAAGCCAGTGTAGGTTGTCACGCAGCAGATTGGCATTGCCGTACTTTACCTTGTACACCAGTGTTTGGAACTTTGGACTGTCCTTACTTATCCGTTGTGATTACAAATGTGGTATATGCATTGTCCTGTGTGATTATAAAGGAGTTTGTAGTCAAGTGATGCTATTAGGGCATTCTAATGGCCTCCTGTGGTGCACAGCACAATTAGCTTAAAAGATGATATATCAAGTGTCTTGGTACATACATACAAACATACATACATACGTACGGGCATATATACGTACGCACATTTGTACATAAATACGTATGTACATACATACATGTATACATGCATACATGCGTATAAGCATGTAACAGAATATAAGATTCTTTATTATAGTAAGTCTTTCCAATTCTTGCGTAATATATTTTCAGTAATAGCACTGACAATACATTCTCCAACACAAGATTCGTTTGCTGAATTTGGCGGTGTTGGTGGGAAAATCCACCTTTCACTGTGATTGATTGAGACTTACACCCAGCTATACAGCCATTTCATTGATGGGTGGAATTGTCCACCACAAAGCCACCTTTTATTTTGCAGTGTGGTTACTGTTGATAAGTTATTAACTTCGTACTTGTTCAGTATTTAAATTCGTGATTGGTGCACTAGTTCAGATAGGTGCTGCAAACACAGTGATAACCAAACCTGTTTTTGTTGATAAAATAGACTAAAGATGCTGTAATCCCATTAAAAACAGTTTGACATAAAGCGTTCAGAGTTATTGCCTGACCTTGTAGCAGTTATGGTTTTTGAATGGGTGCAAGGGCCATTGCATACAGAACTATGCAGCATAAAAGTGGCTAATGTAGATCTGCAAATAGGAATTAAACCTGGCAGTTTTTGTTTAATTGAAATGCCATTTTTACTTTCTGTTTTAAGCTATTTATTATACTGTGCTAAATGAATTTTGTTCTGGATTTATCTCTTAGCTGGAACCATGCTTTCAAAAAGCAGATCAGTACCTTACAGAACCAGGCCAAGGACAAGCAGGTAACCAGTGGTCATATGTTTTGCTGTTACATATAAATGTACTGGTACCAATAACATGTTTTTATCTGCTTCTGTGATATCATGTTTGTGTATGAACAGTTTTTCTCAAACTTTTCTTAAAATGAAAATTTATTTGAGCATAATATATCAATTACTGTTTTCACGATATCATGCTAACAAGACTGAATTGTAATATTGAAGCTTCAGCTTTCGTAAGTTTTAATTTACTCAGTTTGGTGTGATTTTGAATATTTTAATGAGCTCAGAAGAATATAAGGAAGTTCAGTTAATTAAATCTGATGTTTACAAATGATATGATTGCTGATATTTGCCTCATTTGTGTGAGTCTATTCTGTTAAGCACTTTTGAAATTGTTTTGTTTTTTAAAATTGTTTTGTTTTTGACTTGCATTGTAAAAAATTGTCCTCTTTACACGCTCACATTTTATTACATTTTGCATAAGAATCAGAAACGAGGAGAGGTACAGTCCAGCCTTAACTTATTCTTGGAAACAGCGAGTGGATTCTACTTACAAGTGAGTTTGTGTTTATGTTACCTGGAAGTTGTTTTTGCTTCATGGATTGACTTCATTTTATTAGAAAAATTTTGTGGTAATTAAACCGACAGTTCTGAATATTAATCCAGTATTTGTAGTTTAACATTTTCCCTGATTGTACTCCTGTATACGCGTCTATAGTTACTGTAGTAATCTAAAAACATACTTTATATTATTGGATGTAATATTGGATGTACAGTAATGCATGCTTTTTATGCAGAGTGATTGTGCATGTTATCAGTGGGAATCATTTATGAAATTTTTTGTCATATGAGAAGGCTGCAAAATCAGTTAACGTGAAATAAGGAGGAACAGGCTGAGATTCAGAGAATGTTTGGATTTGTAACATTGATATGACTATTAGTTTTAGAACAACAAGGGTTCTGGATGTGATAGAATATCTGTTGTTGGCGTTTTTATAACAGTAAACAAAGAGCGTTAATGGTTGTTTTCAGCTGTTGCAAGTTATCTGCAGTGCTTTTAATTTGGACCTTCCCTTCCGCAAGAAATCGTCAAATTATGGAATCATGCAAGGTCAGTCATTCCCTCAAATTGTTACATTATTTGTGGCTACTGATACAAGCGCTGAGTGAATTTATCTACGGGTCAACTGTCATTCTGGTCTAAACTTGAGACTTGATGATTCTGATTGTCCTGACATATTGGATTTTGAATACACTTTTGCGGTGTATTATGATTTTTTATTTTTGTTTCACCTGAAGCAGCCATTGATTTCTGCTGTGCATTATGATAAGGATGCTATGGAAGGCATTTGATTAGATTAGATACAGAATTTTTGTACTATATATTAAATGTAACTTGCTTATGCAGTATGATAATAATGCTACAGAATCATTTGATTAGATTAGATACAGAATTTTTGTACCATATTAAATCTGACTTGCTTGTGCTTTATGATAATGATGCTACGGAAGGCATTTGATTAGATTAGAAACAGAATTTTTTGTACTGTATTAAATCTGACTTGTGTTTGCTTTTAGAATATGGACCAGTTATGACAAAGATTAAGACACCGAAAAGAAGTTCCTGTATGTACATATGCCAGGATTGTCTAGTTCATCTTGGGGACATAGGTATGTGTTCTTTTGCACTAAGTGCTAAGCTTCAGCCGAGTTTAATGTCTGGTAAGACTGTTGTTGTTTAATGCTTAAACGTGCCGGATCCCAGTCTAATCTCTGAACTGTACTAATGCACAAGACTTTAGTTCAATGGCACATCAATGCTTATCTGCAAATATGGTAAATTCCAGGAGATCAGAGAGGCAGCCTAAGACAAATCATGAAATGAGTAAGTCTTAAGTGTTAAGTGAGTCTTAATGATTAAGACTTATTTAGTTTAGTATGCTTAAGACTTACTAAAGACTTAAGTCTTGAAAATTTCTTAAGAATTACCTATTTCAGTATGCTTCTGGCACACTGAAATAGGTAAATCTTAAACACTGATAAGAGAGACAAGAGAAACTGGGCAGAGTGGACAAACTGAGAAATGCTTTCCAGAAAGTCTATCCTGATACTGGAAAAGCTTGACTTGAAAATGTTGTAGATGGGACTGATTGTTGATGCCATGGTGGTGATTGATGAAATGTAGAATAGGCAAATTCAGTATCACGTTTGAGTGGTTTATGCAATTGTCCACTGTCACATTTGTAGCTGACTGAACTGATGCTAAAATATTAGACAAATTTTATTGCCCCTGCGAGAGAAAGTGATAGTTATCAAATCATTCTAATTTTTGACCAGAGATTTTTAGCAAAACATTTGACTGCTCATTGTGAATCATTGCAATACATTTCCTTACATGTGAAAAACAATGTGCTGTGTGGAACATGACTGGAAACTGTGAGAATGGCTCAGTTACTGCAAACCACAAAGTGTATTTGCATGATTTAATATTATTTCATTAAATGGCATCGATTTTGTTCCTTTAAATGAAGAACCAGTTAAGACTGTTCAATAAGGCTTTTAATGTTGTACAGATTTGAATATAATTTGGTTTATTGTTTAACCACTAAGGTTTTCAAGCACATAAGTTTTACTGAAGATTTGAATAAAAAGTGCAGTTTTGTAAAATTCATGTCTGTATCTGGACCTGCGGTTCTTAACCCATTTCACAGGAAGTTTGTTTTTTCTTCAGCTCGTTATCGCCAACAGATTGATCAGGCTCAGTCATACTATCGACATGCTGCGCATTTGGTTCCATACAATGGTAAGTTTCAGATTCACATTGCTGCATGACTACATGCATTCCACTTTTTTGTGATAATAATAATAATGATAATGACAATAATAACAATATCTTCTTGCCCAGTGCTACGGCCAAACAAGCTGTCTTGCATAAATCTGCGAAGTACTCAGGGTTGCCATCTACCAATCTTATTTGTACCCATTGCCACGAAAACTCTTGATCCTTTCAGCTCAGCTGGTACTGAACTTTTGTGGTATTGGTTACCGTCTTTCTTCTACATCCAGCGAGCCACAAGAGCCGAAATTCCACTTTCAGTGTCTTTACAGCTATAGTCAGCTTTACGTCGCTGCTGCATTGTAAGGCACTTTCTTAGATGTCACTGAACACAAGGCTTGCTACTCCAGAAAGGTTTAACCAGCTCCTAAAGCAGTGGTTCCCAAACTTTTTCAGAACAAGGCACCCTTACTAAAAGTCATTCAGCCAACGTCATCTATGACTTAGATATGCCCCCCAGGCAAATATCAGCGACTGAAGTAAATAGTAAGTAAATATGAAGTAAGAACTACAGATTGATCACTTTCAGGCAGACCTGACCACGTCAATGATAGTAATACAACTGTAAGTGAAAGCTTTTAGGTTCTGCCTTTCTGCCATCCAGCTGTGGCACCCTTGGATGTTGTGGCACCCAAGATTGGTAAACACTGTCCTAGAGCAATTTGTGATAGTGCCATGTTGGTATTCACTAGTTGTATATCAGGTTCTAATCCTCACATACTGTGTGAAATTTTCGATTTGTCGTTGAGCCAAAAACACCCGTAAGTTAAAGATTTCCAGTTGCGGAACTGCTATTACTGTGTGTTTTGAAATTACCAGCATCTTTGTTTTGCAGGTCAACCATACAACCAGCTGGCGATCCTGGAGGCAGCAAAAGGCAACAAACTCTCGACAGTTTTCTTCCACATCCGCAGTATTGCCGTGAAACACCCGTTTCCTGTTGCCATGACAAACCTGGAGAAATTCTATGCAAAGATCAGCAAAGACATGTAATGCATTTGCCTTATCTAGAATTAATAATCTCAATTTCCTGTTGTTATAATTTTTTAAAAACTTTGCAAAGTAGATGCTTTTTTACCTGGATGAACTTTTCAAAGTTACTTCCAAAACTGAGATCTTTTTGCCTAACGTTCCGGTTTTCCTTCAGCCATTTATGCATTATTCTGAGACATTTTGTTGTCTGAATTTTAGCCATGATTATCGAGCAAAGTTGACTGCAAATGAACTGATTGGGATCTTTTTACAGCTGCACGCATTTGTGTTTCTGTGCATTGGTGAGTAGAAGTGAACCACTCTCCACTGTTGTCAAAATATTTCCCGTACATTTTGAAGGTGAATGTTTACTTATAAGCTTTCAGAATATGATGATGATGTATTAACAGCTGTGAGTAGTTGCAGGTTCCAAGTTTAAACAAGTAAGTGTGTTATTGCATAACAGAGTTACCAAGGTTACCACAATTTGTAAAACAATGTGCTTCTACATACGACTACTTGATTGTGAAATATATGTTGAGCACCATCATCCAGTTGGATGGAAGGGAAGCTGAAATTCTGCCAGAATGATATAAATGACATATCTCATAAAATTTAGGGAATGTCCTGGCCTCTGGCTTTTTTTGGACTACCCTAGTAGTTGGAGCATGTGCTTGTGTGTAATGGTGTTTAATGAGTTCTTTTGTATTTTCTACAGTTTAATGCATATTTACACAGACTACAGTGGAGAACATGGCATCATGATAGTTATAAGTTATACAGATTTGTTATACCCCAGGAGTTCCTTCAAGCACACATTGTTTTAACATAAATTCTGATATAATGTAGTTATGGCATTATTATTTTTTATTATTATTATTATTTTGTATTATTATGCATGCAAGATGAGTAAATCTTAATCTGATGTGTGAAGCAATTGGGAATGAAGAACTTGCTCAAGGTCCCTACACAGTAATCATCTAAGGGGAGGTTCAAACCTGTACTTGCCGTGTTACAAGCCAAGCACTCTACCCAACTGACTACCGTGCCCCACAATCAGCGACTGTGCTGCACATGGATCTCAGATTAAATTTGGTTTTAGAAAATGACCTCGTTAAATGGGTACGTGAAATGGCAGCCAATGGCTGCTCCTTTTGTCATACATTGTCATAAAGTAAATTCTGATGAAAAGTGATCGTGGCATGGAGCTTGGATTAAGTTTAACGTCTAGCATGTTAATCTGTTGTCATTATTATTAGGAGCCATGGGAAGGCTTGCAATGAGTTATAGCATTTTAAGAGCAGGATTATGTGGTGCAGAGTGGTGCGGTTATTTCTTGAACTAAATTATGCCATTTGGTGACAAAAGAATTGTATGTTAAAAAACAGCCAAGAATTGTAACGTGCCATCTGCCTTAACTAGCAAAATCTTATTCAAGCCCCTTGTAAATTTTAGCTTTTGAAGTATCATATTAAATATTGTGTTACAATGTGTTTGTGTTATGAAGTGGTTGTGTTCTACAGGCAAATTGGGAGTCATGAACATGTTGTTTCAGAAAGTGTCTTATAGTGAAGCATGTTATAGGCAAGTTTCAGTGTAGTTTCTGTTCTGTATGAAACAACAGTGAATCAGATATCTACGCTCAACTCTGCCACTGCTGTACTCAGGTAGTGCCAGTCCCAAGCCTGGATAAAGGAGGTGGGCGACGTCAATGGCCTTTGATGCCAGAAGATGTCGTTAAACACTGGAACTACTAGTACTACTACTAACTGCTCTGCTGCACAAGGTGACCTGACTAAATTTCCATGAGTTTCATGGACCATCTTTCTGGAATAGGTTGCCTAATAACTTGCGACATAAACTCCTTAGTCTTTCACTGGCTGTTTTCTGTAACTGTTGGAAAAGCAGTCTGCTTGATCGTGCATGGTCTTGTTTTGTCAGATCAGGAGTGCCTCTGAACAACTAATACAAGGTATAAGCTTAATAACCTTGAGCAAGTCCTTCACTAAGAAGTGTTCATTGCCATTAATTGATGCTTAGTCATTAAATTTTCATTCTTTGTAAATGCCTCTTGAAGATGCGCCGTACAGGTTCGTGATGATGATTATCGTCATGGATTTGCTTTTGTTAGACCTCACGAAGGCAAAGTCACATGCAGAACGTTTGCTGGCCAGTTTGCCTGCTCACATCACCTCCAACAGTTTCAGCGCACACCAGCTGGTCCAGATGGTTACCGTCAATCTTTTCTCACTCTACCACTCGAAGCGCAAGCACAGCAGCAGCAGCTCTGGTCAGCCAGGTGTTGTGAAGAACGGTAACGACAAGAACGGCAACTCGGAAGCTTCGGCCGACTCGAGAAAGCCGAAAGAAAAGGGTGGAGGCAACCAGAAGACGTCATTTGATTTGCTGTTTGAAATTAATTGTAAGTCATGTCTGATTTAATATGCTTATCACTTGAATTTTTGTCTTTTTGAAATGTGAAATTGTTTTTTATTTGCTCTTTCACTGTGTGTTTCCTCATTACAATGTAATCAGTTAATAATATTGAAATGAAATGAAACAACTTTACAATATTAATGTCAAACCCCAGTCAGGTAAGAAATCAAAGTTTTAGGATAGCAGTTTTATGCTTTCAGAGATTCGGCACCACAGAGATTTCCTGAAGTTGTGCTAAATAAGCAGCTTAATTATGATCCTTTACAATTATGTTCACAGTTTGGCTGGACATAGAAATCTTCATTCTGCAACCGGAGTCCAAATTGTTGTCCCTTTTGCACTAGAACAATACAATGTTGCGCTTTCTCGATGGTTGGGCCCTCTATGTGGAATGGCCTCTCTCTTAATCTGCATGTCCTTCTAACGAGGGATTCTAGTTAAGCTTTTCACCAGCAGTTAAAACTCTCTTGTCTTTTGCCAGAGCTGGTCTGGAAGTGCCTCTGGGTACACTACTTGAAGGGACGCTATATAAATGTTGATTGAATGAATGAATATTGCTAAAATTTCCGTTTCGGATTGTCTGTGTTGCAGTGTCCATGTTCGAGGTCTTTTTGCAGTCGACGCCAAAGGATGAGTCAAAGACCAGAGACTGTCATACGCTCGCACCCATCAAAGTTCTACTCGACTGGCTTCACACCGATCCAGACTCTATGTCAAATCCAGCTTTCAAGACATCCTCGTTAGTCTGAACGTTCTTGTGCAGTAGTTTACTCTTCAATATCCAATTCATTGTAAAAGGGCTGACCTTCTATTTAGGGTTTGAATTGGTGTGTGAAAACTTCAACACATCAGTTGCAAAAGATTTGTTCTTTTCCTTAATTTTTTTACTAATTGAAAACATAAGTTGCATAACTTGCAGTGATGAAATGTTCTTTCAGGGTTTGGATGAATCTGAGTGAACTTCTCAATAACCTGCAGTGTTTCTTAAACCAGTCAGAATTCATGAATGATCTTCAAAAACGTAAGTTCTCTGTGCTGCCTAGGTGGCGTGCATCAGTTTAAGAATTAATTTTATTTTATGTTATGAATAGTGTTCTTAAGTGATGTAATGCAAATAGCCTTTTTGCATAAATACATTTATATTGCACATCTTTAAAACTTTAGATACAATACTATGGATTGTTTTATGCAATAAATAAAAATGAACAATAAATAAAAGTCCCTCTCTCTCTTTTTCTCCGGAAATTTTTGAACAACCAAGGGATTATACTTACCTTGGTTAAAAAAATAAATAAAATAAATAAATAAATAAATAAAATAAAAATAATAATAAACGGACTAAATTCTAAAAGTGCTAAGCGTTTCATTTTAAGGAAGTCTTGATGAAGTTTTTAGTTTTATTAAAATTTATGTGTGATACCTTGTACATGTTGGACTTTTGAAAAATGAACTTTTGTTTACTTGCTGTGGTGAGATATGAGTGTGAGTGAATAACCTGTCGATGTTTGTTACTGTAGGAGATTTTGCAGGTCTTGTTTTTGAGTATAATATTCAAATTTTTTCGGTTTTATTTGTCCAGATATGTCGACACCTTTGCCTGAAGACTGTGATTTAGAGTGTTTTTTACCCGTTTGTAAAGCTCACAGGTAACAGTTAATCGCTTGTTTTGTTGAATCGTACGAATTCTGTTGGTTGTAGGGAATCATGATGATCCTAATTGTTAAATAGGCTTTGGTGGACAAGTGTTTCTTGTTTTAGGAATTTGAAGGATTCTTCTGGTCTGCACATATCTAGAACTTTTGAAATTTAAATGTTATTCTGTGAGTTCTAATTTTTTGCTTCAGTATTATAATTTATTTTAACAAAACAAATCTTAAGTATTATTATTGTTATTATTATTATTAGCATTAGCAGCAGCATTATTGTTACCATTTATTAACGTTAGCATTAACAAAACACTAACACTAATATTGATTAGTGTTAGTGTTTTGTTAGGATTGTTATTAATACATATGTATCATCATTATTAATTGTATTATTAATATTAGAATTAGTGTTATTAGCATTGTTATTCATGTATTTATCATTATTATTAATAGGATTATTACTAGTCTTATTGCTAATGGTTGTGTTGTAGTTTGTTTTATTTTATGCAAACAGTGATTGTTTTTATGTTTAATGCAAGATAATTTACTTTGAAAGTATATTAGGATTGGTAAGAAAATATGTTGTTTGTTTCTTTTCAGTGATTTGACATATTATTCGACGTCATCTGAAACAATGACTGAGGAAATGGAGATGAGGCTGCGATGTCACAAATTAGTCATGAGCGGATTTTGGATTGCCGAGAAGTTCCCGAGGTCTGTCATCTGAGAACACTTTCAGCTTTAAACCTCTTTGCTTCTATTCTATGTAGCATGGATTTAGTTTCCATTTGATCTCAGACTTTTTAAAATCCATTTAGCTTACGAGTATTTGAAAGAGAAATTTTAAAAGTGTTATCATTATTGCTGTTGCATTATTAATGTATTAATTATTTTTATCAGTTTTATCATTAGCATTGTTTTTTAGCTTTATTGTTATTCTTGTCAGTTTCTGTGCTGAGGGTCAAAGTGTGAAGTTCTGATTTCACTTGGTTTGTCTCAGTGTGGATTATGATTTAATGGAGATGGAATTTGTCCTTAGGCTTAGACTCTGATTACTGCTTCTTGTAGTTGCATTCATTTTCAGTAACATCTTGGAGAGCACACATGTATGTATGTATGTACATATGTATGTATGTACATATGTTTGTATGTACATATGTATGTATGTAAGTCTGTTTTGTATAAATATATATGTTTGCATGTATGTTGGCCTATGTATATATGTATGTGTGTATGTATGTAGGTCCGTGTTTGTGTGTGCGTATGCATGTATCGTGTGTATGTAGGCCTATGTATGTATATATATTTATATATGTATGTATGTTGTCTTATGTATGTGTATGTATGTATTAATGCAAGCATGTATTTATGTCTTTGTGTATGTATGTATGTATATCTATGTATTTATGTATCAAGACACTTTGCATTATGTTTTCAAGCAAAGTATGATTACTGCATTATATGGCATGGTATTGTGTCGTTTGGTGATATATTGTATTGATATTTGTTTGTACAGCTTAAATCTGCTCAATGTACAGCAGCTGGCAAATGGACATTTAGAGTTCTCAACACAAATCAAACCAGTACAAGGTAATAGAGCTTTTTAAAAATAGACCTATATTCAACACATATTCGTATTTTTCAGTAAATGTTTTTTCTGCTTGTGTATTTTTATTACTCATAAAGGGTTTTGAGCATGAATGAAACTTGTGCCCAGCAAACAGTGTAACAACATGGATGTAATTGCAATTGTAATCACAACAATTTATACATCATCTCCAGTAGCAAGCTACTTCAGAGGTGCTTTACAATGTCAAATGATTAAGGAATAGAACGTGCTGTGCAACAGTTTTGTTGAAACAATGCTTTTGTTGCCAGCAAAATCTTTGGTTGGTTATTACGCAGCTAAGTGTGTTTGCGTTTCATTTCTAGGCTGTGTCCATTGAGTTTGGAAGCTCATATTTGAACCATGTAGCTTATTAGAAAAAGGTTATTTACATTTTGGATTGCTGTTTGTTGTGTTTTTGCCATGGATGGATGGATGGGTGGATGGATGGATGGAATAGCCTTCACTCCTGGATTGCGCCTTTGAGATCCAGTGTTGGAAGAGGCTTGCAAGATAAATAGTAGCAGTTCCAATGTTTAACGACTTCTTATGGCATCAAAGGCCGTTGACATCGCCCTCCTGCTTTATCCAGCCATTCTCTTATGGCTCAATGCCACTACCCAACTAAAGGCAGCGGCAGAGTTATTATTGCGAGATAATGTGATGATGCTAAGATTTGTGATGTTAAAGCGATTCTGTGGCGTAATTGCTCTGTCTCCATGTGACTTCTGCTGCTGGCTTCATGTGACACATGATATTTCACTATTTCAATAAATATAATATTCATTTGTTATTATTTATTATTTTTATTTTATTTCTTATTTTATTACAAGCATTACTAGCTAGATGTATTCAGTGTAGAGTAAGTACGTAATGCGTTTGTTAACACATCATATGTCCATCAGTTGGGCGAGCAATCGTAGGTGTGCATGGGTCGCAGTGGTCATACGACAAATGCAAGATAGTACATACAGGTCAGACAAGCTGCTTTGTGAATATTTCTAGCAAGATATTGTTGAGTAAGGTAGATTATTGTTACCCATCATGATGTGTGAGTTTATTATTATTCTTATTATTTCTGCATTGGTTAAGCGTCAATATCTAATGACTGAACATCAGTCAGTGGCAATGCAAGATAGATTTAGTGAGTGAGGGACTTGCTCAAGTTTATGCCTTGTATTAGTTCTTGTTCCATTCATGTAAAAAATATCTTTTGTTCATATATAAAAATGTCTACTGATTGCTTACTCAGAATTCTCAAAATTGTTTTTAAGATTTTTTAAAAGTAACATTTAAATGGATAATTTACTGTTATTCTGCTGCTTATTGCCTCTGTTTCAGTTTAGCATAATGTCTGTTTCTTGATATATTTAGGAAATAGTGGTGACCACAAAGCCACTAGACAGAATGTAGCCATTCAGGTAATTACGTACTACAATTAAGTTACTTTGAGCAGGGATGATAATGTATTAGCTTCCATTAAAGATGATTATGATGATAATGATGATGGAGACATATACAATGAAGGATTCATATCTTATGTAGGTCCACTGCAGTTACTGAACAAAGCAAAGCAATGGCTCAGTGTTAGACAAAGAATTGGGACACGAGCATTTCTTAGGAGATGCCGGAGAAATCAGCTGTACTTTCAATGTCTTGCACTAAAATTTCAGTTTTTCAATGCTGTTGCGTTTTACAATACCTTCTTCGTGCCAGAACTAGGTGTAGCCTTTTCAAATGTCACTAATAGTCGCTGGGTGGTTTATTCTTTCCTGAGGGATTACGCTTTGCTTGGGTTAAAATAACAATAATAATAATAATACAAATAATGCTGATAATAAAAAGATCAGAATATCAATATCATCCCGAAAGATTGCATTTTTGGTGTGCGTAATAATAATAATAATAATAATAATAATAATGTGATGGGTGCGTCTGATTAGTTGCTCTTGAAGAGATTCTAAGTTACAATTAAAATTACTATGTGACTGGGTAAGTTTTACGCATAGCTGATTATGCACAGGAGATTTTAATTTTGGTATGCTGTAAATCATTGCTGTTCTTCCACCTCTGATGACAGGCTATCATGCAGAAGGGTAACAAAGAAGTGATTGACAAGAAATGCGATGGTGTGATAAGCAAGTCATTACGAACAAGTTCCAGTTCCAAGACAATAGCCACAGAGGCAAAGGTACGTGCTTCCTCTTTGAATAATATTCACATTCTTGCTGAGCATGCAAGGAGTTTTTTAAAGATATGATAAGAAACTACCATCTTAGTCCCAGAAATTACAAAAACAGTAGTTTTTTGGAAATGGTACACTGATGTAATGATGGGCATATGATGACCATATTTTTTATAATAATAAGACAATTTAGAGCGCCATAGCACGGGCCAGGCCAAAAAAGGCGCTGTTGATGTACGGTTATTCACTGACTGCAGCCACATGCAGCACAAGTGTCAGCATATGCCCTGGTGGCACAAGTGTCAGTATATGCTGTGGCGGCACAAGTGTCAGCATATACCCTGGCAGTACAAGTGTCAGCATATGCCCTGTAAAAACAAGTAATTGGTTAGAAGTTCCAAACTCCTTTCAGATGAAGTATTTTATGTGTGTAGGTTGGTCGTTATGGGTGTACGACAATTTGGCAACAACTTTGATAGTAATCATAAATTCGTATTATGCTGCTTTAAGAGAAATTAAACTGAGGCGGTCTCTGTGCTTACCTACATGATGTTGAAGTTCATCAAGAACATAACATTCACCTGTAAGCAATCAGTGCTCAGATAACCAGAAAAAAGTAATTGGCAGGTGCCTGTAAACATGGACAGCCCAACCAGTGGTGTAAAAAAGGGCAAAAACCCTGGAAGAGACAGATTGTCCCACTAATTGGGCCACCCAGTTCCTGACAAATTTCTATGGATAGGAATGTTTGAACTGTACTAACAAGTGTAAATGCAAGATGCCAGTGTTAACTAAAAGTGCAGAACGTTAACCGTGTGATTGCAGAAACAGTTATCCTACACATGAATCTTCATTTGGTGCACATGATTTGTTATAACATAAATTCTGATACATGGTTAAGAATAGGGATCCCAGTTTTAATTCAACTTGCTTTAGGATGTTATTTGTTATTTCTGCATTTATTAAGTGCCGCTATCTGATGATTAAGCCTCAGTTGATGGCTCTGAGCAATTGTGAATGAAGAACTTGCTCAAGGTCCCTACACAGTAACCACCTCTGGGGAGGGTCAAACCCATACTGTCAGCATTACGAGCTGAGCACTCTAACCAATTGGCTACTGTGCTCAATAGTGTAGCACAACCTCACTATTATGTTACTTGCTACTGTTCCCAGTGGTAGTTGATTTGACGGCACTGGACTTTGAGACATTCACTTTGCACATGAACAGTATTGTTGTGAAGCCAGCCCGATAAAAACCACAAACTCACAACTGCTGCTTTATCAGAGTTCACTGGTTACTGTTAAATAGCTCTCAATGTTAATAGCAAGTGGTGTCATTATCAAACACTACTGAACTCTCAGCAAACACTTGAACACAAACCAAATTAGAACTGAACAGTCAAATACAAGATGATCCCTCAACTAACAGCTGACGTGATAGAGGGCACAAATGATAAACTCGGGACAGAAGTTTATATAGCACCTTTAGACAAAGTGCTTTATCTAGCAGAGACTATTATTAAGGTATTTGGTAGACATTTCTTTGAGAGTTTAATTGGATGAAGTGGCTTATGTGTAGGATTTGCCAGAGAAGCTGGATGCGGGCGTGATGGCTCACGCACTTATGGGAGTTGGAGATGGTGAGCGACTGAGTGAAAAGAGTTTCGGCAGCTGGTCATCGATGGAACGCCTGACTAACAACAGTCAAAGCACAGCCGCTGGATCTCCCGGTTCCTCTCATTCCGTCTCGACAGAGACGAGCTACAAACGGGAATTTCATCAGAGCACAATGCCTTCCATCGGAGTCTCCGCTTCACAGCAGACGCCGCAGCAGGCATATCCATACTTTCTTACACAGCAGGGTACCAGTCCAATGTTCGTGCGGTCGCCATCAAGCGAAGCTCAGATGATGCCACCAATTCCATCGTCGACAGCACTGGTTCAGCAGCAGCAGCAGCTGGGTGGCATCATCGGACAGCGGATGATGAGTCCAGTTGAACGGGAAACTATTCTGAACGCTCAGCAGAATGGCATCGGATTCTCTGGACCTGGTAAGGACACCCAGACAGGCCATTTCGACCAGCTCGCTACGCTCTACAGTCCAGGAATTCGGGGTTTTGGTCCACGAGAGCCGCTGGCACCTCCGCAGCCGCAGGGCCAGGCCTTCTTCCGTATCGGGCAGCCATTCTCTTATGGCTCCATGCCTCCTCCTCCACCGCAAAATATGATGCCGATGTACATGGCCCGACAGGAGGATCCGTCGTCGAGGGGCATGCCGGTGCCTATGGGGATGATGCCGTTACAGTGGTCAAGACAACCAGTGGTGGCCCCACGCGTGCCCTTCGTCCCATATCCGAGCCTCAATGAGCCACCTCCGAAGCTGTCGCAGAACCTGCCGTGTGATGATTTTTCTTCGGCCGGGGCACGAGGCTCCCAGCTTGGTTACTCCCAGACATCACCCGGCGGCCTGGCACATGATCCGGGCATCCTGGATGGAATGAGTCATCAGGCTGTGCAGTGCGCTAAACACGACGGATTCCTTTTTACACCGGGAGTTGGAGCTGCCAGATTCCCAGCTGCTCAGTCTCACTTGCAGTCTGTCCTGATGAATGGTGCAGATCGTGTGACTGGAATTCCCTTTTCTGGCCTCAGCTATGGGGAAATAGAGGCCAACCTTGACCAGACACATGGAACGAGGCCGCGATTCAGTGGCCAACAGGGACCCAGAATGTACAACATGGGAAACGGCGTGCACATGTCCGACATCCTGGACAGCATTCCGGCTTCAGGTCCCCCTCAGCCGTCGGGGATGTTCCAGGCAGAGAAGAGGATTTTAGACGAACTAGACTTGATGAAACAGAATCCTGACATGAAGGTAATTAGCAAGTAGTTTGATGGTTGCTAACATGGTAACTTACTGCTAATGGGTCGGTCCTGCAGCTTTTTAGCTGGAATTTGAATTTTAATATGTCATCAAGAAGAGAATAGTAATTGGTTGCGCTTCAACTTATGGGAACTCTGGGTACCAGCTTTCAAATCCCTGGCCACAGATTATTACAGTCAGTGGTTCAGGGAGACCAGGTCATCCCTCAGACTCGAACTGTTATGGCAGTTTCATAGTTTTGCTGTCGTTGGCCCCACCTCATGGAACAACATGCCTGGTGATATCTGGTGGGAATCCCCCTCTCTCTCCCTCTCTTTTCCACAAGCACTTGAAGACTGCTTTATTTCCTGCTAGTTCTGGGACATCAGGCCGGGAGCGCCTCTGATGAGTCTATCTCTTTGTGGCGCTGTATAAATTCTAAATTACAATTACAGTTAACCATGCAGTTTGTAAGGGAAGGTTGTACAGCTGATTCTGCTGTTGTCATGTTTTTACTTGACTGTCGAGTAGCAAAAAGTACAAAGCTGGATCTTTGAATACTCACAGAACTAATGAAGTTGTAACAGTTATTGGTTGTTTCATCATGACAGGGTTTTAGTAAAGTATCCCATATCCCACAAGTGAAACGTAGGGGAGGTGCTCATCTCCTTTTCTTTAGGCCCTTGAGCCGGCAATGGATGAATCCCAAGGTCATGGATATGGGGCCAGTGCATCACAGGACTTGCCATTTACTTCCCAGGTTATGCTGATACTAAACTATACTGCTTGGTGACAGAGGCAAGGTGTGCACTAACAACTTGCCCAGGATCGTTACATGGAGTGGAACCTGCAACTGCATGATTATTGACTGCATCCAGTTTAAAATTCTGGCCCTTGTGTGCAGCTGCCTTGTTGGCAGTGCACCTATTTATCTAAGGGAACTGTGTGTCTCTGTTTCTTCTGTCCCTGGCCGCCGACTGCTGCGATCGGCAGTCCAGGGAGACCTGGTAGTTCCTATGGCTCGCACTACTACTGCACAGCGTCGCAGCTTTGCCGTTGTTGGCCCTGCCTCATGGAACAACCTGCCTGGTGACCTTAGACCGTGTTTTTCCCCATTAGTCATGGGAAATTGGGCTGGGAGCGCCTCTGATGAGTTTCATCTTGAAGTGGCGCTTTATAAGTTCTTGATTACGATTACGACCAAACACTTTACCAGTAGACTGCCATGCTGCACTCAGGGTTTTAGGTTTGAGATGAAATTTCTGGAATTGTTTACATTACTTTTGAAATGCCTCTTCCACATGTAACGTTGCTTTATTGCACTCGTTGTCCTTATAGATTTTTGTTGCTTTGCATGTTGGTTGATGAGGTACTTGTTGTTTTTAGTCAAACCCTGACACGATCTTGTCTTATCCAGCTTCGTCTGGCATTGGAATGAACAATTTCTCGTGCAGAACTGGGGTAAAGTATTATTACCTCTGCAGAGTTAGCATTTGATAAAGTGCTGCAGCCCTTTTGTAGATTGGACTAGGAATGTAAAGTTTTGTTGCAATGTTTTTCATTTTCTTATTACTTTTGTATTAGTAACTGAAATGACTACAATTTGTTTATTGTATTTTGAGCAGAGTGAGCTGCTTCTAGGCTGCTTTACATCATTTAGCAGCACAGGCTGAGAGTTGAATTGACAACAGTTTCGGTTGTTTTTGAAAGTATGAACCCTGTGATTTGATACTGGAAGGCTGTTCCACACGTGGCCAGTGACGTGAAAGGCTATATAACCAATTTTTGTCTCAGTCTCTGAAGTTGGCTGTTGCTCATTTGAGTGTGTATGTGTTTATTTAGTTATTCGTGTGGCAGATGTTAAGGCCTTCACTGCTTCTTGCATTTTCCAATATTGAAAGCAAGAGTCTGAAGTAGTCTGATCTTTGTTAATTACTTGTTTTGTAGGATATTCTGAAATCTGACAGTCCTCAGCCAATTGGCGCTCGCTCGCAAAGGTCAGCTTTTAAGTTTTGTGGCAATACGTTGATCAGTAGCTGTAGATCTAATGGAAAAATAATATAAATAAATCTTATGCTTGTTGTATTGCCTTATTTTGATAAACAGTTCTTTCTCTTTGGAACCAAAATGCTATAGATATTAGTGAAGGCTGTGTAGCCTTAATCCTAATACTGTATTGAATTGGGGGAATTTATATAGTGCCTTTTATAGAAAAAAGTACTAAGCAGAGCTTCTAACAAATGTCCTGGTTCATATTTTCCTACATGAGCATACAGCCTTGACCCTGCTCAGTTTTGAAGGATTTTACTGGGTGAGATCATTTGCTATTGTTGCCTGTTTAAATGGGTACTACTCCTTTTCAGTTGCTTTAAACAAATCATGTGAGAGTATTCTTTGAATTCTTCGTAATGCCTGCAGTCTAAAACTAAGTAGTTTTATATTCTGGTTTGGTAAAGAGTGTCCCAGTTACTCTGGACATGTTCCAGGCATACGTTCTTTATGTTATTTGCATGAGAAATATCCAGAATTTGTAGATGCGTACACTGACGTAAATGTAAATGTTTTTCTATAGCGACCATATGGCCTTGACCCTGCTCATCTGTCAATGAATTTATTGAGTGAGATCCTTCATCACCGCTACCTGTTTGATTAGGTGCCACACCATTTAAAGTCCCCATGTACGAACTGAAGTAGCTAGCGTGACGTCTGCTTTATTTTCTAATTCGGTTTTTCAAAGATGTTTTAATAGGCATTTTGTTTATGAATCTGCTTTTTACAGCTCCATTTTCACGGCATCGGCTAATACTAAGAGGGAACAACTGCCCGCTTCAAATACCTACACTCTGTTTAGTCAGACTCCATGGGCTGTGGGCATTGCCAAGTCTACAGATGGCAACAGTAAGTGAGATGATTGTTTAATGGTATTTTGTCTTATTTAAATTTCCCTTATAGATTAGGATTTTGTCTTTTTTTGTCTAAATTCGACAAAGATAGAGTTTGATTCATATACTAGTATGTCTTTTAAGTTTCTTTCTTGTAAAAGCCTGTTTTTACAAGTAGGCTAGTCCCAGTGACTAACGTTTACAAATTATTTGCTACATGTTGTAAAGCAGCTAAACCTGCTGTACAAATTATTTTAGAAGTAAAAGTATTGCACTGATATACTTTGTACATGTAAAATACTAAAACTGAATACTGCGGTGTGTTTCTGAGTGTTGGCAAAGTTGAATGTCTTTCCATTTGATCATAATCTTGCTTTTTCAGGTTGGAAGCACCTCAGGAGTTTTCTTGAAGAGATGCTATGTAAATGTGCACTGTTTTATTTAAAAATCAATCAGAATGTAAACAGCATCAAGTATGTCTACTTTCTCATCCCCTCTACGTACAACACCTTGTTGCACTAACTTCACTGGCAGCTGTGGTCTTTCTGTGCCCTTTCCTCATCACTGCATTGCACAAAATAATGATACTTTGGAGACAAAAGGTATCAAGGAACAAAACTTTTTTATTGTTTGGTAAATACGAATACTCTGATGTTGTAATTGCTTTCCTATAGGTCATGCGTCATCGACATTTGGGTCAAGCAACAGTAGCCTGCGGACGACCCCTGACCCAGATGAGCGTTCAAGCGTGTCCAGTGGAGGCGGGTACAGGGTGGGGCTATTCAGTCGGCCCTCGACTTCAGCCAGTAACGAAGGGCCTTGGAATACCCCGACTTTGGCCAATAACTCTACTACTGTGGCAGGAGGCGGTGCCCAGCTGAACAACAGCCTACAGGTTAGTGTCATGAATTGTGAGGGAAGGTTATCTGTGATATTATGTTACATTACAGCTGAAAAGCCTTTGAACAAATAATTAGCATATCATCTGTTTCCGACATTGAGAAACAGATGCTTTGCTTTGCTTTATTGATTTACGATTATTCTGTCCCATGAGATTTTTACTTTATTCTATTCTCTGAACATGGTTATTCTAGTCCATGAGGTTTTCATTTATTTATTCTCTTCTCTGATTATTCTGTCCCATGAGGTTTTCATTTATTTATTCTCTTCTCTGATTATTCTGTTCCATGAGATTTTTACTTTATTCTATTCTCTGAGCATGGTTAGTCTAGTCCATGAGGTTTTCATTTGTTTATTCTCTTATCTGATTATGATTATTCTTATACAAGGGATTTTTTACTTATTCTGTTTGGGGTTTCTGTTATTTTTCTGTTCCAGTCACTGTGGAATAGCGGACTTTCTCCACTGGAGAAGCTTCTGGAGCAGCAAAGACAGCAACGCCAGTGTGAACCGCGCTGAGATCACAATGAGCTGATATTGCGTCCCTTCGGTTATGTCTCCTGTCTTAAATTTAAACTACGGCGCATACGATAAAGAAGAAGCCGGCAGACGACAGGCAAACGGCTCGTCACCTTAGCATGTTTCTAGTGCACAATTACTGAAGCCGTAACAATATCTGCTATTCTGACCTGTCGGAGCACGGCGATAGCTAATATGAAATGACGCGAGTTGTGTGTACACCAGTTTGACGTTTGCACATGCCAAGTTTCCATCGTTTATCCGGCATTGACTCTATATACTTCTCTACAGGCTTCTAGGGAACTGACAAAGGTATTCTTGAAAAGGAACCATTGCAGGGCTTCATAGACTGGTTCTCTGGTACATGCTTGGCGTTTACTATTGACATACACTGAATATCTACAAAAAATGCGTGTTTGTGTTAGTCTAGTTTACCTAGCTTACCCTGGTGGAATGATTTTTTGTGATATTTTCTTTTGTTATGCGTTACAGTTGAGGACGATGCTTAATTGCAGTAAATTTCTCGGGATATCTCTGCTCTGTGATCCCTTTAACACGAGTCGTTTTGTCGGCATTTTTGAGTTGTCGCTAGAAACATTTGAAATCTTGCCCCAGAACTCTGATGACGCTGACGAGTCATTGACTTTGATTCGCGTGAACTGTGTATTATTAAATTCCAGTTGTTGCATTAACATTAACTTCGGAACTGCACGTTGAGTAAATTTCTAGGAGCTTTCTGTTCTGGCCAACTTTTGCCAGATAAGGCATTTGAACATGTTATGCTGCACAAACCTAAAATCTTCTAACTTAGCTTCTAGCTTAGTCAGAATGTAGTTTTGCAACACAGAAAAGCAAGAAATTTGATTTCATTTGTCATTAGTAGCTGTTGCCAAGACGATAAGCATATGACTCCTGGTTTTTTCTACAAGGCCTATTTTGTTGAAGTGATTGAGCATGTTTTCCTAGTGCTGCTATGGAAACGAAATGCTGCCATGTGATGATACATACGTGATGGCATGCTGGTTTTTCTCTTTTGATTGTCTTTGATCCCCAAGTTATGGACTAAAGTTTTGTCAGCATCTTGTCTCAATGTCTGTTGCATATATACATTAAAAACTTGTTGATGTATATGATATACATTATGTGCATGTATTTTAGACTAGAAGATGAGGCTAATCATATAATGTTTGTATATATATTATTTTTTAGGTATATATACACTGTGTATGGATGTTCTGAATATATATACATATATATATGTGTGTATATATATATATCTGGTATGATTAAATTCATCAATTACACACTTCAAAAGAATGTCTGCTAAGAGCAAACGCTTGTGCGGCTTGGACAGTAGCAGGCTTAAACTGTCTGATGCGAAAGCATTCATACTCGCCGGCTGTCAGACACTTTTGTCAAATTACTTCAGCAGGCCATAATAATGCTTGGCTGCGCTTTATTTCCAGACATCTTATGTCTAACAAGCATTCTGGCTAATTAGTTCTCCTGCTTCCAGGCATTGCTTACAAGCGTGTTGTAGTGCACTGTTCGAGAGAACCGTAGGTGAGAAGAGAAACGCGACCTAGAAACTGTTGCTTTGTCACCGACGTAAATTGGTAAATTGGCATTTTATAGATTTAAGAATGTCACAACTGTTATGCTTGTTTATTGATGTCTGGAAACGTGTAATTGGCAGTGTCATCTTTTCAGTTAGTGTCTCATTACTTTTGCCTTAGACCTTAGATACAGTTTGGTGTTGACGAGTTTCATCCAAGTCTTGACCAAGTGTTTTTAAATCCGAATTAGATGGTTTTGGTAATTTACTGCACTTTGTCAGTTGTGTTTTTTGTCCGACATATATCATTAACTTTGATTTTTTCTTTTAGTTTTTCAGTTTTCTCCAATTCAGATATATAGATATATAGATATATAGATATATATATATATATATATATATATATATATATATATATAAACATATTCGTGGTAACCGATTGGTTTGAGCACTGGCCTTGTCACACGGAGTGTGCAGGTTCAAGCCTCCCATGAGACGGTTGCTGTGTAGGGACCTTGAGCAGGTCCTTCACTTATAATTGCCGAGTGTCGTCGATTGATGGTTTATCATAAAATAGTGGCACTTAATAAATACAGAAATAATAATAATATATGGCTATTTGTGGATACTCAATCCATGTACATGCCAAATGTTTAAGCGTCGAGCTTTATGACATGGATCCTGTGGTTTTGAGCCTCCCCAGGAGATAGTTATTGTGTTGGGACCTTGAGCAAGCCTTGACACACAGCTGCACTGCGTTATCGACTGATCCATGTCAGTAAAACAATAAATAAAATTCATGCCTGTATGTGTATTTTATTTACTTTATCATATATTTAGAAAAAATTCTCTAATTTGTTGGGCTTCGCCTTTGCGTCCTGAGTTGAATAATCCTGGTCTGTCATGTGCAACTGGCAATTGGTTGTCGAGTCTTGCAACGTCTTAGGAAAGACTAGTCGAGTTGTTGAGTCGCTGTTGTTAAGTTTGAGCTTCTACCACTCCTTTGCTGCTTTTCACTACCTTTACATTACATTACATTACCTTGTTCTGCTTTCCTGATCCAGTCCAAAGCATTTCCACTACTATTCGTACCTTGAGAAATCATTTGTTCAGTCTCACATGATGGTACTTTGGAGAGGTTTGTAGAAAGTATCGTGAACGTCCCAAATTACACGCACGTACACATACACAATCCATGCATTCATAAACTGCTGAGGAGTTTTTATGTGAATAAGTGTGTGTTACCTTTACTTTTTTATGCATACATACAAATGCATACATAAATGCACACAGACGTACATAATATGCTTATAAATATGACTCATTCTCCTGCACCTGTCACAGACATGTACTGGTGAATACGCGGATCTTGTATCAAATGCAGTGTGTTAAATTTATTGCACATTGTGTTATTGAAATACAGATTATTTGATAAAACTAATAGTTGATGACATATTTTGACCCATTATCAGCAGCAGTTCTTAATGATACTTTTCAGCTGTTAAAGAATTCTAAATTCTATTTAGACGCCAGTCTGTATTTGGTGTAGCCAGGAGTTTGAAGTTTTATTTCCTCTGTATGCATAGTTTTCTAATGAACTTGGCAAGAAATGAAAACGTTTTTCGATGGTAGTTGAGGCAGGGAGTGAACTATCTGCTCATTCATATGCAGAGGCTGAGAAAATGAAGGCATTGAGGAAATGCAGTGGCTACTCAACATCACAGCTGAG
This sequence comes from Norana najaformis, assembly GCA_964023275.1. Taxonomy (NCBI): domain Eukaryota; kingdom Metazoa; phylum Annelida; class Clitellata; order Crassiclitellata; family Hormogastridae; genus Norana; species Norana najaformis. Next base: position 8,945,394 of record OZ029927.1, read on the forward strand.
GAAGAAACGAACACTTTGCCACTGTTGGTGCCTTTGTTGGCATTCAGGATTCAGCTGGTTTTGCTTCAGTGCTTGCAACTGTTTCGTTATTATTATCCATTTCAGAGAAAGTTTTTTGGCTGGATGTCCTAATCTTTCGTGTCTCATTTTGTACTTTCCCTTGAGCCGCTGGGGCTTCGTGTTTCTGGTTAAAGTTTGTGAATGAAAATTAGACACAGAATGTTTTCTCAGTTTCATTGTCAGCTTAGACTCAGTAGGGCATAAGCAGTCTTGTTGATAAACTTTAAAATCTTACCAGTGGGTCATATGTCAAAGGTACAGAGTTCAAATCCTAATAATTACTGACTTTTTTAATTCAGAAACATTCTTATAAATGACATGGTAATACATTTGGTCAGAACAGCACCTTAAGGTTCTTAGAAAGGTGCTATACAAACGTTCAAATACATGCCTGCTATATATGTATATATAATGTATATATACCATACATATATTTAGATACATGCACATGTAGTGTAGATGTATGCAGTTCAAAAAATGTGACACATGACTGTCTCAGTTACTTGTTTATTGATTTTGTTTTACTTTCAGCTTCTTTCAGATATTTTTCTTTTCGGAGGCCTTTCAGAACATAACTCAGAAACATTAAAAAGCAATACATCTTAACTCATTATTCAGGAAATTTCCAGGAATGTTTCTGGCATTTGTCAGTCTGGCAAGGATAATTCCCTCCTCTTCTTCCCACCTGCCTGTCCACTCTACCTGTAAATAACCTCGAGCATGTAACCTCACCAGACCCCAAGCTCCCACCTCTTCTCTCCCATTTCTGTATGATGGTCCCTAGTGATTTGCCAATAGTTAGTACTTGGATGGTTGACAGTCTGTGGATTGCCATGCCAACCACGTGTAGCCGAAACTACTATTGTGAATTTAAATGATGTGCCACAATCATCAAAAACATTTTTAGTTTATGTTTGATTATTTTCATGCAAATGTCATGTCAAAAGGCCTACGTGTTTAAAATTTGTTAACATTTCTGTGAGAAACACTCGCCGAAACCGGATTGTGACGAAACTTAAATGACGGTCAAACTTCCCACATGGATGATGTGGGTTTCATTATGTCCTACAGACAGGCTCACGTGTAGGGCATTTAAAGCCCATAGCCTATAGGAGTATTGTCATGTGAGTTTCATATAAAGTAGGAAGTTGTTGTTTGGGATTATATGGTTTTAATTAATAAGTTTGGCCTATATTTATGACTAACTTCTCAATAGCTGGTCTAAAGATTTGGAATTCACTGCTCAGTTCAGTTTGTGCTGTCAGTTCTTTTATGTCATTCAGGTCTATACTAGACTCGTCACTTTCAGCTTGCTTACCCACTGTAGCCTGGCTTCTGGTTTCTCTGATCTATTGGAATTTGACCCAGCTTCTCCAACAGATTATGATTTTGATTCTGCTTTTGACTTGATTCAACCATCGACTGATGCCTGAGGAATTATGATAACAGTGCTATTGAAGTCATTAGATTAAATAGATTATGTGCAGTGTTTAGCAACTCACTCAAAGCATGCACACATTTCAGCACAAGTTCAGATTCAAATAGATCATGCCAAGATTTAAATTTTGAGGGCAAAAGTGAGACCTGCTCTGAGCTCATAGGGCTTTCTCGTGAACTGGATCTTCTTCCTGTTGTAACAGTCTTCCTTAAAATATGCGTACAATTTCAATTAATTCAGCTCAGAACACATTTTCCATTTATCTTAAGTTTCACTTGTTTAGTAGATCAGTTGGAAAGCTGTGCAAGCAGCTTTTGGGAGGTGCTTAAAGGGTTCCATATAATTTAGTTGTTACATTACATTGTTACATCTGTATATGTATATAAGTATATTTATATGCTGGTGTGACTGTGTATCTTTATATGCGCATATACGAATGCATGTATGTATGGAAGCATGGGTACATGTATATTATGTGTAAGCACCAAAGTCCAGCAAAGAAAATATAGTAACATAATTTCGATAATCTTCAGAGTTGCATGAACGAAACGTTTACAACCTAGCGAACTAACACAGCTAATACTAGAGAGACAATGACGAATTTGTCTAAATACCATCCAGGGCAACGTCATCAGAGTAAACTTACACAGTAGCCTGTTATAATTATTAGTAAGTCTACTTTCAAAACTAGTGCGTCGCAAAGTAATTTGACTTGAATAGTTAGGGATAACCAAATTGTATTGTATGCATACATACACACATACATACATATATGCGCAGCGTATACACATATACAAACATGCATGCATGTGTCAGACTATATGAAAGCGAACAGCGTAGGTCTACACACCACAGTTTTACAACTACACATAGGTTTAACGGCAGGTTTTTTATTTTTAGTTTTCAAATCACTTATTGCTGACGTGCGGCGAAAGGGTTTAGCCATTTCTTGAGTTTTGTTGTAAGAAAGTTTCGTATGTTTCGATTTGTTTTCTTATGTCTGTCATTTGATGCGAGTTGTGATCGCATTTCTTACCAACGAGCTTCTGTGAATAAGCTAGTCCTCGTGACGTGATTTTGTAGAAATCTCGGAATTACGATTAGGCCTACGATAAATGGAAAACAAGAAAAAACGCTTGTTTGCAGCGGCATTCGTTAACGGCGAACCGGAACAACTTTTGGCACTTAAAAAATAATAACCTCTCACGCGGTGTTTTTTAAAATTCATAACAACGCGCCCGAACAGGCTCGGAACATTTTTGGAAACGCCGACATGGAACACAACCAAGATGGCTCAATATTTTCGACTACAGTATGGAAACTGGTGTTTCATCGCCGTTTCTGCAATTTGAATGTGAACTACTGGGTTGTGGAAAAGTGACCTCAGTTTATAATTTCCGTAAAATAATCACCGACATCAGCATTCAGCATTCAGCCTTTTTCTCGCTAAACAACTCTGGAACGTTCCGTTGTCATGCGCACAGAGCGTGCGGTTCAAGAGTAGGCCCAGTATACTCGCACATGGTGCGCAGTGCGATACACTTAAACGACCACGCCAAGTCAGTGGGTGAATGGTGGTGGGTCATGGAGGTCGACCGACTGCTGCAGGCGGCGGAGACGACGTCTTCCCGGAGGACTGCGTCTCCCGCGGTAGATGTAGAGGGGTCGTGGGTGCTGCTTCTGGACGCAGGTCGGCTTGTTTTCCGGACTCCACTGTCCGTCTACGCACGTAGCAGCCGCTGGTCCGACCAGCTTGTACTCTTTGTCGCAGTGGTACTCGATCTGGACGTTGTGTACGATGCTCTTCGCGTACGGGCGATACTCGTACTTACCGATCACGCCAACGAGCAGTACTTGGCCGTTTTCTATCGTTCCTGGGTACTTGCAGTGAACTGGTAAACGAAACAGTATACAGTTTTCTGTAGCTTCAACAACAGCTTGTAGTAACTCAAGGCGCATTTTGCTTTGCATTAATTTCATAACGAGATAGCTCAGATAGGTATATAGATATATAGACAGATGGGTAGGTAGGTAGGTAGGTAGACAGATAGATACATAGATGGATAGGTAGGTACGTACGTACGTAGGTAGGTAGATGATAGAAAGATAGACAGATGGACGGGCAAACAGACAGATGGATAGATAGGTAGGTAGGTAGGTGGTTGGTAGGTAGGTAGGTAGGTAGGTAGGTAGGCTTATTTGAATACTTTACGTGGAGAACCTGTTTGGGCATTTGCGTGAGACAAGAGCCCATGCACAATAGGCAACAATTTATAGCCCCACAATGCAAATAGGCTTTAACAGTCAGAGACCTTCACACTGGGTTGAGTGTTTCTGGCGGTAGCACCTGCATTAAAGTATTGTATTGTGCTGTATCGTTCTATTGCAGTACAATCAAATAGGATCCAACAAGAAGAACCTTACAAGGCTCGACTACTGTCATTCAATAAAAATGACGCACCAATTGAACACCAGACGCACAAGTGAAGGCAGATACCGTAGTAGTTCAACCGCACGACCAACCATAAGGTACAGTTAAACTTTAATCGTAATCGTAATCGTAATCGTAATCTCGAGATTTCTACAGCGCTCAACGAAAGCTAAGTCGCGGGAACCAGCTTATTCACAGGCGCTCAGTCAAAACAAAATCGATAGGCAAAAGGGTCAAGATCCAGGAGTCAGGCACTCAGACAGTCGGACGGCTACGGTGGATGCTGTTTGAAATTGAAGCGAGAAAAGAGATAAGAGGAAGAGGAAGAATCAGGATAAGATTTCTGGTAAAGAAGTGTTTTCAGTCTTGAGTGAAAGACCTGCGCAGAAACTGAAGGAGGTGAAGTGTTGGTGAGTTCGTATGATTGACCAGACAACTGTCGCAATTCTGGCGGGAGTTTATTCCAAAGGGGTGGGGCAGCTATGGCTATCGAGCGATTTCCAAATTTTAAGGATGAGGTGACGGGAGGGCGAAGAAGTGTTAGGACAGATGAGGAGCGGGTTGAACGGAGTGGTTGGATAGTAAATAATTGACGAAGATAGGAGGGTTGGGAGGATTGAAGTGTGTTGTAGGTGAGGGATAAGACCTTGTACTCTATTCGTTCTGGTATTTTAAGCCAGTGCAGTGATTTGAGAACAGGGGTGATGTGATGGTGTTTGGGGGTTTTGGTGACAGCACGTGCGAGAGCATTCTGGATAGCTTGTAGGCGATGTATCTGGGTTGTGTAAAAAGGTGGCGTGATGGCCGAGTGGCTAGGGTTTCATATGTGCGGCCTAATCGTATTGTCGAACTACTATGATCCATAGTTTGACAATGCTAGCCTTTGTCTGTTCATATCCCAATCGTACACAGGCAGACCTGATTATACCTATGACCTAAATTCCAAATACTGTACAGTATAACTCCGCTACATATTTATCTGTGCCAGTCCCAAGCCTGGATGAACGAGGAGGGTTGGTCGGTAGGGTGCAGATTCTACCGGCCGTAAAACAAAACAAAAAACGACAGAAGACGATTGAATTTTGATTCTTCCTGTTCCCCTTATCTCACTTTCCGGTTCAGTTCCAAGCACCATCCACCGTAGCCATCTGGCTGTCTACCTGCCTTACACTTGGATCTTGACCTGGAACCGAATCTGATGCTACCTGCCTATCGCTTTTTTGACTGAGTGCCGTGAATAAGCTGGTTCCCGCGACTTGGCTTTCACTGGGCCCTGTAGACATCTCCAGCTTACGATTACGATGTCAGGGGCACAGGGTGAGCCTGTTGGCACAGGACAGGGAAAAGTGGAAATCTACATTGAAGCGTGCGATCGCCACCAACTGGAGATGAGCCCATGGACTTAAGACTTCCTCTTATCCTTCTTTCCGCTCCAATCCCAAACCACCCACCGTAGCTGCCACGTTGTCTCTGCCTGACTCTTGGATCTTGACCTGGAACCGAACACTTTTGCCTATCGATTTGTTTTCACTGAGCGCCTGTGAATAAGCTGGTCCCCGTGACGTGGCTTTCGTTGGGCGCAGCAGAAATCTCGGAACGACGATTACGAAAAGAAGCACATTATCTAACCTTCCTTGCACGAAGGCGTGTGTCCTGTCCAGTTGCCGTACTGACACGTGAGATAGGTGTCGCCAGCTAACTTGAACCCAGTGTTGCACTTGTACTTGGCTCGGTCTCCGTGATTCAGCGAATGGAACCGGACAATACCGTTGTTGATCTCAACTGGACGTTTCGTGCATGGAGCTGCAGTGCATGCCGGGAAGAATGGGTGACCGGAAACAAAACAAGAAACGTCCGCCACTTGTGATTAGATATAGAAAAAAACGAAGTCCAGACCATAGCAAATATGGTTGAAGTCGTGATCGTGATCGTAGTAATTATCATCATCATCGTCGTCGTCATCGTCATCATCATCATAATCATCATCATCGTCATCACAGTCATCGTCATCGTCATTATCATCATCATCTTTGTAATAATCATGATCGTGAACATGTTGATTGCCTAATGATTGTCAGTAAGAGAAGATCATGATGATATGATGATGATTATTTCTGTCATGATGACTCATGATAATTCGTTTTTCGTTTCGACTTTCAGTTTATCTGTTTTCACTTTCGTCTCAAACTACCGGATATAGTTTTCATTTTGACTTTCTATTTGGCTCCAATTTGTTATGGCTAGTTTCGATTTGTAATTTTTCAATTTCCTCTTCCGGTGAAGCTACGATTTCCACTTCTGGTTTCGGTGTCTGTTTCAATGTGAAAAAAGTAAATATTCGACAATGAATGCTGCGTAAATCATTCAACTTTAGCAACCGCATACCTGGAAGACACATCGGGAGTCGTGTCCAAGTACCATTGTAGCAATCCGGATATTCATCGTCGCTCACGAATCCACTGCTGCAAGTATAGCGGAGCCGACTGTTGTGGGTTATAAAGTTGCCGACCTCATAGCCTTGGTCAAGGGTACCATTTGGTATCAATGGCAACTCGCATTTACCTACGAAGAAGCATATATGTATGCACCGGTATAGGTTATCAGTATGTTTTGGCCAAGGAGAACAATAGTCTTATCAATAGTCGTAATCGTAATCTCGAAATTTCTGAAGGGCTACTTAAAAGCTAAGCGCAGGGCACTAGCTTATTCACGAGCGCTGCGTGAAGCCAGTGAGATTGTCCAAAGATGTCATGTCAAGAACCAATTGCGGTTGCCAGAAGACCAGAGAGAGAAGGGGAGAGGAGCCGTTAGGGAGGGTTGTGTTTAAGCTGAGAGAAATGGAAAGGCGGCATATTCGATGGATCAGGGTGGGATTTCATGAAAAGGTGATACATATACCAACTAAGGCATATACGTACTGTTTCATTTGACTATGCTCAACATAGGCCTACATTTGCAAATACAACTAAATTTTAGTATGCCAAATTTAGGGGCTACGGCAACCATTACGCCTTCTATGAATCGCCATTGATAACCTAATAAAGAGTAGGATTGTAATCAATTGATTACTGCTACCGTACAATTATGCTAGTTATTGTTGTGCGCTGGGTCTGCATGGCTCGACGAAGGTGCCTCGGTACGTAGTTTACCAAGTACTGGTACAGTTATATCATTTTCTTATTTCCATTTATTTATTTGTGCTGTCCATTAATTTCTTCCGGCAGAGAAAACCTGGTAGTTCGAAGCTTTTCACAAAATATAATGTTTTTACATAAAATACCCGAACTATTTGTGAATTCACGATTAGTAAGCCTAAGCCTATACCAGGCAAATCGTTCGAGTGGCTTGAAGTGGAACCGAGTGACTGGATTTGATTAGTTTAGATGACGATGGATGAACGTGGGGGCTTACTCCAGCACTTTGGAATCGGGTGTGACCATTCACCGGTCTCCTGACAAGTCGACGAGGGTGAAGTTCCTTCAAATGTCGTGCGACCAAAACACCTGGAAAATGTATCATGAACTCCAAAGCATCTGGGAAAAGTATTATAAACTCCAAACCATAACAGAATTGTACGTGTAGAGATCTTTTAATCAGATGCGTTCTTTAAACAGGGGCTCAGTTTTTAGCAAGTTTAGCTGTCTACCTATCTATCCACTTTAGATACATATGTACGAACGTTTCTGAATACCTGCCATCAACACCAACTCCATAACTAACTAGTAACAGAGAGATCAAGCGAAATATACACCCACTTACCTACAATTTCCACCTACCAACCCACCCACCCACCGACACACGCACCCATCTACTCATCTACCATTCCCAGCTAGCAGGCATTCTAAAGCGCCATCTCTTGAACTATCTGTACAGGGGATGGCTCACCGGAAGACAATGACGGATCCAAAGGTTGTCTTCTCACCGTCCAAGTATCCGTTGTAGAAAGGACCAGGTCGACCGCAATTCACCGCTAACGGTAAACAAAAAAGTACAACCTATTAAGTTATATTCGGCAGTAGCAGTAGTGGTAGTAGTGGGAGTGGGAGTGGTATTAGTGGTAGTTCTTGTGGAGGCGGCAAATGGAGAATCGCGTATTACTACAACCTCATAAACGGGAACCGCGATAACCGGGAAAGTCCCCGTTTCGGAATTCCATTAATTTCACCTTTCTGGCATGCCAAATGGGTACCTAAGGTTGAAACTATGCTTTTTTAACTGTCCCCGTTTTCAGCCAAAATTTTTCATTTCACTATAAACGGTTGTATTTTCTGATGCCAGACTGTTCCAAAACGGAGAACTGAAATACCACGTTTCTCGAAATTCTTACGGTCACGTGATCGATGACATCACCCCATGCGATTGCAGAAGTAAGCGTGCAAGTAGGCAGGCATTGCATATCCACTGATAGCATAAGTAAGGAGCTATCTAAAAGATAAATTATTGGCAAATATGTTTATAATTTTTTATAACCTGCACTTTTTCTCTTTCTTTTTTCTTTCACAAATTTAGAGCGTCTTACACTTAAGAAAACTAACTTTACGACAACAACTGAATGATCCATAGGCCTATCAGTTGCATTTTATGATGAGAATTGCAAATTCGTCAACAGAAATATCAAAATAATCTAGAAAACAAAAATTAAACTTCTCTACACCACACGCATACGACTACAAAAAATGCGAAGTAGATTTCCGTTACAAGAACTAATGTCTTCGTAACAAGCCTCGAAACTTCCTAGCTTTAATTGTAATCGTAAACTCGAGATTTCTACAGCGCCCAATGAAAGCTAAGTCGCGGGAACAAGCATGTTCACAGGCCCTCAGTCAAAGCAAAATCGATAGGCAGGAAGGGTTTATTTCCAGGTCGAGATCCAAGAGTCAGACTTCTACTGTTGGTGTGTTTGGAATGGGATCGGAAGATAAATCGCGACTGCGACTACCGCAACTGCGACGACTGCGAAGACTGCGACTACCCCGACTGCGAAGACTGCGACGACTGCGACTGCTAATACTGCGACTGCGGACTGCGACTGGAATGGAATCGGAAGGATGAACAAGGGGAAAAGAGGAATCATGACTGCGACTGCGACTACCACAACTGCGACTGCGAAGACTGCGACTGCGAAGACTGCGACTGCGAAAACTGCGACGACTGCGACTGCCACTACCGCGACTGCGACTACCGCGATTGCGACGACTATTGCGACTGCGACAACTGCGACTGCGACGAATACTGCGACTGCGACGACTACTGCGACTGTGACTACCGCGACTGCGAAGACTGCGACTGCGACGACTGCCACTACCGCGGCTGCGGCGACTGCGACTGCGACCACTACTGCGACTGTGACTACCGCGACTGTGACTACCGCGACTGCGACGACTGTGACTGTGACTACCGCGACTGCGAAGATTGCGACTGCAACGACTTCGACTGCGAAAACCGACTACCGTGACAGAGACGACTACTGCGACTGTGACTGCGAAGACTGCGACTGCGAAGACTGCGACTGCGACTACCGCGACTGCGACGACTGCATTTATTGAGATGATGTTTCTGCACAACTCCATTAATAGAGATAATGTTTCTGCACAACTGTAACTGCAACTCGCACGTAGGTCCGTGCTGCGGGCCTGCGACCTAGCCGGAAGGCCGTTGCTCCGCACGAATCTGTGTATATGTGTACATTCAAAGTGACCACAGTACTGTCTGAACTATGTGGTAGATATATATATATTTATATATATATATATAATGACTACAATTCTGTTTCTGAACTATGCGGTAGAAGGTCTCGAGTATGTGTATATATATATGCTTTGTATATAATAAGTATATATGTCACCACTTTTACGGTGGACAGTTATGCTGTATTCATAGACGTTAACTTCCTCTAGCGAATGCCAGTGAAAAACCGATTTTGATATTTCGATTAGTGACAGCGTGCAAAGGTTGTATTTCCGTTAGTAAATCTCGCTTTTTGGTCCTTTTCAATAAATCGCGTATCGATGAGGGCACCATGCAAATGTGGATACGCACATTATTCAATCTGTCTGTCAGGCGTTATTTATAGGCCCAGCTCTGGATTTAGAAACCGTGGAGGCGAGGTGGGTGAGTGGTAAGGCGTCGGTCATTTGTCCCTTGGTACCTAGTTCAATTCCTGGTATATCACTCTAATACCTATATACATAGATACGTGCATACAGTCATACATACTGCTGTCAGAAGAACTTCGGGTTTGACGTTATAAAATGATTGTGGAGAGTTACCCTTAGATTTAAGACGAATGCAAAATGCTCTTAAACTCAGTTCAAAAATTCTTGTCAGTGATAATCATCCTACTTTAGGAGCTCTTAAAGATCATTGGATGAACTTGTATCGTACTAAAAATACCAAAGCGGCTAATACTTTCCTGATTCACAGTAGAGTATTACACTCATCCAACCGATGTTTATATATATTATGCCCTACAAAAACCCTAGGCCTGCTGGCTGCATTTATAACACTCTATGAGGTAACTACGGTCGATGACTTCAATAACACCAGCCACTCCTTCACTCTGCGTTGTATCCATTAAGAACTGCGTCGTAAGCGCCGCGTCTTATTAAAGCGGTTATTTATTTATTTATGTAGATGTAAATTTTATTTCGCCACAAAAATCGGGCAGCGCACAAACCTACTGAACACAAATACGAATACAAAGAAAACTTTGACTACAAACTAACTAATAGAATACCGTCCATAAACATTAGCACAGAAGTCAGGAATATAGAAATTTTGCAAAACATTATAATAATCACAAAGCATCCCTTTCTGTGGTTGCGCAAACAATTGTTTGAAAGAATACTGTTTCACATTAATATCAGCCTGAAGCGACAAACAGCCAGCATACATGCAAATGTCTCTCGGACAATGAATGTTATTTACTTTGAAAAGCCTCCAAAATATTCTGTTCCATGTATTTGTCAACCTTGCATACTCACTTTTGATGAGTGTAACACATTCACATGCATAGATAAGTATTGGTTTACAATGTGCCTCGAATAAACTTAAAGGACCATTTCATCCATGCTTCCTTTAGCTTTAGAAAGAATATTATTAACAGCCTTATAAAATTTGCAAATTGTTTCAATAAAACTTAGTTTAAACTGTTTTCCGACAGTCAAATAGACTCTTAAGTATTTTTTCTTTATCAACATACGGTGAGCTTAAACCAGAAACAATCAAACATTCACACAGCTGTTCATAAGCACTACCCATCCTGAGCAACATTTATTTTGCTACATTGAACTTTATATCCAAATAGTATGCTTCTAATTCGCAAGTGATAATCATTTTATTATTTATTTATTTATGATTATTTATTGGTATTTTATCAATTTATTATTTATTTATTTATTATTATTTATTGTTATTTATTGTTTATTTATTTCTTATTTAAATATTTCTTTATTACTCGATTTATTTGTGCATTTATTTTAATATTTTGTTACAAAGGTGAAATTCACGATGACTTACGAGATATCTAAAAATATATAACATCAGATCAACAGCTATTTTATTATATGTATGTATATATATATAATCAGCCTCGTCATCATCATCATTTTCGTCATCACAATCATCATCACCATCATCAATTATTCTAAGTTAGGCGCATAGATGATTTCCGCCCTAGGGTAGCATCCCTTTATATTTATAAATTCCTGAAAAAAGCCTCAGTAGATCGCGATCTCCATAACATAAGCATGCCAAATATGTTAAGATATTGATTTTATCATCAGAAATAAAAAGATTTTAAATACCCCGATTTCCGTGTTCAGGGACTAGGTCCCCTGTTTGTGGGATATACAGGTATAGTAGTAATAGTAGCGGTAACAGTAGCGGTTGCGGTGGCGGTGATGGTAGCGGGAGAAGCAACAGTAGCAGCAGTAACAGCAGTAGCAATAACGAATTCCAGAAAATGCTCCTTTTACTATTTTTTTAATTTGGAAGGTTCATTTTTTCCTGGGGTAAAATATAAATAAATTAATAAATAACAATATTTAAAATGCACAGAAAAAGATGTTATAAGCAGTTTTGTACGACAGTAAATCGCTGTATATTTCTGTAATGGAAAGTAATTGTTAGCCTGCTCTGTTGCAGCCTTGATTGTGATTCCAGAATGCAGTTGTTAGAAGTCCTTGTGCACCCCAATAGCGGCGCTATAGAAGTTCTAGATTAGCTCAGATTTGATAACCGTACTCACTGACGCACACGGAGTCATTTCCGCTCCACCTGCCGTCCTGCTGGCACTTGCGCACAGGTGATCCTTCCAGCTGGAACCCTCGCAGACAGGTAAACGTTGTTATGGCGCCGTACGTGGAATCGGTGCCATGGATCTGTCCGTTGTTTGGTGCCTGCAGCCGCGGGCATCTCACAGCTACAGCAGACAACAAATGAGCACTTCAAAATCATGTCTTCGAAATCAGCGCTTTTCTTAGGTGCCCAAAAGGAGCAATATAAATGTCCCCATACATACTTGTTTGCTGATAACTAAACATACCGTAACACACTCAGTCGGGCAGCATCTAATCTAATCTAATCTAAATTCTAATCTAATCTAAATTCTAATCTAATCTCGTCAGATCCAATCTAGTCAGATGCAATCTAGTCTAGTCTAGTTTAATATGATCTATTGAATCGAATCTATACTTAAAATTAGTCCTTATTCCCCAGACTGACCATCATTCTGCAAGGTCGTCTGATTGCCTTTCTCTGGTCATATTTAGGACTGTTCTCGATTAAGGGGCTTTTTCGTTTGCTGGACCTAAAGTTTGGAACTCTCTCCCTGTGTCTGTTCTTTTTGCTCAGTCGCTTCTGTCATTTCATTCTCAATTTAAAACTTGCCTTTTTCAAACTGCTTATCCGCCGTAGGCTGCCTTTTTGTCTTGTGGACTGACCTTCTGGATATTAACCTGATTTCGACTTGGCTTTGGTGCTCCATCGCTTGATGCCTGTGCATTAGACACGATCCAAGAGTGAGGCGGCTACGGTGGATGGTGTTCAGAATTGGAGTGATAAGATAGACAAGAAGAGGTGGAATCAGAATAAGATTTGTGGAAGAGGAGTGTTTTCAGTTTTGAATGAAAGAACTGCGCAGAGATTGCAAGGGGAGAAGTGTTGGTGAGTTTGTACGATGGGCCATTTAATTGTCGTAATTCTGGTGTGAGTTTATGCAAAAGGAGTGGGGCAGCTATGGCTATTGAGCGATTCCCAAATGTTAAGGATGAGGTGACTGGAGGGCGGAGAAGTGTTAGGGCAGAAGAGGAGCGAGTTGAACGGACCGGATGAATTGTAAATCACTGACGAAGATAGGAGGGTTTGGGGGATTAATTATGTTGTAGGTAAGCGATAGAACTATAGCGGTGCCTGGAACATTTAACTCTGAGTTCAGTGATACGGCGCACGCTGCTTAAACATCGCAATCGCAGCTATGTTAATTACAACTTGTTTTTCTTCAACTAAAACATATAGAAACAAAAAAAAAGTTGATTTTCTTATTTCAATTTCTACCAAAAAGCTAATTTTGGACTCTCATAAGCTTTAATTGTTTTTTAAAGCTCAAAAATTTACTTCTTGAACTCTTCGTTGGATACGTAATATACTCATAGAAAATGATTGACTTACGGCGACACATTGGTAGTGTCCCAGACCACTGTCCGTCGGCGGCACAGACTCTGTACGGCCTCCCAACGAGTTCATACCCCTCGACGCAAGTATATTTCACCCGGTTCGGGTAGACGAACACATTTCCTTCTCGCTGCCCGTTCGGGGTGTCTCCCGGATGGCCGCAACGACGAGCTGTAATGGAAACAATCGGGAAATAGACAGTTAAGATTATTTCATCATTTTGTTTGTGGATTTACCACATAAAATCGCTTTTATTCAGAATGCTATGAAAATCTTCGTTTCTAAGTCTAGTTAGTCTCGACATGGAATCAGAAGTAAGTAAGTTAATAATGCATTCGTTAACACCCCATGTGTGTCCATCGGTTCAGCGCGGAATCGTAGGCATGGATGACTTACAGCGGTCAGACAATAAGAGCAAGACGGTGCAAATAGGTCTTAAGCCGCTTTACAGAAATTTATGGAGGGGCTCTGTCATTTCGTATGCGACTAATGTAGAGAGGTAGTAAATAAGAATATCAAATGGGACAAACGTCTTTAGTGTTGATTTCGTCGATTCGTGATCATCATTATCGTTCTTCATCAACGTCGTTACATAAGAGCCTAATGGCCCTTATAGACCCTATCGGCAAATCGTAATCGTAATCTCGAGATTTCTACAGCGCTCAACGAAAGCTAAGTCGCGGGAACCAGCTTATTCACAGGCGCTTAGTCAAAACAAAATCGACAGGCAAAAGGGTTCGGTTCCAGGTCATATTTCATTCATATTTCTCCAAACCTCGCTTCATTTGGCCACTTGCATAGTGTTGCGGTAACTTAATGCAATAGGCCTACACTGAAGTGCAATGCACAATCCAATCAGTGCAGTTTACAACAATGTCATTAACTGAAATGTATTGCAATGTAGGTCAATTGAATGTACTGCAATAGATTGTAATGTGTGCCCTGTTCTGTTTGTTTCCCTGACCTATCCGATTTCGACGGGGTTTCTTCAACGGATTATAATTTTTTACTACGATTTCACTTGAAGCGACAATCGATTGATGTCTTTTGCATTATGAAAACGGCGCTATATAATTCATTCTATTAAAATTGTGTAGGGCCTACTGCAGTTAACTGAATGCACTGCATTGAGAAATGCTACGCAATCAGGAAAATATAATCTAAAGGCATATATGCGAATATACGGTCCGTGCACCTGGATCTTAAATGGTGTGGCGCCCATTCAAAGGGGCAGCGATGGTTAATGATCTCGTCCGATTAATTTATTGAAAAATGAGCAGGGTCGAGGCCATACGGTCGCTTTAGAAACACATGCACATTTGCATTTACATTTTACATTTAGCCTACATATGTGTGTGCGTATGTACATTTACGTTTTGCATGTACATATGTGTGCATATAGGCATCTTTAATACAGTACACTTAGCTGAAGGTAAAATGCGAAAAGGTAAAACGTCAAAAGGTAAAAAGGTAAAGATTTCTCACGTGAACACGTCATCCTGGGTCCCACCCATCGTCCCTCTCCGACGCACATGGCTCGGAAGAATCCGTCGAGGCTGTAGCCGGCCGTGCACGTGTAGGTGAGCTGGGTGCCGAGAGGAAAGACCTTCTGGCCAGTGGGTCCATCGTGCACTGCATGGTCGACGACCGGAGGATCTCGACACTTTCCTACACCACGTCCGTCGAAAGACAACTACATTCAGTTCTGTTTGTTTATATAGCGCATATATTGCATATGGATGCAATTTATTTTGTCAAAATAATCCTTTTAAGCTGGCAAAAATTAAGTAAATGTAGCTTTTAATTATAAATTTTTATATAGAAAAGAAATTATTCAGAGGTGCTCTCTACCCTAGCCTAATTGTAATCGTAATCTCGAGATTTCTACAGCGCCCAACAAAAGCTAAGTCGCGGGAACCAGCTTATTCACAGGAGCTCAGTCAAAAGTCGATAGGCAAGAAGGGTTCGGTTCCAGATCGAAATCCAAGAGTCAGACAGGCAATCAGACGGCTGCGGTGGGTGGTGTTTGGAATTGGATAAACGGTGCTAAATATCAGAAAGTTCATAAGTTAGGAAGCAGTGCTCAGGTAACTAAAAGAGTCAACACTGGAGGTCTCCCGCATACATATAGAGCCAAAGCAACGAATTTAATTAAGAGTTTACATATGACATCGTGTTTAGAGTTCCTGGACCGCGTTGCCTCAACGACGAGGAAAGACGACAGGCGATGAGGTCCGTCATCCGGTTTCCTCACCATTTTCCACAAATTTAGTTCATTAGGGCGCGATTTGTGATTAGTCACAGTGGGTTTAATTTAAGGTATGACCCTTCTTGTCTATCCATTTTGTTTTGACTGAGCGCCTGTGAATAAGTTGGTTTCCGCGACTTAGCTTTAGTTGGGCGCTGTAGAAATCTTGAGCTTACGATTACGAAAATAGTTCCATATGAAATGGTAAACTACAGCACATACAGATACAACACAGCACTAAACAAGTCAATATAACACAGTACAACAGAAGAAGTACAATACAATGATCCTACAGTACAATACAATGCAGTAGCGTACCTTCGTATTTGTACGTTGAGGAGATGCTGTGGTCCTGGTGGCAAGTGGGAGCGTCTCCGTTCCAGTATCCGTCGCCCTGGCAGATCCGCTCGGCCAGTCCCACGAGCCGGTATCCGTCGTCGCAGTGGTAACGGACTTTGGCACCAAAAGTGTTGTATGGAATGATCTCGAACTTCCCGTTTAATAACGTCTTCAGACTCTCGCACTTAAGGGCTTCGAAAACAGTCGAATATTTCAACATAATGTAATAATAATAATAATAATAATAATAATAATAATAATAATAATAATAATAATAATAATAAGTTTGCCTTATATGCAAAATCTTCCGCCAGATCTTGACGATTTCTAGCCGTCCCAGAATTTTTCATTCTCCGGAGAATTTTTTAAATCCTGAGGGATCATGTATACCTCGGCTAAAAATAATAATAATTAGTAACTTCTAATGCGCCGGTGTCTTATGCACAAGGCCTCAACCGATAGCGCACCAAAGCCAAGCCGCAATCAGGTCAGGATCGAGAAGGTCAGTCCACAAGACAGAGAGGCAGCCTACGGCGGATAAGCAATTTGAAAAGGCAAGTTTTAAACTAAGAATTAAATGACAGAAGCGACTGAGCAGAAAGAACAGACACAGGGAAAGAGTTCCACAATTTAGGTCCAGCAAACGAAAAAGCCCCTTCAATGAGAACAGTTCTAGTCCTAAGTATGAACAGAGAAAGGCATTCAGATGACCTTGCAGATGTAATGCAATGCGATGAATCAAATCCAGTCTAGTCTGGAAACATCTGTAGTGGCGTTATCATACAACAAAAGGCAGAAATCGATGGATATCTCAGCAAAAATCGCTTATAAGTAAATCGTATTGCAAAAGCGTGATCCACAGGACAGAATAGTGGAGATAATGAAATGCAATTAATGTAAATTAACGCACATTTTTATTTATGTTTATTGTTGTAATGTAAGCCTTTCTTAGGTTCAATCTTTGAATCTCTCAAATAGCCATACATCAGCGCTGATTTGTTTATTCGTTCGTTCTTTCATTCGTTCATTCTTACAATCGCACATACTTTATTCTTTTATTCTTTCATTCATTATTTACTCATTCATCTTTCTTAGTTCATTCGTTCATTTAACCACTGATTCGTTAGTTCATTCATTCGTTCGTTGATTCGTTCATTTATTCATTCGTTCACTCATTTCTTCAGTCATTCATTCATTCACTGGGTGGGTTGATAGTTCAGTGAAGAGTGAGGTTGCTCACATGGTTTGACGCAGCTTTTTCCGCAAACGTCGTCACAGAGGCATCGTCTGTTTCGGCCTCGGCATTCGAGGTCCGAGCGACACTTCTTGAGACACTTCCGGTTTCTCACGAGGTCCGGCTTCCGGGGACATGTCGGATGGTCAATAAAAGGACGATTGGCGTCACCTGCAACAACAAAAATGACATTGCTAACTGCATATGAGCAACACAGCGTGACAGACCATTCGTGACACGACGCCTGTCTCCATGAACTCTGGTCACGCTGGTTCTCTGCCTGACTCTTGGATCTTGACCTGGAACCGAACACTCTTGCCTATCGATTCTGTTTTGACTGAGCGCCTGTGAATAAGCTGGTCCCCGTAATGTGGCTTTCGTTGGGCGTTGTAGAAATCTGGGGATTACGATTACGGTTACGACTATTGCACATAGCATGAAGCTGCCAAGCTATACACAGAAAGGTCTTTATTTCGTTTTCTCTTCTGTCAGACTGTCCGATTGTGCGTTCGTCAGTAAGTAAATAAGTCATTCATTATTTGTCTGTACCTTTGTATGTATGCATACGTGCGAGATCTGTATGTGTATGTATGTATGTACGCTTGTATGCATTATGCATGCATGTCCATCAGAACCTCTCTGTTTCCATCGCTGCTACAGTTCCTTATGTCTCCTACCTCCGATGCCTTCTTTCCTTCTAGCAGTGCCTCAATGTATCTCTTCCTGCCTTACTCGTTTACTTCCTATCTCCCTTTATTCATGCCTTCCTTCCTTCCTTCCTTCCTTCCTTCCTTCCTTCCTTCCTTCCTTCCTTCCTTCCTTCCTTCCGTCCACCTCCCATTCTTCTGGCCTCTGTTGTTCCTCTGCGTTGGACTCTTCTGGTTTTAATCCATCCGTAAATCTATTGATAAATGGATTTACCGGCGGCTGAGACAAAGAGAACCGAACCAAAGACGCCGCCTGAACGACCGACGAACCGAGATAACACCTGACACTTCCCGTCGACCTATGACTGACTGACTGACTGACTGACAGACTGGCTGGCTGTCTTACTGGCTGACTCGCCTGACTGGCAGGCTGGCTAGCTGAAGTTGAACGTTGTAAAATACTGGCTGACTGACTGACTGACTGACTGACTGACTGACTGACTGACTGACTGACTGACTGACAGACTGACTGACTGACTGACTGACTGACTGACTGACTGACTGACTGACTGACTGACTGACTGACTGACTGACTGACTGACTGACTGACTGACTGACTGACTGACTGACTGACTGACTGACTGACTGACTGACTGACTGACTGACTGACTGACTGACTGACTGACTGACTGACTGACTGACTGACTGACTGACTGACACGCTATATTCACAACCATAAGATCACACTCGCTTCGTTCGTCCATCCGTCTTTCCGTCCGTCCCCCCGAAGTCGATGTGACGCGGGGACCAATAATGTATAATGGACCGTTTTATACATCATGGGGTGAATATAAATTATTATTCCCTACTGTTTTCTGACACTGTCCGGTGCACACGAAGAAATGCTGTTTCTACATATACATATATAAGGCCATATACATATTGTGTGTGTGAAGAAAGTTAATTTTGGGGGTTTATTTAGCTCATGTTCACAACAGTAGCAATGAAAACAATGAAAATCACACACGTTAGCCAGTTATGGTAAATATGGATACTATGGCTGCATTTCCATGGTTTTGGGATTTATTGTAATTATGATAGCCATGTGACACTATAGTAGCAGATTACAGCGATAGCCATGATGAAGAAATAACGTAACTAATCGCGCGATTCTGTGAATCAAAATTAATATTATAAACAATTGTAACTATGGCTACAATGGCTTTGCAACTTAGTAGTAGTGATGTAGGCTTTGGTAGCTATAACCACGTGTAGATCTTTAGAACATGTATATATAAGCCTAGCATACAAAGTTACACAGTAATTAATTAATTTAGTAAGTAAGTAAATAAGTAATTAATTGCATTTGTGATAACATGTTATTTCAAATATATCTCTTACTCCTTATGTTACCTGCTGCCGTGCAACTTCCAGCATGAAATTCTTGTCCTTTCTATCCCTCTATTTTTTCGCCAACGGATCTTTGAAGACCATTTGCTTGGAATACGGTTTTGTGTTGTCCGATAGGAAACACCTCGGAGGAGGTTTCTTGAAGAGGCGCTACATAAATGTGTGCTTGCGATTACGATTACGACATATCTACATGGAGACATTATTATATACATGTGCATTTGCATATGTATATATGTAATGTACGGTAACGTACAAGAGCCTTTATGTATGAAGATACCAAAGTGAAAGCAAGCATACACACGCATATCACTGGCCAACACATAATTTGTTGCCTCAAATGTTAGAACTGTTTCTGGGTATATTTGACCTGCTGATTCCAGAAAAGGCACCAGTTTTCTCCCAGCAGGTCTAGTTTTCGAGATATAGAACATTATGCCATATACCAGTCCTTGCCTCTGCTCGCCCATAAAACATAAGGCTATAGCTATAATTATGTAGTGCTCAATTTATTATGTGATACACTAAATAAACATAATAATACAAATACTTAAAAGAAAATGGTAGTACCTGAAACTGTACTTATATGATACCAAACAGAACAAGTTTGTTATAAAAATTTCAAGTCATTCGACACCGAAGAAGCTCCTTTTGTACGATTTCCGAGTGTGGCATCTGCCGGAACAATCGCGCATAATATTCCAGCAATAGTCTGCCATCATGTGTGCATCCCATCTTCCTTGATATCGATTTTCCATTGTTTTGATGTCTTGGTGAAATCTTTCACCTTGCTCTTCGCTGAAGTCACCAAGATTCTCTGGAAAGCGATCTAAGTGACTGTGGAGATAATGGACTTTAATGCTCATGTTGCAGCCAAGCTTGTTGAAATGAAGAAGCATATCCTCTACTAGTTGTGCATAATTGTCTGCCTTCTTGTTGCCAAGAAAATTTTTAGTTACAAGAACAAGGGAAGACCAGGCACAAGATTCGATTTCATTCATTGATGGTATGAAAAGTGGGTCATTCATAAGTTGCCTGATCTGTGGACCATCGAAGATTCCAGCCTTCAATTTTTCCATTGTAATTCCTGGTAACTTGTGTACTATGTATTCGAAGCATGAACCTTCTTTATTCAAAGCCCTGACAAATTGTTTCATCAGGCCTAGCTTTAGATGTAGTGGTGGCAGTATGATCCTATCTCGTGCCACCAAAGATTCCTTGATTACATTTTGAGCTCCAACCACCATGTCTTTCCTCGAAGGCCAATCTTTTCTTGTCCAATGTTCATGCTTGGCTCTACTGTCCCAAAGACACAAAAAGCAGGGATACTTTGTGTAGCCACTTTGTTGACCAAGGAGGAAATTTACCATCTTCAAGTCTACACAAATTACCCATTGATGTTCTTTGTATTTTATCTTTTCCAGTACTAAAGAGATGGCATTGTACTCTTCTTTCATCCTGGTGGAGTGACCGATTGGAATAGAACCAAATTTGTTGCCGTTATTTAAAAGCACACATTTCAGACTACGTTTTGAACTGTCGATAAAAAGACGCCACTCATCTGGGCTGTAATCCGACAGACCAATTTTCTTCAATAAGTTGCTGATGTCATTACAGAATACTAGGTTGTTGTCTTCGGTAAAGAATGGCAGCAAATCCTTTTCTCTGTTTCTATAAATTGTAATTTTCGTTCCAGGCTGAAGTGCATTCTTTTCCTTTAGTCTGGACGCAAGCAATTCAGAGGACTCTTTGGAAAGATTTCAGTCCCTGATCAGATCACTCAACTCTTTTTGGTCAAAACGTTCACTGTGTGAAGTTGATTGGAAATCACTGTCACTGCCCCCACTTTCTTCACTTTCGTCATCTTGTCCGATATTGGACATGCAAGTGTCATCGTCTGAGAGCTGAGGTAGTTCGCGAAAAGGTGGAACTGGTACAATATCCGAATGCGGAACAGGTCTCCTGGCTGAAGGTATATCAGGGTAAGACAACTTGTGACGATTATTTCGATTGATGCCTATGATATTAACCATACAAAAGTAACAGTCGTCGAAGTGGTTTATCTGTTCCCTCCAAACCATCGGTACACCAAATTTCAGGCAGCTTCTCTTTCCAATTGTCCAGTGGTGCAATTGTTCAATACAAGTTTTGCATACTGTATGAGGAGCCCATTGCTTATCTTGATCTCCAAGTTTGACACCAAAATAACCTACATATGCTCTTTTTACAAACTCAGAAATCGGTTTCCTGTTTGCTATTAGTGTGTATTCCCCACAAATGTAGCAGAATATGTCTGGATGGTTAATGCAGCTCCGTCTGGAAGTAGCCATAACCTTAAGGATGTTCGCATCTGAGGAATTAAATGACTAACCTAAAAAATAGTAAGAACATGTAGTTATTTAATGCTCACATTCACAGATTGTTCTTGCGACCAACTCTTAATATGCCCTAAGACGACTGCGGCTGCTCTAGCTTTCAGGAGGCGGTTTATATAGGCTATAAATGCTGACTTCAGCATAATCTATTTACACATTTCGAAACCATGAAACGCTGTATAAGCACAAATAAATTCTAAATGAGGCCATGAATTTAGTGCTGAGTAAGCTGTAGGCTACGGAATAGTTATTTCGTTGAATCAGCAATATCTCAGCACGCGGCAAGATATGCTGATTTTACATTATAAGGATGTAGGCATTATATGAATCAGCAAGAATTATAATTAGCCATAAATAAAGCTTATTATGACATTTTAGTTTTGCCAAATACATCGTTTAAAGAGTGGACTGGGTTTTCTTTACAAAATCGACGATATCTCAGAAACTAGACCTGATGCAACACGCATATCTATTAATTATAGGCCTAGGTTACACTTTATAATAATATAAAAAGTATAAAACATACATAAACATAAAACATAGACATAAAAGTATAAAACGTGGGCCACGGTAGCATATCGGATGAAGCAATCGGCTACTTAAGCCCGAGAGTACGGGTTCGAGCCTCCTCCGAGACGGTAACTGTGTAGGGACCGTGAGCAAGTCCTTCACTCACAATGCTCGGCGCCATCGACTTAGGCTGAGTCATTAAATAGTGGCGCCTAATAAAAGCAGAAATAATAATACCCGGCTACATTGCAGTATGTTACAACCAGTGGCCTACCTCACCGGGGGGTTCTGGAATCCTAATCCCCCAACCCGGAGGTTCAAGACCATCACCCTTCGTGTAGATCCGTTGAGATTTTTTAGGTGTAGGCTACCCCAGTCTATCGGTGGCTCTACTTTGGATACGAGCACCATACAATAAAGAGCATTTTCGAGGCCGAAATCAGTCATGCGACATGAAGTCAAAAGATGTAAAACAATCCTTCATAATGCGCCAAGCGTGTAATGGAAAATATCATTCGCGTTAACAATGCTATGCTGTATGACGGATTAAACTTTTCTGAGTCGAAAATAAAGCATAGAGCTGCAGCGAAGTCGATGTGACTGCGGGCTAATTCCAAGAACTACGGCGGTCATAATTCATTCATAGCGTCGGTAGATTGCACAACAGAATAGTCAAATCCCTGCAACATCACATCTGTTTATCACGTCACGCGCGTTCGGGTCTTGTATACGTGGTCTGCACAGGCGTCGCCTTAAGCCTAACCCTGCAATTTATCTTTGCACCAAATGACACTTTTGTGCAACGATTTTACATACATGCATGCATGCACTCATGTATACTCAGATACATATATACATACATACATACATGCATAGTTGCATTCATACGCTTATGCATATATGCGTGCATACATTTATACTTATATAAATGCATGCATGCATGCTTACATATTTGCATGCATATATTCTCATTCATGAATGCATACATACCTACATATAGATTAAAAAATGGTAAAGTAGAGTAAGACAATGGAAGGCAATGTAAGATAGGACAAGATAAGGTTAGATTAGGAAAGGTGGGAAAGAGCAATGCTAAGTAAAGTCAGGTAAAGCAAGGCAAGGAAAGTAAGATGAAATAAGGCTAGGAAAAGTAAGCTAAGGTGAAGAAAAGTAAGGTAAAGTATAAGGCGAGGTAAGGTAATGTAATCGTTCACTTATTACACACCTCTTCGTTGTCCTCAGGACAGCGGATCTTCGGCTGAAGCGCTTAAACAACATCGACATCCAACAACACCAATAAATAGGCTGATTTGCACACGTGACCGAGCGGTAGGCTGATAGTTCCATAAATGGACTAAAGGAAGTGTTTGCGCGAGAGTACTGTCCAGGCCAATAAATGGATTGGGAGAAGTGCCTGATACATATGGCGCTTCCCATTTATGGACATGGCCACTCTTTCGAGCTGCTTGAGTAATGTTTGAATTGGGGAAGCGTTTACGTCAGACTTTGTCCATAAATAGAATGGAAAAGCACTTGAACGAGGAAAACGCGGAGTAAGGTCTATAAATAAGTTAGGTAAATGTTTAGAATGAGATTGATCTATTATTGGATACAGATAAATGTTTAAGTAATTAAATATAGTGTAGATTTATAAATACAACTATAGAAGCGTTGAAATCGAAGTGTGTACATTAAAGAATTTTCAGATAAGTGTTTGATCAAGGGCAAGATCTAAAAATAAAATCTGATAAATGTTTGAATATTGAAATAGAGTATAGATTTATGATTAGAATTGATTAGAAGAACATTTTAACTCAAAATATGTCTTTAAAATAACTAAGAGAATTGTTTGAATGAGGGATGCAGTGTAGATCTCCAAGTAAAACAAAAATATTGCATGAACTCGTGAACAAGTCAACGATAACGCGTATAGGCCTTGAGACAGTAAAAGGCTACAAAGCGTGATGGTTTTTAAGTTGTGGGGTAGATATGGAGAGGAAAAAAAGGTAGACTTAATACAGCAGTAAAAAAATCAGTCGATTTTTAACTAAGGCTCACTTAAAGCGACCATCAACCAATGCCTTGTGCATTATGATAACGGCACTATAAAAGTCTTTGTATTATATCCCGCCTCTGATTCGTATTTCTGTGTGGCTTTGAACGTGCTAAAAATATTTTGTAATATTAATAATAATAATAACGCCGTCGCTTTCGCGGTACCTTCTCTCTGCCAGAATCGGATGAGACGTAGCCGTTCCAGATGCTCATTACTGTCTCCGGACAAATTTATTCACCACCTGAGAGATTATAATAATAATAATAATAATAATAATAATAATAATAATATCAGATAAAACTGTTAATTATTTACTCACTGAAAATTGAATTCTTTAATTTACTGCCCATCACTTCTACCCGCTTAGGCTAATCCTACGTGTAGGCTTGACATGGGCTGCGATTTAAATTCGGAGAAACCATCGATTGAGGTCTCGTGTGTTACGATACAGCGACGCCGCGGAAGTCTCGAAATGACAGATTAGAGAATAAAACAAGCGTCATTGTGAAGTTAAAGAATGAAGAAGACTCCGAATATGTTGTCTACTGTCAGCTGTCTATGTGGAATCCGTCGGTTAGGTTTTGCGTGTTTGCAGAAGTCCTTCATTGCATGGCGGCTCTTCTAGTTACCTGAAAACACTGTTTGCTTACTCGCGAACGTTTTTCCTAATGAAACTCAAAACTATTAGCACAGGAAGCGCTTTTCAGGTACTTAAAAGGCGCTATACTAAGTGTCTAGGTAATAAACTAAGATGGTACGAAAACACGTGAAAGTGTATTATTGTTGACATTGTTGTTATTGTGCTTCCATTCTGTCAGCCGAGTGACTGACCGAGTAGATTGTAAAATTACTTTATGGCTCGTTTTTGTTAGCATAGGCTACAACCGTCCTAAATGGGCGGATTCTTATAAACATCGTAAATGGATCGGACATGCTTGATGAGCCTCGCTTATAACGCCATAAGTGTTTATCAGTTCCAAATGTTGGCTGTAGTTAGCATGAAGGAAAGTATCAATACTGGAAGCAAGGACGAAGGACTGACAAAAGGAATATTATAAACACAGTTTTACTATGCTTACGAATTGCGTGAGTGCATGGCTAACGTCCTGTGAACGATGTGTTCTCTGTACTATGTATTGTGTACTACTGTGTAAATACTCTATACTATGCACACTGACAACATATGCTGTTGTTCAGGGCATTCGATAATTACAAAATCCCTAAACCATTCAATAGTCTCTTATTCATTTAGACCCCGTCTAAGGTAATTAATAAGTGGTACGGTGGCTGAACATATTACCCGTCGGCAATTCAGCTCTACGACCCGATTTGAACTTTGATCATGCTGTGGAAGTGTGCCTAAACTCGAAAACACCTATTTTCACTATTAATGCCTTCATACATGATAGTCTACATGGAGTCGACCGAGCGTGTTAATTTAAAACTTTCGGACACGTCTTTCTTTAAATTCATTGTTTTTAACGCATAACTACTCAAATTTCTCATTTAATTTTACGACTTCTGTTGAGTTTGTGATTTTGTGTGCTGACAGGTAGGGACAGTGAATCCCAAAGCTTTGACCATCTACCCAGAAGGACTGAGAGCCCAACACTGTTAGGGTACAGGGTCATAGTGTCCACATAATGCCCTGAATAAGATAAATGAATAAGAGACTATTGAATGGTTTAAAGATTTTGTAATTATCGAATGCCCTGAACAACAGCATATGTTGTCAGTGTGCATAGTATAGAGTATTTACACAGTAGTACACAATGTAGAGTAAACAGTACTCTAGTACACACCTGCACTTGGGTTTATGAACTTCGTGCCTAATTTCGTTAAACAGTTGGTCGGCCGATTAACCGTTTAGTCTCCAATCAAGTTGAAAGAGATGGGTTCTTAATTTAGACCCGAATGACATCAGAGAATTGACAGAACTACCTGAAACGGACAGTGAATCCCAAAGCTTTGACCATCTACCCAGAAGGACTGAGAGCCCAACACTGTTAGGGTACAGGATCATAGTGTCCACTGATCGAGTGCAATATCTATTAGTGTGAGAGGTGAGCATGGAACGAAGATAGGACGGCTGATTTAAATGTAGAACTCGGTGAACTGTAAGACAGATTTTGAAATGAATTCTCTGCTCAATGGGCAGCCAGTGCAATGAATGTAATATTGGCTCAATATGCTGATATTTAGGGGTCTTTAGAGAGAGTTTTAAGCGATTTGTAGTTTGGGGAAATTTCCCTTAGCGATACCAATAAATTGTAAGTTACAGTTAATTCAAAGCATTATTTATGAGTAGGCTAAACTGTGTAATTCATGTCAAATAGGACTTAGAACCTGAATATCTTGCTAAATATTCTTCTCCACTGGCCCATCGTGGCTTCCGTCGGTTTCTTTTCCTCTCCTACTTTAGTCTATTCTCTCTTTTTCCCAGGTCCGTGTTCTCGCTTCTGCGACCACGATCTTTCCATTTCATATCCCATGATTAAATGCCCTCTGCATCGAGCAAGGTTGAGTCGAAAGGCTATCGAGACGTAGGCCCAATGAAACTCGTGTGGACATGTCTGAGCAGTATATCTCGCAGACATACAGATGCACAAACAAACAGGCAAACCCCGCAATGCGTGTCTTCTTTCCCACGTCGCCACACCTAGCTTATACAATACAAACCGCCTGACCAACTTGAACAAAAGCACTAGGACAATAAATCCGGTGATGAATTGTAAAGGCGATGACGACGACAACAGAATATGACGATTATGATGATGATAACGGCGATGATTAGGCTTATGAGAACAAGGTTGAAATAAAATGACAAGAAATACACCTTTTCAAAAAGATCACACGCGCATAAGACCTGAAGACTTACAGAGTTACTAAATAAACTAATATGCCTGTATGAGCCAAACGGAAGGTAAGGTAAGTTCAATGGCCCTGTAGCCACAAGATGTCGTTAAAGTACCGTGGTATACTAGAAAATACTGATACTAGACCTATGTTATTTATTTATTTATTGCACTTATTACGTGCTCAAGCTCAGTAAATGTGAATGTGAAGCGCGATACAAGTTTGCGCGAACTAGTTGTCCAGATTAGTTACATGAAGTCCGTTCAGCAAGCTCTAACCCGCAATCGTTGGATTACAGATCCAAAGCTACCTAAGAGTTCACCTTGCCGCACGGTGATCTATTCGAATTAATTATCCATAAATATATCGTTAGACCCTCGTAACTATTAATGAATAATGTCTTAAACGAACAAAAGAAACACGTGGTAATGGTGGTGGGAGTATAGTACAACCAATACCACTAGTAATACACTGCTAATACTGTTAGTACTACTACTAGTACAGTAATAGTAGCAGCAGTAGTAGCATTAGCTAGTAGCAATATTCGTTCCAAACACTTTCAGTTTTTCTAGGCCTTTTTTAAAATCCCGAGGGATAAATTTTACCTCGGGTTAAAATTAATTGTTCTATCAACAGTCCTACTACAACCGCACTTAGTCATTAAGACTTCTAACAAAATACTTGTACTTGCATGCTGTGCTTTAAAGAAATATGAATTTCCTGTACTGGTCGATAGCACCACAACTGTAAATACTGTAGTTTTTAAGAAGCTTCTAGATTGCGTTGCTTTTAAGAAACTGCGTGCCATGACACGACGGTTCGTCTAAACAGAACGTTTCGACAAGGGCAGCCAGCGAAAGAGCGAGTGAATAACATTTGCGGAAGTTTATTTCCGCTGCCTAGAATGACGCGGGGTATGATTTACACACCGAAATGGCGGCCGCCTTCGATGACACGTAGGAGCAGAGGCGACTGGAGAGAAATTAAACAAACGACGGCGTGACATTTGAGACCGGGTGGTTGGGCCCGATAATGTGCCTCGTTGGCAGCCGAATAATCTTTCCGATATCCGAGCAGGACTTCGCCTGCCCGCCCTCATCGATCCATCACCATTTGCCATGAATATGGTTCTCGGATTCGACGCCAGCGGCAGAAAAGGGGTGGAAGACCGCAGGGTGTCGTATTCGCAATAATGGCTCCGATCGAACGGGGCGTGGGTGCGCAGCCTTTTTTGCTTAACCCCCTTAATGAGCTTTGAGATTTTGGGTCGTAAAGATTAACACGATTTTTGCGAGGTTCATAAACGAAACAGACGCACTTTAGGCAATGATTGAAACGTTTTGAGATTGGACTTTGAAGGTTAAGGGTCTAAGTGCCGACTGGGACTACTCCCACTTCTATCTAACTCCGCGTATAAAAATCGATTACTTCATAATTATAGTTATAATAATAACAATAATAATAATAATAATAACAACAACAACAATAATAATCATAATAATGATGTTAAAAAATGTATAATTATACAGATATTACTTTATTTCACAGAATCTCTCGAAGTTGCTGAAGTATAGCTATCTTCAAGATAAAAACGCGCCACAAAAGTTAGATTCTTTCGACTGAAAACTCTTATTAAACGCTTATCGGGCTTGTGATGGAACATTTCGTATTTTCAGTGAAAATTGTCGCAGAGGGAGGGATGGTCCGATGCTCGGTTAGGATGGTCTAATGTTAACTTTGCTATTTAGCTATATCCGTTACAGCATGCTGACAAGAACATTAGTTATTATATTTACAACGACGGCAACAATATGGCTACCATGAAAGCTACAACAGTGATGATGACCAGTAGGGTTCTACAGATGAGGCCAAATGGGTCACGGCCTTCCATCTGAGCCGTTGTCCCAGCCCCCAAAATATTAAAACACTCCTTGTCATTTTGAAATAGCTCACTGCGAGAAAAGAAAAGATCGCTAAATCTAAGAAACTATAAAAATTCAGCAAAAATTCTGTTTTAAGGAAAAAATCTTCAAAATCTGGCGATGACTTTTAAAAGGTTATCAATCTCAATGACTAAAATCCTAATGACTAAAAATAACTCATGAAAAATTTAGCAAACAAAATGGTCGCAAGAGTCCTGATGACTAACAGAGGGTTGTTATTAAATTTGTTTCAAGTTTTAAATACGGTATTACTTAAATTGAAGTTATCTACGGTCTTGATTGCGGTCTTGGTCCCTGTTTCTTTGTAACGTTTTGGATCAGTCACTGATCTTGACCATGAACAGAAGTTTATTGTGGACACTGTCAGAAAATCCTTCCCTTGACCCCATATCGGCAAATCTAGTGCCGCCAATAATGATGTTGATGATGACAATTACGATGCTAATGACAATGATGATGCTGAGGATGATAATTATGATGACGATGACATGAAGGCGCCCACCGTAACGCCCCTAGCACTTCTGTTTGTTGCAAGTCCCGCAGAATCTCGTTGCAAGTTGCAAAAAGACGAAGACAACCGGAGTCAACCGAACCATATCGAAATGAACCGCATAAAACGGGATCCGACCAGAACCGGGTCCAACCGAACCAGATCGAATCGAACTGAGCAGTGATGATGATGACAGTTTTTGATGATGATAATGATGATAACGATAAATATGATGATGACGACAATGATGATGTTGATGGTGACAGTTATGATTACTCTGATGAGAGCAATATGAGAGCAGAAGAAGAATTGAAAACACTGACTGATCTCGAGCTGAAGCGCAGAAAAGACCAACAGGCAACCAAAGACAACAGCTCTTGTGTCCATCATTTTCTGCTCCACAATTGCTTTCTCGGTCAGGTCAGTGAAATGTTGTCCTCATCCGGTCAAAGGTCATGCTGAAATTCTGTGCGATATTCAGGTGTTCTCTGAAAGTCTTCGAACCTTTTTAATCGCCAAAAGACCAGAAAATTATCACGCTATTGTATGGCTGAAGGTAACAATGTCTGCGGCTGAAAACCAGGCTTATACTGTCCATAAACACGCCAGCCACATTAGTGACTGCTTTTAGCCGACATTGCCTCTACTATCGTGATGTCCACAGACCACCAATTTTAAGGTGAGCTTTATCGGAGTCCAGTCTATTATCGGCGTTTACTACTGACCGCGATTTGATACATAAGTGCTTTAAGAAGCCGCTAGAATTCCGCTAACCCTTCCTATCTGCGTCGGAAAGGTTCATTACAATGTGCATTACCAATAATTCTTCATCCGGATCCTCCTCAAACCAGCGGATGTGACGTCAGTTCCGTTTCCGGCGCAGCCCTCGGTTCACTGTCCAGACCCGAGGGAGCAATAAAGACCGATGCTCATCTGCAAGGCACCAGATAGAAAGAACAGGGCAGCCTTCCCTCCGGCGGAAGGGTTCACGGTCTCATCTGGAGTCGTCGAACCGGAAAATGAACACACGCAGACGGCGTCTATATCCGGTCTTCGTCCAGCTGCGTCTCGCGACCAAGTCGTCAATTTACTGTCTCACACCAGTTACGGATCTCCTCGCCGAATGCGCTCTGTACTGCTCGCCTGACGCTGTATCTGTCATCTTCTCTCTCCCTCTTTATCGTGAGGTAGACGGAGAGACATATACCGACCGTTGAGTCTGTTGAGAAACGCGCATGCGCATACAGCCACTTCCGGTTGTTCGAGCGGTCGCAGTAGAGGCGACGGAACTGCCGCATGCGTCCAGTTAGGTGCGATTGTGTGTGGTTCGATTCGGTTCGGTTTGGTTGAATTCGTTTCAGTTTGGTCCCATTTGGTCTCGTACGGATGAATCCGATTCTGTTCAGTTCGATTCGGTTAAATCCGGTTATTTTCGGTTCGATTCGATCTGGCTCGGTTGGACCCGGTGCTGCTCGGATCCCGATGTATGCGGTTCAATTCGGTATTGTTCGGCTGAGTCCGGTTGTCTTCGTTTCCGTGCAACTTGAAACGATATTCTTCGGGACTCGCATCATTTGGGGAGCTATGGGCGTTACGGTGGGCACCTTCATGTCCAGCTATTGGATGGATGGATGGATGGATGGATGGATGGATGGATGGATGGATGGATGGATGGATGGATGAATAGATGGATGGATGGACGGACGGACGGATGGACAGATGAATGGATGGACGGATGGATGAATGGCTAGATGGCTGGTTGGCTAGATGGATAGATGGACAGACTGATGAATGGATGAATGGCTGGATGGTTTTAAGGACGGAGAGACGGCTAGATGGATGGAAAGCTCCTTATCGACCCAACCTTGCTTTGTGGCCGCCATGCTGTGCTCAGCAGGCGACTCTCTCACCGCACCCTTTTATGCGTCCCTCCTTTAGAAGCCACCCTTCAGACCGGTATGCCGTTATTCGATTGACTCTCAGCTTCTGTTTGTATCTCTACCTGTCTCCTCTGCCTGTCTATCGTTCTGTATGTGTCTCTGTCTCTTGGCCTGTGCTTTGTATCTATGTCTGTTCCTCTTGACTACTCTCGCACAATTAGCTACATATATGTCTGTGTATTTATACGTTTGTCCCACAATTCGTCTGCTTGTATGTCCTTTCATTCCTCTGTGTGACCACCTGCTGTCTTTTCGTATCACATTCCCTAATTGGGTTAGGTTCTATCTGTTCCTTGGACCTCTATTGTCTTTAAGGATTTGATTGTCTGTCCGTCTGTCTGCCTACCTCCGTCTTGCTGTATGTCTGTTCACTTGTCCATTTGTCTGCCTGTATCTCTTCATATGTCTGTCTATCTGTTTGTGTGTCCGCCTTACTGTCTCTTCGTCTGTTAGCATTTGTTTTTCTTTTATCCGTCTTTCTGTCTGCATGTATTTATGTTTCCTGTGTGTGTGTGTGTTCCTGTCTGTCTTTCGGTCTACCTGTCCGAAAGACAGACTTGGGTCTGTATGTAAGTTTTCATGTCAATGATCTGCCTGTCTGTTGGTGTTTATTTGCATATTTGGCTGTCTGCCTTCCTGCTTGTCTGTATGTATGTTTGCATGCATGCTTGCTTGCTTGTCTGTCTGTCTGTCTGTCTGTCTGTATCGGTGGGCGCGTGCCTTCTGTTTCTACAGACTCCAGTTGGCAATCATTGACTACAATATCATGCATCGTCTACTGAAGAGACGCAGCGCTGATTATAGGAGGAAATGGTGAAACAAATAAGCCGGTGATTAAAAGCAGATCGAGAAAAGCTCAGTGCAACCGTGCTACCGAGTCTAATCGAATAAACAACGCCGTTGTATTTGTCGCTACGCTGGTTCTCTGCCTCTGTGACACGACAAACTGGTTCCGTGTCGTCTTCGTCAGACTTTATTTCATGCCGCGATAATTGAATTTGCACCCTGTATAGACAGATAAATAAAAGAGAAAATTGCATTAGATGCTTAACGTTAAAGACTCGATAACGCCCGGTAGCAAAGCCTATTTCTGCGTTTAGAATGTCGCAATCGTCTAGAATTATTGTTGGAGTTTGAGCTCAATTTGTTTTGTGGATATTTTTCTCATTTACGACTATTTTCTATTGGAATGGCGTTATGTATACCGTAGACCAGTGCGGAATATGATGTAGTGTAGTATGACGAGCCATTTTGTGTGATAGGAGTGGATACGTATTCTATTAGATGAACGGATATGGTATGGTATCTATGTTGATATATGTATCTACATGTATGTTTCTTTTTGGAATCAATATGTATGTATACATATGTGTATATATGTGAGTATGCATTTATGTATGTTAAGTATGTATGTATGTATGTGAGTATGTATGCATATAAATACATGTGCGTGTGTATGTGCGTGTGTATGTGCGTATGTATGTATTATATGAATTTGATTTATATATGAATGCATGTAAGTATGAATGCACTTATTATAGCGCATTTTAAACCTGTATAATCGCCTTCAGAAAGCAGCAGTCCTAACTAGTACAGAACTATATATCGACTTTCTTATGGCTGTGAATAGTCCAATCCATAGATGTGCAAGAATTCAAACCCGGGACTATCCTGCAAACGCACCGAACCATTGGGTCATTGATCCGCTAAATAAGAGATAAAATCCAAGCACTAGAAAGCCATAGAATGCTGTTAAGAAACGATCGAAATCGCGCCAAAGTAATAACATGATCACCAGCAGTATTCCCGTTGAGATTAGTGTCGTTGACGGTCCTCCACCCTTCAAACTAATATCTGCCAAGTGCAGACACAGCGTTGCCAAGCCGCCCTTCGGAAGAAATGTCTACTAAAATATATGTATTTACGTACGTACGAATATATGTGTTTATGTATGTGTATGTATTGTTGAGTTGAAGGTGAGCGTACTTGACGAGTTTTATTCGACTTGAAACAGTTTTTCTAGACGCTTCTTATAACCAAGTCTTCATTGATCCTTCGCTAAAATTTATAATAACGGAAATCTGTGTGTCTTTGTTTCTCTCTCTACCTCTCCATCCCTCAAGCTTCATACTTTTATATAGAACCCTCCGAGGGAGTGTGTGCGGCACGGTGGTCCATAGGTAACGCGTTTGGTCAATGATCATGCGGTTGCGGGTTCGACTTCGTGTAACGACCTTGGGAAAGTTGTTTGCGCACATGGTGCCTCTGTCACCAAGGAGTATAATTTGGTACCGGCGTAAGCTGGGAAATATACTAGAAGCCTTGCAATGCGCTGGCCCGATGTCCAGGACCTTGGGATTCGTCCATTTCCTGCTTAAAGGGCCTAAAGAAAAGGAAATGTGCGCCTCCCTTAGGTGTCGCTTGTGGGTTATAGGATACTTTACTTTACTTACTCCTAAGAAGTGGTAACGTTTCAAACTCTTCATCTGACACTCCCTCTAGCACACCTTCTAACATACCTTCCGAAGATCAGACAGGTGCATCGCACGTGCTAGCATCAGACACAAATAACATTGACGTGTAACTCTAGCAGTGTATATGTATCAAGACTTTTAATATAGCGGCGGTTAAGTACCTAGCCAAAGCGCTGTACTTATATCTATCTAACTGACCTAAGCAAGTGCTTTTTAAAATAGTTTGAACTTGTTTGCTGTACAGGGTCAAAGCATGCGCAATATATTTATAGTATGACGTCAGAGACTGTGTGTCTCCTTAATGATAGATATTCGGTTGCACGCACACGACAGACAGATCGACACCGGAAGCAACACAACAGAAACAAGCGAACACTCATACTTTATATTTTAATATTTGTAGTTAGCTGTTTAGTGTAAATAAATATATGAAACTTCAAACAGCAGTGCAATTGTTACATCACCTTCACAACTGTATGCTTTTGGGGCATTTTGGCCACACTATGACCTCTTGTATTT
Organism: Norana najaformis; assembly: GCA_964023275.1. NCBI lineage: Eukaryota > Metazoa > Annelida > Clitellata > Crassiclitellata > Hormogastridae > Norana > Norana najaformis. The sequence goes on from OZ029927.1 coordinate 8,980,036, forward strand.
AGACAATACTGAGGCGCGAGTGATGCCATGGCACGACCGTTATACTGGTTACTTGGATCGGCGATTCACCGGCGTGTAATTGCTTTTTACGAAGGCATAAACCTCGGCGTTGAACCTCTGCCTCTCGCCATCCTTAGCTGACCGGGTTGAGCAACGACTTTATACGGCAAATTAGGTTTGTGTTTAGATCAACCGGAAGCAAGTAGGCAGAAAGGAAAGAAGAGGAACAAGATGATAAGAAGATAAACAAGTACAACGAGGAAAATCGATAGATAGATAGATAGGTAGTTAGGTAGGTAGGTAGGCCGGTAGTCATTTAGGTAGGTAGGTAGGTAGACAGCCGGACGGATGGACGGAGAGATAGATGAATGGATGGATGAGTGGAGGGATGGATGGAGGGATCATCGCCAAGTGCAATACGGTAAAAGGTCGATTTCTTTATGTCGGCCAGAGCTTATTAGTAGAGGCCATTCCCACCAACGACTAACTAGAGAACAATACCTCTTGGGAGTGGGCATCAATCAAAGAGGCCCCGAATTGTAGCTGGGAGACGCCGCGAGGGCGGTAGAGGCTTCGACAGATGTGGGGGAAATTGCGGAAAACAAAACGCCCTTTTATACCTATTTAAAGGGTTTCAAAACACCTTGACCAGAGTCATCACTAAAACGCCAAGTATCAACATATATCTCCAGCCCTAATATCGTTGCATTTGCTATCCACAGAAAATAGAACAGGTTTCAAGACTTGGCTACTGTCTTTAAGGCTGTACATTTCAGCCAGCCTCACAGCCTTCGTCCTAAGGTGACTCCAAAGCAGTGTTGTGCTTTACCACGTTACTTGTAAAGCGTTATTGTAGCTAATTACTATTTTTGAGTAACTTTTGCTGTAGCTTATTATTATTTTTAAAGTAACGTGCAGCAGTAAGGGATTACTTATACGAGGTAATAGTAACACACATGTTCGCATCATAGAAAACAGTATACGTCATATTATGGCGCTATAAGTTTAATTTAAAATGGTTCTATCCTTAGTGTGCATTTCTTTTGTCACGTGATTTCCGTAGACCGAGCATTTCCGTTTATGTTATTGTCTCATTTCTTAGTATTGGCGGTTTCAACATGGCGAAAACGGAAAGTTCAAGTCGAAAAATGTTTTAGAGACGTGGCAAATAAAAGAGTTCTTCAAATTCGTAAGCCAAACTGACAGAAATTTTAATGTTTCGGTAAAATGGAAACTTAGATTAACTGGGGTACAAACGGCAAACCTAGAAGGGACCGTTTAATGCCACCTAATAACAAACAGTGTAAATGGAGACAAAGAACTACAGGGAATATTTGATGAATCTTAACTAATGGAATTATATTAACTAAAAGAAAGGAAAATTGGTCATATTTATGACTTCCTAATCCAATTACTTATCATTTTTATCTTTGGTGTATGTCTGACAAACAGTGGCCTAACACTGCTGCTTTCAAACACACATCATGACAAATAAGTAAGACATTTGTTAACAAATGGCGCATTTGTCCTTCGGCTGAGGGGGGGATCGTAGGCATATCACAAAGGCAAAGAAAAGACAAACTGTAAATAGTAAAATTAGTTCCGGGCAGGCAGTTCTTTTTCACCTACGAGCGATTAACAGAGTCGAGGGTTCTCAGTTGGAACTTTGGCAAATCCGAGAAGCTTTTTTCAGAGGGTTTTTTAAAAGTTGACTTAAGCAATCGGGTTCAAAATGGAACTCTGTTACATTTAAAAACAGTTTGTAAGTCAAGGCAGTTTTGAATTAAATGGTCCATTCCAGTTTGCTCTGTTCAAAATTTCACTGCAATACAAATTAAGATTTATTAAATATTCTCTGTAGTTCTTTGACTCCATCTACGCTGCTTGTTATGAGGCGACCCCAAATGGTACCTTCTAGGTCTGCCGTTTGTATCCCCATGTAGCATCAAAATTATAGCATTGTGTGCCAGAATATAAAATCTTTGGCATACTTCTAGTATCGGGGACCGCTGTTTTGGCAGTTGCTTTTCGGCGTCGCTTCTGTAAGTGTTCCGTCATTGATTGTAGTAAATAAACAAGGATTCTAATGTATGATCTTAAATGAGGGTAAGGGTTAAAGTTAGGTTTGGGTTAGTTCGAGGTTTTAAACACTGAATAACGCTTAATGGATCTTTGCAAATAGTGCTTAACTCGAATAGATTCGTCATTGCGGCAACCAATCACATTAGGCAGAGCCAGGCCGAAAGCCACGTCCAAAATAGCCCAAAATGGAGCGGTCTCCGATACCATAAGTTTGCAAAATTTTAAAGTCTTCTTTAGCTCTTTTTACGAGAGCAACAAACAGTCTGAAAACAAGCCTAGAAACAAAGACAACTGGCAACATGTTGCTGAAAAAGTTTTCCTTCAATTCAATACTGAAATACCGTCTAGCGTACCAGTTTAACGACTTGTTTTAACTAGTTCGGGTGGCCAGATACTCGTACCTAGAAGTTATCAACTTAGTGACAAACATTTTTTGTATGCTTCTTATGTTGCGATCTAGCTATCTGATGTGGCATGTGTTTTAAAGCGGTTTAAGTATACTTATTTTGTATTAATCTGCCTATTCTATTAAGCTAAACGGACAATGTAGCCACGTTTAATGTACATATTCTCATGAGTTGTAATTAAAGAAGTAATTAGTTACTTGTATAAAGTAACCGTAATCAGTTATTAGTTTACTCTTCTTCTAAAGTATGGTAACTAGTCACATTTCTTTGCCCAGTAATTAGTTACTGTAGCTAATTACTTTTTAATGTAGCTCTCCAACACTGCTCCCAAGACTTTTAACTACTTGATCAAGTCCTCTGCATGTCTCACTCTGACTATTCCGTTAACAACGACAGCTCTTGGTGGGCGTGTCTTCTCCGTTAGTGGTCCCAGACTCTGGAACTCTCTTCAGACAAACGGTCGTTCTGTAAAGTCTGTGTTGGCCATTAGATCTCAGCTAAAACCCAACATTCTGGGACTCATTTCCTCCTGTCTCACTTACTCTGTACGTAAGAGTGTTTCTGTTTCCTCTTGAATCTCCCTCGGGGCTTGACCCGACTTATGCTGAAGTTGGTTTGCATTTGCACACTAACTTTGTATAGTGTGACCAGTGACTGAAGCTTTTGGGTATTTTACAACTTCGCTATAGAGTTTGTTGGATTTTTAATTTTTTCATTTTGTGCAATATGATTAGCCTACGATTGCAAAATTTCTCAAAATCTGCATCATTTAAAGTATCGAAAAACATCTTTGTGAAGTTCTTGAAAGACGCTTTATAAATACAGATATTATAATAATTGCCACAGATAATTTCTGTATTTAAAAACATCCAAACATCTTTATGATAGGCATATTTTTGGTATTTATAATAGATGTTTCTACTTTAGTTAGTAAGCAATTTGCCAAACTCAAGTCGCCATCTGGTGAATTCTCTATAGATTACTGAACCTGAACAAACGCAAAGATTCGAAGACGGCCACCTAGCATATAAAACTTAGAAAGTACTAAAATGGCGACCTCTAAGAACCGATGCTTTAAAGAAAAATGGATGCTGGAACTCATCACAAATTAAAATTAAAAATTAAGTTGGATGTCTCACCTATTCTGTGGCCTTTAATTGCAAACTCCATGAATAGGAACGGTCCATACGCGGGGACTTTAAATGGCTTGGCGCCGATTCAAACGGCAGCGGTGGTGAGGGATCTCACCCGATTAATTCATTAAAAAAGAGCAGGGTCGAGACCATATGGTTGCTATAGAGAGAGGTGTACATTTACATTTGCTCCAGTCATGTCACGAAGAGCACTGTGTGGATATGACGTGAAACGGTGTTAATGTCTGAATTACCAGCCTGCTCGGATTTCATGGCTTTGGACTCGTTCATTTATGGTGCAGGGATCTGAGAAAAGGGAATGAGTGCATCTTATATGTCCCAACAGGGACATGAGGGAGATCGGTCCTAATTAAGTCGTTTTTCAAAGACAACTCTCTTCCTCTTCTGCGTCCTTCTGCTCCTGCTCTTTCTCCCACTGCTCATCATCATCATTGTTGTCGTCATCACGATCTCATTGCCATCACAACGATCACTACTGTTCTCGCCATCATCAAAATCTGATATGCTTTCTTATTAAAGTTTGTGCAGTTGTGGCGAAAATAAGGTAGGCCTACTCAAATTATTATCATTGGCCTTTGTAGTAGTCAACAGATTCAGCTGCATGTCATCTTCATCGTCGTCGTCATCGTTATGATAATCATCGTCAAGACAACCATTATCACCATGATCGTCATTGCCTTCAAAGCCTCGTTGCATCGGCTGAATTGCTGAACTGCAAAGTCACAATGGGTCGCAACCTATAACGGCCATTGTTAAACAGAAATGTTCCGATTGACAATCAGAATGAGATAAACATCCTCTGTCTTGCTTGCTTGCTTCCTTGCTTCCTTGCTTCCTTCCTTCCTTTCTTTCTTTCTTCCTTCCTTCCTTCCTTTCTTCCTTCCTTCCTGCCTTCCTTCCTTCCTTCCTTCCTTCCTTCCTTCCTTCCTTCTTTCCTTCCTTCCTTCCTTCCTTCCTTCCTTCCTTCCTTCCTTTCTTCCTTCCTTCCTTCCTTCCTTCCTTCCTTCCTTCCTTCCTTCCTTCCTTCCTGTCCTTCCTTCCTTCCTTCCTTCTTCCTTCCTTCCTTCCTTCCTTCCTTCCTTCCTTCCTTCCTTCCTTCCTTCCTTCCTTCCTTCCTTCCTTCCTTCCTTCCTTCCTTCCTTCCTTCCTTCCTTCCTGGGCCTTCAGGCACCCAGAGAGACACGCAGCGATACAATAGATACACAGCCTTACTCTTAAATACGCAGATGAGCATACAGATACCTGCCGAGAAAACAGACCCAGACGTCAGGCTGCGGTTGGTAGGCAAGTTGAAACAGAAAAACCCTGTGCATCGAACAAACATCAAAATTCACCTGATTGCCCGTGGAGTTGCTCAATCGCTCTGATACCAAACTTGCTTTTGTTAACAGCTAATGTGATAAGCTACTTGCACAGGCGACCACTGCAGTTTGTTCATTAATAGGCGAAACATGACGACTGACACATGTTTATCATGACCTGATATGAACCAGGTATGTTCAGATGTGAATTCTAGGAGGGTAAGTGCTCCGTGCTCCGTCTTGCCCCTATGTGCCCCATGCGTCCATGACAGTGTACTCCTTATAAAACCGATTCTTGGGGTTGTCAGAAGACATCTATAAAATGCCGGAAACCATCTTCGTAGCTGAGTCAACGAGAAAATGCACAGAAATGTGAATATGTCTGGTATTGATTCCAGTTTTCCCCGGACAGAAGGCCCAAATACTGGATTGTCCGCGGTGTATGGGTTAAAACCAAAACGAATGAGCGAGTGTGAGCCCTTCAGATAGGTTCAACAGTGACAGATAAAGCTCCTATGATCCATTGTCTGTTGGTTCGTCTGCCAAAATGACAAAACACCCTTTTACTTCTGACTGGCTAATGGCAGACGGTGGATGCCGTGGTAGATGGTGGCAGAGGGTACCACGTCGGTGCAGACATAGTTGGCTGCTTGTGATGCTACGTTGGACATGGCTGTGATTGTCAGATGGTGTAGATACGGCGGCTGAGGACAAAGGCTACATACGATGGCAATCGATCAGAGCAAAGTAATGACTCGTCAACGATGTGTCACTAAGACACATACACAAACAAACATACACAGAAATACACAAACACATGCACACAGTAACAATATAAATACATATACACACAAATACATATACATATGCTCATCAATACGAATGCCCATGCAACATAATGCCGCTGAGACAGAGGGCTCAGTTCCACCCACGTATAATGTCGCTTGGATCGGTTCGAAATCAAAACGTCAAAGTTCCATATCGATTCTTCAATCTTCTTCGCAAAAACCTGCACGCTTGACCCCATTTCCAATTCCTCGTTACGAATTCGGGGACCGGTTCGGGTCGGGAGCGCCTCTGATGAGTCTATTCTTGAAGTGGCGCTTTATAAATGTCAGATTACAATCACAAAGTGCATCGCAGGATTTATAGTTTACTTCCCAGCTTACTCCAGTACCAGATTATAATGGTTGGTGATGGAGGCACGATGTGCGCAAACAATTTGCCCAGGGTCGTTACACTGATTCGAACCCCCAACCGCATGATCACTGACCAAACGAGTTACCGATAGACCACCGTGCCGCACTGTTTAATACGTTACACGTAATTCTAACACCGCCATGCACTTCATATACACGTGCAACATATGTTACTACGGAAGAAACTTGATAGCCTTTGATTTTTGGCGTACTGCCTGAGGCTTAATCTGGGATGTCATCATCATAGATTCTGTTGCAACTTATTACCTGTCATCGAACAATGTACGGCATGTGATTTATACACATAAGCTACTCTCACCTGACCAACTCTAATCATATCCGATTGCATTCAATCCGATCTGATCCCATTCGATTAGAACCTATTTGAATTTGTATGTTTAATATTTCGCAAATTGTATTATGATTTCCCAAAATTTAATGGCAGAAAACAGATAATTTCGTCGCATCCAACGCCGCCAAATGGCAGGCCTCAGGAACTGATGATGATGATTATTATTATTATTATTATTATTATTATTATTATTATTATTTTAGCCCTGAGGTATTTATGATCCCTCAGGAAGTAAAAAAATTATCCGGAAGAAAAATTATATTCTGAGTTGACTAGTCCTGGCTGATGTTTGGCTTATTATTATTATTATTATTATCATCATCATCATCATCATTATTATTATTACTGACGTAGTTTATAGCTGGAAAACAAACTGGCGAATGGCAAAATTTGGTGGATTTAATATAAATGCTGATAAATGACGTGCTTCAAAATGACGTTGGTTGGAAATATATAATATGTCTTTTAAGAACAGTAATTTAAGATATTTTCTGCTAGTAATTTTATGTTGTAGAAATCTGGAATTTACGATTTTTACGATTATTATCATCATAATAATAATTATCAGTAGTAATAGTAGTAGTAGTAGTAGTAGTAGTAGTAGTAGTAGTAGTAGTAGTAGTAGTAGTAGTAGTAGTAGTATGCAAGGTTTCAGTCGATGGTACTTTATTGCAACTTTTGCATGAAGATTTTGTTCTTAGATTACTACACAATGATCATTCTGTGCATTACACGTTTCATATAATATTATTTTATACATATTATTTTAAAATGTATAATTTGCACGCATGGGATCATAAACATGGAAATATTTGAGCCAGTTTGTCAATAACGATGTGAAGAAACAATATCACATATTCGATAAAACCACGTCTGTATGTGTACAAAGCATATTTATAGCATATATATTTAGACATATACGTATGTGTTTGCATGTTTTAAGATTTCTTGTATATAATTACATATGTAATGTGTTTTAGGAATTCTTTATTCAACACGGGCATCTCGGGATCAGCGTTAGTACGATAATACCATCCTATGACGACCACCACGCACCGTCGATGCTCGCCGCATCTCATATCACAGCAGCAGCAGACTGCACGCATGCGCACAAGCCAACGCCGGCTCTGGTCCTTCTCCTCGTTCTCTTCTCCTCCTCCTCCTCCTGCTCTTACTCAGCAGCAGCAGCAGCTGATGGCATAGGCCAATGGATGGACTGGCAAACCAGCAACAGCATTGACGGCATCCGATAACCGCGGAAGCCCTTGTGTGTGCGTGCATGCGTATATGCATGGAAAAGCATCGGGTACTCGTATTGCGCTGACGACAAACATAGACTCCGATGGAAACAAGTGTTGCTGCTGCTGCTGGTACGATAGCTGTAGGTTCTGTCGATGCGGTTGATGCTACTGTTTCAGAGGCTCTCATAGGATCCGTGGCCTACGGTTCGTCTTCTCCTCGAGGGACGAGAGGATGAGATACATCTGCTATCGGTAAGTGCGACATCCGATTTTTAAAAATGTATAAATTGCATGCTTGCAATCATAGACTTGTATCATCTTGTCATCTATGCGGTCACGACGCGTGAGTGCAACATGCGATGGTTCATTTATCATCTGTCATCTTGTCATTTATGCGGTCATGACGCGTTTCATACGCCGTCCCAGCCCACCACATCACTTCGCGTCATGTCATAACACACCTTGAATTCACCAGATTATGAATCGGTATTGCTACCTTTGGCATTATTATAAAGGCGCCGTAGAGGTGATAAAATTCGATTAGATTAAATCCCATCTGATCCGTTTAAGAAGTTCTCAGTTAATACGACGCTGGCAGGCGCCGGGAATTTAAGACTAATCGAGCTGGGTTAGTACTGGTATGTGTGACCGTCCGTGAAATAGCACGCCATCTAGCGCTTACTCTGCTTGCTCTACTCTGCTTTCCTGTCCTCTCCTCGCCTCTTCTCTTCTTTTCTCTCTCCTCTTCTCTCAGATCTCATCCAATAGACCGGCTGCCTAATTCTGCTCGATAATCCGATAACTCGAAGCTTATGGCTGCTACTTGGCCAAATGGGCAACGGTGCAAATTTGCTTTTATGGGTCCAGCCTTCGAATAGGCCTAAAAGCACGGTGATGGATTGCTAAATGATTTGTCTTTCACTGAGTATGAGTGGGAGATCGAATCCTGGTTCGTCATGTGGAATTAGCAAGTAGACGTGATTACTCCAGACTGTTGCGTAGTGTAGCCCGTTGGAAAGGTTACTAAGATGCTGAATTGCTGTTGTCATGTTTGCGCTACAGCCGAAAGAACCTTCATGTTGATTTTATGCAAATATACAAAGGAATATCAGGTGAAATAAGGGGTAAACGATAGTTTAGTGGTTTGCATGCTGGACTGACAATCGAATGGTCGGGCAGGTTCCAAATACCCGCCAGAGCAGACATTTGTTTTGAGATTTCGGCTTCACTTGCGCCCCCTAGCCAACTCAGCCATAATGAGTAAACTGACAATACACAGTCAATGGGAAGATCAGGCGGCGAGAGAGCCTTCACAGCCGAGGATAAGAAAACTGAAGGTGCTAACATTTTATACCAACGGCTCCGTCAGGGCTAGCTTAAGGGTCTGCTCTTGTTGTTGTTCTTTCATTTGTTCTTATTCTTCTTGTGCTGATTGTTCTTGTTCTTGTTATTTTTTGTTCTTATTATTTTTCCCTGTTCTTGATCTTGTTCCTTCTCCGCTGCTCTTGATCTTGTTCCTTCTTTCTTGGTCTTGTTTCTTTTTCTTATTCTTGAGCTTGTTCCTCTGTTCCATGTTCTTGATCTTCCTTTTTCCTGTTATTGATCTTGTTCCTTTCCTCCCTCTCCCTGTCCCTCTCTCCTCTCCCTCCCTCACCCTCTCTCTCTACTTTTTCTCTCTCTTGCTATTCATCTTCCTTCTCCTGTTCCTGTTCCTCTTCTGCTTCTTCTTTTTCATCATCATCATCTTCCTCCTCTTCCGCTTCCGCTTCGTTTCTCCTTCTTCTCTTTCTTCTCCTTCTCCTCCTCCTTCTTCCACTGCTTCTTCTGCTTCTTCTTCTGCTGCTGCTGCTGCTATTGCTTCTGCTGCTGCTGTTCTGCCTGCAGCTCCTGCAGATGACTATTTTCTTTGACTGTAGATGCAAATAATGGGAATCCGACTGTATTTACTCGCATCATGGGAAGTCGAAAACACCTGCGCAAAGAGCACCCAATTAGCGGGCGCCCCTAGCAACTGCCAGGCAAGCAGACTCCCACACGTGTAGGCAATGCGACATAGACCGATACAAGTACGAAGGTATCGACGGAACGAGAGAAACGGAGGAAGGACCCGTAGGAAGTCGCAAGTTTGGGGCATGGTACAAAAGCAAGGAGGGAGTGTTGATGTCCTTAGGGAACGATGGACGAGTGAGCGAGAGATGGGAAGAGAATAAGAAACAGAGCGTGAAGCCGGGTCAGAAATATGTCTCCATTCTTACCCCGCATATTTAGTTTTAACCCCACCCACCCAGTCCCCGCAGACACCTGTCCTCATCCCTCAACATTCCCGCGTGATGGATTATTTATCCCTGCACTGTCTCCGCAACTTAAAAGCATGAAACAAGTCAACGTGTAGCATTATCATTGAAAGGATATTATTGAAATTTATGAAATTGCCAAATACTAAGAAGCTAAACCTCAGCTAATTATTAGTTTATTTCTTGGACGAAGAGCAGTTCATTGATAGTGTCTATAATCAGCTGGGTTCAACGATATCTTAATTGTCCGCCCTTTTCCAAAGAAATAAACATTCTGACGATGTATCTGTATCTGTATGTGTTGCCGGAATGGCCAGGATGGTTCAGAAAACTTAAGTCAGCTTTGGCCACAGTTGATTTCTGATTCTAGAAGATCTTGGACAAAGAGCTGATTATTGATAGTGTTAGTACTCAGCTGGGTTCAACGATTTTTCAATTGTCCACCCTTTTCCCAAGAAAGAAACATTCTGATGTATCTGTATCTGAGTCTGTTGCCGGCGTAATTCTGCTAAGAGGGAGATGGGCGTACATACCTGTGGTTTAAGACAAATGGGACTGATCGCCAGCGTCGCATGTGTCCTTGACGCTGTTTCGTGTTCAGCTGGGTGCATTATCAGTATTAGACTATGTTCTGCTTGACGTCAATTGCTCTTTCGCTAGGCATTCTTATCCATGTTGTCCTTTAAAATTAATTGTCACGTGATTCTTTCCTCTTAGCCTACCCCGTCCTGACGGCGTCTGTTCAATTATTTCGCATATTTGGAGCAGACTATTGTTCACTTCGGGGAACGCGTCAAACACGCACGCGTTGCTACTTGGCGGAGACCCGATGGCGACACCTAGCGAATGGCGTTGCCCTGTGGCCTCCTGGGACCAACATCTGTTCATCTGATTAGGCAGATATCTTCGTCAACAATCGGCAACCGACTCTCTTAAATATATAACACGTATGCAGGCCTTTTTTGTAACGATAAAAACACAGATTGTGTGATCAGTGTGTGGCGTGTGTACAATGGGGGGGGGGGGATTCCGAAGAGGCGCTAAACAAATGTTCTGTTACAATAACAATTACATACGCACGTAAAGTCACCTACCTACCTACCTACCTACCTACATACATACATACATACATACTTACATACAAACATGCGTACATACATATGTACAATCACTTTTGCTCAATAGGCCTATTTTATTCTTGTAGCCTAGTGTACTTCACTGGGTAGCTCTACACTCTTTATATTCGACCGTTTGCGATTAAATAATATGTCAAAAACGAAAATTATCCGTCATACAACTTGTGAAAGATTTAAGACAGAGTGGGTAAACGAATAATATCGAGATTGAACTGCTGTTATTGGTGCAGAACGCAAAACTGTTATATTGAAGGAAAGATTTACATATCGTGACAATTCCGACGACGTTGTTTGCAATATATGCGCGAAAGGCAACGCGCATGTCAGTTTCATCACTGCAGTCGTGGTAAACGTTGGGATTATGAAAACTGGAATATTTAAAGCGACACCTATACACAAAATGCATGATAATTCCGTTTACAGAACCTCGGAGTACTCATAAAAGAAGCATTTTCAAGATACTCCAGAAATCGACCTAATAGACGTGCAAATTAACCTGGCTCATATATATGCTCATTGGCAATCGCACTAAGGGGTCGTCCATTAAGGAAGTCCCTAAAGGGCGGAGGGATGGGCAACAATATGCGGTCATAGTGGGTTAAGCCCAATGCAAAGCGGATTTCCAAATCTAAATAGTGTGTAATTACTGTTTATTTCAGTACATCTAAACACCAACTTCAGTCAGACATCAGTTCGTACCGCATCGGATCTATATCATTAGTGTCCCACTGCTGGACGTGGCAGTATCAAAGTACCTAACTCCATAGCCCAGTTAGCCCTGCAAGATCTACAGGAAAGCCTTATCTATAGACCGCAGTGTTCCGTTGGAATGATGAGAAGGGTAATACGGACAAAAAGAGGGGAGATCCAAAGTAGGTGATTTGTCCGGACGTCCTCTGTGCACGATCCCAAAGGCAAACGAGAGACAATTTTAATATAAGTGCAACTTGTCCTTATACTCTGTTTCTCTTTATACAACTTGACTTGATAATCAGTTAGTTTAGGCCCAACAGATGTGCACCTTTACACGGATAGAGCGCAGGTACGAAATGTTATGGGTACATACTGTTATTTCAGCCCACACGATAGGGCTGGCGAGCACAGGAAAAATTAGAGGGAGCATTGATACACACATAATTATTATTATTAATCAGATATTTATTTCGCGCTAATCGTAATCGTAATCTCGAGATTTCTACAGCGCCCAACGAAAGCTAAGTCACGGGAACCAGCTTATTCACAGGCGCTCAGTCAAAACAAAATCGATAGGCAAAAGGGTTCGGTAACATGTCAAGATCCAGGAGTCAGGCAGTCAGACAGTCGGACGGCTACAGTGGAAGGTGTTTGAAATTGAAGCGAGAAGAGAGATAAGGGGAAGAGGAAGAATCAGGATGAGATTTTTTAAAGAAGTATTTTCAGTCTTGAGTAAAAGACCAGCGCAGAAACTGAGAGAGGTGAAGTGTTGGTGAGTTCGTATGATTGACCAGACAACTGTCGCAATTCTGGCGGGAGTTTGTTCCAAAGAGGTGGGGCAGTTATGGCTATGGAGCGATTTCCAAATTTGAAGGATGAGGTGACGGGAGGGCGAAGAAGTGTTAGGACAGACGAGGAGCGGGTTGAACGGAGTGGTTGGATAGTAAATAATTGACGAAGATAAGAGGATTGGGAGGATTGAAGTGTGTTGTAGGTGAGGGATAAGACTTTGTACTCTATTCGATCTTGTATTTTAAGCCAGTGCAGTGATTTGAGAACAGGAGTGATGTGATGATGTTTGGGGGTTTTGGTGACAGCACGAGCGGGAGCATTCTGGATAGCTTGAAGGCGGTTTATCCGGGTTGTGTCAATATTGAGGAAAAGTGAATTGCAGTAGTCAAGTTTTGCATGGACTATGGATGTGGCAATGGTAGATGCGGTTTTGAAGTCAAGCATAGGGCGGATTCTGCGAAGGTCGCGGATATGCATAAAGCAAGAGCGGGAAAGATGGGTGATATGATCAGAAAAAGTAAGTTTCTGGTCGAAAATAACACCTAAATTGCGGACAGAAGAGTTAGAATTAAAGGTGTGGGTGGAGGCAGGGTCCAGGCTGAGGGAGATAGAGGGGTCAGGAATTTTCTTGACGTCACGTAGGCCTATTAATATGGATTCAGTTTTAGATGGGTTCAGGCATAAGAGATTAGATGTCATCCAAGAGGAGATTTGTTTAACCACACAAAGAAGATGATCTATAGACTCATTTAAACAATTTGGAGAGAAAGAGATGAATATTTGGGTGTCATCAGCATAGAGGTGATGGTCAGCGGAGGATGCTTTAATGAGTGAATTGAGTGGGGTAGTGTAGAGGATAAACAGAAGAGGTCCAAAAACGTAGCCTTGCGGAACACCGCAACTGAGAGAGGTTATGACCGAGAAGAGGTTTCTAAAGTTTTAACGGAGAAAGAGCGGGAGGAGAGATAAGACTGTATCCAAAGGAGAGCAGTGTCAGCTAAACCAAACCAGGTTGAAAGTCGGTGGAGTAAGATATTGTGATCTATGGTGTCGAAGGCTGCAGAGATATCAAGGAGACAGAGGCAAGAAACCTGTTGATGAGAAATGGCAGAAACAAGCTTGTTGTAGAGAGATGTCAACAGAGTTTCAGTTGAGTGGCGTTTAGTAAAACCAGACTGGCTTGGGTTAAGGAATGAGTTAGAAGCTAAATAGTCATTGATCCGAGACAGTTAATTTGGAGATGATAGTCAGATTAGAAACAGGCCGGTAGTTTGAAAGGATTTCCTTGTCGAGAGATAATTTCTTGAGAAGAGGGTAACAACAGAGTGTTTGTATAGGAGGGGAAAATTACCCGTAGATAAGGAGAGGTTAACTATTTTAGTAATGATTGGGATAAGGACAGATGCACAGTCTTTTAATAAGGAGGTGGGTATAGGATCAAGTTCACAATGTTTGTTAGGAAGAGAGTTTAATAGATGCAATATTTCAATCTCTGATGTGGGTTGAAAGAAAGGTTGTGAAGATCGAGCTAAAGAGGGTAGGTAATCGTAAGTGGGAAATGAATCATCAGCAGATGGATAATTGGTAGGTTTGGAAAGGAGAGAATGTAGAGAAAGACGGAGGGTGCTAATTTTGTCAGAAAAGAAAGAACAGAAAGAGTCAGCTACTGAAGAAGGTGGAAGAGAATTTGGAAGTGGGCTAGATGAGTTCCGATGGAGGAGTTGGTTTATGGCTAATATATGAATACACCTCAAAAGTGCGGGTAGCTGGGAAAAGATAAGTCTTCAATTGTTTCCGAAATGAAATAAGAGAAAGAGAAGGGTCCCTGAAAGCTGGTGGTGGTCAATTCCACAGATGTTGACCAGCATGTGAAAAGACACGAAAACCACACGTGGTTTACATGCATACATACAATACATACATACATACACATACGCACATATACATACTTAATACATACCAGTAAAACAAATAGACATACATGCATGTGTAGTGTTTATGTCCGCGTGTAAGCGCGTTTGTGCAGTATCATTTTTTAGCGCCTTCATTTTCATCTCGGCTCGTCGCTCTTTGACTCGACGCGGCTCTCATCGGCGTTCATAACTCCACACATTTACTCTTGCGATGGGCGATTAACCCCTGGGGCGCCCGGCGTGTATTTTGGCATAGTGCCCGGCGACGCGCATTAGCGCCAGCGGCGCTGGAGCAGCAATCCTGAATGAGGGACGGGCAAACGAACGAATCGCAGCCAATATAATCGCGATTTATGGGAAACTGAAAATGCATCGTGCGAGCAATTTGCGTCCGTCGAAAACGTCTGCAGCTATTATGCGTTGGTCGGCGAGCGAGCCGGTTGACGACGTTCGGCGGACGAATTAGGCTGACTGCGAATCCGGTCTTGCGCACACAGTTAGTCAGCGGCCATCATTTGCCACGACAATATTAAATTCACGACGTTATTATTCATTCCCCACAATCCCAGAGATCGTTCCTCCTAAATTCCATATATTTAGATATATATAAAAATGTGTACATATATATATTTATGAATATTCTACATACATATTATTCCGTATATATCATATTTATGGGATATCCTATGTGCAAGACATTCTCTGACACTGTTCATGTATATATATATATTATATATATAAGAACATTTTATGTGTGTGTGATTTTATATATAGCACGTGTATTTGATATGCAGTAGAAGCGAACAACTGATGATAGTAGGCATGATTTTAGCAACGCCTCTTAGAGAATAAAGTCAACAGGGGCGTTCCCGACCCGAATAAATGAAATCACTGTCAAACAGTACAGTCTTCAGGCGCCTGCGAAACCCTGAGAGGGGAAGAGAGAGGAGCTTGAGTCAAAGGTCTCGAGAGAGGCGGTTCCAGCAGGTGGGACCAACATACGCAAAGTTTCTGGACTGGTGGTAGCAATTCGCATGCGAGGGACAAACAAGAGATCATGGGTGACCGAACGGGGAGTGCTACCGCCCGGTAACGAGGAGACTAAAGTGCAAAAGTCCATGAGATAAAGGGGAGCAGAGCCAGCAACACAGTTGCGCATAAGAGTGAGAATCTTAAAATGGGCATGCTGCTGGATGGGAAGCCAATGAAAATTGTCTCGAATGTAAGACGAGATTTGTCCATATCTGCACGGTCAGAGAAAATGATGATGATGATATAAGACATATATGTTAGCTTTGTAAATGAAAAGAACATATCAAAGATAAATTGACATAAGATATGCGTTCATAAGAATAAAACAACGGAATTTACGGTAAATATGGTTCATATGTGCATCATTCATGCACACAATCACACGTATTTATTCAACTAAACTAAAATTTGTTAATGCCCTCCTGACAAAGTTCAGAAGTGCACTTGAAGCCGGGTTATGCGAAGTATTAAGAACCATAAGCAGACTGGAAGAGGTAAGTTTTAAGGTTAGAGCGAAAGACGGCCTCAGTAGGAGAGTCACGAACATAAGGAGGTAGAGAGTTCCAGATGGTGGGACCAGCAACTGTGAATGAACGCCGGTCAAAGACAAAACGTGTGCGAGGAACAACATATTTTCCAGCAGATGCTGACCGAAGAAATGATCGGCCTTTAACAGAGTTACAAGGTGTAACCATGGAAGATAAATAGGATGGCAGATGATTTGAGCGTACTTTGAACATGAAGAGAGCCAGCTTGAAGCGGATACGCTCACATACTGGAAGCCAGTGTAGAGAACGAAGGGCAGGAGTGATATGATCTCGGTATGAAAGTCCAAGACACAGTCTTGCAGCCTGGTGTAGTATTTTAGTTAGTGGAAGAAGTATGCACTCAGGAAAACCATAGAGTATAGAGTTGCAATAGTCGAGTCTTGTAAGAATAAGGCTGTGTATTAGCATTTTCAGCGATGCTGAATCTAGAGTAGAGCAAAGTTGTCGGATCCTTCTGAGGTGAAACAAGCATATTCGAGAAGTTGGAGCTATGTGAGGTTTGAGAGAGAGTGTTGAGTCAAGCATGATTCCAAGATCCCGGACAGTAGGGGATGGGGAGGGTAAGGAGGAGGAAGTATGGAGCAGAAGTTCAGTGGATTGTAGGAGTTTAGAGGAACGGGCAAACCAGATAAGCTGGGATTTGTCGGGGTTAAGTTTGAGGCACATAAACAGACTCCATAGGATAATGTCATCTACGCAGGCACGGAGTCTCTTTGTGGCATCTACGGCTTCATGTAGCCGGAGGTGTACATAAAGTTGGGTATCATCAACATAAAGGTGGATTTCTATGCCATGACGAGAGGCGATGGTTGATAGTCCTGAAGTATAAAGGATGAACAGTAGTGGGCCTAAGACGGAACCTTGTGGGACACCGAAGAGCACAGCAGAGATGAATGACGAGAGACAGCCGATACGAACGTACTGAGTACGGTTTGAGAGGTAGGAGACAAACCGGTCGAGTATTTTACCCGGATTCGGGTATTTTACCAGAGATACCAAAAGACTGTTGCAGGACTTTGAGTAGGATGCATTGATCTACACAGTCAAAAGCAGCAGTAAAATCAAGGAGTATTAAGGCAGCCACATATCCCTTATCAGCAGCAAGGACAAGATCGCTATAGACTTTCAGGATAGCTGTTTCTATGGAGCGAAATTGCCTAAAGCGTGACTGGAGGGTGGGAGCAGACTGTTTGCAGAGAGGTAAGAGTAGAGTTGTGTATGGACAACTCCCTCTCTCTCTATCAGCTTAGACAGGAAAGGAACATTGGAGATAGGTCTATAGTTAGAGCAGAGTGTGGGATCGAGACCACTCTTCTTAAGACGAGGACGTATAGCTGCCCGCTTCTGAGAGGAGGGAAGTATGTCACACGATTGCTCAGAGGATTGAGGTGTAGTGGCCAATTGAAAGAGTTCAGTGTTGAGGAGGTCTTCGGTGAATGCAGCATGATTGAAGTGAGTGAAGCATCGGCGTTTCACAACATCATAAGCTGATGACAAAGTGTGTCGATCGATGTTGAAGCTGATCAAAGAATGATCAGAGAGGCTGGGAGTGGAGACAGAGAGATTATGGACGGACACGGCTGTAGGTGTGATGAGGACATCAAGTGTATGGCCTCTGGTATGAGTTGGTACAGATATGTGCTGAACAAAAGAGAAGGAATCAAGGAGATGTGTAATGATGGCAGTGTCGGGTAGAGCAGCATTATCCAGGTGTATATTTAGGTCACCGAGTAAGTAGACAGCCTGACAGAGTACAGATAGGTGTGAAAGGAACTCTGAGAACTCACTGAAGAAGGTAGGTGTTACTCTCTCAGAGCCAGGGCGGTAAAGGCAAACAACCAAAAGTCATTATATATATGTATATATGTACATAAATACATATAGAAGCTCGTAATAATAATAATAATAATAACAATAAGAACAACAATAATTTCAGCGCCTTTCAATTTGCACACAGCGTTATAATAATAATATATATACATAATATATACTCCTAACTTAATTTTTTAGTTCCTGAGGGATCATTTTTACCTCGGGTAAAAAATATGAAAATAATAATAATAATAATAATAATATGGCGCTGTACGTGTACATTTTATTCGCTGACTGTACCACATGCGTAATATTATGGAGGCTGAAATCACTGTTCTTGCGAAGCTGCTAAATCACGAAGGAGTCACAGTTGTTATCAGTGGCTTGCAGACATTTCTCACCCTGATGATGGACGATGATTACGATGACGATGACAACAACAACGATTCTGATGACGACAAAGACTAATGAGGGATAGTCGCAGACAATAGATACGCGTCTTATATATTAGAGCAGTTACGTCCAAGAATTGCCCGAGATTAATCGACCTCAGATATATGCGCTATATAACTCTGAGGATCTCTGCCTCTGTTCGTATCTCCCTTGGTCTCCTTGTATCTGTCTGACGCTGATCTGTCTGTCTGTCTGTCTGTCTGTCTGTCTATCTGTCTATCATCTCTCGCCATCAATGTTGACAGAAGCCTTCGGACACATGATACACACCGTGCTAAGGTCATAAATATTGTAAGATCACACCGTTTCTGTGTCATAGGTCATAGGTTAGGATAGGTCATATGAGCCACGGCATGGCCAAGAGATGTCAATAAAAGGCGAATAAAGTTAACTAGACTACACATTTTGAGTTCCTCAAGACAAGGAACGTCTGATCTCAAACTGATTTCACGCAATCGTTAGGTAGAAAACATTACCATTAGGTTTCAGAGTAAATGCAAATGTACGTTTTTCTGCAGCAACCGCGTGGCCTCGGGTTTGCTCATATTTCAATGAATTTATCGGGTGAGATACTTCACCACCGCTGCCCGTTTGAGTGAGCGACACGCCATTTAAGGTCCCCGTTACTGACGATGCTAGCCAGAGATTAAAATCTCTGAAATATAGCCACTGTCGGTATGCGAATCGGCATCCTTACGCATAGATGCGCCTTGACGTACGCTTTAACCAATGTAGCTAACTAAGCCAGTTTTCAGTACTATGCATTTTATAAATAGTCTGTGTATCCATATAACTGTGCATGCATAAGTATATAATATCTCTGCGTGTCTTGTTTGAGCTTCGAGTCATTGAGTGCGCAGACATTATGACTAACCCGTTGTTGACTAGCAATATTTCAATTCACTTTATCTTCATTGTCTTTCATGGAATTCTTTTTATCTAGTCTGTTCTTCCTTTCATTACACTGGTCAACATAGAAATCGTTACTGACTGGAAAAGGCCCTAATGTGTAGCATCTTGGTGTGCTGAACACGAATATAACCATAAAAATTTTTTATTGGCTCTCGTTTTGAAAATATTTCATATAGTTCATTTTTTATGTTTCACCATGTAAATTTATGCAGTAGGACTGCGACAATATCCTAAATAAGTCTAGAATGATGTAATATTCCACCTCATTGCATAATCCCATCATGGACACATCATGCACAGTTGATTACGTCATTTTCTGATGCAATGTAAAACTACAGCCAGTCGGCTGCTGACGTAAGATGACGTCAGCAGTGTACTATATAAAGCGAGTCGGAACGGTTGAGCATTTACAATATTACAGACTTTGTGCGAGACAGTTTAAGTTACTGTTTTATAAAACTATTATTACTTTATCCATTTAGATACAATACAGAACAGTAATGCCTCGGAAGTGCGTAAATACTGTGGACAACTTTTGTTACATTTGTGGGGAAGTGACATTTGCCAACCAGAAGAAAAGTATCACTTATCAAGTCAAGAAGGCATATCATGCTTACTTCGAATGCAAGGTTGGTGACCAAGACAAGCCATGGGCCCCGCATATATGCTGTGCTACATGTACAACACAGCTTTCACAGTGGTTGAATGGCAAAAGACCATCAATGCCATTTGCAGTTCCCATGGTGTGGAGAGAGCAAAGCAACCACGTAGATGACTGTTACTTCTGCTTGGTTCCTACTCTTTCCGGTGGAATAACGAAGCAAAAGAAGTCGACAATAGTCTACCCAAACATTCTGTCAGCATTGAGACCAGTTCCACATGGTGATGGACTTCCTATTCCAGAACCTCCAGCAGAATATATTTTCCTTGATTCATCTGATGAGGACAAGGGTGAGCCGACATGTTCTTCTCCTGGTCCGTCAGCGTGCAGTGATCCCGATTTTCACTGTGGTGCATCATCAACCCCACACAGAATAACACAGGAAGAACTAAATGACCTTGTTCGTGATTTGGACTTATCCAAAAACAAGGCAGAATTGCTAGGATCAAGACTCCAACAATGGAATCTTCTAGAAGAAGATGTCACAATTACTTCATATAGAAAGCGCCATCAGCAGTTGGAACCTTTCTTTATGAAGGAAGGTAATCTGGTATTCTGTTCCAATATTGACGACCTCATGAATGCCTTACAGATCACTCATGACCCACAAGAATGGAGACTCTTTGTAGACTCTTCAACACTGAGTCTTAAGGCTGTGCTTTTGCACAATGGAAACCGTCTTCCATCTATTCCATTAGCGCATGCTGTCCACATGAAAGAGACATACGATAACCTAAAACAGCTACTGCATTCCATTGACTATAACAGGTACAAATGGCACCTGTGTGGTGATTTGAAGGTAGTTGCCATTTTAATGGGACTGCAGCAAGGATATACAAAATATATGTGTTTCTTGTGTGAGTGGGATAGCCGAGCAAGAGAGTTGCACTACGTGCGGAAGGAATGGACTCCCAGACAAAACATGGCAGTTGGACAGAAGAATATCCAGCACCCAGCTCTGGTCGAGGCTCACAAAATCCTACTACCGCCCCTTCACATCAAACTAGGTTTGGTGAAGAACTTCGTGAAAGCCATGGACCGCACTTCGCCAGCTTTCCGATACCTGCATGAAAAATTCCCTCGACTCAGCGAAGCAAAGATTAAATAGGGAGTTTTTGTGGGTCCTCAGATTAGAGAACTCTTCAAAGATGACCGCTTCAACAACTTGCTGGAGGGTGATGCGAAACAAGCATGGAATGCTTTTCGTCTAGTGTCTACAGACTTTCTGGGGAATGTTAGGGCAGAAAACTACAAAGAACTAGTAGAAGACGTGCTCAAGCAGTACCAGAAATTTCGCTGCAATATGTCTCTGAAGATGCATTTCCTTCATTCCCATCTGGATTTCTTCCCTGACAACTGTGGTATGGTTAGTGACGAACATGGCGAACGTTTTCATCAAGATATCGCAACAATGGAGCAAAGGTACCAGAGAAAATGGTCCACTACAATGTTGGCTGACTACTGCTGGACACTCCGCAGAGATGCTCCCGAACAGCTGTACAAGAGACAGGCAAAAAAATCTAAGAACTAGTCTATGACCTGGTTTTTACAAATATTAACTGTAAGTGTATCACTATTGGCATGCATTGTGCGATATAAAATTACTTCATTTCAGATTACAAAAAAACTAGAGCCAATTCGGCATTTTCACTGTCATATTCGTGTTCAGCACATACAAATTGATAAGAACTGACTAATTTCATTTCAGTAACATGACTTTTTAATTACCTTTAGACTCATCTTGTATTCTCCTCTATTTTCCTTTTTATCTTTTTATTTATTTTTGTTCTGCTTGTTCCCATTCCAATAATTTCTTTTCCACTCAAATTCCTCTCGCATTCTTTTTCCATCCGTTCGTTTTCCATCAGTGTGTCGCGTTTGTGTCTATACACCGGAAGTCTTTCCTCAAGGGCTTCAAACGACGTCTGGAGCCTCAGAATAATCGGAAGATATTCCATCCTCGGCGCATCAGTAGATTTAAGTCAGTGCCTGAGTCAAGACGATCTCTGCTCTTTCGCGAAGCCGCGATCTCAAATATTATTTCCGCGAAGAGGACAGAAAATACTCTCCCGAAAGTCCGCCTTTCTTTATCAACACTGCTGTTTAAGAGCGTCCGTCCTTCTGTCCGTCCGGTTGCACGTCCGTCTCTTTATATGTCCGTTTGTCTTTTCGATGCATGTACCTCAGTCTCTGTCACTCTTTGCATCCGTCTATTCGTCTCTGTGTTTGTTGTGTCCGTTTCGTTATGCGCCCATCCGTCTGTCTGTATTCTTCGTTGTCCGTCTGTCCTCTGAATGTCAGTCTGGCTCTCTGTATGTCCGTCGTTCGTCTTTTCGTTTCTCTAAATGTCGAGATGACCTTTGATGCCAGCACTTGTGTAGTAACAGTTTCGGTGAAACTTGTAACTGTGTAGATTGTTGGTGATTCAATAAACAATGTTCAATGTCCGTCGACTCAACTACTTTATCCTCTGCGACCAAGACACACAGACTCGAGCCCCTAAGATAGAATTCTCAGTCGGAGGGCGGCCAGCCAGTGAAGGTGCCTGCAGTGGGAGCCTTGGTCGTGCGATCACCAGTAGCGCCCAGGGGGCATTTAGGTCGAGTGAGCCGAGAGCCTGATTCATAGCCAGAGGCGGTGACAAGGGTTTGATGTGACAGGGTTGAAAATAGCATCAAGTTCTGCTTAATCTCCTTCTCGCGGCTACTGGCTCACGCGACGCGGCCCTCGCGACCAACGCCTAAATCTTATTTATCGCCGTGCTACGTGACAGAAATGAAACCGAGGCTCCTGGAAGCGCGCCATCTTTTTATCGGACGATGCCCATCGTCTGCAGCAAGACCAGCAGCAGCATCCAGCGCAGGGAGCTCTTAGTAGGCGACGGCGAACGATGTCAGTAGGTCTTGGTGGGAAAGCGGCGGGGATCGGCTGTTCTGCTCCGCCCCCTCTGCGAGTCCCAGACACGCCGGCTCATGCCCTCGTTTCAAGCTTTCCAGTCTCTTCATTAATTCTTTAGTATGGACTCTGATTTCCGTTTTCCAACTGCTAGTACCATGACTCCCACTGCTACATCCACGCCGACGATGTCGGCAAAAACAACAACAAAATAAATGTATAAACGAAACGAACAACGGAGAAATGTCTGTTGCTCGTATGCGCATGTCTGCGACTATATTGGTCGTGTTTACCCCAATTCTGTCGTTTGTCAGTTTCTCTTCGGCTTGTGCGATATTGCTCGATAATTCTCGTTTGTTGAACTAATATTGGGTTTGAGTCCGTGTTGCCGCGTTATTCTCGATTCTTGTATTGTTCTTGAGCGCTTTGGATGGTGTTTTCGTTGCATGTGATCGATATCTCACTGCCATTTGGACTCGTCTACCAGTAAGGGGTTACTGGTGACTTGACACACTGTGTATGGTTACAAGTAAGTAAGTATGTGATGCATTTGTTAGCACGCCATATGGCAATCGGCTGAGCGAGGAATCGTAGGCGGACAATTGAAAAGTTGACCCTACTGACCTGTGTGACGTCATCGGCCGGGAATATCTTGGAATCGGTGAAGGAAGAGCGAGAAGAGTCTGAAGTGGCATAGACCATCAAACACGGACGGACGGACGGACGGACGGATGGATTGGTATATAGATACATAGATAGTTGGATGGATGGATGAATGTGTGGATGGATGGATTGGTACACAGACAGACAGACAGGCAGGCAGGCAGGCAGACAGACAGAGAGACAGATATTTAAAGAGATAAATTGCCTCCCATAGACTGAGACGTAGAAATAGACCGGCCTATCAACAGCAAGGCAGGGACATACATAGCCTACTATATTATGCAGAGACTCGGAACGTGGTTTCATTACAGGCTAAGTACCACTGCAGTCGTACGCCTGCGCCAAATGCATGTACAATCGCTGAAGGTGACTGGTGGTTATCCCTTGGAATGACGTGTCAGCCACGATTTGCTCGACGTTGCCCCTCAAACAACCTTACCTTGTTTATCACCAGTCGAGCTAAATGAAGCCGTCCGCAGATGGAGCGACTCCTTCTCGTTAACGTCGCAAGCGAAGAGAACAGCCTCGGGCTTCAAGCACGTTGGCGCTTGCGCCGTGGGCGTAACAGGAAAACAGCACCAAATGTTGTAAGATATCGGTTACCTTACAGTCTTTAAGAGAGGGATTCGTAATCGTAACCATAAGCTCGAGATATCTAAAGCGCCCAAAGAAAGCTAAGTCGCGGGAACCAGCTTATTCACAGGCGCTCAGTCAGAACAAACTCGATAGGCAGGGAGGAATCGGTTCCAGGTCAAGATCCATAAGTCAGGCAGGCAGACAGGCTGTGGCTAAATTACAATGTACAACGAAGTAGTGCATGACAGATTTAGAGTTAGTTATGAAGTTATCCCAAGATCTTACTTCTGTGAGAATTACCGGAATATAGCATAAGGTTTTGTATGAATTTGGCTTCCTTGCAGTCTTTACGAAGGAGTTTATAATGTAAACGTAGATGTAAATCTACAAAATTTCTCAGCGCCATACAAAAGCTGCGTCAGGAAGATCAGCTTTCACCGGCGTTACATCAAATCAAGTTCGCAAGGGCCAGGTTCATAGGTCAATTTCGATTAGGATCCTGGAGGAAGTCAGGTCGAGGGAGACGGCGTAGTGGTGTTATTGGTGGGATTCACCAATCACCCTGCATTCCTATTGATCTTTAAACAATGACTTTATTACTCGGTAGGACTTTTCTAGGGTCGCTGCAAGGGCCTTTGAGTTCGAGTTTAATGTCTGGTTGTGAGTGCCAGATCTGTTTTAATGGTTCCAGTAATTTAAATGACTTCACCGCTGTGTTATACTTTGGTAAGTCTGGGTTCGAAGCTGGTGTAACTTCTGCGTATTTCTGTGGTGTGTAAATCTTACCGTATTCGGTGTTATTTGCTAGTTCCCCGCGTGAGCAGCGAAAATGAGAAGTAAAAGTCATTAAATGGCGAGTATATGGTCGCGTTGGAAGATCGTTGTAATAAAGAGGTCGTCGCCACAATCCAAGTCACGTTGAGCTTCATCTCATCTCTTGCCCACTCTATCATTCTTCCTTCGTCCCTTTCGCTTTCTCATACTTATTTTTATGACTTCGTTTCCATCTTCTAGGATTCTTCATCTGATTCTTCCCATTTCTCTTCCTCTTCAGACACCTAGTTGTACAATAATCGTCTCCGTCGAGAATTGCGACTTGAGCTCCTTTCTCTCCCCCTCTCAGTATTCCACAGGCGCCTGAAGACTGTACTCTTCAACAGTGATTTTACTTGTTCAGGTCTGAAGCACCTCTGTTGAGTTTATCCTCTAAGAGGCGCCTTATAAATCTCAAATTACAATTACTATAAGCAGCTTTCGATTTGCCTTAGTTTTACCAAATAAGGCGCAGTCTAAGGAGCGAGCATTCATGCGAAACTAAGGAAGAGTTGTACGTGCGAAGGTAATGAAAGATTTTCAACAATACTCATTGTTGCTTATTAATTAGTGTCTCCAATAGACCGACCGACCGACCGAATGCCCAACAGATCGATCAAAAGAACGAACGAACGAATGAGCGAATATCCGCAGATGGATTTTCGACTGAGCAATTATCTGATCCATCATACGAACTCACCAACACTTCACCTCTCTCAGTTTCTGTGCTGGTCTTTCACTCAAGACTGAAAACATTTCTTTTCCAAAAATCTGATCCTGATTCTCCCTCTTCCCCTTATCTCTCTTCTCGCTTCAATTTCAAGCACCATCCACCGTAGCCGTCCGACTGTCTGACTATCTGACTCCTGGATCTTGACCTGGAACCGAACCCTTTTGCCTATCGATTTTGTTTTGACTGAGCGCCGGTGAAAAAGCTGGTTCCCGCGACTTAGCTTTCGTTGGGCGCTTTAGAAATCTCGAGATTACGATTAGATTACGATGCATGTACTACAACAGCGACTGAAAACAACGAGTCAGCCTTTGAATGGGAGTTACATATGTTTACTCTGAAAACGAATTTCAGACGACGCATGGGAATCGATCCCTTCGCTTGCCGTCTAACAATCGTTTATCACTAATATGGCTACACTAATTTTATTTCCTAGATCTTCCGCTGAGACACAAAGCCTCTATTTTCACCAGGTTTAATTCTAGCGCCTTCAGTGCTATATGACCGATACCGATTCATTCCTATGGGAATCGCCTACAAGCTGCCGTGTGTCAGCAATTTGTTAAATACAAAGAGACCTGTTTTCGAATTCGTTGCTGCCTCCCTAAAGACGTAGCACAGATATAAAACGAAATAGCCAACATCCGCATCAATATGATATAAAAGACACCAAAAGACAGTGTACAACGAAGTAAAAAGTAAATGTGAATGGCTTTATATAACCATTGTATGGCCTCGACCCTACTTACTCTGCTATGAAATTATCGGGTGAGAACCTTCACCATCGCTGGTCGTTTGAATGCATAGTGCATACACACATCATTCTGATATAAAAGAAAGCTTCCATTTTGACAGTACATCATCTGCCATCAAAAAAGGTTCATCTGACATTTCACATTAGTTTAATTACTCGACAGTATTTAAAATCCTTGAACCAGTATTTTATTAAGGTCGGCCTTTACTTTTAGTTTCTCGACTTGTATAATTTAGAAAATCGACAGGATGCACAAGGCTTTAATACATACAAATGGTTCAAATCGTCCTCAAGGCGAGGAAAATGCAAAGAAGCCAAGAGTTAAGTGATAAATTAATAAGTATATAGTTGAGGCAGCCCATTTAGTCTGCGGAATGTTCTAATATAATCGCCCAAGGAGGAAGCGGAACTTGTTGATGATGAAGTTTATTTGACAACAAGCATTACTCATTCCTGTCACCCCATCCTTTAAATTTAGAAACCGCTCTATAGCCATAGCTGCTCCACCCCTCTAGAATAAACTCCCACCAGAATTAGGACAATTGTCTGACACATCATACGAACTTCAGCTTTGACAATTTCGGCTCAGGCCTTTCACTAAAAACTGAAATCACTCCTCTTCCACAAATCCTATCCTCATTCTTCTTCTTCCCCTTATCTCACTTTCCGGTTCAATTCCAAACACCATCCACCATAGTCGTCTGACTTTCTGCGTGTATGACTCTTGGATCTTGACAAGGAACCGAACCTTACTGCCTATCGATTTTGTTTTGACTGAGCGCCTGTGAATGATCTGTTTCCCGAGACTTAGCTTTCGAAGGTTGGATGCTGTAGAAATCTCGAGCTTACGATTACACTGTTCGTTTGTGTGTTGACTTCAACCTTCACATCGTTTCTCATTGTCGGTTCTCTCATAAAAAATCTAGTACTACTGGTCTGTATAATTCAAACGGCTCTTAACTTAATTGCGATGTACTCTTCGGCTCGTGAACTGGGTTCCAAAAGACTAATGGAGGAGCCTGTCCAGCTCTGACTGACCGATCCTAAACAGTACCTAAGCTATGTGCGGTCGTAATTTCCTGGCCTCTACTTCTGTCCGTCCGTCCGTCCGTCCGTCTGTCTGTCTCCTGTTGTATCTTGCTCTCTATCATGTTGGCAATAAGTTGAGTGGTCGACAGACATCACTGCAGCTATTTCTGAACATTAGGCCTAATTAAAAAAAACAGTGTGTCTGGATTAACGTGAAGTAAGGTCGAATTTAGTGGCCTTGGCGACCACAAGATGTTGTTAACACTGGAAACTATTAGCACATTCCATATTTTATTTCTTTACTCGCAGTCTTATTTAGTCCAAGAGGTTGTGCTCAAAATTATTGCATTCGCCGAGTTCGCATCTACAATTCTTGACCGACAACTTTGAATGTTATAATAATAATAATAATAACAACAACAATAATAAGACGATTTATAGAGCGCCGTAGTAAGGCTGAGGCCGAAAAAAGGCGCTGCGGTTCAAATGTCAGCAAATGCACTGTAAAAACTATAAATTGGTGAATAATCTCCTTGTTAAATGTGAATTAACTTGCGATGCTGGTCACGAAGGCGAAAATTGCAAGTTTTGCGTGTTCTGTGATACTGGATTATTTATAAAATGACCAATAATTGAATAAAGGCTTAAAATGTGGCCACTTACGCACAGAACGACCACTTCTGCTTAACAGTTCGCATGCTTCAGTCACTTGCATATGAAGAATTGCGTACTGGGATTAACTGTTTGGAAGGAGGCTGAGTCGAAATTTGTTTAAAGCCCCTTAGCCCTACAGATGGCGCCGCCACCGGTTCTTGATGTAACATAGCCGCCTGTATTCTGCTCTTCACGACATCCTGGATATCGAGTGTATCTGTCCAAAGCATGGACTGATTCCTTGGGCATTATGATAACGACTCTACAGAAGTCTTTAGATTAGATTAGACTGCGATTATGGAACTTGACCGGAGGACGCACACGACCGAATAAAACCAAGACGATACCTACAGGGCAAGGATGACTGAGCAGACAGCAAATGATCGAAGTTAGGTTGAAAACGAGAAAAAACCTTCTCTTGAACCGCCTCCTAAGTGAAACCAATGCCGATATAAAAGCAATCACGAGCCTTCGGGGTAATGCTGAACAAAATTGTCCCTAGCTCCTATGAAATATAGAACCGCAGAGAAGGATATAAGGCCGTAAATGTTTTATTACCGAATGAATTTGGATTACCGGCGAATGTGACTTCGGAGATTCCCGGGCGTCAGCGCTTTACTACCCTTGTTGTTGTTGCATCTATCGTTCTATCCCGCGAGACCCAGTAAACTGTTTCTTTATAAAAACCTCGAAGGACCACGAGACTCCGATCCAGTAACCTTAAATAGTTAATCAATGAGCCTCCGTTGGCATGAATTCCTAATCCGTCACGGCAAGAACGGATTAGGAATGAGGCGCTTTATAAGGACCTTGATACATATATAAAGGCACTACATAAAGTGTTGATACGCATATAGAGAGACTCGACATACATAAAGGTCAATATAGACTTCAACAAGACCATTTATATTCGAGTCTGCTGAGCTGAAATTCGAGCGGAACTGCTCGTGATGGATGGAATTCTCAAGTTAATGGACCTATGCATGCAATAAATTTATGCAATATATAATACGAATATATATGTAAATGTAGAAAGTATGTGTAACACTTCTAATTCCATATACTAATCTTCAGATGCTAAGCTCACGCGGTACCTTAACAATGCCTTTGAGAGGCATTTATGTGGGGCCACATAAATTTTTGGATGCCTTGTATATTACACGAAAAACCATAGAAAGCAGATTCGATTTCATATTATTTAGATCTGGCAAAGACTTAGACAATATAATAGCATATACAAAATGTAGGCATTTCTGTCCATGTAAAATCCAATCATTCAGACGTAAGCCAACACTTAAAATTGTTTACAGTCTGGCGTTGGATATGCGAAAACTTCTGAGATCTACACTTCTGTACTCGTAACAATACATTTCTTAGCGATATCTCACTCAGTTGGACCTACCAGAGCAAAGATGTGTTGCAGAAGTAGAAGAAAGTCCCCTTATCTAACCCCGATAGCTAGCTATGGGAATGCAGTGTATCGGCATATGTTGACGCGGGTAACCAGTCCTTGATCGTCCCGCCGGCATTTTACAGGTCGTGCTTACGTAGCTGAACACACCTAGGGGACCCCATTGGACCAGAACTCCGAATACCTTTATGTTCTGGTGGAATTTTAACCCCCGACTCTAGGGTTACAGGACAACAGTCTAAACCACTAGACTATCGCGTATTGAACCTCTCAGTAGTGCAGACTTTAGAAGAATTAAGCTACTCCGAAAGGCAGCCATGGGTACGAAGTGCTGGCAACGTTATTTGCTTTGCCTCGGCAGATGACGGCTGTTGACCAGTGGCCATTCCTCTCCCTCGCCTGTCTGATCTTCCCACTGACACTGTACGGTCAGTGTACTTATACTGAGCCAGATAAAGTATCACTGTAATGAATTTGCGTCATATGTAGCGATATTGTGTTCTAAAGCCTAATTAGAGTTTGGAACGATGCACGTTTCCAGCTGCGCTGTAATAAGATTCGCGTTATACTGATGCGTGCTATATAGGTAAGTTACGATGTACTTGTACTGAACCAATACACGCCATATGGCGTCGAGTTTTTGTTGGACGAACACGTGGAATGCCTTTCTCTTCAGTCAGCTTCTTTTTTATGTGGCTGATACTGAATGGACTGATGAAAGCTTTTATCTGAGAAAATGAGAAGCCAGAAGAGCCCTTACTTCCTACCTCCAGCTGCTCTTGTATTCTCCAATTTCACTAGAGCTTTTAGCCAAAAGTGCGGCTTCATTGTAACGGGCGGATTTGAACGGAATTTGCGACACCATATTGGTGGACATATATATTTGTGTTCGACTAAAAGCCTCTCAATAAGCGGCGTGAGATTCTGATGGCTGAACCTCGCAGCCAGTCTGCTCGGTATACAAAACTATTGATAAATAACCGTGACGTATTTGGGGGTTTATAAAAACGTAGCAGCAATTCGTAGTTCTATCAGTTCATTATTCTCATTAATTAGGGTGTAAACTTAGACACATCAATTTTAAATTGATTAGGCCGACCCGCCATAGCCTAACTTCTGATTTCTCTGACCTATCGGATTTTGACAGGGCTTCTGCAACGTTTTTGACTAAGGTCTCACTTGAAGCGACCAACGATTGATGTTTTGTACATAACTCGATGAAAAATGTAATTGTACACGTTTTTCTATAGTGACCGTATGGCCTCGAACCTGCTCATTTCCAGTGTATTAATCGGGTGAGATCCACCACCGCTGCCCGTTTAAATGGACACCACCCTGTTTAAGGTCCCCGTGTATGGACTGTGCTAGCCCGAGATTCAAATCTCTTAAATAAGCCACGATCGGAACGCGAACCGGTATCCTCACGCCTAGAGGCGCCTTGACGTACCCATATAGCTAACCAGGCTAGTATAGCGATGCTATTGTAGTTATTAGATTAAATTGGATTATGTCGAATTAGATTAGATTGGAAAGGACGTACAATCCTGAAACTTGTCGGACTGATATGCAGACCAACAACAGCCTATCAGATTCTAACCTGGTGATGCCCATAGTGTTAACTATCATCTTTGGGTGAGAATCTGTTGATTAAGATATCTGTGTGCACGGGAGCCCGAAAATCTGTTATGTTTCTAGGTATCCGGGCATTGCTTGTTTACTAATCGATATGTTTCTGCTCTTAGTGACATTTAACATCGTTGAGGATATTGTAGAGACCATCTGATTAGTTTCTCTTGAAGCGGCTCTGTATGAATTTCTAATGATAATTACAATTGCAATAAATAAGCGTTATAGTGTCTACTTACATACTTATATACAATTATACATGCATTCATACATACATACACATATACATAAATACATACATATTTGCATATACATGCACACATGCATACATACATTTATGCATACATGACTACATACATAAGTATATGCATACATACATACATTCATATATACATGCATGCAGGCATACATAATGACATATAGATACATTTATACATACATTTATACATAGCATACATACATACACATGATGTGTGCATGCATATATACACAGTTGGCCAGGTTTTACGTGTGTGTGTGTGAGCCTAACAGTGGTTACTTTATCCAGCAGCTCACACATAGCTAATTTTCTGCCGATGAATGCTGAAACAGATATAAGTACACATATTACTATACATATCCTACAAACATGATATATGATACCAATATACACTGTGGTATAATATTATATAATATGCATCTTCCAGCGCACACAATTTGATATAAATGTATCGATGGTCTGTATAAACATGTTATGAATATATATATATGTATAATTTATATGTACATAAGAATATAATATGTATTCGAATCGTATCTCAGAACAGGAAATTATTGGAGGGCGCAACATAAATTATATTTGAAGCTCATGGACGTGGACGGGAAATTCGTTTAGACGAGTCACATTCGGGGCGGTTACGACGAGTCTGCGGCGCGGAACTTAATTAGATCGGACAGCCACGTCTGTCCACCCCTGTCCACTTCTGTCCACTCCTGTCCACTTCTGTCCACTCCGTCCACTTCTGTCCACTCTGTCGCCGTCCGATCTGCCGGACACTGTATCTCGGACTGGCCACGTCACAGCAATATTCGCTGACTTGCGTCAATTAGGCGTCACATCGTCGAAAACAACTACACACGAGTCCAAGTCACGCGTCCAACTCCGCAGTAGGTCGATGCACTGAAATATGATGCATTCGTATGTATCTGCATATTTATATAGCGCATTTATACAGAACCTATCAATGGCGCTCAACGTGTAACGATGGTCTCATACATTATGCATAGTGCTGTAGTCCACCATTATTAGGTATTACTCCATTATATCATATTACTCTCTGATAAGTACTTTCTCGTGAAATCATAAACTTATTATAATAAGTATTAAAAAGTTATTTAGATAATGACAGAGGCGCCATCTCCAGAGAGCTCAGAGCATGATAGCAATGTTCCGGAGAGGAAAAGTCATTTCCTCGTTGATATTATTATTTGTTTTGCCCCGAGGTATTAATGATCCCTCAGGAAGCTAAAAAATTATCCGGATGAAAAATTGCATTCTGAGATGGCTAATCTTCGTTGATGTCAGGCTCCTCAAAAGTGCCCTGGAAGGCAATCAAATTAAAACGTTGAATTGTGCAGGCAACACGTTGGAAAAGGAAAGCGGTCTCCCTTGGGTCTCCGGAAACCCTGGTCAAGTGTCCATCCAGATTAGTTAAGAACTCCAGGCCCTGTAAATTTATCAGGCCAAGGGTCTCGAAAGCCAAAGGGATGAACTGATAGGGAGCCGATAAATCGGTATATTTGGTGATCTTCCTCTGAGCAGCCAACTCTGCCGCTGTGCCTGCATTCGTGGCTGTGTGAGGCAAGTAAGAATCGTCCAAAGTGTCGACAGCAGTAACATCCCAGACCATAGACCTGCCCGCCTGCCAGGGAATGAGAGTAGCGCCATCTGGGCGTTTACAGTCAGATCTTGAAAGTCCAACTGGTTCTTTAGAGGAAGGGAAACCCGCTTTCACTAAAGCTCGCCATATTAGGTCATTTAGAGCTGCGTGTCTGGCAGTCCTACCGGGTCCAAGACGACAAGCCATACCATGAGAACCATCAGTCAAGGCCATCGAACCACAAGGGCACCTATGAGTGGTGCAGATCTCAGCACCGAGGCGCAAACCCACGGCCACTCGTACTGCCTCATCTCCGGGTCTTAGACCACAGGCACTTATTGGAAGGGCAAACACTAGAATGAGGTGAAGCCACCGCAATGACCCGCTCCCTGTGATAGTCCGATACAGCAGATGCTTGTAAGGTGTCAGTGTCCTTCGCAGTCAAAGGGCGATCCCATGCTGATTGTTTATGTGCAACTGGGTCGTCTGGAAAGGGTACATTTGATACCAAACTCCATTGGGACTTGGCCATAAGAAAAACATAATCTCCCACTGCGTCAGTACCGGATCCGGCCAGGATGGATGCCTGGAGAGGCGTGGTACCTGCGGCTGAGGCCAAAAAGGCTGAAAGTGCCAGCGAGGTTGCACGTCTAATACCCAATCCACCATCCTTAACCGGGAGCGAGGCCTGAAGCCAGTGCATGTCCGACAAAGCCAAGTTCAAGGTGCTCGAGAGGCCATCTCGCAGTACAAGATCAAACACGCTCAAGCACGGGTGGTCCATACAAGGGGCGCATCTGAGGGTGTGAAGCAAAGTAGGTGAGCTAAGACAGCAGCGAAAAAGGACGAGGGCGTCATGTCTACCAATAGATGCTAGGCGCGAGTCACCGACCCTGAGTTCTGAAACTCTGGCCTCCAGAACAGACCTAAGGGCTCCCCCAAGAGATAAAGGTGCTCCCAGAAGGCAGGCATCATCTGGTAATGTTGCTGAAAAGCGATTTAGTGGATCCGGAAGACTGGGATGTTGAGCTTGTGAAATGATCTCGCATTTTGTGATGTTCAAAGCTTCTGACCTGATAACCCCGACATTCTCCGCCACAACAGAGGTCTTACCGTCCAGAGTTTATCATCAAAATAACCCAGCACCAGGGAAGAGGACAGACGTGAAAGCAGCGGTTGCAGAGGCAGGCAAAGAGGAGTGGACCCAAAGGGTCCCCCTGCTGAGGGCCAGTTTGTGATAAGATGGAAAGTCGCCAAATTTTAAAACTGAAGGTGTTCCATAAGCAAGATGGCAGCATGGGTATAGTTCAGGGATCAGATTTGCCACCGCTTCCAGCATAGGTCTACGATTAAGACTGTTAAATGCGGTGCCAAAGTCAAGCTTCACTAACACCGAGTCTTGTGGCAAGCAAGAAAGAAATCGACGAGTGGCATGAACCGCCGCTTCGCAGCCGGCAGGAGTGCCAACCCCGAGTTGCAGAGGAGAGAAGTAACCGGAAAGGTTGTTCAGAGCAAAAGAATTAGCGCATTTAGAGGCCAGGAGGCGCCAAATATATCCTATATCAATGGGGCGAAGCCCACCTGACTTCTTCCTTAAGGCCATTAAAGTACCGCCAAAAAGAATGGGAGTGACTGTGCTTGGACAGGAGCCTTCCAACAGAAGATTAATAAGAGAGGTAATAGAGGAAAGAACCTCAGGGCCAGTTTCGTTACATGTAATCAGGTCCAAGATATGTTCTGGTCGCAACACATCAGGGCCACCCAAGGAACCAGCCGGAAAAGAACGGACCGCATGCAGAATATTCTGTTCTATAACCTGAAAAGCTGAGAGGTTTTGATTTAAAGGTGGTATGTCCTTATCTGTGCGAGAGGGAATGGGGTGCTTGGCCTGAAGGTCTGCAAAGGATGTCGGGTCTGCTCGAACTGGCAGTTCCTCCGAGCACAAAATCCGCACCGCTGCTGTGATGTTACCATCGTCCAATTTAGCCCTCACAGCTGACGCTATAGCTTCTAAACCCTGGGGTCCCTCATTGTGGCGCCCATTCCGCTTGACAAAAGCAATCGGTGCCGAAAATTGGGCATTGGAGTTCATCTCAGCGGTGAAAATGGCAACTCTTTCTTTGATAATAGAGGCTGCATTGTGGCGTTTGCCTCTGTCTGGGGGAACCAAGATGAAACTGTTAAAAAGCAGAAGAGTATGCCAAGTATCTGGGTTGGTCGGGTCAGACAGGATGCGATTTTATAATCTGAGAGACTAGATGGCCCAAAAGAGGAACGAGGGACCTTGGGAATGTGTTTTATCAGCCGGCATGCAGGGTTAGGGTGAACTAAGGAAGGACTCACCGTTGAAGTGAGAGGGGGCTCCCCCGTTGGTGCAGGACCCAAAGAGTCCGGCAGGGCCCCTCCTCCCTGCGCACACAAAGACTGACAAGAGGCAACAAGCCCGTCCTCTCCGCCTGGAATGTCTGAAGGGAGGACGGATAACGGTGGTTTATGAGATCCCGGGCATGGACTATCACAAGGACCGTGCTTATGGACCAACCCATCGCCCCGGTGCACCTGTCTACTGGCATGGCAGTGGCTACAAATGCCCTTAGCCTTCTGGCAAGTCTGTGAAAGTGGCCAAGACTGACCTTGTGATAAAGACATGGCATGATCAAAAAAGCAGGCTACAAAGCCCGGCTAACATGGCGAGAAGGTATGGCTATGATACACGTAAACAAGGGGGCGGAGCAGGTCACCGCGTGCCTAGATAAACCTGGCGTGTGTGAGTATAACTTTAGGCAATTGTGCGAAAAGAAGCTGCAAAACCTATAGCAGGAGTTGAAAGACAAAATTCTTACCAACTCAAAACAAGAATTTCAGCGAAAAAAAACGAGCGGGAATAATGGTAGAATAACCTCAAGACCTCGCAGAGGAAAAATGCCGCCATCTTGAACGAAAGACAATCCCAGAATTATTATTATTATTATTAGTATTATTATTATTATTATTATTGCTCGAGGCGAGGCTCAAACCCACACCTTTCGTGTTGCAAAGCAAGTGCGCAACCAATGGAGCAGGTGTTCCATTAACGTCGGCCCGAACGCAAATAGGTTCAGTGTCGGGTAACCAAGTGCAGTTACCGAGGCCATACATAATAATTCTATCGGTTGAATAATAGCACAATGCCGCAGCAACTTGCCTCTTCCACTCTCACGGTTGTCGGGTTCAAAATGTTCCCCTGAGCTATTGTATAGGTTCAGTATCTAATTTCAATTGTACTGCATTGTATTGTTCTGTTTTATTTTCTATGGTGTTCTACTGTATTGTGGTCATCGGGGTTGCAGGAAAAGAGTACTTTACTCTTGAACACCCGACAATCTATTCGTTCTAGCCATACCTGACTTTATACCAGACATTAATTTTAAAACTAAACGACAATATCGTAATCGTAATCGTAAACTCGAGATTTCTACAGCGCCTAAAGAAAGCTAAGTCGCTGAAACCAGCTTTTTCACGGGCGGTCAGTCAAAAAAATCGGCAGCAAGGGTTCAGTTCCACGTCAAGATCAAAGAGTCGGGTAGGCAGACAGAAGGCTACGGTGGATGGTGTTTGGAATTGGAGGCGAAAGAGAGAAGGGAAAGAGAAAGAATCAGGATAGAATATGTGGAAGATTAAGTAGAGAAAACCAATATGATTGCTGCGTGCATCATAACGGCGCAAGTAAGTAAGTATGTAGCCTGTACTTAATGCACCTTACAACAGATGAAATCCATAAAATTTCTACTGCTGCATGATGAAACATACCCGTGTAGTTGCTACATAGCATCATCGTAACGTCAAGTAACGTATCCGTTTTTATATCGCGCTTTCATAGAAATACTTTACAGAAATAAGCAAACGTTTTTATATTGCGCTTTCAGATAAATACTTTAAAATATAGCCAAACGTTTTTATGTAGCGGCTTTATAGAAATGCTTTACAACCAAACGTTTACAGGGCTGAGCGATGTCTTAAGAGAGTGCTGAGTGCAATTTGCTGCGGAAAGAAATGTTTCCACGAAAAGGATTGTACTTTCCGAAATATCTAGTTTATGTCTGCGCATCAAGAATACAGCAAACGGAATGTCTACCGTATTCCCACTAGGGAGGCGCTCATTTCCATTTCTTAGATGCTTGGACCGGCAAGGGATGAATGCCAGAAACCTCGACACGATGCCGGTGGATCGTGGTACGACATAGATATGCGCATGTTGCACGCATGCCTTGAAAGCATTTGCCTAAAATTATGACTGTTAAGGCAATAATGCATGCAGTTCTTAGAAAATTGTAACGATAAAAACTGCTTAGGTAGAGTTAAATGAAAACCACCTCGTTTGCATTCCTGTACAGAAGCTTCTGAGAAAAGTAGTCCCATGGTCACTGGATCATTCGGCTGAGGTGCAAGCACGACTACAGCAATCCAACAACAGTACGCCTCTTTTAACCTATCAATTACAGACCCACTAAAGGATGGTAGTCGTAATCGTAATCGTTATTCCGAGATTTCTACAGCGCCCAACGAAAGCCACGTCGCGGGGACCAGCTTATTCACAGGCGCCCAGTCAAAACAAAATCGATAGGCAAAAGACTTTGGTTACAGGTCAAGATCCAAAAATCAGACGGAGAGACAGCGTGACAGTTATGGGGGGTGTTTGGGGTTGGAGAGATATAAGAGGAAGAAGGGTGTCAGGATAAGATCTGTGAAAGAGGAATGTCTTCAGTTTTGAGTGAAAGGCCGCTGCAGAAATTGCAAGTGGTGGAGCGGTGGTAGGTTGAGTGAGCGTCAGGTGGCGGGGTATTCCACGGGACGGTCACCCATCCAAGTACTAACCCAGCTTGATGTTGCTTAATACGCTGCGCCTACCAGCGTGCCAAGCGGCTATCCAAGTGTGTCCTAAGCACGGAATAGAATCGAGATTGAAGCTTATGTAGATTCGATGCTGTACTGTACAGTTAGCAATGAGAAGTTTCTGTCTGTTCCGCTTACGTGGACTCAAATCACTTTACAGGTTTCAATACAAACACACACAACACCAGTTGCGTTTCCTTCCGGCAGCACTCGATAGCGGTCGGGTTATTAACGAGTTCACTGCTTATGGTGTTTAAGACGATTGCATGAAACGATTGATGCGATACGTGAAAATCCATGCGCAAATATCCCGCCTGGAACCGTACAGTGCAAGTGGAATTGGCGCTCTCGCAGAATCCGATACACTCAGACGGACAGAGAATCGAAGACAGAAATGGAACAATGTGTTCCGTTCCGGGTTATGATCTGTGGCCTGCGTTAGCCGAGGCTCGATCGATGAAGACTTGAAGCCTTCTTATGAAAGCTGAATAAGTTGTGTATCTATACACAGATCTGCATCACATAATATCATATAAATGGGCTGTAGTTGGAAATTTTTTATACATACATGTATACAAAAGAAACTACTCAGAGGTGCATTATGCTTATTGTGAACATGTCGGCATTCGGAAAGTCTTAAGATGTTAAGATATTGACGAGTTAAGAATGTCTTATGAGATACACGAGACACAGAAACAGCAGCTGGTATGGGTGCAGAATTGATCAATCTGCGAATCATAACGAGTGAGTGATTGAGTGAGTGAGTTAGTTAGTTAGTTAGTAGTTAGGTAGCTAGCTGTATCTTAGTGAGTGAGAGTACGTGACTGGATGAGTGAATAAGTGAGCATGTGAGTGACTATGTGAGTGAATGAGTTAGTGAGTGATAGAATAAACAAAAAAACAAGCAAGCGGTTAAGCAAATGAGCATGGGAATTCAGCAAGCATGCAAGTAAGTAAGTGAGTAAGTAATAATGAAGTAGAGAAATAGAGAAGAGATGAACAGAAAGGAAATCCGTGGATAAACGGCAAACAGAAGCAAAGCAAAGGGATTGGATTGAAGTGAATGTAAATGAACTGTTTCCAACTTCATTGAACTGAATTGACATGCATACATACACATATGCTTGCATCCATCCATCCGTTCATCTGTCTATCCACCCATCCACCCACTCATCCATACATCCATCAATGCATGCAATACATCCATGACAGCTTGCATAAATCTATACATAAATATATACCTACGCACATAAGATACACGCATTAAGAGACAGACTGGCAGAAATAGAAAGATCAGACAGCGAAAGATGCGGATAGAGAGGCAGACAGAGAAGGAGACAGAGAGAGACAGAGAGAGAGCGGAAGTCGTCTTCGATCGTTGCAGTATTATGGATAGGTCTGTCGTCGGTCGGTCGTGGATCCTTTCGGTGTCTCGTCGTCCATCGAGCACCCAGATATTGGATGAGGGGAAGAGGAATCCATCGGATCAATGGCTGAAATTAGCCGCTGCAACGCCGATCCGTCTTACGCCATTCGTCCAGCTCACCCAACGCAACCACTAAGCGACAGAGGGCGCCACGCCGCCACAGTCGAAGCCCAACCAGCGTCCCACAGGAGGGCCGCTCACTCTCAGCCACAATCACATCCACACACACACACAAGCACACTCACACTCATGCACACTCACTGTGGAGAAAAGAATAGTTTCTCTTTTCTCTTGAAAACGCGCAATATAAATTTGCGATTGCAAGTACGTGTGTATGTATATATGTATATATATGTATGTTTGTGTGTATGTATGTATGTAGTATGTATGTATATATGTAGGTATATATGTATGTATGCATATATATATCTATATGTATGCATGCATGTATGTATGTATTTATGTATATATGTATGAAAACAATATAATGCCTTTGGGTACCTCACCCAGTCACTGCACTCATGACTAACAAGTGTTTTTAATGCAATTTGAAAATGTTTACTGAACAAAGTTAAACGCAACAGTACGCATGTACTGTGGAAGACTGTTCCCAGAGGATGTCTCAGATAGGAGAAGGCAAGTTGGACCCGAGATTATGTGCGGAAGCTGCATGTAAGTTTGCATGTGAGCGTGCGCATGGAATTGTGAATGGAATAATGTACCTAGTACTGTAAAAGTAAAGTATCCCATATCCCACAAGTGAGACGTAAGATAGGCGCTCATTTCCTTTTCTTGGCCCTTGAGCCGGCAACGGACGAATCCCAAGGTCCTGGACAGGGGCCCGTGCATCGCAGTACTTACTGGTTACTTGCCAGCTTACGCCGGTACAAAATTATACTGCTTGGTGACGGTGTTGGCAAACAACTTGCCCAGGATCGTTACACGGAGTCGAACTTGCAACCACATGATCATTGGCCAAACGCGTTACCGATAGACCACCGTGCCGCGCGCACCTAGTAATGTGTGCCCGTGATATCTAGATTATTTCATTACTTGAGAGTGTATATATCTTGTCGAGAACTCAGCAGAACCCAGCGATCACCGACCCTATCAACCAGAGACTGGAGGACAGAGCTTCCAGATGTATGCCGGAGCGGTGACAACCGTCGCAGAAGAGGAATGTTGAAATTTATTCCGTCCTCAACGGGGAACCAGCGGAGTGTTTTCCTCAGATAATCCGATATATGAGAGAACCGGTGATGCATGGCAGTTAAAATCAACTTCAGCGTAACAGTTTCGTTGTAAGGCCAACAGCATTTATGGTTGAGCAACCACATGCAACAATGCATTCAACAATGGCAGTGATCCTATTGACGGATTTTTATGTAGCAGCGTTCGGAGGTGTGAATGCGAGTTTGCATGTAAGCGTGCATGCAAGAGTGTGTGTGTGGAAATGAGCATGGCATAGAACAACTAGTACTGTGTGTCCCTGGTATCGAGATTAGTTTATTATTTAGCACCATATATATATATACAGCCTGTATATATATATCTGTAAAGGTATAGATAGAGATATGTAAAGTGTAATAGAAACTACTAGTACTATATATATATATATGTTTTATCATTTGGCAGTAAATATATGTGAATATATAGTACTATGTAATATATATTACTCGATATATATATATATGATATTGAGTGGTCTCTATAATAATATTATAATGCTGGCATACACAGTGCCCCGCGTTCGATCGTGTTATTTATACATATGTATCTATAAAGGTATAGATAAAGATCTGTGAATTGTAATAGAAACTACTAGTACTACATATATATTATTATTTGACAGTAAATATGTGAATATATAATACTGTGTAATATATATTACTCGATATATATATATATATATGATATTGAGTGGTCTGTATAATAATGCTGGCATACACAGTGCCGCACGTGCGATCGTGTTATTTTATAGCGCCATTTTATGGTGAACGGTGGTTCGCCAGCTTCCTTTTAGCGGTCTCTTTGTGCTTCGTTAATGGCGCCGGCTTGGATTCGCCGAGCAATAGCCGTCCAGCCGGTAGGTCGGTCGGTCGGTCGGTCGGTCTGTCGGTCGGCCATCGAGCTCTGGCTTCCTGAAATATGACCTTTCTTCGCTGATGTTATCGTGATTCACATCCTGCCGCTGCTGGTCGATATCTCTCGCCAACTATGGCTCAAGATATTGACGCTGACTGGGGTGTAGAAGAACTCTTCAGGGCAATGTCTTGTTTAAGCAGACACTGTTGTGGATAGTTTGTCTCTCTCTACGTCTCTGTTTTTGTTTCTCTGCTTCTGTCTGTCTTTTTATGGTTGCATGTCTCTCCTCCTTTTGTCCATTTCTGCAGTTAAACAGAGAGAGATACAGAGCGATACCGAGTGGCATCAGACAACAGCCAGAGTTGGGAGTGAGAGACAGAAAATGTTTAAAAAAGATACAAACAGTGGACAGAGAGACAGACAGACAAACAGAGACAGAGAAAAAGACATAGACTGAGAGAATATTAATATATGTCTACCAATCTCATTTATCCTCCCACAGACCATGCGAGGCAAGACCAACCTTTCTGTCAGTAGGTGTCTCAACGTGACCTATGGAGCAACGTACATTCAGAGTCCTACCGATCACTCGCTACGATAGGGCGCCTGAATTTTATGCTGCCGGTCCATAAGCCTCCCAGCTGACTCGCGCTCTGCCTCCTTGAGGATAGTACCATCTAATGAATTGCCCCGGAATCTGTCATCTCTTTCTGCTTGGTTCTTCCGAAGATTTATTGATTTACTTATCGATTCATTCGCTCACTAGACGTCAACTCGTTTCTTCGTAGATGCCGTTAATCCACTCCTTTATCATCCTTTTTAAGATTGCAGGACTCGAAATCTGTTGATACAGTCGACTTAACGAGTTTTCCTCGCGAGACAGTATATCTAAGTCTTCAATTACATTTCTCGTCTTTGATCATACGACAGCGAGTTTAATTACATGTAAATTTGTCGAACATCACCGAACCCTTAGTGTGGTCAAAGCTTCATATAATACATTGTCTTGTAAGTGGCAACAACTATTGTGGCACAAAACTAGACACTTGCGTCTCTAATAAAAGGCTACACAACCCACCCTAACTTCTTATCCCCTGCTCTCTCTGATCACCTGGCAATCAGACTTGATTCTTGACATGGCATCTTTGTACAACTCCACGGACTACACGCAGCGCTCTTGAATAAGCTGCTGCTTAGCTT
The DNA here is from genome assembly GCA_964023275.1 of Norana najaformis. NCBI lineage: Eukaryota > Metazoa > Annelida > Clitellata > Crassiclitellata > Hormogastridae > Norana > Norana najaformis. The sequence continues at coordinate 9,022,611 of OZ029927.1, forward strand.
TTAAGTAGCGCTTTAGAAATTTTGAGTTTATAATTACGATTTTAATCACAAAACTATCTTATTCTGGATTACTTGTCGTTCCTCATTCTTGATGCAGCGCGGTCCAGAAACTCTGAGCATGGTTTCATCGTGCAACTCTGGATGGTTGTTGGTGCTGAGTGACTCCCTGTTTTAGCTCTTCGCTTTTGACTTTTCTAGTTATCTAATGACTGCTTGGTAACTGTTGAACTTTCTGCTCTTTGTGACATGTAACATCGCTTAGGCTAGCGTAGTGTGCACCTCTGATTAGTTTCTCGTGACACAGCGGTATATAAATTTCCAGTTACAGTTACAATGAATGGCTGTCCATTTTTACCAGAAAATTGTGCTCTGTGACCGTTTGAGTGTCTGATAGGGTCTAATTTGTATGATGAAAGGGTTTAGACTACCTCCCTTTGAAAATTCTTTTCTCCACAAATATTGCTGTTGCCGATAGCTTTTCCCTACTGAGTCAGTAACTGATTCAGACTATGTCTTACTGTAGATTCATTTCCCTATATACATCGCTGCTGCAGCCCATAGGTTTGTCCTCCGCTGCTCCCTGTTCTGATATAATCTAAAGACTTTTATAGCGCTACCCTAGGCATCAGTCGATGGTCGCTTCAAGTCAAAATCGCAGTCGAAAACCATAACCGTTGGAGAAACCGGGGCGAATTCCGATAGGTCAGAGAAAGCAGAAGCCAGGCTACCTTGAGTAAGCATGATCTCCTATTGCAAGAGTTTGCGAAAATTGTTTTAATACTTTAGGCGGTTAGTGTAATTGCCGACCTTGCTTTTTTGTTCTACTATTAAATCGAAACAAAACGGAAGCTACCAACGCATTATTCCTTAAGATGGGCATTTTGTCGTTGGATGGCTGTTGTAGAGTTTGCACTTCAGCGGGTTGTTCCTAAAACCCAGAAATCGAGAAGCTTATTTATACAGAAGCGCAAACAATTGTGTTGCCTTTACTTTTAACCTTTTATTGCCTTTACTTTTAACCTTTTACCATCGACTGCCTTTTGAAGTTGGGGTTCAATGGGCATCTTCTGCAGCTTTCTATTAGCTAAAAGTGCTCTAGCGTTTCGTCGTGCTATTTGTTAAATACACGGTCGAAGTAACATGTGGCCTTCGCGAACATAAACAGCTTCTTTTCCGATCCAGTCTGGAAACATTTATATTAATTAACGATAAATAGGGGTCTTTCAGCGTATCACGCAACAGTAGGACATTTATATGCCGCCTTGGCTGAAAGGATGTCGAGGTTGGCTCAAAGGACTGATCTTCTACATCACCTAATAGTTAAGAATGTAGAATCTCTCAAAGATCGTACTTTGATCACAATTTTGAGTCTTGAGATTCGAGACAATTATTTCTTTTCAGGCGAAAGACGTCTTCGAACTACACCAGCGACTGTCGCCAGCTTGGAACAGAAGCAGACGACAGCCGGTCGCCATCTTTGTTCGCTTATTAACCTCTGAATCGAATCCGACTGGGTGTTTCGACAAGATCTACCAACAACTCTGGCCGCTGGACCGCCGTCTCATTCTTCTTCTGCTTAAGGACTGATTGCAGCCTGCAGAGACACGACAGAAAACACACAAAGAAGAAAAACGGAGCAACAGGAGAGACAAGCAGACAGACAAACGAGAGAAGGATAGAGAAAACCAGAAAGCTAAGAATAGGAGTTAGAACGATAACACCAGAAAGAGAAGACAGTGGTAGATAAATTAAGGGAGACAGATTTAGACAGAGACTCAAATGGAAACAATGATAGCCTAAACACAGATAGATGACGACACGGTGGAAAAATCTAGAAACAGAGACAGGAACAGACTTACAGACAAGCAGACAGACAGGCAGATAAGCCATCGAAAGAGAAGTAGGCAGGCAGAAAGAAAGGTGGACAGACAGGAAGGCACAAAGGCAGACAAGAAGGAAGACAGACAGGCAGGCTGAAGGCGAACAGGTAGGCTGGCATAAGTAAACAGACAAAGAAAGATAGGCAGATAAGCAGACAAAGAAAGATAGGCAGATAAGCAGACAAAGAAAGCCAGGCAGATAAGCAGACAAAGAAAGACCAGCAGATAAGCAGACAAAGAAAGACAGGCAGATAAGTAGACAAAGAAAGACAGGCAGGTAAGCAGACAAAGAAAGACAGGCAGGTAAGCAGACAAAGAGTGGCAGGCAGATACGCAGACAAAGACAGACCAGCAGATAAGCAGACAAAGAAAAACAGACACATAAGCAGACACAGAGAAACAGGCAGGTAAGAGATAAACAGAGAGACAGGCAGATAAGGAGGCATAAGTAAGCAGACAGCGACAGAGAGACTGACGTAAGGAAAGGCCAATACGATGTCTTACTTGACGAAGATTATTACGATTTGCTTTGCCATGGCAACAATGTCGCTGAACCCGGAAATCTTTTCCGAGGAGACGGGTGATGGAGGCGATCCATCTTCATCCATTCGACTCAAAGACCAGCCACTGACGGACCATCGCCAGGCTAGAACTGTTTCTTTTCTAGAACTGTTTCTTTTATAGAACAGTTTCTTCTCTAGAACTGTTTCTTTTCTAGAACTGCTTCTTCTCTAGAACTTTCTTTTTTAGAACTGTTTCTTCTCTAGAACTGTTTCTTTTCTAGAACTGCTTCTTTGATAATCAAGTTATTTGTCCTTGTTTGTGTGTGTCTGTCTCTATCTCTGTATCTGCATGTCTGTCTGTGTATCTGCCTTCTTATCTGTCTGTTGTTTGGTCTCAGTGGATTTGACTCGACTTTGTGGTTTACATAGGCAGTGAAAATCGATTGGTTGCGTGTTAGCATAACTTAGAATGAAACGACGATGTGGTCTGAGAATGCACCGAAAAACCATACGGGTCCAGGACAGTCAGGCTGTTTCTTCTTCTTCTTCTTTTTCTTCTTCTTCCTCCTCCTCTTTATCTTCCTCTTCTTCTTCTTCTTCTCCTCACGGTCGGAGAATGTTTCCTGATTTGGTAAGGGAGCAAACGTTAGAATTTCTGAGGCAAACTGCCCGTGCATTGCCGTCATTGCCGTCATCCGGGAGCACGGAACTATAAGCTGTCCACTTGCAGCCGGTAAAATTTTTGTAGCGCTATTAATGCAGGAACATAGCGAGGTATATCATGTAAACTCCAAATCATGCAAAAATTTAAAGAACATTCTAGGTATTTAAGCTATAATTTCCTTAATAGCCGCCTATTAGCTAGATAGCTATTGATAGCTATTAATGCAGCAGCATAGCGATTTATTTTATGGAAACCCAAAACCAAAGTCAAGCTGAATTTTAAAAAACATTCCAGTTGACTAAGCTATGATTTCCTTAACAGCTAAGAATGAAAAATAAGAATCGCGTATAAAATAAAGCTTTCTTTTTTAGAACTGTTTCTTTTCTAGAACTGTTTCTTTTCTAGAACTGCTTCTTTTCTAGAACTATTTCTTTTCTAGAACTGTTTTCTTTTCTAGAACTGTTTCTTTTTTGGAACTGTTTCTTTGTCTACACGCTGACAGACAGGCCGACGGACAGACAGACGGATGGAGGGACAGACAGACGGACGAACAGATAGAGAGAGACACGGACAGACAGGCAAATAGACGGACTGTTTGACGGTCGAATGACTGACTCAGTCGCTTGCAGAGATAGATAGACAGGCGGACAGACAGACAGACACAGGCGGACAGACAGACAGACACAGGCAGTCAGACAGGCAGACACACGAACAGTGAGCCAAGACACTCAATACGGAGAGAGAAGTACTAAAGGCAAGGCAGACGCATACAAAGAGATAGATTGCGTGGTTCACCGAATAATTGCTAAGTTCAGAGAACGCACTAGCAGTCGAAACCCGAACGCATCGGTGGAAGGCACGACGTCCCGAGACCTACTTGACGAATGGCCTTCGGAAGGGGCTGACAAGACTGGATCTCGGAAAATCCTTCCAGGCGTATCTGAGATTAATATATCTCGCACAAGGAATGCCTAGTTGCAGCAGATATCTTCCATGGATAGAAACTGAATTGCACTGAGTGGTCTTTGCGGCACGGAGCTCGATACGGTAGTGCACTAGTCTGCAATCCAACGATTACAGTTCTCGCCCGCTGAGCGGAATAGTGAGATAGGACACTCAGTACGAGAGAGAAGGACTAAAGGAACGACGGACGTGTACTAAGAGATAGATTGCTTCCTGTAACAGATTGCGTCCTGTAACTCCCAGTAACAACGCTGGACAAGCAAACCGCCTATCTCACGCCTCCGCTTATCTTGCGCCTCAGATTAAGATTTACAGTACTTACCTTGCACGTGTTTTGTAGGTGCAATAAATAAATAAATAAATAAGGACGAGGCTTGGTTTTCCAGACGTCCTTTACAGCTCCTAGCGTAATTTTTTCCGAGGGATTACACTTACCTTGGGTTAAAAAAATGAATAAATAAAACAATAATAAATAAAACGAATAAAAGGAAAAAGTACTGCATGTATCCTTTGTATCCTTATCAGTGGCCTAACTTAGTAAATCAAGTGTAGTAGGCCACGGTAATTAGTTTCTGCATGCTATTAGACAATTTATATCGATGTTCATTCTGGCCACAGTACGTTTCGTCGTATTCGGTCCGTGTGAAAGCAGCCTGCGTGCCTTGGGGCGGAAATGATGGACCTGATCCGGAATTCGCCGAATGGAATCCGGTCGGAGGACGTCGCCTGCGATTAAGCGGCTCCTGCTAACGAAGCCGTCGGTCGACCATGAGACGAGCAACGGGCGATTGAAAGCGACAAGCTTCCCAAATCAAATCATAGAATGGGCGGGTGATGGAGGGATAGATCGACAGACCGATGGATAGGTAGACGGATGGACAGAAAGACAGATGGATAAGCAAGCGGACAGAGAGAGAGAGAGAGAGAGAGAAAGAAAGAAAGAAAGAAAGAAAGAGGAGAGATAGACATACAGATAAGCAGGCAGGCATGCAGGCAGACAGACAGACAGACAGATAGTGAGTGAGTGAGTGAGTGAGCGAGCGAGCGAGCGAGCGGGCGGGCGGGCGGGCGGGCGGGTGGGTGGGCGGAGTGAGTGAGTGAGTGAGTGAGAGGAGAGAGAGTGAGAGAGAGGATATAGAGAGAGAGAGAAAAAAAAAGAGAGAGAAAAGAGAGAAAAAGGTAAAGAGAGAAAGCGATAGAGAGATGAATTCACAGACTAATAGATGAGCGCACGGATATACCGACGGGTCAAAGATGGAACAAATGGATGAGTGAACATATAGATAAATAAGGAACTGGACAGAATTACGGATGTCATGGACGGATGAGCGGAAGGAAGACCATATCGACGGATGGATGGAAAAATAGAAAAACAGACAGAAGGTCAGATGGAAGAACGGATGTAGCGATTGGACAGCAGTGAACGGTTGGATGGAGGCAGAAGGACTAAGGATAGAAATAATAGATGGACAGATGGATGGAGAGATTGGACGTACAGCTATGGACGGATGGAAGGATCTACAGGGACTAAAAATACAGCGGACACATTGACGGATGGACGGACGGACGAGTGGGAGTATGAGTCGACTTGGGCCGTGGATACTCTTTCTGTTTGCAAAAATCTTTCGTCTTAAGAAGATTTGAAGGATCTAAAAGCATACATTTCCATTAAAACTAATGCACTTGGCTCGACAATCGCTCGCTTGCTCCACGCATTTGTTTCTGTAACTAACCGACAGATCGACAGATCAACCGACCGACCGACTAACTATACCATATGCACTGTCTATCTAACCAGCGTAATGCGAACTGACACCGTGACACTATTTTCGAAGCTATCGATAACAATGTAAACCGAAAAAAGCCAATAAAGATAATAATCTATGGACGGCAGTAATAATAATCCATCTTTGTGTTTACGGTCGCATAGCAAAATAGCCATCTGTCTCGATCATCGGCAATTCGGCGCTTCAATTTGTTGCTTTTCGCCAAAGCATGAAGAATAGCAACCGTCAGCGATATATTTATTAGCTGCGGACATTCTCAAATTTTGAGGTATCATCATTTCTACTTGGCTCGACAATCGCTCGCTCGCTCAACGCATTTGAAACAGGATTTTACTCAAGGACGCAGAGGCTCGCAGTCGGCGTACTTGTCACCCATGAATTTCCGTGTCAGGCAATAGTTGAATCGACCTGCTTACACGAAAATGGCATTTCAGTATAAGCACTGGACCAAGGGCGAATAAATCACAAATGAAATCATTTGGCCGTCGCTGGTTCCCGCCAACTAAGAAGACAGTTCAGCTTGTAAGGTTTGATGAGAGGCTTTCCGGTGGAACAGCTTTGGACGATAACTCGTCAGGGATGTGACAATGATATCCAAGTGATTGATACTCGTAATCGTAAACGTAAGCTCGAGATTTCTACAGCGCCCAACGAAATTTAAGTCGCGGGAACCAGCTTATTCATAGGCGCTCAGTCAAACCAAAATCGATATTCAGAAGTGGTTCAGTTCCAGGTCAAGATCCAAGAGTTAGGCAGGCAGACAGTCAGACAGCTATGGTGGATGGTGTTTTGAATTGAACCGGAAAGTGAGATAAGGGGAAGAGGAAGCTACTGTTGATGTTGCAGTCCAATGAAACGAGACCAAAAACGATATCAGCCGGAAAACATTTTTCTATGTTCTTAGTCTGTTCAACGCTGTGATTCGATAATTTTCTATGTTCTTAGTCTGTTCGACGCGTGATTCGATAATTTTCTATGTTCTTAGTCTGTTCAACGCGTGATTCGATAATTTTCTATGTTCTTAGTCTGTTCAACGCGTTATTCGATAATTTTCCCACACCAAGTCTTCTTACCTTTCCAGGACACTGTAAAGTATCCCATATCCCACAAGTCAGACGTGGGGCAGGCGTTCATATCCTTTTCAGGCCCTTAAACCGGCAGTGGACGAATCCCAAGGTCCTGGACACGGGGCCAGTGCATCGCAGGACTTGCCGTTTACTTCCCAGCTTACGCCGATACCAAATTATACTGCTTGGTGACAGAGGCACAATGTGCGCAAACAACTTACAAATGTCGTTACGCAGAGTCGAACCCGCATCAGCATGATCATTGACCAGACGCGTTACCGAAAGACCACAGTGCCTCACAGTACACTGTGCTCTATCAAATTTTCTAAGAAAAGATATTTGTACTGCATTTAGTGAATCACGCGTATCAAAGATGGTGGCCGCCAAGGATCCGCACAGTTTGATTTCACATGAAGGTCCAGGATTCTAACCCGGATCACAGAGGCCAGCGTGCCACCCCTAAAACCTAGATAATCACATATCTAGCAGTTTACATGTTAAATTGGTTTAATTTGCATCTAAATACACTTTACTGTCTTCCAGCCGCGAGCTGTATTGCTGTCATAGCCTATTCGCAGTAATCAGATAATTGAGTTTAGTTACACAATAATCCAATTCCAAACACCACCCACCGTAGCCGTCTGACTGCCTGCTTGCCTGACTCTTGCATCTTGACCTGGAACCAAACCCGTCTTGCATATAGATTTTGTTTTGACTGATCGCCTGTGAATAAGCTGGTTCTCGCAACTTAGATTTCGTTGGGCGCTGTAGAAATCTCGAGTTTCCGCTTACGATTATAGGGAAGCCCATCCCTACGATTACGATTTGATGAAGTCTTTTCTTCGTGTGCTTAACGCAGATGGCGGTGGACTGCAAGCTGCCGTGCAACTGCACTCGAGAGCCGTCGTGTAAGGCCGGTGTCAACATCATCCAGGATGGTTGCGGTTGCTGTCCAGTGTGCGCCCGTCAGCAGGGGGACCTCTGCAGCGTCAAGGACAAGTGCGACGAACAGAAGGGTCTCTATTGCTACCAAACGAGCTCCGATGGAACCTTTAGGGGAACCTGCAGAGGTATATATATATCTTTAATCTTAATATTTACATAGCGCATTTTCATCCGGACATTTATATAGCGCATTTTAATCTTAATATTTATATAGTGCATTTTCATGCGGACATTTATATAGCGCATTTAATATATATATACTTAATGCACAGGTGCATGTATAGATGCTAGGCTAAATTCTAGTTTATAAAACAATGTAGGCACGTTGAGAACTCGGCTATAAGACGAATAATCAACTGCAGACTGTCAGTAGTAAGATCTGGCAGCGAGGGAGATACCCTCATATGCCGAGGCTAAGAAAAATGAAGTCGGCAACACATCATGCACATGGCTGCCTCTGTAGAAGCTTAAGGGTCTGATCTAGGTAATCACATGTCTAACTTACGTTAACAGATGCATTACTTGCTTACTTACTTCCTGCGTAAAACATTAACTTCATTGGTGTATTTGTAAATTTGATAAGTGAGATATTTCTGTGTAATTGCCAGTGTTGTAGAGCAATACGCTTAGTACCATAGTGGCTTTTATAGACAACCTTCGAACCAACGTATGTAATTAGGTCCGATTGTGAGGACCATACTAAATAATACTAAATTTATGCAATTGAAGATTTCATGTTTTTCCCAAACAATCAGTGCATCTTTGATAATCAAGTTATTTGTCCTTGTTTGTGTGTGTCTGTCTCTATCTCTGTATCTGCATGTCTGTCTGTGTATCTGCCTTCTTATCTGTCTGTTGTTTGGTCTCAGTGGATTTGACTCGACTTTGTGGTTTACATAGGCAGTGAAAATCGATTGGTTGCAAGTTAGCATAACTTAGAATGAAACGACGATGTGGTCTGAGGATGCACCGAAAAACCATACGGGTCCAGGACAGTCAGGCTGTTTCTTCTTCTTCTTCTTCTTCTTCTTCTTCTTCTTCTTCTTCTTCTTCTTCCTTCCTCTTCTTCTTCTTCCTCCTCTTTATCTTCCTCTCTTCTTCTTCTTCTTCTCCTCACGGTCGGAGAATGTTTCTTGATTTGATAAGGGAGCAAACGTTAGAATTTCTGAGGCAAACTGCCCGTGCATTGCCGTCATCCGGGAGCACGGAACTACAAGCTGTCCACTTGCAGCCGGTAAAATTTTTGTAGCGCTATTAATGCAGGAACATAGCGAAGTATATCATGCAAACCCCAAATCATGCAAAAATTTAAAGAACATTCTAGGTATTTAAGCTATAATTTCCTTAATAGCCGCCTATTAGCTAGATAGCTATTGATAGCTATTAATGCAGCAGCATAGCGATTTATTTTATGGAAACCCAAAACCAAAGTCAAGCTGAATTTAAAAGAACATTCCAGTTGACTAAGCCATGATTTCCTTAACAGCTAAGAATGAAAAATAAGAATCGCGTATAAAATAAAGCTTTATATTAAAGTGGTTCTGGAACGGTGATTGAATGAGTGTTTCGTTTGGTTTTTGTCTGAGCAGCTAAGAAGGGCAAGCCTTGCATCGTCGATGGTAAGGAGTACTCGGATGGAGTTCAGTTCCACCCGAACTGCAGCCTGCTGTGTACTTGTCAGGATGGAAAGTACGCCTGTTCGTCCAAGTGTCCGCAGGAGCTGAGGGCCCCTTCGAGCGCCCACTGCAAAGACTCCCATCTCGTCGCCATCAAGGACCGTTGCTGCAAGGAGTGGGTCTGCCCGCACCAGCACAGCATGATCGACAGAGGTACGACCATGATGATAATAATGATATTGATGATAATGATGATGATGATGATATTGATGATAATGATAATAATGATGATAATGACAATAATGATAATGATGATGATGATATTGATGATAATGATAATAATACCTTTGTGAGGTTCTCATATAAAAAGCCACTTATATATGTGGCGTTCTGGGTCGGGCTAACTGTTCATGGGGTGGGGGTAACTCTAGCCCTGTTCTACTCTCAGAGCCACCCTCCTCACTGCCCCTTGCACTCTCACTGTACAATGGTCTTCCCGTATCATCTCTTCGAATAGTGTCTGTTCTCTCCAAGGAAGCCCTAGGATGGATCTCTTCCTTAAGTGAATCAACACTGTAACTCTCGGTCTCGGAATCCGACTTTGCCTCTTCCGCGGTCGCCGGATGGGCAACGTCCTGAGGATGGCCTTTACTCAGAACAGGGTTCGTTCCTTTACCGGCAATAGTCGTTCCCTTTCTGCGTGAGGACTTTCTCGTAACCACCATTCTACATCTTGCAACTCTCCCGTTACCGCCAATATTTTCAAACACCAGTCGTTTACTCGGTTCCGAGAACAGGGAAGTCTTACGTCGAGCCTCTGTGTCTTTCCGCCCTAGGCACATAGATATCGGGCGACACATTTTCCCACTATCTCGCTCCATTTCCATGTATAGGATTTCCAGAGTAAGTTTCCGCACCAGATCTCTGTTGGCAATTATCGACCAACACTGCTTCGGGGGATAGGATACCCCTATGGAACACTCAAGAAAAGGTCCCCTCTCTAACCTTCTGTAAAACACACCAACCTTCGTACCGACCTACGCACGAGGGGGCCTTCCCCGCACTTCAGTCAGTCCTCTGATCAGTGTGTGGCGACAAGCATATAGAGGAGTCGGTATCTTCCCGTGTCGACTCCGGTGTTATCGAGAACCGACCCGGACTATTTTGTACCGAGTATTTTCTTGGTCTGCGTTAGTTTCCAGTCTCTTACGTACCGGGGCTTTACTTGGTCTGCGTTATGATCCGGTCTCTTACGTACCGGGGCTTTACTTGGTCTGCGTTATGATCCGCGGGTCTTCCCCGTATCCCCGCTGTCTGAATTTCGACCGGGAGAACCACGGCCGCGACTTTACCCGAGTTTCGCACAACCTATTATCTTCCAACTATCGTGACCTACTCGACCGTCTCGCGACGTCCCAACAAGGTGGGCCCGAGCCCTGCTGGACCAACGGAGCCAGTCAGAAATCAGACAGATTGATTTGTTTCGGTTGCGACCTCCTCAGGAGCGCACGGACCAGTTTTCCATACGGCACGGGTTTTCTCGTACGGCAAATGCTACCCCGGGTTCACACAGACCTGTCTATTGGTATTTTCCCGAGCTCGCGCAGCCTCTATCTTCCAACTATCGTGACCTACTCGACCGTCTCGCGACGTTTTAACAAGGTGGGCCCGAGCCCTGCTGGACCAACGCGGAGCCAGTCAGAAATCAGACAGATTGGTTCGTAACGGCTGCGACGTTCCCGGGAGCGCACTGATCAGATTTTTCTCTTACGCGGTCAAAGGGGTAGCTTCCGCAACTTTCCCACTTGTTTTACACAGACCTGTATTTATTTCTTTCGAACGGGGTCTTTCCCCGGGTTCTGTCCAACCTCAACGTCCACCGTCGTGGCCCAGGCCGCTCCGCGATCTACGGTAGAGCCCTACCTCCACTCGGATCGGCGCCGTCAGCCCGAAGCCAGACAGTGTTTGTCTCGGTCATCCCGCCGGGAGCGCACAGATTAGTCTTTTCCGCGGATTCTCGTCCGTATATTTTATCGTAACCGGGACCGTATCGAACACGGCTTCTCCGGACGTCACCCTAGTCCGTATATATGTATTTGTATACGCTATGAATTCGCTCACAGAACGATATCAAAACACTGTAACTCGTATATGTGAAGGCACGCAACCATCCTTCACGACAATAGCAAATCACCACTCGACACGGTTTATTCAACCGTCGTTTCCTATTTACATCGGGTTGCTTATATACTAGCACGCTGGAAAATTCGCAAATAAAGGTGTCTTAAAGTGCTCGATTAAAACAAACATCTAGAGACCTATAAATTAAAACAATTTTATGCATTATATAACTAAAAATAAACTAAAAACTTTGCTCGGCCTTAATATAAACTATTATTAGAATCAGCTTAAATTTAATAGAAATTAATTTCTAAAAATCCTACACAGGTAACGCGGCCAAACCGTGCACATAAGCACAGCACTTAATGGCTACTTAACGCGGGTCATAACTACTCCCGCCTCTTACCCAACAGGCTTGTCTTACATACATGATAATAATTATATTTACTATAATGATATTGATGATAATGATATTGATGATAATGACAATCAGCAGCACCGTTGCTTCTTTGACTGAATGCCAAACATCTTTTTTGCCATTCCAGCAACACAAATTGCATGGTCACAGCTGACATTGCTTCTTAAGTAAGCGCTTGCGTGCCAGCTTAATTAAGCGCTTTCGGACTGATTGCAGCGGCTGAGACAACGGCGCCTATCAAGAGATTTATATGGCGCCATTTTAGCGTCACTGGTTCTCGTCTAATGGAGTTTGCGTTTTTCTTGTGCCTGGTGGTGTTAACTGGCAGACAATAACACGGTGTCCGACCGGTGCAAGAAGGAATCGACTACGTGGAGCTACTGCTCCGTTACGTGTGGAATGGGAGAATCGATTCGGTTGACCAGCGACAACAAGGACTGCAAACCGATCCAGGAGAGACGTCTCTGCGTCGTGAGACCGTGCGACGCCGAAAGCAAGCTCCCGGTTTGTTCTGTCTCGGCTGTCTGTCTGTCTGTCTGTCTCGCTGTCCCGCTGTCTGTCTCGCTGTTTGACTCTGTGTGTCCGGCGGCTGTTTTCAATATCCCTCTGTTTGTTTGAATGTGATTGTCTCTGCATCAGTGTTTGGCTGTTCGTTGTCAGTATTTGTACAGCACGTCAGCCCATGCGGCTAGTATGAATGTATGTATGAATATATGCATGCATGCTATGTATGCATGCATGCATGTATGTATGTATGTATGAATATATGCATGCATGTATGTATGTATGTATGAATATATGCATGTATGTATGTATGTATAAATATATGTATGTATGTATGTATGAATATATGTATGTATGTATGTATGTATAAATATATGTATGTATGTATGTATGCATGCATGTATGTATGTATGTATGAATATATGCATGCATGTATGTATGTATGTATGAATATATGTATGTATGTATGTATGTATTAATATATGTATGTATGTATGTATGAATATATGTATGTATGTATGAATATATATATGTATGTATGAATATATGTATGTATGTAGGTATGCATGCATGCATGCATGTATGTATGTATGTATGAATATATGTATGTATGTATGTATGTATGCATGCATGTATGTATGTATGTATGAATATATGTATGTATGTATGCATGCATTTATGTATGTATGAATATATGTATGTATGCATGCATGCATGTATGTTTGTATGTATGAATATATGTATGTATGTATGTATGCATGCATGTATGTATGAATATACGTATGTATGTATGCATGTATGCATGCATGTATGTATGTATGAATTTATGTATGTATTTATGTATGCATGCATGTATGTATGAATATACGTATGTATGTATGCATGTATGCATGCATGTATGTATGTATGAATTTATGTATGTATGTATGTATGTATTCACAGACATACGTACATGTTCAAACGGCAGATAGAAGATATTTAAAATTGTTTCACTCGTTACGCCGCCCACCCTATATTACTTTGCCCCTGAAAATGTGTGAATAATTTACGTATGCACGTGGCCATTTATGTAATCTCTTAGAGGCATTGGAAATCATCCCAAACTATGTATTGCGTTATGCTATATGTCGTTATATTAGTTCAACTTCGACGAAGTTGGAGGAGGAGGAAAGAGGAATAGGGAGGAAAAGCGAATAGAGGAGAAGCATAAGAATAAGGAGGGGGTGAAGAAAGTGGAGGATAAGAAGTATGATCACAGGAAGAAGGATAAGGAGAGAGAGGAGAAGAAGGTGATGAGGAGGAGGAGGAGGAGGAGTAGGAGTAGGAGGAAGAGTAGGGGAAGAAGACAGAGAAGGATAAAAGGGATAAAAAGGAGAAGAAAGAGGATGAGAAGAAAAAGAAGATAAAGAAGAATAAGGGAGAAGAAGAAGAAAAAGGAGGAGGATTAGGGAAAGAAGAAGGAGGAGGAAGAGAAGAAATCTCTTTGACTGACCCCAGTCATTGCTATAAAATGTTCGCAACTTCACTATATTTATTCTCAGCATATGAGCTCTGTTGTCCAGTTTTCTTTCCCGTCGCTTGATAATCCCGCTGACAACGCACGGCCGATACACTCATTTTATTGCCGAGTTCGCTATGCGTCTCTAGTAGGACAAATCTTCGAATATCTCTCTGTCTTGACGTGAATTTGAACCCCGATTTCTTGGCTGTAAGTCCAGTGCTGAGTACTATGCTTTGTGTACCCGTAGTTAAACCCCAAGTCCTTACATCAAGTGTAAATTGTTGTAGCCTGGTAAGAAGTGTCGAAGCACCTACGAAGTTCCGCCGCACAAGATTCGCTTCGAGAACTGCGAAAGCGAGGAAGAATACAGCCTGAAGTACTGCACGACGTGCAAACGGAACCGTTGCTGCGGTCCGACGAAAACGAAGACTCTACCCATATCGTTCCGATGCCCAGACAGTAAACTCATCACGAAACCACTTATGTTCATTGACTCCTGCAAGTGTTATCGCCTGAACGCCTGCCCGTTCTCCTGACTTTCCACCCCTCTGTGTATTTATTCATCGCATTCCCTCTTAGTCGCAACAAGGTTTTGGTACAAAGACCATCAAGATTGCCGACACTGTACAGTGACACATGATGACACTTGATACTGTATAATGACATATGATGGCACTTAACATTGTATAGTGACATGTGATGACACTTGATACTGTATGGTGGCATATGACGACACTTAACATTGTATAGTGACATGTGATGGCACTTTTTTACGGTGAATTCTGTACAATGCGGCCGAATTCTATCTGGAGGCTGTAGTAGCACTCGTGGTAATCTAGGATACCGTTAACATGAAGGGCGTAAGCACAGGAAGGATATGAGGCCACGGTCTCACTTGAAAATCTGGGGGCCAAAGGTTCTTTTTGGTCCAACTTTTGACCCTGAATAATTAAATTTGTATGTACATAAGTTCGAGTCTGGCCAAGAGAGTTAGCTTACCCGAAACGAAAGTTTATATGTGAGAAGTTAACTTTTTCACTAGAAGTTTTTGGCTTAACCCTTAACCGACGAGAGAATTATTTCCATTTGGTTGCTCTGAAAAGAGCCGTTTTATGAATGCTTGAGTCACTGAATCGAAAGTGGATGTTCAATCACTTTGAAGACGGTTGAAGCTTCCTGGATCGGCTCCTCTTTCTCAAGAGACTGGACTGAACAGTTCTGGGAGGACAGTTTAGAATGAAGATTTGAACAGTTGTTTTGATGTGCTATACTGCTTACCTTCCTTACACCGCACAGGCACTTACTTATTTACTCAGCATTGGTTTGTGGAACCACTATCTGATTTTGCTTGTGATAAATGTGGACACATCCAACTTTACACAAAGCAACTTTGCATGCTTCACATGTTGTAATGTTTCTGTTGTGTTGTGCACGTTGCAGTGTTTTTGATGTTGTTCTATTGTGGTGCTTGTGTGTGGGGGTGGTAGGGTGTGTAGGCAACTTTGAGTATCCCCGAATTCTTGGAAGTGGGTATCCATTTCCTGAGTCAGCAATGGTCCAAATTTTGAATCGCCATTTGGTTGGCTTTTTGGAACAATACCTTTTGAATTAACCTCTTATCTTTAACCCAACTATTGACTCATCAACCTCGCAGATTCTTCCCTGGCTTGTAAAACTCTGAAAATCTAGAATTGAGGTGATCTACCAGAGGATAAACTTCACACATTGCATCATACTTGGGAACATCTAACTCACTGCGCGTGTTACAAATTTTCGTAATAATAATAATAATAATCCATGGGTACTGTCTGCCAAATGAAGGCACTCGCTCAAAGCCATGAACCGATCCCTCATCATAGTCCCTGAAATCCAGGGATCACCGAGCAAGGTATCAGTTGACCAGTAGTCATACAACCGTGGTTGCATCTCGAAACCCATCATGATATTGGTGCTGACAAATGCACGCATATTTAGAGAAGTAGGGTTGCATTTTGTTATGTGGATTTTACCTGCCTGCTGTGCATCTGACCTACTCTACTCAGCAACAGGTTGGTTTGTTCGGCTAGCACATGAAAAAAACTATCTAAAAACGTTATAAAACGTTAAAAAATGGTGCAACTTGGGCTGGTCTGCCACAGTCGCCTGTAAATGGACCATTTAGCGGTGAAACTGGAAAATCTTATACCCGTTCAGTCCAGTCTATCTCGCCCGAGTCATCAGCTTGACCCATTTTGACGGTCCGATAGCGTGTATAGGATGCCGTCTGAAATCGGAGTCGATGTTAGAATGTACTTAAGCCAAAGCCACTTTACGTTCCTAACTGGATGCACTAGACAGATTCGGACATTTATATAGCGCATTTTCTTCCTATATTAATATTTTAATATTAATATTTAATTAATAGTTTTAATATATTAATATTTAATCTCAATATTTATATAGCGCCTTTTGTTCAGGCCATTTATATAGCGCATTTTCTCTTAAAATTTATATAGCTCATTTTCTTCTGGAAATTTATATAGCGCATTTTTATTTTAAAATTTATGAAGCGCATTTTTATTTCAAAATTGATGTAGCGCATTTTTATTTCAAAATTTATGTAGCGAATTTTTATTTTTAAAATTTATGTAGCGAATTTTCCCGAACATTTATATAGCGCATTTAAAAAAATATATATAGCGCATTTTTATTTTATAATTTATGTATCGCATTTTATTGATAAAATATATATAGCGCATTTTTATTTTTGAAATTTATATAGCGCATTTTTATTTTTAAAATTTATGTAGCGCATTTTTTATTTTTAGAATTTATGTAGCGCATTTTCCCGAACATTTATATAGCGCATTTTCTTTTTAAAATTTATGTAGCGCTTAAGGCAAAGGGGTGGTGTATAAATATACGAGGCCTAGTGTTAATTTAAAGCTTGTTTAAAGGGTATGTGTAGTTAGAGTATATATGCGCTTGCCTTTGCCTACCTGAAATCTAAAGCAAAGGGATTATATATATATACACGGTATCTGTTGTTGGGGTATGTATGTGCTTGTGTGTGCTTAACTGAAAGGGGTGTTAGACGCTTCATTTAATCACACCTATATAAAATGTAAATGTAAACCTCCGAAAGTTTTCAGCGCCACACAAAAGGCGCCCCAGGGAGACCAACTTAAAAATGGCGCTAAAAGACCCATTGGGAGAAGCGAAACTATGTATGACGAAGATGTGTACTTTGTGGGATAGTGTCAGCAGTAAAGTAAATTTTCGCATAATTTCGCACAAGTGAGATGTAGGGGAGGCGCTCATTTAATTTTCTTCAGACCATTGAGCCGACAATGGACGAATACCAATGTCCTGGACAGGGCCAGCGCATCGCCGGACTTGCCGCTTACTTCCCAGCTAGGTGGCCAGATGTTAACCACTCTTTTACAATCTGTGTCTGTCTGTGTGTCTGTCTGTGTGTCTGTGTGTGTGTCTGTCTGTCTGTAGTTGGTTCACATTAGGCAGGTAGCACGTGTGCAGCATGCAGGTGCGAATAGAGTGGGCAATATTTATAAATTTATTACCTTTAAGCCAAGAGGGGAGGTGACGAACGGCCTATGAAGATCAGCTTATACATCGGCGCTAAAAAAAAACCTATTCGGAGGTCCGAAATGTACAGGAAGATGTGTTCTCAATGGGAAATATTTAGTTTGGACCAGTAGGGAGAAAGACCTTTTCACGGGAGGGCGATGCATTGGGAAATGCAGCGTCAATGGGAGATAATAGTAATCAACGTCGAAGGAAACCTATTCTCAATACATATTAATCGCATCAGTTAAGATTCGTTAGATATATAAATTATAACACCCGAGGGGACCTTGAATGGAAATACATGTGTACTCAAATATTATAATGTTTACGTACATTCAGCAATTATTACTACTGCTATATGCCAGTACAACAACAACTACTACTACGACGACTATGACCATGACCATTATTAGGCCTATTACAATTATGAAGCCTTTTATTATTATTACGCCTATTAATATTAGGCCTAATATTATCATTATTGTTATTATTAGGTCTACCATAATGTAGGACTTCTTAGCTTCTTAAAGCCACACATGAGCTGCATAAGTGAAACGTGCTTCTTGGCCGGGATGAATCAGCTCGACTCAGTAAGAGACAAGGTCAGTTTCAGATCGATCTCTTGACATTAGAGATCTTTTGCAATGTCCAACAACAGCACTAACTGTTATACATTTATGAGAACCATCTTGTCCCAAAGTTTATAGACGGTCAGTGAATGGTTTCTTAAATAGCTGAAGACTAAGACACAATTTTAAATAATTTCACTGCCTAACAGAGTTGTTATAATTGTTTTATCGTTTGAATGGGTGAGTTAAATTAAGGTAATATAATCGAACGGCTATGTAGTGGCGTCTAGTAGCAACGGTTTAATTAATAAAACAGATCATTTTAGCTAAACCAAAATCAATTTCAGTATTGATGGAAAGTGAATGAGAATGTTATAGTCAAAATGAGAGGAGTCATTTGTCACAATTGTTGAGGTTTGTTTGAACTGCTCTCAAATACATTGTGTGGCATGGTATTCGATTGGCTTGAACGCGAAATTGCTCAGCGCCATCGGTTGATGCGCTGTCATTATATTTCGGCGCTGAATAAATGATGTGTTGCATGTGACCTATATATACCCGGTATAGATGAGAGACAGGTGTGTGGTCAGTAAGGTGAGAAAACACGAACTCAAGTGACGTTGTGTGATAGTTGAGACAGAACGTTTGCTGTCTTCATCCCTTGTGTGTGGTCAGTGAACCGTGACCCTTGAATGGGCCAACCAGCCACAAGACACACCTATCTGTTTTCAGGCGATTTGCATACAGTAGATGGGTCTTGAACTTGATGTGGGTAATGTCAGTCGAAGCTTGAACGAAGGAGAACGGAGAGGCCTGCGGCTTACTACTTACTGGGCGAATTGATAAAGTCTTCGCTCGGACGGTCTGCAGCGAGCTGAAGAAGAACTCGGGCGATTCGAAGGAAGAGTTTTGGTCGACTGGAGAAGCGAGGCCGTGACTGAAGCGACAGAAAGCCTGAGAAGAGAAACAGCGCTTAACATTCCATGGCCTTCGTCTTCGTAAGTGTCGATATATATGTGTACACATATCAAAGGGGTGCTATATAAATTGATTATATATATAGGCCTAGCGTTAATTTCAAGCCTGTTTAAATAGTTTATGTATTTAGAATATACGCGCTTGCGTGTGCTTAATTGAAATTGCAGAGTCCATGCCTTAGTTGTACACACGCTTTCAAGCGCTTGAATTCTTGTCGTAATTAATACACGCAGATGTTATGTAGATACAGTTGACATTGACGAGATAATTGCGTAGATATACTACTAACAGTGGGAAGGTTTCTGTATCAAGCCAGTTGAATGCTTGACGGATATGCTGGAGGCAGGTGTGTTATTTAGCGCCTCTTCAGGTTATCTACTCAAAAGGGGGACCTCTTGCAAGAGCCACCCATATACCTATCGCCTGTTATAAACGCATCCGAAAATAGTCGTTGCAAAATGTTTTTCATTAATTTATTCATTCACTCAGATTCAATGTCTTTAAATTTTTACTTGCTTCACAGCTTTTAAATTTTATTTTCCAATCTCTGTTTTTTTGCAAAGCCAAGAAAGAAAGTTGTTTATTCATGCATTAATTAATACCATTATCAAGTATTTAGAGTGTATATGCGCTTGTGTGTGCTTAATTGAAGAGTGTATGCCATGCACTTATATGTTATGTAGATACAGTGAAATTGTTTATCCGCCTGAGATACATGGTAAAACTATTAAAAATATTAATTGAAGAGTCTAAGGCAAAGGGTTGCCACATAAATTGAGTATATATGCGCTTGTGTGTGCTTAATTGAAGAATCTATGCCTTAGCTTTACACACGGTTTCAAGCGCTTGAATGGTATGTAAATACCGTTGACACTGAGTGGTTAAATATTTAGCGCATCATCAGGCTATCTACTCAGAAGCGGGACATCAGGAAAGCGCCACATCTAGATCTACTAGACCTAGACTTAGAGTCTATTATAAAAGTACCAGCGTAGCCGTACTTAGTTGATTCGGTCAGTAATTCAGTTAAATAAAAACTTGATCAACTGCATCAAACAGTTTCCACAGTTCTACACAGTAACTGAAGAATAATGGCTGGTTGAACTGCATCCAAAAATAGATTTGCAGAATGGTTTTTCATTTATTCATTCGCTCAGACAATTTTCAACGCCTTTCTATTTTTACTTGTTTCACAGCTTTGTTATTTTCCATTCTCGGTTAATTCTACTTTCTAAAAGTATTTTTCTTGATTCCTTCGAACAGTTGAAAGAAGATGGACACCGTGCAAGAGTCGCGGTAGCTCCTCCTCGCATTGGAACGAGGCCCATGACCCACCAGAAAGACAGCAGCAGTAAGTGAACCCTTAATTTTACAATATTTCCCCTATATAAATGATTATATATGCACTTGTGATTAACTGAAGCGTCTAAGGCAAAGGGGTGCTATACAAAATTGAGTATGCTTAGAGGCCTAGTGTTAATTTCAAGCTTGTGTAAAGGGTATGTATATATTTAGAGTATATATGCGCTTGTGTGTTTCCTTGTGCTCAGTTGAAGAGTCTAAGGCAATGGGGTGCTATATAAATTGATAAGCTCAGTGTTAATTTCAAGCATGTTTAAGGTTGTAAATGTGTATTTACAGAGTATATATGTGCTTGTGTGTGCTTAACTGAACCATCTAAGTTTGGAATATTGGTGTGCATAACTTAAATCTAAGGGAAAGGGGTGCTATATAAATTGATTAAAAGAGACATTGTTTATGCGTATATAGAGTTTATATGCGCTTGTGTATGCTAAATTGAAGCATCTTAGGCAAAGGGGTGTTATATAAACTGAGTGTAGTTAGTATATATGTGCTTGTGTGTGCTTAATTGAAGTGCATAATGGCAAAGGGGTGCTATATAAATTGATTAAACTGTAATCCTAATGTTAATTTCAAACTTGTATAGGGTATGTGTATTTCGAGTATATATGCGCTTGGGTGTTTCCGTGTGCTTAGTTGAAGAGTCTAAGGCAATGGTGTGCCATATAAATTGATAAGCCCAGTGTTAATTTCAAGCATGTTTAAACTTGTTAAAGCTTTTTTATGTGTATTTATAGAGTATATATGTGCTTGTGTGTGCTTAACTGAAGCATCTAAGTTTGGATTATAGGTGTGCATAATTTAAGTCTAAGGCAAAGGGGTGCTATATAAATTGATTAATAGAGGCCTTATTTATGTGTACAGTATTTAGAGTTTATATGCGCTTGTGTGTTCTTAATTGAAGCATCTTAGGGAAAGGGGTGCTACATAAACTGAGTGTAGTTAGAGTATATATGCGCTAGTGTTTTTGTGTGCTTAACTGAAGCATATAAAGGCAAAGGGGTGCTATATAAATTGATTATGTATAGAGGCCTAGTGTTAATTTCAAGCTTGCTTGAAGGATGTGTGTAGGTAAAGTATATATATGCACTTGTATGTTTGTGTGTGTTTAACTGAAGCGTATAAAGGCAAAGGGGTGCTATATAAATTGATTAAAAGAGACATTGTTTATGTGTATATACAGAGTTTATATGCGCTTGTGTATGCTAAATTGAAGCATCTTATGCAAAGGGGTGCTATATAAACTGAGTGTAGTTAGTATATATGTGCTTGTGTGTGCTTAATTGAAGTGCATAAAGGCCAAGGGGTGCTATATAAATTGATTATGTATAGAGGCCTAGTGTTAATTTCAAGCTTGTGCAAAGGGTATGTGTATTTCGAGTACATATGCGCTGCTTGTGTATTTCTGTGTGCTTAGTTGAAGAGTCTAAGGCAAAGGGATGCTATATAAATTGATAAGCCTAGTGTTAATTAGAAGCATGTTTAAGGTAGCTTAAACTTTTTTATGTGTATTTATAGAGTATATATGTGCTTGTGTGTGCTTAACTGAAGCATCTAAGTTTGAAATATTGGTGTGCATAATCTAAGTCTAAGGCAAAGGGTGCTATATAAATTGATTAATAGAGGCCTTATTTATGTGTACAGTATTTAGAGTTTATATGCGCTTGTGTGTTCTTAATTGAAGCATCTAA
Organism: Norana najaformis; assembly: GCA_964023275.1. Lineage (NCBI taxonomy): Eukaryota > Metazoa > Annelida > Clitellata > Crassiclitellata > Hormogastridae > Norana > Norana najaformis. The sequence continues at coordinate 9,044,747 of OZ029927.1, forward strand.
GGGAAAGGGGTGCTACATAAACTGAGTGTAGTTAGAGTAAATATGCGCTAGTGTTTTTGTGTGCTTAACTGAAGCATATAAAGGCAAAGGGGTGCTATATAAATTGATTATGTATAGAGGCCTAGTGTTAATTTCAAGCTTGCTTGAAGGATGTGTGTTGGTAAAGTATATATATATGCACTTGTATTTTTGTGTGTGCCTAACTGAAGTGTATAAAGACAAAGGGGTGCTATATAAATTGATTATGTATAGAGGCCTAGTGTTAATTTCAAGCTTGCTTGAAGGATGTGTGTAGGTAAAGTATATATATGCACTTGTATGTTTGTGTGTGTTTAACTGAAGCGTATAAAGGCAAAGGGGTGCTATATAAATTGATTAAAAGAGACATTGTTTATGTGTATATACAGAGTTTATATGCGCTTGTGTATGCTAAATTGAAGCATCTTATGCAAAGGGGTGCTATATAAACTGAGTGTAGTTAGTATATATGTGCTTGTGTGTGCTTAATTGAAGTGCATAAAGGCAAAGGGGTGCTATATAAATTGATTATGTATAGAGGCCTAGTGTTAATTTCAAGCTTGTGCAAAGGGTATGTGTATTTCGAGTACATATGCGCTGCTTGTGTATTTCTGTGTGCTTAGTTGAAGAGTCTAAGGCAAAGGGATGCTATATAAATTGATAAGCCTAGTGTTAATTTCAAGCATGTTTAAGGTAGCTTAAGCTTTTTATGAGTATTTATAGAGTATATATGTGCTTGTGTGTGCTTAACTGAAGCATCTAAGTTTGAAATATTGGTGTGCATAATCTAAGTCTAAGGCAAAGGGTGCTATATAAATTGATTAATAGAGGCCTTATTTATGTGTACAGTATTTAGAGTTTATATGCGCTTGTGTGTTCTTAATTGAAGCATCTAAGGGAAAGGGGTGCTACATAAACTGAGTGTAGTTAGAGTAAATATGCGCTAGTGTTTTTGTGTGCTTAACTGAAGCATATAAAGGCAAAGGGGTGCTATATAAATTGATTATGTATAGAGGCCTAGTGTTAATTTCAAGCTTGCTTGAAGGATGTGTGTTGGTAAAGTATATATATATGCACTTGTATTTTTGTGTGTGCCTAACTGAAGTGTATAAAGACAAAGGGGTGCTATATAAATTGATTAAACTGTAATCCTAATGTTAATTTCAAACTTGTATAGGGTATGTGTATTTCGAGTATATATGCGCTTGGGTGTTTCCGTGTGCTTACTTGAAGAGTCTAAGGCAATGGTGTGCCATATAAATTGATAAGCCCAGTGTTAATTTCAAGCATGTTTAAACTTGTTAAAGCTTTTTTGTGTGTATTTATAGAGTATATATGTGCTTGTGTGTGCTTAACTGAAGCATCTACGTTTGGAATATAGGTGTGCATAATTTAAGTCTAAGGCAAAGGGGTGCTATATAAATTGATTAAAAGAGGCCTTATTTATGTGTACAGTATTTAGAGTTTATATGCGCTTGTGTGTTCTTAATTGAAGCATCTTAGGGAAAGGGGTGCTAAAAAAACTGAGTGTAGTTAGAGTAAATATGCGCTTGTGTTTTTGTGTGCTTAACTGATGCATATAAAGGCAAAGGGGTGCTATATAAATTGATTATGTATAGAGGCCTAGTGTTAATTTCAAGCTTGCTTGAAGGATGTGTGTAGGTAGAGTATATAGCCTATATATGCACTTGTATGTTTGTGTGTGCTTAACTGAAGCGTATAAAGGCAAAGGGGTGCTATATAAATTGATTAAACTGTAATCCTAATGTTAATTTCAAACTTGTATAGGGTAAGTGTATTTCGAGTATATATGCGCTTGGGTGTTTCCGTGTGCTTAGTTGAAGAGTCTAAGGCAATGGTGTGCCATATAAATTGATAAGCCCAGTGTTAATTTCAAGCATGTTTAAGCTTGTTAAAGCTTTTTTATGTGTATTTATAGAGTATATATGTGCTTGTGTGTGCTTAACTGAAGCATCTAAGTTTGGAATATAGGTGTGCATAATTTAAGTCTAAGGCAAAGGGGTGCTATATAAATTGATTAATAGAGGCCTTATTTATGTGTACAGTATTTAGAGTTTATATGCGCTTGTGTGTTCTTAATTGAAGCATCTTAGGGAAAGGGGTGCTACATAAACTGAGTGTAGTTAGAGTATATATGCGCTAGTGTTTTTGTGTGCTTAACTGAAGCATATAAAGGCAAAGGGGTGCTATATAAATTGATTATGTATAGAGGCCTAGTGTTAATTTCAAGCTTGCTTGAAGGATGTGTGTAGGTAAAGTATATATATGCACTTGTATGTTTGTGTGTGTTTAACTGAGGCGTATAAAGGCAAAGGGGTGCTATATAAATTGATTAAAAGAGACATTGTTTATGTGTATATAGAGTTTATATGCGCTTGTGTATGCTAAATTGAAGCATCTTATGCAAAGGGGTGCTATATAAACTGAGTGTAGTTAGTATATATGTGCTTGCGTGTGCTTAACTGAAGTGCATAAAGGCAAAGGGGTGCTATATAAATTATGTATAGAGGCCTAGTGTTAATTTCAAGCTTGTGCAAAGGGTATGTGTATTTCGAGTACATATGCGCTGCTTGTGTATTTCTGTGTGCTTAGTTGAAGAGTCTAAGGCAATGGTGTGCCATATGATAAGCCCAGTGTTAATTTCAAGCATGTTTAAGCTTTTTTATGTGTATTTATAGAGTATATATGTGCTTGTGTGTGCTTAACTGAAGCATCTAAGTTTGGAATATAGGTGTGCATAATTTAAGTCTAAGGCAAAGGGGTGCTATATAAATTGATTAAAAGAGGCCTTATTTATGTGTACAGTATTTAGAGTTTATATGCGCTTGTGTGTTCTTAATTGAAGCATCTTAGGGAAAGGGGTGCTACATAAACTGAGTGTAGTTAGAGTATATATGCACTTGTGTTTTTGTGTGCTTAACTGAAGCATATAAAGGCAAAGGGGTGCTATATAAATTGATTATGTATAGAGGCCTAGTGTTAATTTCAAGCTTGCTTGAAGGATGTGCGTAGGTAAAGTATATGTGCACTTGTATGTTTGTGTGTGCTTAACTGAAGAGTATAAAGGCAAAGGGGTGCTATATAAATTGATTATATAGAGGCTAGTGCTAATTTCAAGCTTCTGTAAAGGGTATGTGTATTTCGAGTATATATGCGCTTGTGTGTTTCTGTGTGCTTAGCTGAAGAGTTTAAGGCAAAGGGGTGCGATATAAATTGATGATCCAATAAGCCCAGTGTTAATTTCACGCATGTTTAAGCTTGTTAAAGCTTGTTTAGTTTGGAGTATAGGTGTGCATAATTTAAGTCTAAGGCAAAGGGGGTGATTAATAGAGGCCTAGTCCTAATCTAAAGCTTGATTAAAATACTTGTTCAGGCTCGTTCGGAGTACAGGTGTGCATAATTTAAGTCTAAGGCAAAGGGGGTGATTAATAGAGGCCTATAGTCCTAATCTAAAGCTTGATTAAAAAGCTTGTTCAAGCTTGTTCATGTATACGTAGAGTTTTTATATGTGCTTGTGTGTATAAAGGCAAAGTGGTGCTATATAAAACGATTTATATAGGGACCTAGTGTTAATTTGAAGCTTGTGTAAGGGGTATGTGTATTTCGAGTACATATGCGCTGCTTGTGTATTTCTGTGTGCTTGGTTGAAGAGTCTAAGGCAATAGTGTGCTTACGCTAGTCTGGAGTATAGGTGTGCATAATTTAAGTCTAAGGCAATAGGTGCTATCGCTTGCGTGTGCTTTATTGAAAAGCTTAGTTGTACACACGGTATAATTACGTAGATATAGCACCCCTGTTATAAAAGGGTTTATTTTTTTTTGACTTACAAGTGTAGCCAGGTTGAACTGCATATTTATTCATTCACTCGCTCAATTTCAATGCAAATTGTCTATGCCTTGAATAAAGTATACACATGATGATGACCTAGTTGATTTTCTGGGAGTCAGTAACTGAAAGTGCTGATGGCTGGTTGAACTGCATCCAAAAATAGTCGTTGCAGAATGCTTTTTCATAGTAATTTATTTACACCTTTGTTGGTATTCTTCCTTTTTAGGAAGAGCTGCATTATTCGACGAAACCGCTGTCATTAGGATTTAAAATCCCCTTGAACTGGACACGAACGAATTTGTCTAGTTTTTTTCTAAAAGGATTTTGGGAGAAGAGCTTGAAGAGGAATAAGAAAAGAAATATTTCTTCTAATAAATTTCTTCTTTGATGGGTTTCTGGTTCGGGCGTGCTGACTGCGTGTAACGACCCTGCCAAGCAAGCAGCAGAATTTGGTATCGGGCAAGTCCTGCAATGCTGGCTGGCCACGTGTCCAAGGAATTCGTCAACTGAACGGGATCAAAGGCCTAACAGGATAAAGCAGCATAAACTAAGTAAGTTCCAAGGCCGGAGAGAGAGAGAGAGATAAACTAAGTCCCCAAGGCCATCGACTGCGACGCAGTCGATGACCTTGAAAGACTTAGTTTATTTCGGCTCGGGTCTCTCTCTCTCTCTCCCTCTCCTTTTCTCTTTCTCCCTCTCCTTTTCTCTTTCTCCCCCTCTTTCTCTTTCTGCGGCCTTCCAAGGCCGGAGAAAGAGAAAAGGAGAGGGAGAAAGAGAAAAGGAGAGGGAGAGTCTTTCAAGGTCATCGCCACCGTCGAAAGTAGACGAAGAATTAGACCGAAAAGCAGTAGACAGAAACAGAGTAAGAGCAGCAGGCAAACAGAGTCTATGCGCAGAAGAAAAGCAAGCAAGCAGAAGGCTAGCAATCTATGTGCAGAAGAAAAGCAAGGAAGCAGCAGGCTAGCAAGGAAATCAGACTCTATACGCAGAGAAGCAAGCAAGCAGCAGGCTAGCGAGGAAATCAGAGTTTATGCGCAGAAGAAAAGCAAGCAAGTAAGCAGCAGGCTATCAAGGAAATCAGAGTCTATGTGCAGAAGAGAAGCAAGTAAGCTGCAGGCTAGCGAGGAAATCAGAGTCTATGCGCAGAAGAAAAGCAAGCAAGCAGCACGCTAGCAAGGAAATCAGAGTCTATGCGCAGAAGAAAAGCAAGTAAGCAGCAGGCTAGCGAGGAAATCAGAGTCTATGCGCAGAAGAAAAGCAAGCAAGCAGCAGGCTAGCGAGGAAATCAGAGTCTACGCGCAGAAGAAAAGCAAGTAAGCAGCAGACTAGCGAGGAAATCAGAGTCTATGCGCAGAAGAAAAGCAAGGAAATCAGAGTCTATACGCCGAAGAAAAGCAAGTAAGCAGCAGGCTAGCAAGGAAATCAGAGTCTATACGCAGAAGAAAAGCAAGCAAGCAGCAGGCTAGCAAGGAAATCAGAGTCTATGCGCAGAAGAAAAGCAAGCAAGCAGCAGGCTAGCAAGGAAATCAGAGTCTATGCGCGGAAGAAAAGCAAGCAAGTAAGCAGCAGGCTAGCAAGGAAATCAGAGTCTTTGTGCAGAAGAAAAGCAAGGAAATCAGAGTCTATATGCAGAAGAAAAGCAAGTAAGCAGCAGGCTAGCAAGGAAATCAGAGTCTATGCGCAGAAGAAAAGCAAGCAAGCAAGCAGCAGGCTAGCAAGGAAATCAGAGTCTATGCGCAGAAGAAAAGCAAGCAAGCAGCAGGCTAGCAAGGAAATCAGAGTCTACACACAGAACAAAAGCAAGTAAGCAGCAGGCTAGCAAGGAAATCAGAGTCTTTGTGCAGAAGAAAAGCAAGCAAGCAGCAGGCTAGTAATCTATGTTCAGAAGAAAAGTAAGCAAGCAAGCAGCAGGCTAGCGAGGAAATCAGAGTCTATGCGCAGAAGAAAAGCAAGTAAGCAGCAGGCTAGCGAGGAAAGCAGAGTCTATGCGCAGAAGAAAAGCAAGCAAGCAGCAGGCTAACAATCTATGCGCAGAAGAAAAGCAAGCAAGCAGCAGGCTAGCAAGGAAATCAGAGTCTACACGCAGAAGAAAAGCAAGCAAGCAGCAGGCTAGCAAGGAAATCAGAGTCTACACACAGAACAAAAGCAAGTAAGCAGCAGGCTAGCAAGGACATCAGAGTCTTTGTGCAGAAGAAAAGCAAGCAAGCAGCAGGCTAGTAATCTATGTTCAGAAGAAAAGTAAGCAAGCAAGCAGCAGGCTAGCGAGGAAATCAGAGTCTATGCGCAGAAGAAAAGCAAGTAAGCAGCAGGCTAGCGAGGAAAGCAGAGTCTATGCGCAGAAGAAAAGCAAGCAAGCAGCAGGCTAACAATCTATGTGCAGAAGAAAAGCAAGCAAGCAGCAGGCTAGCAAGGAAATCAGAGTCTACGCGCAGAACAAAAGCAAGTAAGCAGCAGGCTAGCAAGGACATCAGAGTCTTTGTGCAGAAGAAAAGCAAGCAAGCAGCAGGCTAGTAATCTATGTTCAGAAGAAAAGTAAGCAAGCAAGCAGCAGGCTAGTGAAGCAAGGAAATCGCAGTAAGCGAGGAAATCAGAGTCTATGCGCAGAAGATAAACAAGCAAGCAGCAGTTTAGCAAGGAAATCGGAGTCTATGCACAGAAGAAAAGCAAGTAAGCAGCAGGCTAGCGAGGAAATCAGAGTCTATGTGCAGAAGAGAAGCAAGTAAGCAGCAGGCTAGCGAGGAAATCAGAGTCTATGTGCAGAAGAAAAGCAAGTAAGTGCAGGCTAGCAAGGAAATCAGAGTCTATGCACAAAAGAAAAGCAAGCAAGTAGCAGGCTAGCAAGGAAATCAGAGTCTATGCGCAGAAGAAAAGCAAGTAAGCAGCAGGCTAGCAAGGAAATCAGAGTCTATGCACAGAAGAAAAGCAAGCAAGCAGAGGCTACCAATGAAATCACATAGCACAGATGAAGAGCAAGAAATCAGTAGCAGAAGAAACAAGCAAGCACATTAGCAATCAGTAGCAGATGAAGCATGCAGTTGAAGTAAGCACGTGCAGTTAAAGCAAGCAGTAGCACTTCAAGCAAGCAAGCTTGGGAAGGAATGAAGATCTACACGATGCCTACCTTACAAGACCTGACTTCTTTCTCCATGTACAAACCAATCTAGATAGACATCAACATAACGCAAATGATTACACTTATGACAAACAGCACACAGCATAGAGCTCATAATAAGACAGAGAAAGGAAGAAAGAGACAAAGAGATACACAGAGATAGACAGAGAGAGAGAGAGACTTTCAAACCAATCAGCCACTGTCTCATTAAAGTAAACAATTAAAAACTAATTCCGTGGAAATCGAAATTCCTGATATTCGGAGTCCTCCGTAATTTTACAAACATTCAGCGAATACAATTTAACATGCGTAAAAGGATCCACTGAATGAAGTAAGGCAAAAACCAATCACCCACCGTCATTTTGAAGTAATTTTTTCTATATTTTTTGTCACAGAGGCCAGAAAATTGTTTCTAGTGTGGCGGCGCAAATGGAATTTCCTGAAAATCTACATCCTCCGCAAAAAATGGCGAGCGATGAAAGAATTCATAAAAAATTAGAAGCTGGATTCCTAAAAACCATCTGCTATCTGGCGAATGCAATTTAACTACAATCATTAATGTAATCGCCAGATACCACGATTCATGTTTCTTTCATCGCTCGCCATTTTGTGCGAATTTTCTGACGAAACAGAGAGAGACAAAGAGTTGCATTGATGCCCATGAAGAAGAAGGAGAAGAAGAACAAGGATTGAAGAAGAATTAAGAAGAACGAGAATTAGAAGAACAAAAAGACGATGATGATGAAGAGTTGGAGAGGAATAACTATCTATGCTTACCGTAGCTGAGTTCGAGCGACTGTCCTGTGAGAAGAGGATGAGGAAGAGTGGCCACAACAAATGGAAACCCCAGTTGAAGATCATCACCCGACTTCTCCAGATGCAAACCAATCTAGATAGACATCAACATAACGCAAATTTTTACACATTCATATATCCTCTTTCAATGACAAACAGTACAAAGACATAATTATGAGTAATGCTAACCTCAGCATACAGCTCATAATAAAGCAGAGAAAGGAAGAAAGGAAGAAAGAGAGACAAAGAGATGGGGCCTAACAGATAAAAAATCAATTTTGTCAGTTTCCCGTGGAAATCTAATTTTCTGATATTAAGAGTCCTCCATAACTTTACAAACGAGGTGCTCAATTTCTAAAAAATCTACTGACATTTATCGAATACAATTTAACATGCGTAAAAGGATGACCTTGCTTCGGACTTAGTTTATTTCGGCTCTCTTCTGTCTACTGTTGTCCGTCCGTCTACTTTCGACGGAAGACAAGCAAGCAAGCAAGCAGGCTAGAAAAGAAAGTAGAGGAAGACGAAGAGAGCTAAGTCCCAAGGTCATCGACACCGTCGGTGTCGAGTCTAGCGCAGAAGAAAAGCAAGCAGGCTAGCAAGGAAATCTGAGTCTAGCGCAGAAGAAAAGCAAGCACGCAAGCAGGCTAGCTAGATAATCAGAGTCTAGCACGTAAGAAAAGCAAGCAAGCAAGCAGTCTAGCAAGGATATCAAGAGTCAGGAAATCAGAGTCTAGCGCAGAAGAAAAGCAAGCAAGGAAAGCGCAGAAGAAAAGCAAGCAAGGAAATCAGAGTCAGAAGCAGAAGAAAAGCAAGCAAGCAAGGAAATCAGAGTCTAGGGCAGAAGAAAAGCAAGCAGGCTAGCAAGGAAATCTGAGTCTAGCGCAGAAGAAAAGCAAGCACGCAAGCAGGCTAGCTAGATAATCAGAGTCTAGCACGTAAGAAAAGCAAGCAAGCAAGCAGGCTAGCAAGGATATCAAGAGTCAGGAAATCAGAGTCTAGCGCAGAAGAAAAGCAAGCAAGGAAAGCGCAGAAGAAAAGCAAGGAAATCAGAGTCAGAAGCAGAAGAAAAGCAAGCAAGCAAGGAAATCAGAGCCTAGGGCAGAAGAAAAGCAAGCAAGCAAGCAGGCTAGCAAGGAAATCAGTCTTGTGCAGAAGAAAAGCAAGCAAGCAAGGAAATCAGAGAAAGCAAGCAAGCAGGCTAGCAAGGAAGGAAGAAAGGAAGAAAGATAGACAAAGAGTTGGGGCCTAACAGATAAAAAATCAATTGTTATCAATTTCGCCGTGGAAATCTAATTTTCTGATATTCAGAGTCCTCCATAATTTTACAAACAAAATGCTCAATTTCTAAAAAATCTACAGACATTTAGCGAAAGCAATTTAACATGCGTTAAAGGATCCACTGAATGAAGGATATTTGACATCGGCTCAAACAATACGCGAAAACCAATCGCCCACCGTCATTTTGAAGTAATTTTTGAATTACAAGTTTTTTTGTCACTGGGCCCAGAAAATAATAAACTGTTTCTAGTGTGGCCGTGCAAATGGAATTTCCTGAAAATTTCATTCCTTCGTACAAAATGGCGAGCGATGAAAAAATCCTTAAAACATTAGAAGCTGGACTGCTAAGAAAAAATCACCTGCCATCTAGGAATGCAATTTAACTAGCACTATTGTATTCGCTAGATGACAGAACATCATTTATCAATCCAGCTTCGCATGTATATATATTAATGATTCTTTCATCGCCCGTCATTTTGTGTGAATTTATTGAGGTATCGGAGAGTGAGTGAGCGAGCGAGCGAGCGAGCGAACTACATTGATGCCTATGAAGAAAAAGAAGCAGAAGAAGAACATGAACAAGGATTGAAGAAGAATTAAGAATTACAAGGAAAACAACAAGAACTAGAGCAGGTAGAAAAACAAGAAGAACTAGAAGCAGAAGAAGCAGAAGGAAAAGAAAAAGAAGACGATTAAGAGAAGTTAGGGAGGAATGAAGATCTGCTATGGTAAGTGACGCTTACCGCAGCTGAGTTCTGGCGACTGTCCTGTCAGAAGAGGAGGAGGAACAGTAGCCACAAAAAATGGAAACTCCAGCTGAAGGTCATCACCCGACTTCACTGCAGCAGTGACAATGTCAGCTGCCTCGTCTTGCCTTCAGACAGGAAGAAGTGTACGTGACCGGAAACGAGTTGATGACGTCATCAAGCGAACGAGCTCCACGAGCATGACTCTACAGGTACAAATCAAACGTAATTAGACAGACAGGTAGACAGACTGGCAGACAGACAGACACATATTTCACTGACTGACTCACTAACTCAATGACCGACTGACGTAAGTTAATCCTTTTAACTTAATCGTACTTAATCATACGTTTCTTTCGTTTATTTCTTACGACGTTACATCAGAAATAAACGAAAACAACGTATGAAATTCTGACTTTCACAGAATACGCATCAGTGTATCAGTTGTATATAGTTCCACAAGTCTGCACAGTGGATGATTTTGCTTTCAAACTGTTGAACAGCCATATGCTTTCATCACTTTGTTAGCTTCTAGACCTGCACTGAATGATTTGCGACATGGCAAAAAAAGCTTATTCAGATGATTCAGTGGAAAGTATCCAGGCATTAAATTGGCATTTGCATCACATCTAGTCTTTTTAATCTGCAACATTTTGAGTCAATTCCACTCAATTCTGAAAGGGCATGATGACACTACAGCACAGATAATCTGCAGTAGAAGTTCGCATATACGATAAAACCAGGAACTTCATTGACGTGGTTCTGTTAGTTAAGAGCAAAACCCCAACATGCAATTTGCACCACAATTAGTCCTTGTTGTGATGAATTCATGTACCAGATTTCAACTATGTCACTTACTGTCAAAAGTTCACAAATATGATAAATTTTTATCAGTAAAAGTTTGCAAATATGATAAATTTTTATCAGTAAAAGTTTGCAAATATGATAAATTCACAAACTTCACTGACATGGTTCTGGGGGTTATGAACCAGACGCCACATGCAACTGCACCACAAATAGACCTTGTTATGATGAATTCATGTACCAAATTTCAACTACAGCGTGTATGTCATTTACTGTCAACATTGACATTTTAGTGTAACGAAATACCCTAAAACGGGCTAGCGTGGACTACAAAATGCACCAACATCTACTGAACTTATTCAACAACTCTTTACATAGATCAGTACTCATATGGCATAGACTCATGCCATATTTTTTAAAAATATTTATTTATCATCACCATCTTGGCTGGTAGCACACCAAACAACTGTGATAATTAGCTTTTGTTTGCCTTTCCATATCTTGAAAGGGTGGGAGATACCTTGATGATAATTGTATTTTACAATCAGCACAAGAAATTGCAAATTTCAGCTTCTATCTTTATTACTTCCAGATTTATAGCATGTCAAAGTTTGCCAATCATTCAATTTTTTGCAAAGTCACGAAACAGCAAAAAAGTTTAAAATTCTGTAATTACAACATTTTTTGAGATAATCAAGTAAAATCTTCAGAAATTCCTTACATCTGTTAGTAGAACATGTGTGCCAAATTTCATGAAAATCCAAGATAGTGTGGTGTACAATCACCTTAATATTGGTTGATTTGACATGGAATGACCCAGCAAGCATTTGAAGCAAGCAGCAGCAGATGAAGCAAGCAACTGCAGTTGAGGCAAGCAGTTCCAGTCAAGCAGTTGCACCTGCCATTAAATCAAGCAATTGCACCTGAAACAAGCAGTTCAAGCAAGCAGTTGCAGTTCAAGCAAGCACTTGAAACGAGCAGTAGCACTTAAAGCAAACAGTTGAAGCAAGCAGTTGTAGTTGAAGCAAGCAGTTGAAGCAAGCAGTTGAAGCAAGCAAGCAGCAGTTCAGGCAAGCAAGTTTGGAGAGGAATGAAGATCTACACGATGCTTACCTTAGATGAGTTTTGGCAACCGTTCTGTCGGAAGAGGATAGGAACAGTAGCCACAACAAATGGAAACTCATCACCCGACTGCTTTCTCCAGACTCAAACCAAGCTAGATAGGCATCAACATAACGCAAATTATTACACATTCATATAGCCCCTTTCAATGGCAAACAGCACAAAGACATTGAGCAGTCCTTGCTCTCAGCATATAGCTCATAATAAGACAGAGAAAGGAACAAAGAGAGACAAAGATCAGTTTCGCCGTGGAATTTTCTTATATACAGAGTCTTCCATAATTTTACAAACGAGATGAATTTATAAAAAATCTACCGACATTTAGCGAATACAATTTAACATGCGTAAAAGGATCCACTGAATGAAGATTTCACATCGATCGGTTATTCTGTACTTAAGGCTCAAATATTAAGTGAAAACCAACCGCCCACTGTCAGTTTGAAGTAATATTTGTATTAAAAATGTTTTGTCACTGGGGCCAAACAGATAAAATAATAAATTGTTACTAGTGTGGCCGTGGAAATCGAATTTCCTGAAAACCTGCTTTCTCCGTACAAAATGGCCAGCGATGAAAGAATTCATAAATGCACTGAAAACTGGATTGCTAAAAATAATCAGCTGCCATCTGGCGAATGCAATTTAACTAGCAGCATTAATATATTCACTAGATGGCAGAAGATGATTTATCAAGCCAGTTTCTTATAAATGTTAATAATTTTTTCATTGCTCGCCATTTTGTGGTAATTTATTGAGGTGTCAGAATTCAGAAGACAGCTAACAGCATTGAACAAAAAGAAAAACAAAAAAGTAGAAATAGAAGATGCATCTATGTATGTATGTATGTATGTATGAATGTGTGTATGCATGTATCACTAAATTTGTAGAGCGCCTTTTAAGTAACTCACAAAGGCGCTGCAGCACGGCTACCTAACGGTCTCTAAATAGGAACGTCTTGAGATGGGCAGAAAATGTTTCTTGAACTGTTGAACAGGCAAGGGATCGAATGTCTGGAGGAAAAGTGTTCCAGAGAGACGGCCCTACAGTGGAGATGATTATGATGATGGTGAAGAGTTCTGAAGAAGAAGAGTTCTGAAGATCTACGGTAAGTGACGCTTACCGCAGCTGAGTTCTGGCGACTGTCCTGTCAGAAGAGGATGAGGAACAGTAGCCACAACAAATGGAAACTCTAGCTGAAGGTCATCACCCGACTTCACCACAGCAGTGACAACGTCAGTTGCCTCGTCTTGCCTTCAGACAGGAAGAAGTGTACGTGACCGGAAATGAGTTAATGACGTCATCAAGCGAACTGGAGCTCCACGAGCATGACTCTGCAGGAAAGAATCGAACGTAATTAGATAGATAGACAGACAGACAGGCAAACAGACAGGCAGACAGACAAGACAGACAGATTTCACTGTCTCACTCACTAACTCAGTGACCGACTGACTCATGCACTCATCACTTACTCATCACTGAGACTTGTATAAACAACAGAGTGAGTGCCTCGAATCCTTAACGCCAAAGTCTCATACTGGCATCACTGCCCACTTATCAAACCGATGCCAGGTTCCGACGTCGGTCACGGTCCGCAGGTTTCGCTCGGGTGGTTTGCATGTGGCTCTGCTTGTTCTGGGAATCCATAGGATACAAAGCTACGTCACGCCTGACCTCGTTTACGCGTAGTGCCATCTATCTAACTTTGCTCCTAACAGGACAACGATTCTTCTGTTCCTGTTCTTGTCTCTCAACCCCTCTCCATTTTCTTTAATTCCAATAATTTCTTCTTTTCTTCGCTTTTCTTCATTTTCTTCCTCTCTTTTGTTTGCTCTCTAATTCGATGTTCATTATTTTCAACTCTTCTTTTCTTATTTTTTCTTCCTATTCTCATCTCTTCCTCTTCTTTCTTTGTTTATTAGATTACATCTCTTCATTCCCATCATTTTGTCTTCACCTTTTCAATGACTATTTTAAAATCAGATAAAGGATTGCTTAGACTCACTAGCATCTTCCAGGTTCGTCCTTTACTGATGTCAGCTCCTCAGTCAGCGTTTCTTCTTGTCACCGTTTCTACTTCTCATCTATTTCATGCTGAGGATGTTGCATGTGATGCTCGCGCTGCTGAAGCTATATCTATAAAAAACACCAAACATCTCAAGAAATTGTAATCCCAGGTGAATTAAGCAGCCTAGAGATAACAGCACTAGTTTTACATGCTTAAGGATAGATTCTGCGTTCTGAGGATACAGCATGGCAAACACAGTGAAGTTAAGCAATGTCAAGCATGGTTAGCACTTGGAAGGGAGAAGATCCATTGCAGAACAAGCCACCTATGCCAATCAACCACCATCCCCTGGAGTCGGTATAAGGGAAAGGATTCAGTTTAGTTTTTATTATTTATGCATTTACTGAGCAGCGCCATCTAATGATTAAAATAAATTGATTGGGCTGAGCAATTGTGAGTGAAGGACTTGCTCAAGGACCTTACAGCTTTAAAAGGAAAACTTGCCTCTTCAGTTTAGATCAAACGATGGTCTCGGTGTGAGTTGCACCAATTGTCCGACTTATCTTACGAATTCGCCAACTCTTGGTGAACTCTTGCAATATCTGCGCAGGTCTTTCACTCAAAACTGAAAACTATTACTCAATACCAGTACAAATTCAAAGGCGCTGCCCCCTTGCGCCCAAACTACAGATCGACGTACAAGTTTACGCGTTTCAAGCAGTCGTACCTTGCATAACTGAAGAGTTCTGGAACGAGGAGGAGCGCTCAAACCAAACGGCCAGCGCACCACATGTCTGTTTTCAAACGATTTGCTTGTCGTAGACGATGCTTGAGTGTAGTCAGCAAACCGTGACCGTTTTAACAAGTGTGAAGTGAAACGAAAGAGCGTTCAAACCAATCGACCAGCTAACTACATGCCTGTTTTAAAACGACTTGTATACTGTAGAATGGTCATGCGTGGTCAACGAACCGTGACCGTGTGTAAAAGATGTGGAGTGGACAGAAGGAGTGCTCAGTCCAATCGGCCAGAGTGGCACAAGACTGTTTTCAAACGATTTGCATATGACAGACTTAGTTTATTTCGGCCCTCTCTCTTTCTCCCCTCCCTCTCTCTTTCTCCCTCCCTCTCTCTCTCTCCCTTTCTCCGGCCTTGCAACTTCCAAGGCCGAAGAAAGGGAGAAAGAGAGAGAGAGGGAGGAAGAGAGAGAGAGGGAGAAAGAGAGAGAGAGGGAGAAAGACAGAGAGAGGGAGAAAGAGAGAGAGAGAGGGAGAAAGAGAGAGAGGGAGAAAGAGAGAGAGGGAGAAAGAGAGAGAGAGGGAGAAAGAGAGAGAGGGAGAAAGAGAGAGAGGGAGAAAGAGAGAGAGAGCCGAAATAAACTAAGTCTTTCAAGGTCATCGCCACCGTCGAAAGTAGACGAAGAATTAGACCGAAAAGGGACAACAGTAGACAGAAACAGATTAAGAAACAGAGTAAGCAGCAGGCAAATCAGAGTCTATGCGCAGAAGAAAAAGCAAGTAAGCAGCAGGCTAGCAAGGAAATCAGAGTCTATGCACAGAAGAAAAGCAAGCAAGCAGAGGCTACCAATGAAATCACATAGCACAGATGAAGAGCAAGAAATCAGTAGCAGAAGAAACAAACAAGCACATTAGCAATCAGTAGCAGATGAAGCATGCAGTTGAAGTAAGCACGTGCAGTTAAAGCAAGCAGTAGCACTTCAAGCAAGCAAGCTTGGGAAGGAATGAAGATCTGCACGATGCCTACCTTACAAGAGGATGTGAAACTCCAGCTGAAGATCATCACCTGATTTCTTTCTCCATGTGCAAACCAATCTAGATAGACATCAACATAACGCAAATGATTACACGTATGACAAACAGCACACAGCATAGAGCTCATAATAAGACAGAGAAAGGAAGAAAGAGACAAAGAGATACACAGAGATAGACACAGAGAGAGAGACTTTCAAACCAATCAGCCACTGTCTCATTAAAGTAAAAAAATCAAATCAATTCCGTGGAAATCGAAATTCCTGATATTCGGATTCCTCCATAATTTTACAAACACGCTGAATTTCTAAAAAATCTTCAGGCATTCAGGGAATACAATTTAACATGCGTAAAAGGATCCACTGAATGAAGTAAGGCAAAAACCAATCCCCCACCGTCATTTTTAAGTAATTTTTTCTATATTTTTGGCACAGAGGCCAGAAAATTGTTTCTAGTGTGGCGGCGCAAATGGAATTTCCTGAAATCTATATCCTCCGCAAAAAATGGCGAGCGATGAAAGAATTTATAAAAAATTAGAAGCTGGATTCCTAAAAACCATCTGCTATCTGGCGAATGCAATTTAACTACAATCATTAATGTATTCGCCAGATACCACGAATCATGATTCTTTCATCGCTCGCCATTTTGTGCGAATTTTCTGACCCAGACAGAGACGGAGACTAAGAGTTTCATTGATGCCCATGAAGAAGAAGCAGAAGAAGAACAAGGATTGAAGAAGAATTAAGAAGAACGAGAATTAGAAGAACAACAAAAAGATGATGATGATGAAGAGTTGGAGAAGAATAACTATCTATGCTTACCGTAGCTGGGTTCGGGCGACTGTCCTGTGAGAAGAGGATGAGGAAGAGTGGCCACAACAAATGGAAACCCCAGCTGAAGATCATCACCCGACTTTTCCAGATGCAAACAAATCTAGTTAGACATCAACATAATGCAAATTATTACACATTCATAAAGCCCTCTTCAATGACAAATAGCACAAAGACATAATTATGAGTAATGCCTCAGCATACAGCTCATAGAGATAGAGAAAGGAAGACAGATAAAGAGACAGAGCCTAACAGATAAAATAATCAATTCTTATCATTCAGAGTCCTCATTCGGTTATTCAGTAAGGCGAAACCAATCGCCCACCGACATTTTAAAGTAATTTTTGACTTAAATTTTTTGTCACTGGGCCCAGAAAATAATATACTCTTTTTAGTCTGGTCGAGTAAACGGAATTTGCGAAAATTTTCATTTCTTTGTACAAAATGGCGAGCGATGATATGAAGACAAACATAGCTGACAAGCAAACCCAAACAAGGTGCTCTTGTCATTTACTAAAAAAGCGTCTTTTTGGCAAAATCACTAAAAGACACGTTCGTATTACACTACTGATGTCTGCCAACATCATACACATGTGCACTTTTGTGGTGGGAAACTCATGGAGTCATCCGATGGGCCAGAAAATTAGTAGAGTCGATTGGTGTGGACCACAGCAGTCGACTGGCTAGACTGCTCGGCTAGTAATTCGGAGAGTACTTGTTCGAACCTCCTTCTCTGAGACGGTTATTGTATAGGGACCCTGAGCAAGTCCTTCATTCACAATTGCTCAGTGCAATCAATTGATGCTTAGTCATTAGAAAACGGCGCCTAAGAAATGCAGAAATAATAATCCCGAAGTTTCATAAAAAAGGTCCTCAGAAGTTTCTGTACATCTGAACAGAAACTCTTCAGAAGCAGAAAGGTCAGGGTAACAGACCAGTGAGTTGATTGCCCCAAAACTCGTCTAGGTGTAGAAAAGTCAAAAACGAGGAACAAATGAACAAATGAAAAGATGATTAACATTTAAGAAGTTAAAATAGTGTATATGTATGTGTGGATGTATGTGTGGATGTATATATGCGTGCATTTATGAATGCATGTATGCATGTCTGTATATAACCATGTATGTATGTATGCATGCAGGCATGTTTGTATATATTCATGTATGTATGTGTGTATGCATATATGCATGCATGTATGCATGTGTATATATCCATGTACAAATGCATGCATGTATGTATACATATACAGAAGTATGTACGTATATGTATGTAAGTATTGTTTCGAAATCGTAATAAAAAACTGATAAAGCGCCACTTCAAGATAAAACTCATCAGAGGCGCTCCCGGCCCAATTTCCCATGACCAATGGGGAATAACACGGTCTTCAAACGCTTGCGGAAAAGAGAGGGAGGGAGAGAGAGGAATTCCCGCCTAAGGTCACCAGGCAGGTTGTTCCACGAGGCAGGGCCAACAACGGCGAAGCTGCGACGCTGTGCAGTAGTAGTGCGAGCCATAGGAACTACCAGGTCTTCCTAGACTGCCGATCGCAGCAGTCGGCGGCCAGGGACAGAAGAAACAGGGACACAGAGTTCCCTTAGATAAATAGGTGCACTGCCAACAAGGCAGCTGCGCGCAAGGGCCAGAATTTTAAACTGGATGCGTTCTCGGATTGGAAGCCAGTGGAGTTTTTCCAGCATGAATAAGGAGATATGGCCAAACTTTGGAATGCCGCCAATCAAGCCAGCTGCAGCATTTAGGACAGACTGAAGTTGGGAGAGGGAAGAGGATCCAAGACCGGCAAAAACCATGTTTCCAAAGTCAATTCTGGAGCAGATAAATGCGTGGACTAGAGTGATGGAGGCCTGGGTAGAAAGGGAGCGTCGGATAGTGCGTGTTTGGCGAAGGTGGTAAAAACAGGTACGGCAGACATTATTTATGTCCTCCCGCAACGTGAGCTCCCGATCCAGGGTCACTCCCAGGTTACGCACCGAAGAATGAAAAGAGACACGAGGAAAGAGCAGGGATAAATTTGCCATGTCAATTTTTGAGAGTTGGATGGAGCCACCGAGCCAGATGAACTGGGTTTTGCTGGGGTTGAAGCGAAGGTGGTTGGATTTTAGCCAGGCCTCGAGTGCCGACGATGCATGGAGCAACCTGAGGGTCATAGAAACAGCCTCCGCCGCCGTGCCATGAGTATAAGCCTGTGTGTCATCGGCATATTGATAGGATATTACCCCTAATGAAGACAGAATGGAGCCCAGGTCAGCAGTGTAAAGAATAAAAAGGAGCGGAGCGAGGACCGAACCCTGTGGGAGACCAATGGGTACAGTGACCAGACGGTGCGTGTTTCTCCCAATACAATAAATTGGGAGCGATCAGAGAAAAAGGAGGAGAGCCAGGAAAGAAACAGGCCAGAAATGCCGAATGACCTCTCAAGGCGCTCCAGTAGGATACCATGGTCGACTGTGTCGAGGTGGCGCTAATGTCAAAGAGGGCAAGGAGTGTCACTTGTCCCCGATCAAAAGCCCCGTATGCATCGGATAAAGTGCGGGTGATGACTGATTCAGTAGAATGAATCTTCTGAAGCCAGACTGTTGGCGTGGTAGTAATGAGTTGGCCTCGAGATATTGCATTAACTGTATGGACACACGTTTTTCAACTAGTTTAGATAGGAAGGATAGGTTAGATATTAGTAGTTGGATGGATCGTTGGTATCCAACCCAGGACGTTTGAGAGAGGGGAAGGCAATAGCCCTTTTCTGGGAAGGGGGAGGGAGCCCTCACCCAAAGCCCGATTAAATAACAAATGGAGAAAAGGTAATAAGACATCTATGAGTTCTTTGTTTGTATGTATATGTATATATCTATCCATGTATGCATACACATGTGTATATATGTATGCATGTATGCATTTATGCGTGTAAGCATGTAAACATACAAGCATACTAGCATATGTGTGTATGTGTAAACTTGTGTGTAAGCAAGTAAGCAAGCATGCATGCATTGTAGGTATGCACATATGCATGCATTATATGCATACATCTGGTTATTCACTGTATATAGTCCCTTCTAAGAAGCAGTTGACAAAGGGTATAAAGAACCTCACAATGATAACAAGCTACTTCTATAGCGCCGGAGTCTAATGCTCAAAACATCAACCGGAGGTGCACCAAAACCAAGGAAAGCATGGTCAGTAGGACAGTCAGTCAGTCTATAGAGACAGCGAGGCAGCCTGTGGTGGATAAGAAAGAGAAGTCTATAGAGACAGCGAGGCAGCCTGTGGTGGATAAGAAAGAGAAGTCTATAGAGACAGCGAGGCAGCCTGTGGTGGATAAGAAAGAGAAGTCTATAGAGACAGCGAGGCAGCCTGTGGTGGATAAGAAAGAGAAGTCTATAGAGACAGCGAGGCAGCCTGTGGTGGATAAGAAAGAGAAGTCTATAGAGACAGCGAGGCAGCTTGTGGTGGATAAGAAAGAGAAGTCTATAGAGACAGCGAGGTAGCCTGTGATGGATAAGAAAGAGAAGTCTATAGAGACAGCGAGGTAGCCTGTGGTGGATAAGAAAGAGGTGTAAGTCTTAGGTTGTGGCCGAAATTACATCACGAGACGGACTAAAACGAACAGAAGCCAGAATAGCATTCTACAAGTCCAGCAACTGAAAACTCACCCATCAAGTACTAGGGCGCTAAGTACGATCGATGTAGGCCTACTCTAAGTGTTCCATATAGGGTCCTAGTAGAAGTGAAATCTTTAAATAATGTCTACGCTGGCTGGGATTTGAACCCCCAACGTCGTGGTTGACCTTCCAAAACGCTGACTAATAGAATATCGCTCATCTCCAGCAAAGACAAAACTCAATGAAAACTCACAGTTCAGTTGGCGTTGCGTCTGTTCCCATCGTCTTCCGTCTCCAAATGGTTGGTATCTCGTTGCACCCCGCGAAGGTAGACTAGTTGACTACAGTCTCTGCTGGCGTCCGACTGGTGTCCTTCGAGCGACCCTGCGCCCCTTTGGCGCCCAAGGTCGCCTTCAGATGGTCAACATCAGGCGGCTCTTGACGTAGACGCGTCCGGTGACTGGCAGCGTTCTTCGACTGGCGGTTGACCGGACACATCTGCTCACTGGCGCTTCCAGATCTAGTAAATTAGATCGATAAAAATTAAAGTAATTATCAACTAAAATAAAAAAATTAGACTAGATTTCAATAAGAATAAGACTTAATTTCAATAAAAATAAAAGTTAATTTAATAAAAATCAAAGCAATTAATTTCATACTTAGTCAATTAAATTACAATTACATTTAAACCTGTATTCTCGTTCAGTTACGGTTACCTTTGTGCTAATTACAATTACAATTACTTTGTGTCAGTTACAATTGAAATTATAATTAGGCCTATAATCGCGAATTTTCACAGTGCCTCTCTCTAGGTCAACTCCACTTTACTGACCTCTCACGCGTAATGCGTCTAACTAATAATTAATATATAAATGAATAAACTTGTAACTGACCCATTAAGTCTAAGACTCGGTTGCGCTTTTTCGCTGGGGTTGAAATGCCTCGTCGCTCCATTTACTGGTTGCATCGTTCTTCGATTCTGAAAGGTCCTTAATCTTCTCTGACTGAATTCTTTAAACACCTTCCCTTCACGGGGTCTTCTGTCTCACGACTCTGTGACCCCGGCACTCCCTCGATATCCCACGGCCGTAGACCGACTTTCGTATGCAGCCTAAGCGTCGGCATTTAGGCCGCCTTCACAAGGCTATTAGTTAAACACATGCCAGTGTTTGCATAATCCAACCATACAACTTATTTCTAAATCACGATGCTCTGTACACAAGAGCAATCAATCGAGACAGCGTACAACAGTCCGTACCTTCAATGACATTCGTCTGTCCAATATGTTGGGATATAAGTTTTTCAAATAAATGTAATATACACGTGCTTCTATAGCGACCATATGGCGTCAACCCTGCTAATTTTTCAATGAGTTTATCGGGTGAGGTCCCTGATAATCCCTCATTACCGACGCCCGTTTGAATGGGTGTCACTCACTCAAAACTGAAAACACTTATCTTCTACAAACCCTATCCTGATCCTTCCTCTTCCCCTTCTCTCACTTTCCGGTTCAATTCCAAACACCATCCACTGTTCAATTCCATCAGGCAAAAAAGTCAATTCTCCCATGCAGTCTTGATCATAAAGTTAAGGCTATGGATATTGGTTTAACCCTCGTCAATGCCCAGTCATCAACTTGTGCTTCAAAAACAATTTTTAGATATGACTAGGCCTAACGTACACTTATTTATTTATTTATTTAAAGCACTTGTCTCTCTCTCTCTCTCTCTCTCTCTCTCTCTCTCTCTCTCTCTCTCTCTCTCTCTCTCTCTCTCTTCAACCGTCCTCGGTACGAGGGTTGGTCGCATTGTAGACGATTCTTTTCCATCCACTCCTATCCTCGGTTCCTCTCAACAACTTCTCTGTGGCTATACCGGTCCATTCGCCGATGTTGTCCATCCACCTCTTCCTTGGTAAAGCACTTGTAACGCGCGCAATGTCAGTAAACCTGAATCTGAGGCGCAGATGTATATTCGCTAGGGGCCAAGATGGAGTCTTGCAAAACCTGGGATGAAGTAGTGAGTCTTAACAGGTGATTTAAAAGATGACAGCGAGTTTGCATCTTACACTTAACCAGAGTTCAAGATTCTGCCCCACTTAGCAAACTAAGCCATAAAAAATTTTAAAATTGTAAATTGTACACGTTTTTCTATAGCGGCCATATGGCCTCCACCCGCGCACGGGTGAGATCCTTCACCACCGCTACACGCCATTTAAGGTCCCCGCGCACGGACCGTACTAGCCCGAGATTCAAATCTCTTAAATAAGCCACGACTGGGACGCGAACCTGGGATCCTCACGCACTGAGGCTTCCTTGTGGTACGCACTTACTGATGTAGCTAACTAGGCCAGTAAAAAGAACACAATGACTGTACACTGCCTTTAATCGGGTAGTGCCAGTCCCAAGCCAGGATAAAAGAGGAGAGCGAAGTCAACGGCCTTTGATGCCATAAGATGTCGTTAAACACTGGAACTACTACTACATTGTCGATGGGAAGATCAGAGTGCGAGGGAGAGCCCACCATCACATGCCAAGGCTAAGAAAGGAAGTTGATAACACCTGCTACCCATGGCTGCCTCTTGGGGCTCAAGGGTTCGCTCTTCTTCTTATACGAACCTCTCAAAGATACTAAAATATGGCAGATCTTAAACTAAAATTAAATTCTGATAGAATTAAATTAGTACAAAGTAAATACTTTACAAAGTATTGTACAAAATTTATTCTCCAACTATTAGTTATTTAAATCAGTTAGCTAAGTTTGTTCGCAAGATCAAAGGCATCAATCAAAAGCAAACAAAGCGAAAGTAATATCCAAAAGTTGTACTTGGTCTGTGCCTGGGCCAGAGTGTTTCTAACCACGGATTTTTCTCCACCCGTTGGTCCAACAATCATCGTCGTGTGCCTCGTCATCATCGTCTCGTGCAACTGGACGACTTTAAACCAGCTGACCTATCTCTGTTCTCTGTTCAACTCTCATAACTAACAAACACTGCATTCGATCTATGGACGCTGTTCTGGTACGAGGCACAACAACATCGACTGATTCGTACCTAGGTTTCAGAAGTAACGTAACGGCAGGGTAATTGCTTGCTTGTTACATTACTCGTTTACGACAATATACAGCAGTGTGATTCAGAGATTGACGGAAAGAACATCCACAAAAACAGCTATCAATCAACCTCTCCCTAACAGTTTTGTTTGCCTTTGTGAGTTTCGCTACAGGCATAACGTTTTTTCTGGAGGCCATAATTTTTTCTTAATATTATTATGATTATGATTATTATCATTGTTGTTATGATTATTATGATTATTATTATTGATTAGTATTATTATGATCATTATCATCTTGATCATCATCATGATCATAGCCAGAAACGTAATTCAACAATGAATTACGTATGTAGCTGAGCATTTTTATAGCGCCCTTTCATTGAGCTCTGAAAGGTGTTGTGTGACTTTAAGGATGATTCTTTTTTTCAAACAATTTGCAAATAGTAGATGGGTCTTGAACTTGTTTGTGGTCAGCGAACCGCGACCGCCTTTAACAGACGTGGAGTGGAAAGAAGGGGCGCTCAAACAAATCTGCCACCGGCCACAAGACCCACTTGTCTGTTTTCAAAAGACTTGCATACAGTAGACGGGTCTTGTTTGAGTGTGGTCAGCGAACCGTGACCGCGTTCGCCATGTGGGGAGTGAGAAGGGGCGCTGTAACGAATCGGCCGCCTTGATACACGACACAATTGTCCGTTTTCAAATGATTTGCATACAGTAGACGGGTCGTGAACTCGTGTGTAGTCATTGAACTATGACCCCGTTTAAAGAGGCCTTGTATCCTAAAATTTCTATAGAAATTTAGTTTCAAGAATAATTTATAATTAAACAAATAATTAAACAAAGGGGTTTAAATCAATACTCCATCCTCAATTTTTCAATCAGGAATGGGAAGCTTGGCTTAGGACCTGGGAGGTTGCTGAACATTCCAAAGACGTTGGAGAAATCCAAACCTGCAATCAGCTACAGAGCATTGTTGGTACGCAGTGCAGCACAGTGGGGTGTTTGTAGATCTACAAGACTGTATAGCAGATGCGGCGTCCAGGTATCATTCGCGCCACCAGGTCGATCTGAGACGGACAGCAACTCGATGGCTAGTAATTCCCGCTGCTGGTAGACGATCGTTGCCATTTTAAAGCTTCTCCTCGCCTTTCGATAACCAAGGTAGTGCTGTAGGTGTGAGACACGAAGACCAGCGGGAAACGTCATCCTCTTGGGTAGAGGAATACTGTTCCGATGGCAAGAGGCATTAATCACGAGCAGAAAAGCCCGAAAACTTAAAATCCACAGCAAATCGTGTAAATAACTCCGAGATGCCGAATCGATCATAGCAGCAAATGAGGAACGGCTTAAAACAGAAACCGTCATGGCCGCCGAACATGCATGCATCTACCCATTTATTCGTCCATCCGTCTGTCAGTCCATACATGCGTTCATCCATCTATCCATTCATTCATCTATCCGACCGTCCGTAAGTCCATGCGCCCATTCATTTATTCCTGCAATCACGAAATGAATGCATTCATACATCCGTCTGTGTGTAAAGGTATGTACTTGACACCTGTATAGTACCTTAAAACTCGACGCATATCTTTCAATCCGTCTCCTGGTGACAGTCTGTAGTCTTATGTCCACCCATCTCACCTAATAGTTCTTTTATCGCTCGTTTATTTAGATTCCTATTTATAGTGGCGCCACATGTTCGCTGGTGGGAGGCAGATTAGCGTCATCTCACTACCATGGAAACGATGGTTTGGGTGACGTTCCGGATCCAGGTCCACCGGAAGGAGAGATACAGTCCGAGCATGCTGTTCACGCGTTGCTCAGAATCGTCAACGAAAACAAAGGTTTTCAACACATCACACTGCGTAACAGTAACTTAAGAGCATAGTGTCAGAAAGATTAAACTGCCAAGTTTCATGACCCTTTGTGAGGTTCATGAAATGTGCTGCATAAAAATTTCTAAATATATGCATACATACTTTGAAGGACTACAGTACACAAAGATAAAGGACAACAGAAACCTACGTTTGGTAGGATAGTTGAAAAACATGTTATAAAAATAAAAAGGCAATTATAACATAAGACAGAAGGGTAATAATAACAGATGAAAGGAAAAATATTAGGCTTAAATAAGATATGAGGACAACAGTAGGACAAGTCAGAAGGACAATCGTAGCTCAAAGTGAGAAGACAGGACTAATAGTAAGGTAAGATGAAAGAGAATAAGTGATAAAATAACTTCTATTAACATAAGACGTATAGTAACATAAGTAATAGCTACATAAGTTAAAAGATCAAAGTATCAAAAGATGGAGGCATAATAGTAACACAAGAAGAAAAGAACCTCTTAGCTCCATTATCTGATGTTGCATAGGGTGAGATTCTAAGATGTATAAAGAAATATATACAAGACAGCAGTAGACTGACTAAGATTTATATTATAAGATTTATTTAACCAAGATTTATATTATTAATACATTTATCGAATAATTTCGGAAAAATATGTAGTTTAGGAAAACCTGTCACCGGAACTAGTTTATTATTTATTTATGTATTGCTAAGAATTACATATGAACAGAATTAGTACAAGATATTATGGACCAGCGTAAGACCCCAAGGGACAGAAGGTCTACTGTAACTGTCGTCATTTTGTTAGGCTACAAAACTTCTGATGGGGCCAACATATAGGCTTATGGGACTATTTTTATTTCTTGTTCAGGAGAGTTGACTCTGGTATGTCTTGCTCCTTTGACAAACATAGCGCTGGCCATTAGGCTGGACCCTGACTTTGGAAAGAAGTTGAAAGACTGCGTTATCATGGGCGGCAATTACAAAGGTGAGTATTCTTAAAGGCCAAAGTAGATTTTAATAAAGCTATTTGCTACCTTATACAGGCACTGCGAGAAATTTTGGATTCGGCTGTTGCGCCTAACACGTAGATTTAACAGATTGCTATAATGCTGTTTTATATGTAATCCGTAATAAGTAATAAATATTTTAAATATAGGTCTGTATGCACCTGTGTTGTGGTTCTAACACAGATCATTTGGACCCTTGGCATGTTATGTTTTTGCATTAACTTCAGCAAAAGGAAACATCACGGCTTCGGCAGAGTTCAACTTCTTAACTGATCCGGAGGCGGCTCGCGTTGTTCTTCGGGAACTCCAGTGTCCAAAGACTACGCTCGTCTCTTGGGAACTGTGCATCAAATATTCATTCACATGGGTAAGACTGAAATTCGTCCAGTAAAACCAAATAGCATTGCACATTAGTGTTGTCCTGTAGTGAGACACACTTATACTCGTCTTTGCTGCTATGCTTCACTTAATTGGGTAGGCTGCTATCGGCTACTTCTAAACATCAGAAGGTAAAGCTAACAAACTGATCGACTTCTGGACCACATCGCTGAGGAGTGTCAACGAGTGTTACCAGTAAGCTATTGCCTCCTATACGCCTCTAAAGAACTAATCCGAAGTCAAAGAACGTTTTTGGCTGCACCGCAAACATTACATCAGTAACAAAAGTACGTCATATAAGTATTTATATCCATACATACTTACTCATATACATACATACTTACATATATAAATGCATACTCACATATATACGTTCATGTATACATATTGATTCTAAAAAGAAACATACATTTTGATACATATATCAACATAGATACCATACCATATCCTTTGATCTCATAGAATACCGCAGTTATAATTTAGACGCATGAATTGAGCCACTACTTCATCTGGCGTTGAGTGGAGTTAGCTCGTTGCTAATCCTCAGAATTGGTTCTAGCGAGACATAAAAGTGAAAAGGAAAGTATCGCATATCCCACAAGTGTGCACAAACAACTTGGACAGGATGGTTACACGGATTCTAAACTGCAACCACTTGACCATTGACCAAGTGCGTTACCGATTGGCCACCGTGCTGCACCGACATATACTGAGACATATAGGCTACTAGGAGATTAACAACTGTGCAGTACAAACCCTGTGTCCATTACATTCGGATTTATTCCCTGATGATTCAAGGCAGACGAAGTGGATTTGAGTGTGCGAAAGGAGCATCGAAGAGCATCAATTTTCTGTACAAGATTTGAACAATAACACCTTTATCTAATTGCGGGGTGTTGTGGCCCCAGACCTCAACCTGGTCCTCATGGACATAGACCTATACTTTAAATGGAATTCTTTTTGTATTATATATTTATATACTATACATTTACATATTAAACAGTATATATATTATATAAGTATATAGGCCATCGGTCTTCTCACATATATGAATATAAAGGCAAGAACGAGGTTCAAAGTATTCTGAACATCATACGTCCGAAAAGTAACCTTTGCATTCGTGTGTCTGGTTCTTAACCTGCTTAAGTGCAGGCTTACGCAGAAGATTCTAGAGGTTCTTTCTATTGTTTCATTTACAATAAAAGGTCTTCTTTAGCGCATTAGCAATTAGCTTATCTAGCAGTTCTGTCATTAGAGATTGACATAGAGGTAGCCAAGCAGAATCCGACAATTTTATCACACAAAAATCCTGCCATTTATATTTCTCTGTATTGGTAATCGTAATCTCCGGATTTCTTCAGCGGCTCTAGAAAAAAGGTAAGTCGCGGGATATAGCTTATTCACTGGCGCTCAGTCAAATCAAAATCGGTCAGAACGATGACGTCGGATTTGATCTCGGAGTCGAGATAGAAAGGTTAGGCAGGTATACACAGACATACGGCAACGGTATTTGGATAGTGTTTTAAAATGGGGGCGCACGATAGCAGAATGGTAACACACTGGCACGAAGAGCAGAAGGTAGCGGGTTCAAACCCCGGGTTCAGCGGAAAGACCTGGCCACCTACCGCCGATGTATGGCAATGCCACCTGAGGGCTGATGGCCTAGCACCGGAGATCAGCACCGGGCCCGACACTCGAAACGAGTATGGGCAAAACCTTTACCTTACCTTACCTTTAAAATGGAGCAGCGAGAGAGGAAGAGGTAGAACAGAGTATCATAAAAGGACTCTTGGTAACGTTTTCAGCTTTGAGCAAGAGGCCTGCGCAGAATTTGCAAAAGGTACAGAGTTACTGAGTTGGTAGCATGGGTCAGAGTCAGACAGTAATTCTAGCGGGAGCTTGTTTGAAAGGGTTGGAATTTATGTAGCGCATTTTTATTTTTACAATTTATGTAGCACATTTTTTCCGAACATTTATATAGCGCATTTTTATTTTTTCAATTTATGTAGCTCATTTTCTTCCGGAAATTTATATAGCGGATTTTTATTTCAAAATTTATGTAGCGCATTTTTATTTTTAAAATTTATATAGCGCATTTTAATTTCAAAATTTATGCAGCGCATTTTAATTTTCAAAATTTATGTAGCGCATTTTTATTTTTAAAATTTATATAGCGCATTTTTATTTTAAAATTTATGTAGCGCATTTTTTTAAATTTATGTAGCGCATTTTTATTTCAAAATTTATGTAGAGCATTTTTATTCTTACAAATTATGTAGCGCATTTTTCCGAACATTTATATAGCGCATTTTTATTTTTAAAATTTATATAGCGCATTTTTATTTTTAAAATTTATGTAGCGCATTTTTATTTTAAAATTTATGTTGCGCATTTTTATTTCAAAATTTATGTAGCGCATTTTTATTTTTAAAATTTATGTAGCGCATTTTTATTTCAAAATTTATGTTGCGCATTTTTATTTTTAAAATTTATGTAGCGCATTTTTATTTCAAAATTTATGTAGCGCATTTTTATTTTTTAAATTTATATAGCGCATTTTTATTTTAAAATTTATGTAGCGCATTTTTATTTTAAAATTTATGTTGCGCATTTTTATTTCAAAATTTATGTATCGCATTTTTATTTTTAAAATTTATGTAGCGCATTTTTATTTCAAAATTTATGTAGCGCATTTTTTATTTTTTATATTTATATAGCTCATGTTCTTCCAGAAATTTATATAGTGCATTTATATTGCAAAATTTATGTAGCGCATTTTTATTTTGAAAATTTATGTAATTGTAATTGTAATTGTAATTGTAAGTTTAAATTTGTATAGCGCCTCTTCAAGCAAAAACTAATCAGTGGCGCTCACTGCGCTAGACTTGATGTTAAAAGTCACTAATGATGTTAAGTGTCATTAAGAACAGAGTAGTATCCTGCAAGTGAACATAACTCAGACAACTAGAAGAGTCATGTAACACATTTCTATTGTTAAAATTTATATAGCGCATTTTTATTTTTAAAATTTGTATAGCTCATTTTTATTGTTAAAATTTATATTGCGCATCTTTATTTTTGACCTTTTTTAAAAATTTATTTAGCGCAGTTTTTTTTAAATTTATGTAGATAACACATGCATCATCAGTTCAATTACCAATTTTCAATACAAATCCCGAATTCCCTAGACAAAAAACTCACACCCTCTTCATCCTTGAACCTTAACAATATTATATATACTTTTTTAAAATTTAACCTATCTGTGGGCAACCATCACCGAAATCAGAAAGGGTAACTCCAGTTAAGTTCTTTCTTTGCTTTAGATTTGCCCTAAACTCCAGTGGACGGAACTTAGGGCAGCGTCATTGGATCCGCCCTTGAGTCTGTCTACAGCAGTTTCATTCGATCGAGACTGCTCTGCTTGATATTAATTAGACTGTGTGCCCTTTGGATGGGGTGAACTGACGATTCTTCTTAAACATTCTGTTAAGAGCATTCTACTCTTTTGCTCGTATAGTGGTGGCCAAGTTTTGGACCAAAGGTAAGTCCATAAATATGCCGCTGCTGTATACATAAACTTGGCTGTTCCAGACAGTTGTTTACCAAAGACTTGCTTTACATAACAGCCTTCTTCAAGACTTATTGAAGATCACAAGTTCAAACTGATAGGTCAAACCGGTCAAACCTCATACGGACAAAGGGCGAGGATTTACGCGGGGGTGTAATGCTTATCGCATCTGAAGACGTTCATAAAATTGAGAGCTGCGAAATGATCGCAGTTATAATTCAGACGCATGAATAGAGCAATTACTTCCATCTAGCATTGAGCGGAATTAGCTCACCGCAAATCATCACCAACTGATAGAAGAGGTTCTGGCGTGAGATATAATGAGAGGTAAACAACGGTGCACTGCAGGCACTTGGTCTAGTATATTCGGATTCGATCCCTGGTTATTCAAGACAGACAAAGTGAAATTGAGTGCCCGAAAGAAGCATTGAAGATGTGTTAATTTTCTCTGCAAGATGTGAACAATAACATCTTTATCTGTTTGTTTGATGTTATAGCCCCATACCCCAGGGACATACACTTCACATGCAATTCTATACTTAGATGTTATATATTTATTTATATGCCGCATCTTATATAAACGTATTACACAGTAGGCCTATGTACATATATGTATATTGTATGTAGATGTATGGCACCATATCCGCTTTAAAGTGGGCTGGATACATACATAGGCACGAGGAAGCTCGGAATATTCTGAATACCCGATGCACGTGCAAAAGTAGCCTTTGGATTCGTGTGTCTGGTTCTTAAGATGCATTTGAATACCTCGTTATAGTACATGCACATAAGATGCTAATAGAGCTTTCTTTCTGTTTTCCTGCAAGCGACAAGTAAAGGTTCTTCGTTTGTGCATTAGGCTGCGATCTAGTGGTTCTATCGTTAGGAAATAACTCACAGGTAACCATATAGAATAAAAAGCTGGTATTTCATCACACAACATTCTGCCCATTTTGGCGTATATTTGTTCCCTTAGCTGTTTCGTTCATAAGACGTACACAAGAGATATTCATGGATCGCAGAAGGACAGTTGTTCATTAAGCTCCCAAGTTCCGTAGTGAAATGTAAGGACTATGATGTTACTTTTCTTCTCTTCGTCGCTTAAGCTCGTAGTCGAAGAATCCAAAGATTTTGGACATGCGACATTGCAGGACTTATAATTGGGTACCAAATTATAGGCCTACTGCTTGATGATAAGGCAAGTGTGCCCGTAAATTTGTTCCGGGTCGTCACACAGAGTCCGCTCAGCAGGATTCAAACCGCAATCGTTGGTTTACAGGTCAAGCGCGACACTGCCTCCGTGTCTCCTACGCAAAGTAATAGCTTTCCATAAAGCACTTGCGACCACGGAAGCCTTGCAGGATAAATAGGTTTGTATTAATTTCTTCAGAATCTCTTTTAGAGCCGCATAAGCACTTGTTGTGTTCTGGAATTAGGAGGCTGCTATGAAACGACTGATCATAGACACGGACCCTGGCATTGACGATGCCCAGGCCATTACGATGGCATTAAACAGCGATGACCTCGTAGAAGTCGTGGCCTTTACCATCTGTCATGGTAATGTGGATGTTGATCAAGCTTCTGCCAACCTACAACGCATCATGAAGGCCAATAAGCGAACGAATGTCAGTATATTGTTTTTCTCTTTACTGATCAATCTGTCCGTCAGTTCGTCCGTCATTTCATTCATTTTCTTCTTCTCATGTCCCCTATATGTACTGCTCTACATAGCTATTTGCATTTTGTGTTCTCAACCATGTATAGAAAAGTGTTACGTTTGTAGTTCTTATGATTTGGTCTTCTATATATTTCAGTTTTAGTGAATTTATTATGCAAAGTTTGTTTATAGCTCTGCCCTGCTTGCTTGAGTTCTAACTTTGTATTGGTTAGTGCTACAGTTTATAATTAGATTGCCATTGCAGTTTAATGTGTTAGTGGGCGACCCTAATTAAGTGTGACTCTGGTCCTTCCTGGATCTACCTTTTGAATCCCGTTTTTAATTGTACACTGTCTGTAAAATGTTACGTCTTTGCACTGGGGATCATAAATGAGATGATGATGATGATTATGTTGGTGTAATTTTAATTGAACATTTACATAGAGCCGCCTCAAGAGAAACTAATCAGATGTGCTCCCTACGCTAGCCGAAATATTAAATGTCACTAAGAGCAGAAAGTTTATTTGTTTCCAAGCAGTGCTCAGATAACTAGAACTGTCACCAGTGGCAGGCTCTCGCGTAAACCCTAAACCCAAACAACTGGTTCTCATCTAGAATTGACAGATGGCACCATGTTCAGAGTTACTAGACAGAGCAGCGTTAAAGACATTGAACGACGACGGGCGATAGTGTTCGCGGCACACGATTATACTACAGTTCAATGCTGCCCCTCTTAAGTGGTAGCAGATGCGGCGTCCAGGTATCATTCGCGCCACCAGGTCGATCTGAGACGGACAGCAACTCGATGGCTAGTAATTCCCGCTTCTGGTAGACGATCGTTGCCATTTTAAAGCTTCTCCTCGCCTTTCGATAACCAAGGTAGTGCTGTAGGTGTGAGACACGAAGACCAGCGGGAAACGTCATCCTCTTGGGTAGAGGAATACTGTTCCGATGGCAAGAGGCATTAATCACGAGCAGAAAAGCCCGAAAACTTAAAATCCACAGCAATTCGTGTAAATAACTCCGAGATGCCGAATCGATCATAGCAGCAAATGAGGAACGCTAAAAAACAGAAACCGTCATGGCCGCCGAACATGCATGCATCTACCAATTTATTCGTCCATCCGTCTGTCAGTCCATACATGCGTTCATCCATCTATCATTCATTCATCTATCCGACCGTCCGTAAGTCTATGCGCCCATTCATTCATCCCTGCAATCACGAAATGAATGCATTCATACATCCGTCTGTGTGTAAAGGTATGTACTTGACACCTGTATAGTACCTTAAAACTCGACGCATATCTTTCAATCCGTCTCCTGGTGACAGTCTGTAGTCTTATGTCCACCCATCTCACCTAATAGTTCTTTTATCGCTCGTTTATTCAGATTCCTATTTATAGTGGCGCCACCTGTTCGCTGGTGGGAAGCAGATTAGCGTCATCTCACTACCATGGAAACGATGGTTTGGGTGACGTTCCGGATCCAGGTCCACCGGAAGGAGAGATACAGTCGGAGCATGCTGTTCACGCGTTGCTCAGAATCGTCAACGAAAACAAAGGTTTTCAACACATCACACTGCGTAACAGTAACTTAAGAGCATAGTGTCAGAAAGATTAAACTGCCAAGTTTCATGACCCTTTGTGAGGTTCATGAAATGTGCTGCATAAAAATTTCTAAATATATGCACACATACTTTGAAGGACTACAGTAAACAAAGATAAAGGACAACAGTAACCTACGTTTGGTAGGATAGTTGAAAAACATGTTATAAAAATAAAAAGGTGATAATAACAGATGCATAGAATTGACGGCGTCTCTCCATCTCATCTTTGTAGAGGCCAGGAACAATCTTGTAGATAAGAGCTTGAAACGTCTTATCTGGCCGGACATTTAGAAGTGGCCTCGTCTTATGAACCAGGACGTCGCAGACGGGACACAGTTTGTTGGCCTCCAAATATCTGTATATACAAGTCTTGCAAAACGAATGAAGGCACTTCTATTAACATAAGACGTATAGTAACATAAGTAATAGCAACATAAGTTAAAAGTATCAAAAGATGGAGGCATAATAGTAACACAAGAAGGAGAGAGCATCTTAGCTCCATTATCTGATGTTGCATAGGGTGAGATTCTAAGATGTATAAAGAAATATATACAAGACAGCAGTAGACTGACTAAAATTTATATTATAAGATTTATTTAACCAAGATTTATATTATTAATACATTTATCGAATAATTTCGAAAAAAATATGTAGTTTAGGAAAACCTGTCACCGGAACTAGTTTATTATTTATTTATGTATTGCTAAGAATTACATATGAACAGAATTAGTACAAGATGTTATGGACCAGCGTAAGACCCCAAGGGACAGAAGGTCTACTGTAACTGTCGTCATTTTGTTAGGCTACAAAACTTCTGATGGGGCCAACATATAGGCTTATGGGACTATTTTTATTTCTTGTTCAGGAGAGTTGACTCTGGTATGTCTTGCTCCTTTGACAAACATAGCGCTGGCCATTAGGTTGGACCCTGACTTTGGAAAGAAGTTGAAAGACTGCGTTATCATGGGCGGCAATTACAAAGGTGAGTATTCTTAAAGGCCAAAGTAGATTTTAATAAAGCTATTTGCTACCTTATACAGGCACTGCGAGAAATTTTGGATTCGGCTGTTGCGCCTAACACGTAGATTTAACAGATTGCTATAATGCTGTTTTATATGTAATCCGTAATAATTAATAAATATTTTAAATATAGGTCTGTATGCACCTGTGTCATGGTTCTAACACAGATCATTTGGACCTTTGGCATGTTATGTTTTTGCATTAACTTCAGCAAAAGGAAACATCACGGCTTCGGCAGAATTCAACTTCTTAACTGATCCAGAGGCGGCTCGCGTTGTTCTTCGGGAACTCCAGTGTCCAAAGACTACGCTCGTCTCTTGGGAACTGTGCATCAAATATTCATTCACATGGGTAAGACTGAAATTCGTCCAGTAAAACCAAATAGCATTGCACATTGGTGTTGTCCTGTAGTGAGACACACTTATACTCGTCTTTGCTGCTATGTTTCACTTAACTGGGTAGGCTGCTATCGGCTACTTCTAAACGTCAGAAGGTAAAGCTAACAAACTGATCGACTTCTGGACCACACCGCTGAGGAGTGTCAACGAGTGTTACCAATAAGCTATTGCCTCCTATACGCCTCTAAAGAACTAATCCGAAGTCAAAGAACGTTTTTGGCTGCACCGCAAACATTACATCATTAACAAAAGTACGTCTGGTTTGGAAAGTATTTGGACATCTAACTCTGGATGGGAATCGGTTGGCCAGGCTCATGTGTGTGCGGGAGCCGGTCGCGTCTGACTTCTCTGGTTATCTGAGCAGAGCTTGCTGCGTGATGAACTTTCTGTCACAAATGACATTTATCGTTGTTTTTGCTAGCGTAGACAGAGCGCCTCTGGTTAGTTTCTCTTGAAGTAGCGCTGCATAAATTTACAATTACAATTACAGCTG